>CM054057.1:28213156-28827888 GCA_028641055.1 Alopecurus myosuroides | reverse complement strand
TATCCTCTCAAATGCGTCATCGAACCTTAAGTGTGTCACCCTACGGTTCGCGAATAAGATAGACATGATCGAGACTCCTCTCCGATCAATAATCAACAGCGGGATCTGGAGATCCGTGATGACTCCTATATATTCAACGATGACTCTCGTGATCGTGTGAACCAACAACGCCGTGAACTATTCCCTTTGTCTCGCGATATTTTACTTGTCCGAGATTCGATCATTGGTATCAACCATACCTTGTTCAATCTCGTTACCGACAAGTACTCTTTTCTCGTTCCCGTGATATAACATCCTTGTGATCATATCACGTGCTTGCAAGCGGTTTCGATGTGATATCACCGAGAGGGCCCAGAGTATATCTCTCCGTCATTTGGATGGACAAATCCCACTCTTGATCCATGATCCTCAACTAATACTTTCCGAATACTCAATGACACCTTTATAGTCACCCTGTTACGGTGTGACGTTTGATTCCATCAAAGCACTCTTCCGGTATCAGTGATTGACATGATCTCATGGTATAAGGAATAAGTTACTTCGTGTGTTTGATATAACAATGTAAACTAAATGACTTGATCGCATTGCTATATTCTCTTTGGGTATATGTTCATCACATCATTCTTCTAATGATATGACCCCGTTATTAATAACATCCAATGTTCATGATCAGGAAACCTTGATCATCTATTAATCAACGAGCTAGTTAAAAGAGAGGCTTTACTAGGAACCATTGTTTGTTTATTAAGCACACATGTATCAACGTTTCCGGTTAATACAATTCTAGCATGAGAAATAAACATTCATCATAAACAAGGAATAAGATAATAACCATTTTATTATTGCCTCTCGGGCATATTCCCTTCAGTCTCCCACTTGCACTAGAGTCAATAATCTAGTCTGTAAGCACTTCAACACATATGGCGTACCAGTGTTATTACCATGCTTCGCATGTGGTAAACATTATCAAAAAGATCTGAACTGTTCAGGTCCTATTGTATTTGCATGTTCTTTGCGTCTACACGCATCACTCATTCTCTAATGAGATGGCTTTGTATATATATGGTCAATCGGTGAAAACTTAATTCCTCAGCTTAAACTGATGTCACTAACATTGTGAAAATGTAGCTTCATAGTGTTAGCATTCTTGGAAATTCACCAAGTTCCGGTGATACCTTAATTCCTCAGCTTAAACTGATGTTACTAACATTGTGAAAATGTAGCTTCAAAGTTTTAGCATTCTTGGAAATTCACCAAGTTCAATAAAGAACTCCTTGACACAAAATACGCTTATTATCAGTTGTTAACACAACGATATACTTTAGCCTTTGTTGTAGTATCTGTCACAATATTTTAATTTTGAAACTCTTTCAAATCCAGCATGGAACTTTCTTCCATCCTATTGTGCTACCCTTCATCACATATTTTAATTGAGATAAAATTACTTGAATAAATGACAAGACTATTAGTGTAACATATTACAACTAATATTTTGTCATTACTATATAGGAAAACATATCCTTAGCATTTCTAAAATGACACAAGGATCTCTCCCACTGTCGTCTAATCATCATATGAATTATCCTACTATAACATTTTATAGCATAGGACTCATCTGGTTGTGTACATAGCATGGAAACATGACTTAGAAATCTCAATTTCAATTATGCTCATCATGTGTCAAAACACATGAATCTTGCTCAATTATTTTCCATGTGACAAGAACTCCTTCTTATCAATTTTATATTGACTTACTTCAATATTTCATCTATGTAATTTGGCTTCAATCATATCAGGCGCTTGAATCCATCTTTTATAGATATCGATGCTCAATATCTTCTAAGCCTTTCATCAATATGAAAATCTTAACCGTGTTAATTTAAAATACATATTTTCCAATCAACCATATGTCATCTACATAAAGTATTGGAAATATGTCATAGCGCTCCCACTTAATTTCTTGTAACTTTACAAGCATCTTTATCGTTCATGATGGAATCAAACTCTTTTGATAACTTCATTAAGGTAAAGATTTCAACTTCGTTATGCTCACTTCAACCATTGAAGTGTGCATACCTTTCTAGCAACCTTTTTGAATTTTACAAAACTCTCAGACTGTGTCAGGTACACATCCTTCATAAAACTTCCTTGAGAGAAGAGTTGGTTTTGTTATTCAACTGCCATATCATAATATGTAACCTTTTGCTAGAACTATCCGCAAAGACTAAAGCATCACTACGGAAGATCAAAATCTTGTAGTAGTTAACTCTTTGAACTTCGTCGAAAACAACTTTTCGATAAGTACAATTTTAATAAGATGTAAAATCCATGTCTTTGTCGCTATATAGACCCTTTTGCTATCGCTAGGCATCATGCCTATCGAAAGGACTACCAAGTCACATACTTGATATTCATATAAGGATACTATGGCGGATATAATGACTCATAGTCAATTTTACGAAGCTAGGGCCCATCATTTGCTTCCTTTATAAGGTCCAGGTCCTTTTGTTGTCAAAACAACACTTTACACTTAAACCACAAGTTGTTCTAAGTACAAAGTTTTTGGACTTTACTGGTACAGTTCACAAACTCATTTGAAGTATCTACAACATTTGTAGTGTCTTCTACTTAGTCAAAATAGTAAACCCCGGAACAACTTCCAGTGCTGCGCTACTCTTGACATGATAACGAAGATTCTCTAACCTCGTTGAGTTTGTACTGTGCTCCCACTCACTTGTTTCGCAAGAACTACTTTCTCGAGAAATCAACCCTTTCTGACAAACAACATTTGTCTTTTGGTTCGGTGATAGGAGAAATACCCAATGTTTTATTTGGGATAACCTTATAAACATATATTTATCCTATTTTGGTTGTAAACATTTTACACATGCTATGCATACCAAAACTTAAGAAAGTGACAATTCGGGTCACTACCCAAACCATATCTTATATGTTGTCAATTTCAGCGGATCATGATGGTGCTCTTTTTAGTGTAAAAGCGGTTGTCCTTAATGTATAAACTACAAAATTATAATGGCAATTTTATTAATCTTACCATGTCAAACAGGGTTTGATTTTGTCTTTTGAATACTCCAATCTAATGTGGGGTATTCGAGAAGTATAAGTTGTAGAACAATTCTGCAACTTCTCAGATGTTTTGCTAAACTTGTAACTCAAACTTTATCCTTTATGATCCAATCATAAATACTTGATTATCTTGTTACATTGATTTTAACTTCATATTAACAACCTTTTGAACCAATTCAAAATGTCAAACTCTGTTCCCTTTAAATAGATATACTCACATATCTACTTAAATCATCGACAGAATTTTATGAAGGAAAAATTAATCCACCATACATGACTACACATAATGGACTATATACATCAATATGTATAATCTCCACTAAATTAGTCGTCCATTCTACTTTGGCCTAAGAACGGAATTCTAGTCATCTTTTGGAAGAGGTCTCACAAGCGTCAATTTATTCAAAACAAAATGACTCCGGAAGTCCATCAATATGGAATTCCTTCATGTTTTCCTTTCCGATATGAACTAAAATGGTGGTGCCACAATTTAAGTGAAACTCTTTTACGTCTTGCAACGTTTAGCATTCAGTCTTATAGATGTTTACTTTACCAACATGATTTATATTAACATATCCATCAATTATGGAATATGATCATAGTTTGAACAATCTCATTTGTTCTCACAAAAGACTAGAACAAAATAACAAATTATTAAGTTCTTCAAATAAATCTTGACTGTTTGGTTCGATACGACAATGAACACAATAACACTTTATTTATGTTCTTGTCATAATCGAATCCACATCTATTACTAGTTCCTTTTTAGGCCCTTGTATTTCTTGCATTGAGTTGCTTTGTATGACAACTCATACCAACCAATGTGGTATCAAAATACCCAAAAATACTTTGTTAACTAGTAATACATCTATAACTTGTATATCAAGCATATACTCCTGAGCTGGACTTTCCAGTTATCTTCTTTTTCTGCCATATATCTTTTTGTAATTCTATTTTCAATATTCCCTTTCCTTTATAGAAGAATCATTCAACATCAAACAATGCTAGTCTCACTAGCTCATTTTCTTTGGCGTGTTAGTCATATACTATCACCCATTGAGTCATACTTTGAGTTTGATTGTTCTACTAATATCACCATATTAATAGTATTCTTCTAGATTCCACTCTTAGCAATCTCCAAGTAAGGTAAACTATTTTACCCATACTTCTAATCCATCATATCATAACAATTTTATGATTAAGCTACTATAGCTCGAAGGAAGGAATTTAGAGGATAATTTTTAGCGCCCAACTTCTTGGAATATTCAAACGCCTAGCGTCTCCAATCATTGCATATATTCAGATAATATAAGCAAACATTGTCACGCTAAATTTGCATATATTCAGATAATATAAGCAAACATTGTCACGCTAAATTATACTCATTCATGTTGCTACAAATAAGTTTCTAGATATCAATATATCTTTCACTTGATTGTTTCTGAAAACAACTCTTTTCAGTTCCAAAATCACCTTGATCAACAAAACATTCTTTTGAAGATAAAGTAATACGGAAGCAACCATGACTCTGGATTCTAAGTAGGAATTATTTGCTCTCTAGATCAATTAATCATTAATCACATGGAGCTAGGTAGGAAATACCAAAAATCTACAATAGGACTCAATTTTAAATTTCACTAATACAGTACCAATCTTAAATGGTATTTACCAGATCATAACAGTTATATCTCAATTAACAATCTAAGTGTAAGGTAATTATAGATGCCAATGAATACTACAATTTGTGCAAATTCACTTTGATTTGTTGTTCATGATAAATAAGTTCAAGTTAATTCAAAAAATTAAACCATGAACTCCCACTCAAAAACAACATCCCTCTTAGTCGTCTTTAGTGATTACACGAACCAAATTCACTACACCAAAACCGATCATCACGTGAGATGATGTAGCTTCAAAGGCGAACATCTACATGTTCATCATATCATCCATATGACTCATGCTTTACCTTTCGGTTACGTGTTCCGAGGCCATGTCTGTACATGCTAGGCTCGCCAAGTAGAACCGTAGTATTGCGTGTGTTTCAAGGCCATGTCTGTACATGCTAGGCTTGAAAACACCCGTTGTATGCGAACGTTGAGTCTATCACACCCGATCATCACGTGGTGTCTCGAAACGACGAACTTTCTTAACGGTGCATACTTAAGGAAGAACACATTATTATCTTGATATTAAGTGAGAGGGATCATCTTATAATGCTACCGTCGCTATCTAAGCAAAACAAGATGCATAAAAGGATTAACATCACAAACATCACATGTAAGGATAACGTGATATGATATGGTCCTCCTTGCACTTGATCTCCATCATGTGCATTATGGTATGATCTCAATCATTCCACCGGCGTGGTACCAAGTACCACGGTACCCTAAACTTGATTGTCCATCAATAAGAAGACAACCATATGGATACCGTCCGGTATATCAATAATTTACAAAATAGATCATCTCATAATCAAATTTGTAATATTGACCATATCTCATCACAAGCCCAGCAAAAACTAGTTAGACGCTTCTAATTTATTTTTGCATATTTTACGTGGCTTAGGGCTTTCGAGGATAGAACCGTTCATACCTAAGAACATCAACCACAACGTTGATAAACACATTTTTAACAACCCTTCATAGATTAGATCTTAACTATAGTAGGAGAAACAGACACCCGCAAGCCACTTATGCAATACAAGTTGCATGTCAGTTGTGGAACAAGTCTCATGTACGTGGACATGTAAGGTTAGTCCGGGCCGCTTCATCCCACTATGCTACTAAGATCATAAAATAATCAAGGAGGTAATAACATGATCATCAACGCCCACATACACCTATGTGTTCTACCCGTACAAAACATCTACGCATAGATCCGGCTCTGATACCACTGAAGGGGAACGTAGCATAGAAAACAAAAATTTTCCTACGCGAGAGATACCCGAAAGGCCAAGATCTAATCTAGGAGACGAAGTGCAACGGGCAACAAGAGGGTTAAGGAGAACACATACCCTCGAAGACTCAAAGTGGTACGAGATCAAATCTCGTTGTTGGCGTAGTCGTACTCACACCGATCCCGATAGCGAGAAGATGGCACCGCAATCCGGCGGTGCATCCGTGATCGGTCACACGTACGGTTGATGACGACCTCCGTTCCCTCGTTCCAGCGGGGCGCGGAAGTAGAGGATCCCTCGGAACTCCAGCAGCACGACGACGTGGTGGTGGTGAAGAATCCCACGGTCAGGGCTTCGCCAAGCCGGAGACCATGAAATGGAGCAGCGGGTGGAGGGAAAGGGAAGTGGCCAAGTGTGTGGAGAAGAGGAGCTCTCACCCTCCTTTTATAGGGGAGGGGGAGGCAGCCCAAGAGGGGGGTGCGGCCAGCCATGGTGTGCCCCCACCTCTTCCCTCTTCATGTGAGTGGAAGCTCCACTCACACCCACTCATGCTCCCATAATTTCCCACTTGGAAAATCCAAAGGTTTTCTTTTAATAAATAAATAAAACCTTTTTATTTCTTTATTTCAGCATTTGTTAATTCTATTAACAAACTTTTGCATATAGCACCTCGAATCATTTGTTAATTCTATTAACAACCATTCGACGAAAAACCCCTTGAACTATTTCAATTTTCCCCGAAACAATTTCGGTGCTGTCCAAAATATTCTTCGATATTCCGTATCCTCTCAAATGCGTCATCGAACCTTAAGTGTGTCACCCTACGGTTCGCGAATAAGATAGACATGATCGAGACTCCTCTCCGATCAATAATCAACAGCGGGATCTGGAGATCCGTGATGACTCCTATATATTCAACGATGACTCTCGTGATCGTGTGAACCAACAACGCCGTGAACTATTCCCTTTGTCTCGCGATATTTTACTTGTCCGAGATTCGATCATTGGTATCAACCATACCTTGTTCAATCTCGTTACCGACAAGTACTCTTTTCTCGTTCCCGTGATATAACATCCTTGTGATCATATCACGTGCTTGCAAGCGGTTTCGATGTGATATCACCGAGAGGGCCCAGAGTATATCTCTCCGTCATTTGGATGGACAAATCCCACTCTTGATCCATGATCCTCAACTAATACTTTCCGAATACTCAATGACACCTTTATAGTCACCCTGTTACGGTGTGACGTTTGATTCCATCAAAGCACTCTTCCGGTATCAGTGATTGACATGATCTCATGGTATAAGGAATAAGTTACTTCGTGTGTTTGATATAACAATGTAAACTAAATGACTTGATCGCATTGCTATATTCTCTTTGGGTATATGTTCATCACATCATTCTTCTAATGATATGACCCCGTTATTAATAACATCCAATGTTCATGATCAGGAAACCTTGATCATCTATTAATCAACGAGCTAGTTAAAAGAGAGGCTTTACTAGGAACCATTGTTTGTTTATTAAGCACACATGTATCAACGTTTCCGGTTAATACAATTCTAGCATGAGAAATAAACATTCATCATAAACAAGGAATAAGATAATAACCATTTTATTATTGCCTCTCGGGCATATTCCCTTCAAATAGATTGGAGAGGTTGAAACTGGACAACATGTTACAGGATCACAAAAAATTGTTATACCCAAATTGCGAAGATGGTAGCACAAAGCTCGGTACCACACTGGAGTTGCTGAAATGGAAGGCACAAAACGGTGTGACTGACAAGGCATTTGAGACTTTACTTCAACTAATGAAGCCAAAACTTCCAAAGGATAACGAATTGCCTGAGAGTACGTACGAAGCAAAGAAAGCTCTCTGCCCTCTAGGATTAGATGTGCAGAAGATACATGCATGCATTAATGACTGCATTCTCTTCCGCGGTGAGAAGTACGAGAATTTGGATGAATGTCCGATATGCACTGCACTGCGGTATAAGATCAGAGCAGATGATCCTGGTGATGTTGACGGCGAGCCCCCCGTAAGAGGGTTCCTGCTAAGGTGATGTGGTATGCTCCTATAATACCACGGCTGAAACGTCTGTTTAGAAACAAAGAGCATGCTAGGTTGTTGCGATGGCACAAAGAAGACCGTAAGAAAGATGGAAAGTTGAGGCACCCCGCCGATGGATCGCAGTGGAGAAAGATCGAGAGAGACTTTCCAGACTTTGCAGGAGAGGCGAGAAACTTATGGTTTGGTCTAAGTACAGATGGCTTTAATCCTTTTGGGGAGCAGAGCTCCAGTCATAGCACTTGGCCTGTAACTCTATGTATGTACAACCTTCCTCCTTGGTTGTGCATGAAGCGCAAGTTCATTATGATGCCAGTTCTCATCCAAGGCCCGAGGCAACCTGGCAACGACATTGATGTGTATCTAAGGCCATTAGTGGAAGAACTCTTAGAACTGTGGGGCAAACCAGGTGTACGTGTGTGGGATGAGAACGAACAAAAGCCATTTGACCTGCGGGCGTTGCTTTTCGTGACCATCAATGATTGGCCAGCTCTTAGTAACATTTCCGGTCATACAAACAAGGGATACAATGCATGCACACACTGTTTAGATAAGACTGACAGTGTTTTTTTGGATAAATGTAAAAAGGTTGTATACCTGGGGCATCGTAGATTTCTTCCGATCAAGCATCCCTTAAGGAAAAAAGGAGGGAAGCATTTCAGAGGCGAGGCAGATAACCGAAAGAAGCCTGAGCTCCGTAGTGGTAATGATATATTCGATATGGTCAAGGACCTAGAAGTAATCTTTGGTAAGGCTGCTGGCAGCCAACCAGTTCCGTACGGCCCTGATAAGCGGGCACCCATGTGGAAGAAGAAATCTATATTTTGGGAGCCACCCTATTGGAAAGTTTTAGATGTCCGGTCTTCGATCGACGTGATGCACGTGACAAAGAATCTATGTGTCAATCTGCTATGCTTCCTGGGCGTGTATGGGAAGTCAAAAGATACGCCTGAAGCACGGGAGGACCAGCAACGTATGAAAGACCCAAGCAACAAGCACACAGATACAGGGCGCCATTCCTTAAGCAGCTACGCTCTTACTAAAGCAGAGAAGGAAATATTCTTTGAAGTCCTTTACAGTATCAAGGTTCCGTCTGGCTTCTCGTCGAATATAAAGGGGATAATAAACATGGCAGAGAAAAAATTCCAAAACCTGAAGTCTCATGACTGCCACGTGATTATGACGCAATTGCTTCCGATTGCATTGAGGAGGCTTCTACCGGAAAATGTTCGAGTACCCATTGTGAAGCTATGTGCATTCATGAACGCAATATCTCAGAAGGTAATCGATCCAGAAATTCTGACAAGATTACAGAGGGATGTGGTCCAGTGTCTTGTTAGTTTTGAGTTGGTGTTCCCACCATCCTTCTTCAACATTATGACTCATCTCCTTGTTCACCTATGTGAAGAGATTCATATTCTCGGTCTGGTCTTTCTACACAATATGTTCCCCTTTGAGAGGTTCATGGGAGTCTTGAAGAAATATGTTCATAACCGTGCTAGGCCAGAAGGAAGCATCTCGAATGGCTATGGAACAGAGGAGGTCATTGGGTTCTGTGTTGACTTTATTCCTGACCTTAAGACAATTGGTGTTCCTGAATCGCGGCATGAGGGGAGACTGAGGGGAAAAGGAACGCTGGGAAAGAAAACAATGATACCTAGGGACGGGCATTCTTTGACCAAAGCACACTACACAGTTCTACAAAATTCTTTGTTCATGGCTACGTATGTCGAGGAACACAAGAATATTGTACGGTCTGCCCTTCACAGTGAAATCTGACCCCACCATCCCGTTAAATAATGAAGATGCTCCATGGTTACGGCCGAAGCGATCATAAGCAAGGGACACGAAGAAAAGCTGGCAAGCATTATTGTTCCACCATCCCACTTTTCTGTTTGTCTCTCCTCCGTATGTTGGTGATGTGTAATAATAAGCGTGGAATACATGATCATATAGTTCTGTTTGATTAGTATTTTGTATTGACCGGTAAATAGCTGACAACTATGACCCATGTCCGAATACATTTCGAAGTGATAGTACGGATAACATCCTGACAGATATTGCAGGATTATAACTACTTTTAAGATGTAGTATCTGTTGACACACGGTATAGAACAAGCGATATATTCCGCGCACATATTGCAGACACACCATATTAATTTGAGGCATTGGAGGAGGAGAGATAGCTTTGCACAGGCTTGGCATCCACATGAAGACAGTGATTTCAGTTGAGATAGGTGAAGTTAATAGGAGGATTTAAATTAGTTTTGCAAATTCTAGCATTTTTCATGTTGGAATTTTTGTCAAATTTGGAAGTATATAAAAGTTGTTAATGTGCAAACTTAACACTTTTCAAATTTTGGCGCTAAAAAATTTTGGGCGCGCAGGGGTGCCACCGAAATTCGAAATTTGTTTTTGGTCCCGGGCCGTGGTACCAACCGGGACCAAAGGGGCTCTAGTCCCGGTTGGTGGCACGGGCCGGGACTAAAGGCCCAAGTGTATAAAAAGCGCGGCCCTCTCTCCAGGCCGAGCGGACACCCCAGGGGCGGGTACGAGTGGATATGGCTGGGCGAAGCCCTGCCGGCGGCGGGAACGAGTGGACAGATCCGCCGGCGTTCTGCCGGCGGGGATGGACTAGGGACACAGTAGATTAGGGGAACACAACTTATATTAAAATAAGGCCAGGGGCCTTGCTTACATAGGGGCGGCGCGGCCACAGGCGGCCGGCCGTACTTGCATAAGGGGCGGCGGCGCGGCCACAGGCGGCCGGCCGTTTCTTGGGGGGGTAGCTAGGGGCGTTGTCTATATAGAATAGGGGGGCGGCGGCGCGGCCACAGGCGGCCGGCGCCGATCTAGTCGTCCTCGTCGTCGGAGAGGCTTACATAGGCGGGTGGCTGCCGCAGGTGGGCAGGCGGCTGGGCCGGGCTCGCCGGGGGTGGAGACATCGGGGGCATCGGGGGCGCGTACGGCGGCGGCGGGGGCAGCACCTCCTGCGGCAGCGGCGGCGGCGGGGGCAGCTCCTCCTCCTGCTCCGGCGACCCCGGCGCCCAAACGCCGCCGGTCCAGGCCCAGGTCATGCCATACTCCAGGCCTGGTGGGAGCGGCTGCGGCTCCGGCATGTCCTCGGACGCCTCCAGCTCGGCGTTCATCGCCTGCCACCAGGGGATGGCAGGCTCGTTAGGGGGTGGCGGCGGCGGCGGCATGGCGGCGGCGTCGGCGGCGGCGGCGGCCACGACACGCTTCCACCTCTTGATCTCGTCGTCGATGAGGGAGCGGCGGGAGGCCTCGCAGGCCTCCTCCATGGCGGCCCGGAGCTCGGGGTCCTCCTCCCCGGAGAAGTCCTCCGGCTCGTCCACGAGGAGCCATAGCTCCCTCTCCCGGCCGGGCGCTGGCGGGGGGTAGTCGTCCACGTTGGCCTCGAGGGGGGCGGGGATGAAGGAGCGGCGGCGCTGCTCGTGCTCCTGCTCGAGCCAGGCGGCCCAGTAGGGGGAGCCGCGCGCGTACATCCGCTCCCTGCGGACGGGGGCCGGCAGGAGCTCGCGCCGGCGGTCGATCTCCTCGAGCAGCGCCGCGCCGGTCGGGGCCGGCGGCACTGGGATCCGCTGGGGGTTCAGGTGCCAGCCGTCCGGGAGGTGCACGTCGTTGTAGAACACCGGAGTGACATTGTTCCAGTGCCACTCCGCCTCGTCCACCCGGACGTACCGGCGGAACCGCTTGCCCGGGGGCGCGGCGCGGGGCGGCGGGCGGGCCGCCGGAGGTGGCGCGGGGACGCGCGGCGCCCCGCCGAGGCGGACACCTCCAGGGCCGTAGCCGAAGGCCTCCGCCGGCGGGGGTGGGATGCGGCCGGCGCCGCTCGACGAGCCTCCGTCGTCGTTCCTTGGGCGCTTGCCGGAGTTCGAGAACCAGCGGGACATGGTGGCGGCTAGGGTTGCTTTGCCAGGGACGCGTCCGGGGTGGGTGGGTTGTACGGGCGGCGGGGGGCCTTTAAAAAGGACCCGGGGTGGGCTGGCATGCCAACCGGCGGCCTGAACATGGCGGCGGTTGCAGGCGGCCATGAATGCGGGGAGCCGAGGCGTGGCGCGTGGGGAGTGGGGCGCGGGAAGCCGAGGCGGGGCGGGAAGACGAGGCGGACAGCGGCCCTTTGACCGTCCTTCGGTCTTAGTTTAAGGGACCAGGCGAACCAGCCACCAGGCCGCTGGCCAGTGGCCCCTGTTGACTGACCATAATAACAGACGCGGGCCAGTGGGCCCTTCGAACCGTTGACTGTCCATAATAAAAGACGCGGGCCAGTGGGCCTTTTTGACTAAAAAATGTGTCAGTGGGCTTAATTAAAGACGTGGGCCTGGAGCGGTTGGGGAAGGGGAGGCCGGTTGGCGATTGCGAGGCAGGAGAAAAAAAAAACGAACCAAAAAAACCTGCCGCGGCAGGGAAAATGGGCGGACTTTATTCTTTTTTTAAGAAGGCATCCATCCCGGTCCCCAAAACGAACCGGGACGAACTCCCTCGCGGTCCCTGGCCCAGAGTCGCCACGTGGGCCAGCCTTACCATCCCGGGTCCTGGCACAACCGGGACCAATGGGGAGGGCCATTTGTCCCGGCTAGCCCATCCCGGTTGCGCAACCGGGACAAATGGCCCTTACGACCCGGGACAAAAGGCCCTGTTTCCACTAGTGAGAGTTAATCAATCGCTTCAGAGTTAATGCCGAAGCCTAAATCCCTTGCCCCGTATACACCCAAAGCCCAAACAAATGCTAGCCCATGTTTGCAACTAGTCTAATTTCTCTTGGATAACGATCTACTCCCACATCACACGGTACAAGCTTTTTACTTAGATCAACTTCTCATCAAAAAAAAAAAAAATTCCAATAGAAAATACATAATTATTTTAATTTTGGTCGATCTGGTTGCAAACCATAGACTAGAGATATATTCAGTCTACTGAAAATGCATAGCCTTTACATGGCCAAACATATTTGTTATCGGCGCCAAATCGAGATTTTTTTTGTTTTTGTTTTTGTTTTTGAAAATATACACTAGTAGGAAAAAACTTACCAGTGACGAACGAAATAGTGCTACCTCTGGCGAACATGTGTTCGCCAGCAGTAACCCACCAGTGGTAAGAGGTTACCGCTGGCGAACATCAGTCTTGTTCGCCAGCGGTAAGTTTGAAATTTCCAAAATAAAAAAAATCGCATAATTTTTTTCAAATTTTCAAAACAGTTTAATTTGGGAACCTTCAATCACGGTGTACAATATATTTTTTTTTTGCTTTATTTGTCAATTTTGAATGTCCATTGCCGCTCGGTCACCCATCCTTCCACCCGATCACGCTTAACTTCTTAGTTCCATCCAACTACTCTAACCAGGAACACCTCATTCTTTCTTCTAAATATAGTACTATCAATCCTCTTAACTATTGTACCATATGTACAAATCCGTAATTCCAAATTGGACAAATGATATGTCTAAATTGATCAGAAGAATACAAGGAATCCAAATACGACATCCTTATTATCTTTTCTGAAAAAAAACATTTTTTTATTTTTTTTTGAATTTTGAATTTATTTAATTAAATTGATTATGTAGGAAAATTTAGTCTGTCTCAAATATCACGATTCGTTTGATATATTAAATGCGTTTTCAACTTCGTGTGCAAAAGTTATGGCCGTCTTACGATTTATTTTTGAATTTTGCATAAAAGGTCAAATGGAGTATTTCAAATTTTCTATATCAACTAAACAGTGCACGCTACCCACATATTAAAGGATTTTATTTTTTGAACATTTTATCATTTTTGTTTCAGCTTTAGAAAATTCAAAAAGGCGGTCCACGGGGGGAGGGGTGTGTGTATGGAGGAAAAAAAAATTCAAAACATACCGCTGGCGAACCAAAATAGTGGTTGGCCAGCGGTATAGTTAGCGCTGGCCAACCAGCATGTTGCCCAGCGGTAACCATACTGCTAGCGAACCAGCTCCCTATTCGCCAGCGCTAAGTTACGTAGCGCTGGCGAACCAGCACCCCCTCTTCGCCAGCGGTAAGTATGGCTGCCCGCACTATCACGCCCACTGTTACGGCTGGCGAAAAAAGTGGCATGTTCGCCAGCGGTAACATGGATAGCGCTGGCGAACAAGGTTTCCTGTTGGCCAGCGGTAATAGCGCTGGCGAACGTGTAGCTCTGTTCGCCAGCGGTAAAGTGGTGGCTATAGCCTATTTCCTACTAGTGATAGTGTTTCTGTATTTGTATTGTATCTTACAAATAAGAAAATGTCTCTTTTATTGCCTAGATGCAAAACCCACACCGATTGAGTGCTCGTTTCACCATGCCAACAATCCATCTTGTGGCACCGGCTACAAGATCGATGAAACTTGTGGTAAGCAGTGCGAATCCGAAGGCTACCATGGCTGGATTTGCCTTTCTAACTGCACATGCCTCGTCTGCCCATCTCTCGATCCTGAGGATCGCCTGGACACCATGGAGCTCCAGAAGCAAGGTGTGTGTTTCTTGCCCATCTGCTCTTAACAGGACAGACTCTAGGATTTTCTTTATAAGAATCTAGCTAGGAATTAGTACCCAATTAAACGTGATGTTTTATCCATTTTTTATGGTTAACTGGCCGAGTGTGTCTCAACCTGGAAGGGGGAATAAGGAGTGAAAAGGGTGTGGCAAGCAATGCAAATTTTTGGTTTGTGGAGAGTTCTGGACCCACCGGAAGTTCCGAAGATTCGGAAACTATTTTAGAATTTGAGTACGAGAATCTAGGATTTGGTGTGTCTCGTGCTCATCTGCTCCTACCAGGACAGAGTCTAGGATTTTCTTTATAATAATCTAGCTCGACCTGATGCAACGACGGGCTTCCCCCTAGATGGCGTGCTTGGGCTTCTCTGATCTGGGAGTCCTCCTCTTCCTGCGTCCTGCTTAATGGCATCCCGGGCAAAGACATCATTCATGGTCGAGGCCTCAGGCAGGGGGACCCCCTATCCCCCCCCCCCCCCCGCTTTTCGACCTTGCCATTGACCACCTCGAGCGCATCCTTCAACTTGCCACGGACGCCGGTTTGCTTCAGCCTCTCCCAGGGACCTTCATCAAGTCTCGCCTGTCGCTTTACGCGGATGACGCTATTATCTTCCTTTCCCCTTCGGTGCATGACGTCAACAACCTTACTGCCTTGCTGCATAATTTCGGCGAGGTCACTGGTTTAGTCACGAATGTTGGCAAGAGCTCGGTGGCGCCGATCAGGTGTGAGGGCCTGGACATTGCAGGGTTGCTGGGGGGCTTCGGTGCGGCTATTGTGCATTTCCCCATCTGCTATCTTGGGCTTCCGTTGTCTTTGGGGAGACTGCGCAAAGTGGATATACAACCATACATCGACAAGGCGGGCTCTAAACTGGTTCCTTGGATGGCCAAATTCCTCAACCGTGCAGGTTGCAAGGAGCTGGTAAAATCGGTCCTGACCGCTATGCCTATCTTCCTGCTAACGGCCATCAAAGTTGATAAGGAGGTTTTCAAAGCCTTTGACAAGATCCGCAGGGGAATGCTATGGGCTTGCAGTCAGACGGTAAGTGGGGGGAAGTGCAAGGTCAGTTGTGTGAAGGTGTGTCCACTACTAGGAAAATGGCTATAGGAGTGATGATACCCGTGACGCACTTCCAATTCGGCACGTCACGCCTATTACCCGCGTCGCACCATGCTTTCGCGCGTCGCGCCTAAAGGCATACCCGCGGCGCACCAAATTAAAGGCCCGTCGCGCGTATGTGTGGGGCCGGGGAGGCGAGCCTCCGAGGCGTACCCGCGACGCACCCTGCCCGCGGTGCGTCACGGCTATGTTGGGTACCCGCGGCGCACCTTCCGGTGGTGCGTCACGGCTAACCTATGCGCGGCGCATCTGGCTGCAGTGCGTCACGGCTATCCTCTGCTATAGGGCCACGCGCGCGGGACCGTTCCTCTCTTCTTCCACATCGTCGTCTTCCACATTCTCGATCTCGATCTGAAGAACCACCGCGCCGCTGCTGCCCTCTAGCCACCACGCTGCTGCTGCCCTCTAGCCACCGTGCCGCTGCTGCCCTCTCGCCTGCCCCACTACCCAGCGCCCATCTCCCGCCCTAGCCGCCCACCGCCATCTCGATCTGAACCACCGCGCCGCTGCTGCTCGAGGAGGAGCACGACCCGGAGCAGGACTAGGAGCCAGCGAGGAGGGAGCCGGACCGGGCCAGCAAGGAGGGAGCCGGATCGACCGTCAGCATCGCCTTGCCCACCTCTGTCATCTTCCCCAACTCTGTCGTCTTCGCCATCCATCGTGTGAAAGGTGAGTCCACCTTCTTCCCCACCTCATATTAGTTTGTAGGAAGCAAAAATTGAAAGTAATGCACGTGTTCGGTTTTCCTTTTGCAATTCATTGACATTGTGTATATTAGCATAATATGTATTTTCATACAGAAACCTGTTATATTCCTTTTGGTTTCTAATGGGTAAAAGATGTTCTAATCTGGTATCATGTGTCCAAACTTTGGCCCTCTAATTTGTCGGCATGACATTGTTAGTGCATTTTCCCTCCTATCTTGTGTATAATACTTGCTCGGTGTGTATGACTGGTGTACAATGTTGTGGTACCTGTTCTTTTATGTTGTTGCACTTGACAGCATTCAGAGTTGTGGGACCTGATCATAGGACAGTATTCAGAGTTGTTTCACATTTTCTCTTTATATTTTCATGATTATTATGGCAATAAATATGCCTTTGTTTGATCAATTAATAGTTGTTTCATAGGACAATATTCAGAGTTGTGTTCAAATACCAACTGGATCCCATATATTCCTGATAGATGTTCTAGCCATCATTTCTCTGGTCGAGCCACTTGACCTTACACTAATTGATTTTAGTCTTGAACTGCTGCAGCTTCAGACTTTCAGTCTGCGTGCACATTATTCATTGTTTTTCAGCTTATCCATATTTTTTACATCCTTTCTTGTTTATTTGCTCTTATGTTTATTCCGCTGCATTATTCATTGTTGATCATGATTCGGTCCCAAATAACTTACCTTTTTCTCTAAGAAACTATAGCTTACATTTTCAAGTTTGAACATTTTCTCAAATGGAAGTAAAATCAGCTGCGGGATTTAGGAACAAAGATAATCTATCTTAGAACTTAAGGGGAAATAAATCAAAGGGCATAAAAGGCACCCAACAGAAACATATTTTCTAAGCATAATCTAGATATAAAATACTGAGCTGCAAATTTGGTACTGACTGACATATGATGGAAAACAAAATACAGTGAAATAAATATGGGAACATAAAGTTGGGAATGTAAGCAAATCATAATGATATATATACTCGAAAACGATGTAGGACAATTCTTTTTTGCTTTCTGGTTCTCTCAGTTTTGGTTTCTAAGGAACAGTGTCTACTAGCATCTAAGACTCATATGCATGGAATCTGCTAAATTTTAGCCCTTACACAAAATTGTATGTCTACAAAAGTACAAATCTGAACCAAACATAGAACATGTACCCCTATAGGTGTTGAGTACTATTTTGCAGTACTCCCCCTAATGATTTTCTAAGCAACATCCATCGATTAACCTGGCTTTGTGCCTTTGTTAATGATATTAAAGAAAGGCAACAACAAAATTAAAAACATTGAGCCCTTCTGTTTTTACCGTTTAGATTGTGTATTCATCATTGAGAGGAAAGCCTATTGAAACAAAGAGGGAATCTGGATCCTAGTTTAACCATTTCATTAATAGCCTTTCTGCATTTGTTTTGTGATAGGTAGGTTCTGCCATTTGTCTTTGTTTTGTGATAGCTATGCTCCTCTAACCTCTATGTGTCATTTCTTAATTTAATAGAACATGGCTTGCGAAGTATGTCGGTCTCGATGTGCCAAAGGACGATTCACTGGGGCTTCTTTTATGCTTCTGCTCCACGACGGTGACGTTGATTCGTTGGTAATTAACAATTCTTTTTATGTTAACTTGTTCTTTCGTTTTACTATCTAGCTTGAGACTTGTGTTTATTAACAAAAGATTCTTTATATTTCTTTTTTAGATTCTACCATGCAATATTCGCGAAGATTTCAACGAGTTAGTTGGCAGTAACGTGGATTTCAATGTTCACGGGACCACCTACATTCTTCGAGTGAAAAAAGAAAGAACGAAGACCTACTTCTGCGGGCCACAATTGCAGGCTATCATCGCCACGTACAATTTAAGCGGAGGTGATTACATTCACTTCTCTATGGAAGGACCGCAACCTCGCATCAAAATTCTGTATATGGGCGGGATTGCGAGCGAGGATGGCGGGAGTGAGGAGGAAACTGGGAACACCGAGGATATGGACACTGAGGATGATATGGACGAGGAGGACCCATGGAAACATGTGGTGGTTGCTCAAAGAGCGAATCTTAGCGAGTTTGAGAAGGACCGTGTCCTTCAGAAAGTTGCCCAGATAGATAGCTACATCGGGTCCCCTTTCGTGCATCGCATCACCAACACTAACATCTCCAATGGACATGTCATGGTATGTTTCTTAACACTTTCTTATTCGTATAGTTGTTTATGTTCTTAACACTTTCTTATCCGGTATTTGACATTGTGCTTTTATTCTTTCTTGGAATTGTGTGTTGTAGAAAATACCGATGGCGGTAGCGGATAGTGCTGGCATGGAGCAAGGTACCATTGGAGTACGCCGTGGAGAATCAGGACCTGTCACCGCAGTTCCGATCACCAGGGATAACGCTGATGGTCGCGTCATCCTCAACTCTCAAGCATGGAGGCAGTTCCATTCCGCAAGAGGTGGTATGGAGGTTGGCCGAGCTATTCTGATCACCATGAGGAATAGTGACATCGCCAACTTGGACATGATGATGGTCATCGACTACATCCGCGCCCGCTAGATAGATTATGTGGTGATGATCGAGACTATGTAATATGGTTGTTTTCGAGACTAACTTCTGGATTTATTAGTAGTATATATGTTTGTTTTCGAGACTATGTAATATTTCTGCTATGAAAATTTATTCTATCAATTGCATACCTGTATTTGAGCTACTGATATTCTTCTGTATTTTGTGTACTGACATTCTTCTGTATTTGAGCTGTATATACCTGTATAAATACGGTACTGCCTTTTTTTTAAAAATACAGCATAGAATAGCCGTGACGCACCAAAACGAGTACCCGTGACGCACCTGGGAGATTAGGCGTGACGCACCTAGAACTAGCCGCGGCGCACCGGCCCAGTGCGTCACGGGTATAAATAGGCGTGGCGCACCATCCAAGTGCGTCACGGACAAATCCATAGGCGCGGCGTGTTACCCGTGACGCACCCAGGTGCGTCACGGATAAGAAAATTGGTGCGTCACGGGTAAGCTTTTCCCTAGTAGTGGTCGCCCCAAGAAGCTGGGTGGTCTTGGGATTCTGGACCTGGAGAAGTTTGCTAGGGCCCTGCGCCTCAGGTGGCTCTCGTTTGAATGGGTTGCACCGGATAAATCCTGGGTGGGTCTTGATACGCCTAACGATCAGAAGCACAGGGACCTGTTCAACGCTTCCACTCGTGTCACGTTAGGCGACGAAAAGAAGGCTTCGTTCTGGAGCTCCACTTGGATGAGCGGGGGTTCTCTGAAGTCCTTAGCGCCTCTGATCTTCGCTGCTGCCAGGAGGAAGAAGAGGACTGTTCATGACGCCTTGGCCAACCAGCGTTGGATGTCGGACATCGCCGTCAACGACTTTTCTTTGGAGCACATCATACAGTTCCTCAATCTCTGCGAGATTCTCCAGGAGATCACTCTGGTGGCAGGCGTGGATGCCTCCATCATCTGGACGTTGTCCCCTAGCGGGAAGTACTCGGCCGGCTCAGCTTATAGAGCTCAATTCATCAGGTCGACAGTGGTGGCCTTCGGGAACATTGTTTGGAAGGTGTGGGCTCCACAGAAGTGCAGATTTTTTGCCTAGCTGGTTGTGCAGAATCGGCTCTGGACCTCTGATCGTCTTGCTGTGCGCGGTTGGCCGCACTCCCCGCAGTGCCAGCTCCGTCGCTGCCAGCCAGAAACGGCGCGGCACATCCTTTTCAAATGCAGGTATGCTAAGCGCATCTGGCTGGAGGCGGCGGTCTGGCTTTCTTGCCCTGGCCTTCTTCCGTGTTTGGGGTCGGGAAGCCCTACCGTGTTGCAGTATTGGCAGACGCTGGGTTTGGCACCATCCAGCAGCCCGCGTGGCCTCAAGTCGGCAATTACGCTAATCACCTGGGAGTTATGGGAAGGAGAGGAACGCCAGAGTTTTCAACAACAAGTTCTGTACCCCGCCGGCTTTGTTCCATAAGATCAGGGACGAGAGCAGGAACTGGATCCTTGCGGGCGCCAACCATTTGGCTGAGATGTTAGAGTAGTTGTTTTGTTTTTCAACTGGCCTTTTTTAGGTCGGTTGAGGCGTTCGTTGTTTTTTCCTTTCCGGCATAGGCCGTCTCTGTTTGCTTCTCCTATATCAATAAAACAGGCAAAGCTTTTGCCCTTTGTTAAAAAAAAAAAAATCTAGCTAGGAGACGATCACCGTTTTACATTAGCAGATAGATGCACAGATCAGAAAGATCACAGATTGGCAAACATAACTACTGCTAACAATAACTCCATGGTCAGCAAATGTGAGCTAAGGTGCTAACAAGTGAATTTTTCACCATTGCACGACGAGACCAGCTAGTCAGCTATACAGTGTGTGTGAATACACGCGCAAGTTCACAAGGTCTAAGTGAGGACTGGTCTGAAACTGCAGCCAAACCAAATTTCAGCTGTCGTGCTTAAATTTGGGGCCCACCGAAATGCCCGTAATTTGTAGACTGTATTTTCCTTGTGCCAAGTACTTTTTGTGTAATTGTGGACACTTCTACTCTACAGTACTAACATGCTACTTTAAAACATTTGTAATTTACCTGGTGGTCGATACATGTGCAAACTGGTTGTATGCTGATGCTTCAGTATGTGTTCGGGTGCAGGGAACAGGGCCACGCCGGCTGCTGGGGTCGGTGCCGTCTGAGATCTTTCAAAGAAAAGCTGGTCCATGGGAATCTGATGATGCAGCGCTTGGGATGGCCTTGGTAGAGTCTTGTGTGAGGCCTTTGGGGCCTGTTGTGTAATTTAATAAGTACAGATTTGGTGTGAGCTGACAAACCTTAACCGAACATGTTCCCTAGTTGTATGTCTTGACAACTGTGGTTTCAGTTGTTCTCTAGCTCATCGTAGTCGACGTAGTGTTTGTTGGTGTTTGACGCTCTCGGGGCTTGCTGTTTGATGTACTAATCAGTAGGGATTTGGTCATCACACCTGAACTAGACATGGCTGGTTGTATGTGTTCATGTAAGCTGCTGCTTACTCATCGATGGTGATTGAAAGTAATTGCTATGTGGTAACATTGGGCTTTCTTATTTACACCCATGCTTTTAATTTCAAATTGACAGTAAATTATATTTAGACTGATGTCCAAATAAATCACAAGTACAAGCATATATATAAAGCAATAATAATAATGTATCTGACACATGAGTACCATTGAATGAAAGATCCGTAAGTCTTAAACTGGGTCGATAAAGAAGCAATGCCACCATAAAAATTATGTGTCCACCATTTCAAGTCCATCGATTGTTTATTGTTTTCCAACACTCTCATTAAGAATACATGCTTGAAGAAGAATGATATGTCACAAGTCATTCACATCCTGCTATCAGTTTGTTAGGCAAAACAATTGTAATCTGGATATTATGCTTCTTCAGACTGCACTACCTTTTTCCAAACTCTAAATCGACAATTTCAAATATCCTGATCTCGTCTCACACTTTATCTAATACCAAGTTAGTATGCAGATCAAACAATCTGAAAATAGCAGAAAAAACAAACATTTCCTTTTGTTCTGCTGAAAGAAGTCTACAACTTATCAGATGGTTACTCCATACAAATTTATTCTCAGCCAACTTTCCCGGAAAATTAACTGATTAAGTTGTCAAACATTTTAACAAAATATTTTCCAAATTTTATTTTCGTGAACTTGTGACCGTATCTATTCTTCTGGCACGTGTTCTGTTTTGACGACTCCTTGGCACACCGACAATGACATGTTCTATAAGAAGTATACCTGAAATGCCGACCACAATTAACCGAGATGAATTCAAAAATTTACATAGACATCTCCTACTTAGGAGTTAGGAATTCTTAAACAGAGGAAAACAAATTTCTTATATCCTTTTCCCTTGGTCTGCGTTTTCCCAAATATATAAGAAACAAAATGAAAAAAGGAATTATCAAGGAACTATCATGGCTGAATTTCTCTTTATTACACACTTGTATCAATCTTTACCACAAATAAGCAAAAAAAAATTAAGGACTACTACACTCTACACAAAATGTCAATGAAATGTTACTACTATGTGAAATATACAACAATTTCTTGTCCTTCCCATATGTGCATGACAGTGTCAACATCAATCATAATCATAGCGCGGAAAAGAAAAGGCCGATCAGGCGGAGCTCCACTGGGCAGCCTTCTCGAAGCCGTTTTGGCCATAGTAGTAGTCCTCCATGGCCTGCTGGATCTCGGCGCGTCTGTTCATCATGAAGGGCCCCTGCTGCACGACAGGCTCCTTGAGCGGCTGTCCCGCCGCCAGCGCAAACCGCAGAGGTGTGCCCGACCGGTTCCACACGCTCAGGTCGTACCCATCGGCGCTAAGCACAAGGCAGTGGTGTGCTGTCGCTGGCGCCGCCTTCTCTCGGCCGAACGAGCCTTCTCCCTCGATGATGTACACGAAGGCATTCCACCCGGTGGGTATGGGCTGGTGGAGCTGTGAACCTAGGTGCATGGTGAAGTCCATGTACATGGTCGGCGTCCGCGTGTACACCGGCGACCATTAGAGGACCCAGGAAATCTATAAAGCCCGGGTGTTATTTTTGTGGTGATCCAAATTCATATGAAGATAAAGGAAATTTCGAGTTGGATTCACCGTTACCGACCTAGTTAGGTTAGGTCCGTCTTTATATACCTCTTATAAGCCGTCGCACGGGATAAGCCACATATTGTAAATCCCGGCGCGTTTGTAACCTCACCCGAAATAGTGAAGTATTGCTGGCTGGCGCCCGTGGTTTTTTCTCTTCCTTGCTGGAAGGGTTTTCCACGTTAAAATCTCGTGTCCCCGTTGGTTTGATCTTGCTTAATTTCATCGTTGTTTTGCTATTGCGTGTAACAGTGGTATCAGAGCCCTGTTTCAGATTAGGGATTCACGATGGCATCGATGAAGTTTGATCTACCGTTGCTGGACTACAAGACGAGGTTTTCTCTGTGGCAAGTAAAGATGCGTGCGGTTCTGTCGCAATCATCGGATCTTGATGAGTCGCTGGATGCTTTTGGGAATAAGGAAGCGAGGGAGTAGACTCCTGAGGAGAAGTGCAAAGATCGCAAGGCTTTGTCGTTGATTCAACTTCATCTATCTAATGATATTTTGCTAGAGGTGCTGCATGAGAAATCTGCGGCAACGTGGTGGCTCAAGTTGGAGTCGATCTGCATGTCATAGGATCTAACCAGCAAGATGCACGTTAAGATGAAGTTGTTCTCGCTCAAGATGCAAGATGGTGGTTCTGTCATGAGCCACTTGTCGATCTTTAAGGAGATCGTGTCCGACCTAGTGTTGATGGAGGTAAAATATGAGGATGAAGATTTAGCTCTTCTGTTGTTATGTTTGCTGCCTAGTTCTTTTACAAACCTGCGGGATACCATACTGTTAAGCCGCGATGAACTAACTCTCTCGGAAGTTTGTGAGGCCCTGCAGACCAAGGAAAAGATGAAAGTTATGATGCAGTCTAATGTATCGTCCTTCAAAGGCGATGCATTGCAGGTACGAGGTAGACCTGAGCAGCGAGATAACAACTACAATAGCAACAACAGAGATAAGAGCAGGGACCATTCAAAGTCCAAAGGACGAGACAAGTTCTGCATGTACTGTAAGAAAACCAATCACACCATTGAGAATTGCTGGAAGGTACAGAACAAGGAGAAAAGGAATGGCACATACCAACCGAAAAATAAATCTGACGGTAATGGTAATGGTGCTGGTAAGACTGCTGTTGTTGCTATTGATAATAGTTCGGATAGTGAATGCTTAGATGTTTTTGCTGCATGTGTTACCCATGATGATGAGTGGATTCTCGATACTGCTTGTTCATTTCATATTTGATGTAACAAAGATTGGTTCAGTTCTTATGAGGCTGTGCATACTTGAGATTTTGTGCGTGTGGGGAACGACAAAAAATGTCACATTGTTGGCGTTGGATCTGTTCAGATCAAGACCCATGGAGGGATGACACGTACATTGACGGGAGTGAAACACATACCATCCATGCCGAGAAATTTGATCTCGCTGAGTACCCTTGATTGTGACGGGTAGAAATATGCCGGAGGGGATAAACGCCTGAAGGTATCAACAGATTCTCTCATTGTTATGATTGGTGATATGAATTCTGCCAAGTTATATATCCTTAGGGGTAGCACTTTGTCTGGTACTGCTGCTGTTATTACTAATGATGATCCAAGTACAACTAACCTCTGGCATAAGCGACTTGGACAGATGAGTGAACATGGTATGTCAGAATTGGTGAAGAGAGAACTTCTGAAGAACTACAATATGAGTAAGTTGTCGTTCTGTGAACACTGCGTGTTTGGTAAGCATAAGAGAGTTAAGTTCAATGCTTCCGTTCATACCACTAAATGTACATTGGATTATGTACATGCTGATTTGTGAGGGCCTTCACGAAAGCCCTCCTATGGTGGTGCTCGTTATATGCTTACTATCATTGATGATTACTCTAGAAGAGTTTTGCCTTATTTCCTGAAAACTAAGGATGATACTTTTGCTACTTTTAAAGATTGGAAAGTTATGATTGAAAAGCAAACTGAGAGAAAGGTGAAGGTGCTTCGTACTGACAATGGTAGCGAATTTTGTTCGCATGCTTTTGATGATTATTGTGTGCAGGAAGGCATTGTCAGGCATCACACCATCCCATACACACCTCAGCAGAATGGTGTAGCCGAGCGGATGAATAGAACGATCATCTCCAAAGCCCGTTGCATGTTGTCCAACGCCCACATGAATAAGCGTATTTGGGCTGGGGCTGCCAACACTGCCTGCTACTTGATCAACAGGTCACCGTCCATCCCTCTTGACAAGAAAACTCCTATTGAGGTATGGTCTGGTGAGTCAGCTGATTATTCACAACTGAAAGTTTTTGGTTGCACTGCCTATGCTCATGTTGATAATGGAAAGTTAGAGCTTAGAGCTATTAAGTGCTTATTTCTTGGTTATGGTTCTGGAGTAAAAGGATATAAGTTGGGGAACCCCGAAACCAAAAAGACTTTCTTTAGGAGTAGTGTTGTGTTTAATGAATCTGCTATGTATGAGGACAGTTTGTCAACTGATGTTATGCCAGATTTTTCTGATGAGGACGAACCACGAGTTCGTTTGCAGGTGGAGGTAGAACACCTGGATGAGGAGGAAACTGAAATTGATGGGGAGGATATTGTGCAGCAATAAAATTTGTCTATTGCAAAGCCCAGAGAGAAGAGGAATAAAGGACCTCTTACTCGTTTAATTGAGGGATGGGATGTTGTTTATTTTGCTCTAAGTTGTGCAGAACAGGTGGAGAATGATGCTGAACCGACTACATACAATGAAGCTATTGCTTCGGTTGATCGTGATAAGTGGATTGGTGCAATGCACGAGGAGATGCAATCACTTGAGAAGAATGGCACATGGGATGTTGCGCGCTTGCCTAAACAAAAGAAGACTGTCCGCTGTAAGTGGATATTCAAAAGAAATGAGGGTTTATCTCCAAGTGAGCCTCCAAGGTTAAAGGCAAGGTTAGTAGCAAAAATTTTCAGCCAGATTCCAGGAGTGGGTTATAATGATGTGTTCTCCCCTGTTGTCAAGCATAGTTCTATTCGTACTTTCTTTAGTATTGTTGCTATGCATGATCTTGAGTTTGATCAGTTAGATGTGAAGACTGCGTTTTTGCATGGAGAACTTGAGTAGGAGATATACATGGACCAACCAGAAGGGTTCATAGTGCATGGTAAGGAGGATTTCGTGTGCAAGCTAAAGAAGTCCCTTTACGGTTTGAAACAGTCTCCTCGACAGTGGTATAAACCGTTTGATTCTTTTATGATGTCACATGGCTTTAAGAGGTCTAAATATGATAGCTGTGTGTACATTAAATTTGTTGATGAATCGCCTATATACCTGTTGCTATTTGTTGATGATATGTTAATTGCTGCCAAGAGCATGAAAGAAATCACTACATTGAAGAAACAGTTGAGTAGTGAGTTTGAGATGTAGGATCTTGGTCCTGTTAAGAAAATTCTAGGTATGGAAATTTCAAGAGACAGAAAATCTAGATTGCTATTTCTTAGTCATGAGAATTACAATAAGAAAGTGTTTCATCGTTTTAATATGCATGATACAAAGTCTATTAGTACTCCAATTGCTTCACACTTCAAGTTGTCAGCATTGCAATGTCTACTACTGACAAAGATATTGAGTACATGTCACGAGTTCCTTATGCTAGTGTTGTTGGTTCCTTAATGTATGCCATGGTGTGTTCTCGGCCTGATTTATCTTATGCTATGAGTTTGGTCAGTCGATACATGGCTAATCCTGGTAAAGAACAATGGAAAGTTGTTCAGTGGATTTTCAGGTACCTTCGCGGCACATCCAAAGCTTTCTTGAAATTTGGCAAGACAGGTGAGTGACTCGCAGGCTATGTGGATTCAGATTTTGTTGCCGACTTGGATAAGAGGAGGTCCCTCACAGGTTATGTGTTTACAGTTAGTGGATGTGCTGTTAGCTGGAAGGCTACCTTGCAGGGTGTTGTTGCACAATCTACTACTGAGGCTGAGTATATGGCTATTGCTGAAGCATGCAAAGAGTCAGTTTGGTTGAAAGGTCTGTTCGCTGAGCTTTGTAGAGATGATACTTGCATTAACCTATTTTGTCACAGTCAGAGTGTTATTTACCTTACTAAGGATGAGATGTTCCATGAGAGAACAAAGTACATTGATGTCAAGTAACATTATGTGCGTGATGTTGTTGCACAAGGTAAGCTAAAGGTATGCAAGATTAGTACTCATGATAATCCTGCTGATATGATGACAAAGCCAGTTCCTATTGCTAAGTTTGAGCTTTGCTCAAGCTTAGTTGGTATCACTGCTTAGCCCAAGAGGCTATTTGGCGCCGAAGGTGTTCTCTTTTGTGTGTTTCAGGGTGAAGGTTCTCGTTCATGCTACAAGAGGTAATTTTTCTCAAGGTGGAGTGTTATTTTCGTGGTGATCCAAATTCATATGAAGATAAAGAAAAGTTCGGCCTCCGCTACGCGAGGCCCGTCGCTGGAGGCTTAGGGCCGAGTTCGACGGTACGAGTTGGATTCACCGTTACCGACCTAGTTAGGTCAGGACCGTTTTTATATACCTCTTGTAGGCCGCTGCACGGGATAAGCCACATATTGTAAATCCCGACGGTTTGTAACCTCACCCGAAATAGTGAAGTATTGCGGTTTTTCTTTTCCTTGCTGGAAGGGTTTCCACGTTAAAATCTCATGTCCCGTTGGTTTGATTTTGCTTAATTTCATCGTTGTTTTGCTATTGCGTGTAACACCGGGCAGGCACTTGATTAGAAAGGTAATGACGCTAATTATCTATCAAATCTTCATCAGTTTACTCTTGTCGGACGGCCGGAAGGCCGAGCGGCAGCCGGGTAACAGGGGCGCTAGGTCCGCCCCTACCGGCGACCGTACCCCGAATGCCTCTCCCGCAATGATCCGCACCTCCACGCCGTCTTTCTCGGCGCAGCTTATGTCCTTGCTCTGCAGCTCCTGGTACTGGGGCTCGATCCTGGTATTTATAAGCATTTGCATAATAAAAAGACTTCTCAAATAAAAAGTAGTAGAGTGATTCTAATTGATAAAATAAATGGCAATTTGTGGAAGAAGGTTGATTATTGGCTTGGTGTGGTTCTTACATCTTGTCCTTGGAAGCAAGGTTGATCCAGAGCTGCAGGCCCTTCTGCACGCCGTCGGACGCCGGCATCTCAGAATGCACGATGCCGCGGCCCACTGTCATCCATTGAATAATAATAACAGAGCAATCAGATTGCAATGTTTGGAGTGCCCTGATTATAGGTAGAGAGTGGATGATACCTGGACATCTCCTGTTCTGATGGTGCCCTTGTGACCGGAGAAGTCCTGGTGGGTGAAGGCGCCCTGCATAGCAAATCAAAAGGACAACAGGCATTTCAGCAAACACCTGGCAGGTAACATGATGCAGACAGGACAGGACAGAGCAGAGAAGAGAGCATGGGTGTGTGCGTCAGTGCATGGGTACCTCGAGCATGTAGGTGACGGTCTCGAATCCTCGGTGTGGGTGGTCTGGGAATCCGGCTGGCACAATCGAGGAAATCATTCGGTCAGAAGCTTCTTGACCACCGACCTGGGGAAGAAGAAGCAGGAGGTGTTACCTCAGCGTCGTCGTCATGGCGGATGGTCAACAAATGGAGGGGTGCGTTGACATCCAACATGCGGCTGCTCCTCCGACGAGCCAACGACGTGCTGGCGTCCGGCAGTCGTCACCAATCGCTGATGTCACGCACCTCGTCATGATTCGGCCCCGCCATTTTTCTTTTCAATACAACCGAGTGATTCCGGTGGTTTAAAAAAAATAAAAAAAATATCTACAATTTTTTTAAATCTGAAAAAGAATCATTGTTCTCAATCATGTATCTCATAAATGTGTAAAATTTTAATTCAAAATACTTTATATTTAAACCTGCACAAAAATGTACCCATAGTATGGTGAAAATGTACAATTTAAAATATACTATTTTGTCTTTTTATCTACAAAAATCTGAAAAAACTGTATATTTTAATTTTAGAATACTTTATATTTTAACATACACAAAAATGTAAAACTTACAATCTTAGTATAGTAAAACTGTATATTTGAAAATATGCTATTTTCTCTTTTTTATATAGAAAATTTACATGTTTGTGAGATACATTATTGGGAACGGTTATGATTTGTCTCAGATTTTTCTGAAAATTTTAAATCTACTTTTTAACTTTTATAAAACATCAACACGAGTGGTTCCCAGGACAAAAAAAAAATGAATTTCCGAATACAGTCCTCTTAGTTTATATTTTCGTGGCATCCATATGTAATTTCAGAAATACATGGTTTTTGAATTTCCAAATACAGCCCGAATCTATCCCCGTTGTCCCGCCGAAATACATGGTTTCTGAAATTTTGGGCCGATGTTCTCATTGTGGCCTTCACGATCACCTTCAACCGGCCTGCCCCGGTATATGCCCACATTGCTGAAATATTGGTTTTCGTTGTGTTGATTATGATGTTTCGAGTGATTCAGATCATGATCCCTAACCTTTATTTGAAGAGAATTTCTCTTCTGGTCCATTGAGTCCTTTTATGGATCGTTCTGCCTATTTTGGTTGGGGTCACGTTGCTAGGAAATGCCCAATTAAATTTATTTGCAATTATTACCGTATCGTGGGACATTCCAATAATTCTTGTCCAAAGATTCCCCGCCAAAAGTGTAATTATTTGGGACATCCTTCGAATGAATGCGGTGTGCAAAAATCATTTGTGATTAAGAGGAAAGAACAGCCGGTTTTGGTAACTAAAGATTTGGTCGTTTCGGCTCCCACGGCTCTTTCCACGTCACCAATCCCCGCCGTTTGCCCTTCCACCGCCCATTTATCTAGGGTTTTCTCGAACGAGTTGTTGCTGACCCCCTCTGCTCTAGTGGCACTTCCACCCTCCCCTTCTCCCATCTCCACCTCGATGCCTTCGCCAATGGCGAATTTTCATGTTTGTCCTTTCCCTTTTGTTTCAGCGCATGCTGGGATCGACCATGGACCTGGAGATCGGATTCAGCGTAGCTTGGTAGTGGTGGGAGATCCTCCGCTCTCGCATGAAGAAGACACCATTATCACGGTAAACCCCCCCAATCATGGTTAATGAGCGCATGCATACTCTAGATAGGTTCGTGGATCTGGTTAATTCTGAACATGGTCATGTTGTCGTTACGGATGCTGAGATTTCTGCGGTTGGGGTTGGGCTAGTTTCTTTTGCTTCACCAGAACTGAGAGATCTTTTTGTTAGGGATAGCCCCCATGCCATGGATGATGATTCCACATGTTCTTTTGTTCACCATGATGAGGGGATTAACATGTGTCTGCCCGTTTTTTAGTATGAAGCATGGATTCCGTTTCTCGCATTCCCCTATGATTATCTCACAAGACATTATATCAACAAGGCTGTTTCTCTATTTGGCAAGCTCTTGATGTGGCATCGCCTGGAGGACAGCAAATCTAGAGTGTTGGTGAGAGCCTTGATCAAAGAAACTCGCTTAGTGCCATGCAGCTTACTGGCCACTCGTGTGTCGACTATGCCAGGTCATGGTATCTCTTTGTCTGTACCTGTGTACATTCTGAACGGTAAGCACACTCTGATGGGTCTGGTTAGCACTGAAGAACCTGCACCCCCATGAATGCATCACCGCATCCATATGAGCTACCCTATATCTCACTGTTATGCCGGAATACCAGCTTTAGGTACAGGAGTTTAACCAACAACAGGTTGATGCCCGTTGGGGGTGGCTTTGAGCATCAACAGGCGTCGATGGATGGCTGGAGGGTGTGGCCTGTGATCCCTCCTGTCTATCATGGGATTAGCATGCGCCAGATGTTTGGATATGATGGTCCAACTATGATGGATGGTGTTGAGGATTTAGAGAACACGACGGACGATTGTATCGATGCTTGGAATGAGAATGTCGCTAAGGTGGAAGCAACGACACTTGGTCTACTAACTGGGGACACCAGCTCCAGCTTGCTCTTTGTGCGCGCTCGAGGTGTTTGTCTGAATCTTTCCATCCGTGAGTTCCCCTGCTTCTATGCATTCTTGGGCTGCCTTATGCGCCAGGTGTACACACGGACTATTCTTCACACAGATAGCCCTTCGTATGATATATTGATGGTGCGGGTCTTGCACTCGTTGGGAAACCCCAAGAGGAAGGTATGACGAGCACAACATCAGTTTTCCCTCAGAAAGAAACCAAGGTTTAATCAACCAGTAGGAGGAAGGAGTAACTTCAAACGGTTGATGCAGCTGAGATGGCAGGGCGCACTACCGGTTCAGCAGCAACGTGGAACCTACACAACACAATCAAATCACTTTGCCCCAACGAAGTTGTGAGGTTGTCAATCTCACTGGTTTTGCTGAACACAAAGAGGTTAAACGTATGGTGTGGAAAACAATATGTGAACATTATGAAAACAGTAGCAGCAGTGTGAAAATAGTGGAAGTAGTGTGAAAACAGTAGAAGCAGTGTGTGTATTGTCAGTATGAGAAAATGGACCGGGGTCCACAGTTCACTAGTGGTTTCTCTCCCTGAAAGATAAATAACATGTGTGACGAACAAATTATAGCTGGGAAATTGGAAGAAATAAAGGCTGCTCCGTAGTGCATATGCAAGACATAAATATTAATGTGTGATTCATGCGGGCCTTACAACAAGATACATAGACTGTCATCCAACTGCATCTATGACTAGTAATCCACGCTTCGAATATCATCCGAACAAAAGGTGGGTATTAAGTTGCAAGCAACAAATAATCGCAGTAAGCAAATTATGTAATGTAAACAATGTAAACGAAGTAAACATAGTTATTTTCTCCCTAATGGCAACATCTAATCCTCCATCCGTCACATTTCTGTCACTCGAGCATAGATGCGGAGGGGGCATGAACCCACTATGGAGCATAAATACACCCTCTTGGAGTTAATAGCATCTACTTGGCCAGAGCATCTACTAATAACGGAGAGCATGCAAGATCATAAATAACATATGCATGAAGAAAACATGATAGATTAATAATCAGAAGACATAGCATTAAACATTCATCGGATCCCAGCAAACACAACATGTAGCATTGCATAAAAATGATCTCGATCATGTGAGGCGGCTCACAAGATCTAAACATGAGGCGTAAAGTGGAGGAGATACCATCTACCTACTTCTATGGACCGATAGTCCAGGGATGAACTACTCACGCATCACTTCGGAGGAGGGCATGGTGGTGCAGACCCCTCTGGTTATGAATTTCCCTCCCGGAAGGATGCCAGGGAGAGCTCCAGAACCCTCCCGATCTTGGGATGACGATGACGGCGGCCTCGGGTGTTTCTTGGGAAAAAGAGGTATATTTTTAGGGTGTATATGTCGGGGGAAATAAATAGGCTAAAGGGCGATGGCGGCGGGCGCCCGAGGGGCCCACACCACGCCCAGGCGTGACCAGGAGGGGTGTTCCGCCCTATGGTGTGGCACCCCTCCGGGCCTCTTCGGGACTCCGTGGAACCTTCTGGAATTCTAATACTTCCGGGCTTCGAATTTTCCAATTCCGAGAATATTTCGAGAACTACTTTTCTGAAACTAAAAAGAAGAGAAAACTGGGAAATGGCTATGTGGCATCTTGTTAATAGGTTAGTCAAGAAAATCGATAAAAATGACATAAAGTGTATAGCAAACATGTAGGAAATAACATGAAAAAAACATGGAACATAAAAAAATTAAGGATACGTTTATGACGTATCGACATCCCCAAGCTTAGTTCCTACTCATCCTCGACTAGGTAAACGATAAAAAACACAAAAATTCTGAGGTGACATGCTACCAACATAAACTTGATCATCAGTAATGTAAAAGCATATGTAAGTGATACGTTCATTTTGCATCACCGATTTGATATATTTCATGTTATGATGCATTACTTATGTTATGTTATCTTGTTTTGCATGTTTCATAATGTTTGGAGAATAAACACCGGGACCAGAAATCTGATGGAAAAAGCACAGTCGAGATACCATATTTTAGAAGATTAGAAGAAGAGGGGGACACCGGACGTGTCTTAGAAGTTTAGAGGAGGACTCCAGCCAGAAGGGGAGCCAAAGGGGGCAACCAGGGGCCCACACCATGAGGTGGCGCCCCCCCCGGCCACACCGCAAGGTGGTTTGGTCATCCTGGCCCACCTCTAGCTGACATCTTTTGCGTACTTGACCCCAGGGAACCCTAAGCCCCATACCATCATCGAAGAATTATTCCGCCGCCGCCCCGGGGCGGAAAACACCAGAGAGAGAAAAGCTCTCTGGCAGGGAGAAATCTGCCGTGGAAATTCCTCTTCAGAGAGGGGAAATCATCGCCATCGCCACCGTCATCACTCCGGGCTTCATCGGGATCATCGTCATCATCATCCTCATCACTAACACCTTCACACTCACCATCCACCGTCATCTCGCTATAAAAATTAGGGGCCTTTATCGTTGTTTTACATTAGATCTCTCCTGGTGTGGATTACTTGTTAGTAGTTGATGCTTGTGAGATTTATAGGTGTTAGCACTTTATGACCAGATTGTTATTATCCATTATATCACCTCTGATTATGGTCCATATGATGTCTTGTGAGTAGTTCGTTTAGTTCTTGAGGACATGGGAGAAGTTATGATGTTAATAGTGAAGTTATGTTGAAGTAATATCTCGTGGTTCGGTATTTAAGTTGTGGTGCTATTCTTCTAGTGGTGTCATGTGAACGTCGACTACATGATACTTCACCTTTATGGGCCTAGGAGGATGCATTGTGTATTTGGCTACTAATTGTGGGGTTGCCGAAGTGACAGAAACCTAAACTCCCGTTAGGAAACCAATGCACGAGGGAGCGTAGAATCCCGGAGTTTTAAGGCTGTGGTTAGATTTATCTTACTTACTTTCTTGTATTTGCGGATGCTTACAAGGGGTATAATCACAAGTATGTATTATTCCTAGTTGGGCGGTGCATTAGCATAGGTTCACCCACACAACACTTCACGAACTAATGGATATTAATCAACCGTAATGAAGCGAAAGCACTTGACGAAATTCTCATGTGTCCTCGAGAACGTTTGGTAGTCATAAGTAACACAACCGGCTTGTCAGTTGCTCTCAGAAGGATTGGGCCACTCGCTGCATAATTATATACTGTACTTTATTTACTCGCACTTTATTTATCTGCTATATCCAAAACAACGAAAAAACCCGTTTTCTAGTGTTTACATTGAAATCTCTATCCAACCTGCTTGTGAACACCTTCTGCTCCTTGTTGGGTTCGACACTCTTATTTATCGGAAGTACTACGATACACCCCCTATACTTGTGGGTCATTAGTAAGCTGAGATCATAGAACTTCAACACAAGCATGATAAATAAAATTTTAACAATAAGGCATAGCAATCACCTTGCATCATGAGAAGTAACACAAATAAAAGATCATGAATAACAATGCATCGAAAGTTGTACGTTTGTTTCAAGTATAGAGAAAACATGGCAAAGTGATATTTCGCTAGTCCTTAAGAGTGGGGCAAAACATAAATGCCAGGACACCTTCAAAGTTTATGAGGACGACTAGAACAAACAATAACACATCATGAATCAATTAATAATTTGGCAACTATGCTCTCTCAACTGTGCATAAAGTTAGAAGATGGATACTCAACATAAAAGTAAAAGAAAGGCACTTCGCAGAGGGAAGCATGGATCACTCATCTGCTAGAGCTTTTATTTTATTAACTAGAGGTATACAATGTTTGACACTCCTCCCATCCATCTTACACGAACCATGGCTAATCGAATCCTCTGGTGCCTTCCAACAAACACATATCGTGGAGGAGTGTCTATTTTTAGGGAGGTATATGCTTATGTCAACAAATGGTAAACAGAAAATACAGTACGTCACAAGCCAACTAGACTTCACAAGAGCGTATCCCATTGAAGGACGCAACTGGTGTAGAAGGTCATCCCTCTTTCTCTTTTGTTTACACAATTATGCTTTGACTAATAAATCAGGGGCAAAAATAGTAAGGAGAATTTGTTTGTATTAATTTCGGGCTGGGCACCCCGCTGCCATCTTTTCTATCAATTGGATAAATGGATAAAGACACTAGTCCAGGGTGTGAAAGTCCAATCAATAAGTGAGATAAAGATTCTCTATTTACGTCCTCATGAGCTAAAACAGGAGCACAAAACAGGAGTAATTTTGAAAGTTTTAAAGGTAACACATGAGCAATTTACTTTGGAGTGGCAGTTAAATACCACATGTACATAGGTATGGTGGACACATTGGGCATACTTTGGGTTTTAGGAGTTGGATGCACGAGTAGAGCTCATACTCAGTACAGGTGGAGGCTAGCAAAAGACTGGGAGCGACAAATCAAGAGAGCAGTAATGGCCATAATTGTGCATAGCGACAAAAACATCATTAATCAAAGCATCAGTGGTACCACAAGTTCAAAAAATAAATGATCATAGAGGCTATTAGTGACTGGTTTGTAGTCATAAACATGGTGTGAGCATGCGCCAAGTCAACCAAATAAAACATTCAAAGGAGAACACCACAAATTTATGCTTCAATATGACAAGAACAACTCATGATTCTTTCAATGGAACATTAAACGATCTTAGCTATTTGATAAACATCATGCTAATAAATAACCACTAGGATTTATAATTAAAATAACATCTAGCATGATATGAAGTCTAGCCACAGTCCATACAAGCTTCTATTTGCATCGTTTATAATTCTACCAAATGCAGCAGTTTCTTTTCCCAACAAGCACCATACAAAATATGTGTTAACAAGAACTCTCTAAATGATACATGAAAAAAGCATGAGAGTACTAACATAACACTACTAAAACTAACAGCTATGAATAAGATATACAATGAAAACAAGATCTAAACAAGTATTTTTGCAGCAGGTAGAAGAAAAACTAAGAATACGAGCATAACGAGTATTCAAACTAAAAAACGGAGCCTGTCTCTCTCCCAAACAAGGATGCTAGGTTCCAATGATATTATTACACCAAGGAAAACAAAATAAAAAAAGAAAAATAACAGACACTCCAAGTAAATTTCATATGATGTGACCGAATAAAAATATAGTTTCACTACAAGTGACCTGATAAATTGTTGATGAAGAAGGGGATGCCTTGGGCATCCCCAAGCTTAGAGGCTTGAGTCTTCTTATAATTTTCTGGGACGAACCACGGGGGCATCCCCAAGCTTTGACCTTGCACCCTTCTTGATCACATATATCACCCTCCTCTCTTCACCCTTGAAAACTTCCTTCACGCCACACTCAAAGAGTAATTCGCATTAGAGGGTTAGTGCAACAATAAAAAAATCCATGGGTTATGTATGGGCACAATTTCTATTGATACTTTTAAAAATTAGCTACAACCACTGATGTTTCGTTAAGCAAATAAATCAACTTGACAACGTAAAAGAACAAATGCAAGAAAAATTGCAGAATCTGCCAAAACCATAATAGTCTATAATGATGAATTGTTTTGGGGAACTTACGTTACTCAAATCAAAAAAATTAAAGAACGAAAAGGTTCCGTAATTAGCTGAGGAAGAAGCACAAAAAGTTTTAGGTAATTTAGATTTTTCTGTAAATTATACGATTTTTTACAGTGGGCAGCAGAAATCTGTTTCCTGCGCAGAAATCCAAAACCAACTCCAACTTTCATCAGAAACTTACTTGTCACAACTAATACACGAAAATAAAGATACAAAGGAGTTTTTACAGAAGTATGCAACCCCTTGACTCAAACAAAACAGAGAAAACAGAGCAAAAATAAAACCATGGGTTCACGTGTTTTCTTTAACGCCTTTTAGCTAGGCCTAGAAAAGTGGATTCACGTGTTTTCAAGTGTAGAAGCATCGAAAATGTTACGAGACTTACGTTTACCTTTCTTACCTTATTCTTGATTTTAGGGAACTGATGGTCTGCACATAGTTTCGGAGTGAAAGTCATGGTACCTTTTACCATATCAATAGTTGCTCCTAAGAGCTTCAGCAAAGATCTTCCAAGGCTAATTTGTCCCTCTCCTACACATTCAATAACAAGATAATCAGTGGATACCATTCTTCCTAGTATTTTTGTAAATATCCTCTCATCTATACCAATAGGAAAATAGTAGCTTTATTATTGAGGCGTATTTCTTCTCCTCCCTCAGAAAGTCTCCAAGTATTCGAAGATTCATAAATTTCTTTGGGCATAATACAAAATTGAGACATGATATCACAACGAGCATGAAAAGTTTCACCATTAATAGTAACCTTCACGGTAGGGATTATGTTTAAGTCTTCAGTGTTTATTGGGACATGATCAAGGTGTTCAGGAATCTTAGTATGTCCTTCCTTTAAGCAAGAAACATGTGACTCAAGAGTATTCAATCTAGCATAAATACTTGCAAAGGCTTTATCAGAGCTACTAGGTGAATTGTAGATTGCAATTAATTTTGTATGGCTTTAAAATCTTGATCTCCGTCACAATGAAGGAAATCTCCTCCTACCACAGTATCCAAAGCACATCTATCGTAAAGAACAAGACCAAGGTAAAAGCTACAAAGAAACAGGCTTAGAGTCATTTTAGGTTCAATTTTGCAATAGGAATAAAAACTCTAGACCAAGCTTCCTTAAAAATCTCATCAATCCCTATTCTGAAAGTGAAAATCATTTCCTCATGTGACATGGCAAAAGGAACATGAGTACTCATTCTAGCAAGATTAATAACAAGATAGAAACTACAACTACGATAAGAATTAATGTTTTTTGTATTTTAGATATAGAGAGATAAACAAGACAAAATAAAATAAACTAAGGAAAACTAAAACAAAGTAAAGAGATTGGAAGTGAGAGACTCCCCATGCAGAAATTCTCTTCCCCCTGGCAGCGGTGCCAGAAAATAACTTGATGGTGCAGGTCTTGCACTCGTTGGGAAACCCCAAGAGGAAGGTATGATGAGCACAGCAGCAGTTTTCCCTCTGAAAGAAACCATGGTTTAGTCGACCAGTAGGAGGAAGCTGTAACTTCGAAAGGTTGATGCAGCTGAGATGGCAGGACGCACTACCGGTTCAGCAGCAACGTGGAACCTACACAACACAATCAAATCACTTTGCCCCAACGAAGCAATGAGGTTTTCAATCTCACTGGTTTTGCTGAACACAAAGAGGTTAAACGTATGGTGTGGAAAACAATATGAAAACAGTATGAAAACAGTAGCAGCAGTGTGAAAACAGTGGAAGCAGTGTGAAAATAGTAGAAATAGTGTCTGTATTATCAGTATGAGAAAAGGGGTCGGGGTCCACAGTTCAATAGTGGTGTCTCTCCGTGAAAGACAAATAACATGTGTGGTGAACAAATTATAGTTGGGCAAATGACAGGAATGAAGGCTGCACCTTAGTGCATATGCAAGACATAAATATTTCTATGTGATTCACGCGGGCATTATAACAAGATACATAGACCGTCATCCAACTGCATCTATGACAATAATCCACCAGGTGAATATCATCCGAACAAACGTTGGGTATTAAGTTGCAAGCAATAGATAATAAGAGTAAGCAAAGTTTGTAATATAAACAATGTAAACGAAGTAAACATCCTTGTTTTCTTCCTAATGGCAACACCACATCCTCCATCCGTCACGTTTCTGTCACTCGAGCACAAATGCAAAGGAGGCATGAACCCCGCTATCGAGCATAAATACCCCCTCTTGGATTTACTGAAATCTACTTGGCTAGAGCATCTACTAATAACGGAGAGCATGCAAGATCATAAATAACATATGCATGAAGATAACATGATAGATTCATAATTCGAAGGCATAGCATTCAACATTCATCGGATCACAGCAAACACAACGTGTAGCATTACATAAAGAAGAACTCGATCATGTGAGGCAGCTCACAAGATCTAAACATGAGGCATAAAGCAGAGGAGACAACCATCTAGCTACTGCTATGGACCCGTAGTCCAGGGATGAACTACTCACGCATCACTTAGGAGGAGGGCATGGTGGTGTAGACCCCTCCGGTGATGAATTTCCCTCCCGGCAGGGTGCCGGGGAGAGCTCCAGAACCCTCCCGATCTCGAGATGACGATGACGGCGGCCTCGGGTGTTTCTCAGGAAAATGTGGTATCTTTTGAGGGTTGATATATCGGGGGAATAAATAGGCGAAATGGCGATGGCGGTGGGCACCCGAGGGGCCCACACCACCCCCAGGCGTGGCCAAGGGGCGCGCTGCCCTATTGTGTTGCCCCCCTCCAGGCCTCTTCGGGACTCCGTGAAACCTTCGGGAATTCTAAGACTTCCGGGTTGCGAATTTTCCAATTCCGAGAATATTTCCAGAACAACTTTTCTGAACTAAAAATAGCAGAAAATAGGAAACTGGCTCTATGGAATTTTGTTAATAGGTTAGTCCCAGAAATCGATAAAAATGACATAGAGTGTATAGCAAACATGTAGGAAATAACATGAAAACAACATGGAACATCAGAAATTAAGGATGCGTTTATGACGTATCATATATGTCACATGATCTCCTAGGTGATTTCTGTGGTGCAGGATTGGTGCATTGGACAGGTGGCTTTCACCCAGTGGCCATAGCTTCAGGTCTCTATCAGTACTCTGTTTTTTTGTTGGCCTCACTTCCCCCAGCGTAACACAAGATCTCTGAGCAGCTATTGTCGAAGACGACACTCTTATGCCAACTCCAGGTCCATTGGACTTGTCCAGGTCTTTCTCTGCGCCATGTGATCCAGCCCCCCTGATGCCTCCACCTTTGGTTAGTCCTGTTACTCATTCTCGTTCACGATCTTCTAAAACTTATACTCATGAGGTTGTTTCTCTTTCCGTCGTTCTCCTCGGCTTATTAACGAGGGCTTTATGCATGTTGCCCTGCCAGATCGTCTCCCTCGAGCCTCTTCTTGAAGGGAATATGCCTGAGAGGCAATAATAAATTGGTTATTATCTTATTCCTTGTTTATGATGAATGTTTATTTCTCATGCTAGAATTGTATTAACTGGAAATGTTGATACATGTGTGTTTAATAAACAAACAATAGTTTCTAGTAAAGCCTCTCTTTTAACTAGCTCGTTGATTAATAGATGATCAAGGTTTCCTGATCATGAACATTGGATGTTGTTAATAACGGGGTCATATCATTAGAAGAATGATGGGATGAACATAGACCCAATATCAAGATAACAATACGATCAAGTCATTTAGTTTATATTGTTATATCTTGCATTCGGAGTAACATTATTCCTTAGACCATGAGATCATGTCAATCGCTGATACCGGAAGGATGCTTTCATGTCATCAAACGTCACACCGTAACAGGGTGACTATAAAGGTGTCGTTGGGTATTCGGAAAGTATTAGTTGAGGCTCATGGATCAAGAGTGGGATTTTTCCATCCAAAATGATGGAGAGATATACTCTGGGCCCTCTCGGTGATATCACATCGACACCGCTTGCAAGCACGTGATATGATCACAAGGATGTTATATCACGGGAACGAGAAAAGAGTACTTGTAGGTAACGAGATTGAACAAGGTATGGTTGATACCAATGATCGAATCTCGGACAAGTAAAATATCGCGAGACAAAGGGAATAGTTCACGACGTTGTTGGTTCAAACGATCACAAGAGTCATCGTTGAATAAATAGGAGTGATCACGGATTTCCAGAAACCGTTGTTGATTATTGGCCGGAGAAGAGTCTCAATCATGTCTATCTTATTCGCGAACCGTAGGGTGACACACTTAAGGTTCGATGACGCGTTTGAGAGGATACGCAATATCGAAGAATATTTTGGGTAGCACCGAAATTGTTTCGGGGAAAATTGAAATAGTTCAAGGGGTTTTTCGTTGAATGGTTGTTAATAGAATTAACAAATGATTCGAGGTGCTATATGCAAATGTTTGTTAATAGAATTAACAAATGCTGAAATAAAGAAATAAAAATGTTTTATTTATTTATTAAAAGAAAACCTTTGGATTTTCCAAGTGGGAAATAATGGGAAAATGAGTGGAAGTGAGTGGAGTGTCCACTCACATGATGAGGGAAGAGGTGGGGGCACACCCATGGGCTGGCCGCACCCCCCTTGGGCTGCCTCCCCCTCTCCTATAAAAGGAGGGTGAGAGCTCTCCCTTCTTCACACACTTGGCCAATTCCCTTTCCCTCCACCCGCTGCTCCATTTCATGGTCTTCGGCTTGGCGAAGCCCTGACCGTGGGATTCTTCACTACCACCACGTCGTCGTGCTGCTGGAGTTCCGAGGGATCCCCTACTTCCGCACCCCGCTGGATCGAGGGAACGGAGGTCGTTATCAACCGTACGTGTGACCGATCATGGAGGCACCGCCGGATGCGGTGCACTTCTTCTCGCTATCGGGATCGATGTGAGTACGACTACGCCAACAACGAGATTTGATCTTTTAACGCTTTGTGTCTTCGAGGGTATGTGTTCTCCTTAACCCTCTCGCTGCCCGTTGTACTTCGTCTCCTAGATTAGATCTTGGCCATTCGAGTTTATCGCGTGTAGAAAATTTTTCGTTTTCTATGCAACGTACCCTTCAGTGGTATCAGAGCCGGATCTATGCGTAGATGTTTTGTACGGGTAGAACACATAGGTGTATGTGGGTGTTGATGATCATATTATTACATCCTTGATTATTTTATGATCTTAGTGGCATAGTGGGATGAAGCGGCCCGGACTAACCTTACATGTCCACGTACATCAGACTTGTTCCACAACTGACATGCAACTTGTATTGCATAAGTGGCTTGCGGGTGTCTATTTCTCCTACTATAGTTAAGATCTAATCTACGAAGGGTTGTTAAAAATGTGTTTATCAACGTTGTGGTTGATGTTCGTAGGTATGAACGGTTCTATCCTCGAAAGCCCTAAGCCACGTAAAATATGCAAAAATAAATTAGAAGCGTCTAACTAGTTTTTGATGGGCATGTGATGTGATATGGTCAATGTTACAAATTTGATTATGAGATGATCTATTTGGTAAATTATTGATATACCGGAAGGTATCCATATGATTGTCTTATTATTGATGGACAATCAAGATTGGGATGCCATGGTACTTGGTACCACGCAGGTGGAATGATGGAGATCATACCATGATGTACATGATGGAGATCAAGTGCAAGGAGGACCATATCATATCACGTTATCCTTACATGTGATGTCTATGATGTTAATCCTTTTATGCATCTTGTTTTGCTTACATAGCGACAATAGCATTATAAGATGATCCCTCTCACTTAATATCAAGATAATAATGTGTTCTTCCTTAAGTATGCACCGTTAAGAAAGTTCGTCGTTTCGAGACACCACGTGATGATCGGGTGTGAAAGACTCAACGTTCGCATACAACGGGTGTTTTCAAGCCTAGCATGTACATACATGGCCTTGAAACACACGCAATACTACGGTTCTACTTGGCGAGCCTAACATGTACAGACATGGCCACGGAACACGTAACCGAAAGGTAAAGCATGAGTCATATGGATGATATGATGAAAATGTCGATGTTCGCCTTTGAAGCTACATCATCTCACGTGATGATCGGTTTTGGTGTAGTGAATTTGGTTCGTGTAATCACTAAAGACGACTAAGAGGGATGCTGTTTTTGAGTGGGAGTTCATGGCATAATTTTGAATTAACTTGAACTTATTTATCATGAACAACCAATCAAAGTGAATTTGCACAAATTGTAGTATTCATTGGCATCCACATAACTACCTTACACTTAGATTGTTAATTGAGATATATCTGTTATGATCTGGTAAATACCATTTAAGATTGGTACCGTATTAGTAAAATTTAAAATTGAGTCCTATTGTAGATTTTTGGTATTTCCTACCTAGCTCCATATGGTTAATGATTGATTGATCTAGAGAGCAACCAATTCCTACTTAGAATCCAAAGTCATGGTTGCTTCCATATTACTTTATCTTTAAAAGAATGTTTTGTTGATCAAGGTGATTTAGGAACTGAAAAGAGTTGTTTTCAGAAACAATCAAGTGAAAGATATATTGATATCTGGAAACTTATTTGTAGCAACAGGAATGAGTATAATTTAGCGTGACAATGTATGCTTATATTATTTGAATATATGCAATGATTGAAGACGTTAGGCGTTTGAATATTCCAAGAAATTGGGCGCTAAAAATTATCCTCTAAATTACTTCCTTCGAGCTATAGTAGCTTAATCATAAAATTGTTATGATGGGATGGATTTAAAGTATGGGTAAAGTCGTTTACCTTACTTGGAGATTGCTAAGAGTGGAATCTAGAAGGATTCTATTAATATGGTGATATTAGTAGAACAATCAAACTCAATGTATGACTCAATGGGTGATAGTATATGACTAACACGCCAAAGAAAATGAGCTAGTACGGCTAGCATTGTTTGATGTTGAATGATTCTTCTATAAAGGAAAGGGAATATTGAAAATAGAATTACAAAAAGATATATGGCAGAAAAAGAAGATAACTGGAAAAGTCCAGCTCAGGAGTATATGCTTGATATACAAGTTATAGATGTATTACTAGTTGACAAAGTATTTTTGGGTATTTTGATACCACATTGGTTGGTATGAGTTGTCATACAAAGCAACGCAATTCAAGAAATACAAGGGCCTAAAAGAAACTAGTAATAGATGTGGAATCGATTATGACAAGAACATAAATAAAGTGTTATTGTGTTCATTATCGTATCGATACAAACATTCAAGATTAATTTTAAGAACTTAATAAGTTGTTATTTTTTTCTAGTCTTTTGTGAGAACAAATGAAATTGTTCAAACTATGACCATATTCCATAATTTATGGATATGTTAATATAAATTATATTGGTAAATTAAACATCTATAAGACTAAATGCTAAACGTTGCAAGACGTGAAAGAGTTACTCTTAAATTGTGACAGCACCATTTTACTTCATATCTGAAAGGAAAACATGAAGGAACTCCATATTGATGGACTTCCGGAGTCATTTTGTTTTAAATAAATTGATGCTTGTGAGACCTCTTCCAAAAAGAATACTAGAATTCCGTTCATAGGCCAAACTAGAATGGACGACTAATTTAGTGGAGATTATACATAATGATGTATATAGTCTATTATGTGTAGTCATGTATGATGCATTAATTTTTCTTCATAAAATTCCGTCGATGATCTAAGTAGATATGTGAGTATATCTATTTAAAGAGAATGGAGTTTGACATTTTGAATTTGTTCAAATGGTTGTTAATATGAAGTAAAAAATCACTGTAACAAGATAATCAAGTATTTATGATTGGATCATAAAGGATAAAGTTTGAGTTACAGGTTTAGCAAAACATCTGAGAAGTTGTAGAACTGTTCTACAACTTATACTTCTCGAATACCCCACATTAGTTTGGAGTATTCAAGAGACAAAATAAAACCTTGTTTGACATGGTAATATTAATAAAAATGCCATTATAATTTTGTAGTTTATACATTAGTGACAACCGTGTTTTTCCACCGAAAAGAGCACCATCATAATCCGTTGAAATTGACAACATATAAGATATGGTTTGGGTAGTGACCCGATTGTCATTTTCTTAAGTTTTGGTATGCATAGCATGTGTAAAATGTTTACAACCAAAATAGGATAAATATACGTTTATAATTTTATCCCAAATAAAACATTGGGTATTTCTCCTATCACCAAACCAAAAGACAAATGTTGTTTGTCAGAAAGGGTTGATTTCTCGAGAAAGTATTTCTTGCGAAATAAGTGAGTGGGAGCACAGTACAAACTCAACGATATTAGAGAATCTTCGTTATCTTGTCAAGAGTAACGCAGCACCGGAAGTTGTTCCGGGGATTGCTATTTTGACAAAGTAGAAGACACTACATGTGTTGTAGATACTTCGGATGAGTTTGCGTACTGAACCACAAAAAGTCCTAAAACTTTGTACTTATACAAACTTGTGGTTTAAGAGTAAAGTGTTGTTTTGACAACAAAAGGACCTGGACCTTATAAAGGAAGCAAATGATGGGCCCTGACTTCGTAAAATTGACTATGAGTCATTATATCCGCCATAGTATCCTTGTATGAATATCAAGTATGTGACTTGGTAGTCCTTTCGATAGGCTTGATGCCTAACGATAGCAAAAGGGTCTATATAGCGACAAAGACATGGATTTTTTTACATCCATAGAAAGTTGTACTTATCAAAAAGTTGTTTTCGATGAAGTTCAAAGAGTTGACTACTACAAGATTTTGATCTTCCGTAGTGATGCTTAGTCTTTGCGGATAGTTCTAGCAAAGTTACATATTATGATATGGATGTTGAATAACAAAACCAAATCTCCTCTAGAGGAAGTTTGATCAAGGATGTGTACTTGACACAGTCTGAGAGTTTTGTAAAATTCAAAAGGTTGCTAGAAAGGTATGAACACTTCAATGGTTGAAGTGAGCATAACGAAGTTGAAATATTTACCTTAATGAAGTTATCAAAAGAGTTTGATTCCATCATGAATGATAAAGATGCTTGTAGAGTTACAAGAAATTAAGTGGAAGCGCTATGACATATTCCAATACTTTATGTAGATGACATATGGTTGATTGCAAAATTTGTATTTTAAATTAACATGGTTAAGATTTTCATATTGATGAAAGGCTTAGAAGATATTGGGCATCGATATCTATAAAAGATGGATTAAAGCGCCTGATTTGATTGAAGCCAAATTACATAGATGAAATATTGAAGTAAGTCAATATCGAAATGACAAGAAGGAGTTCTCTTGTCACATGGAAAATAATTGAGCAAGATTCAAGTGTTTTGACACATGATGAACATCATTGAAATTGAGATTTCTAAGTTATGTTTCCATGCTATGTACACAACCAGATGAGTCCTATGCTATAAAAATGTTATAGCAGGATAATTCATATGATGATTAGACAACAGTGGGAGAGATCCTTGTGTCATTTTAGAAATGCTAAGGATATGTTTTCCTATGTAGTAATGACAAAATATTAGTTGTAATTAGTTACACTAATAGTCTTGTCATTTATTCAAGTAATTTTATCTCAATTAAAATATGTGATGAAGGTAGCACAATAGGCTGGAAGAAAGTTCCATGTTGGATTTAAAAGAGTTTCAAAATTAAAATATTGTGACAGATACTACAACAAAGGATAAAGTATATCGTTGTGTTGACAACTGATAATAAGCGTATTTTGTGTCAAGGAGTTCTTTATTGAACTTGGTGAATTTCCAAGAATGCTGAAACTATGAAGCTACGTTTTCACAATGTTAGTAACATTAGTTTAAGCTGAGGAATCAAGGTATCACCGGAACTTGGTGAATTTCCAAGAATGCTAACACTATGAAGCTACATTTTCACAATGTTAGTGACATTGGTTTGATCTGAGGAATTGAGGTTTAACCGATTGACCATATATATACAAAGCCATCTCATTAGAGAATGAGTGATGCGTGTAGACGCAAAGAACATGCAAATACAATAGGACCTGAACAGTTCAGATCTTTTTGATGATGTTTATCACATGTGAAGCATGGTAATAACACTAGAACGCCATATGTGTTAAATGCTTACAGACTAGATTATTGACTATAGTGCAAGTGGGAGACTGAAGGGAATATGCCCGAGAGGCAATAATAAATTGGTTATTGTCTTATTCATTGTTTATGATGAATGTTTATTTCTCATGCTAGAATTGTATTAACCGGAAACGTTGATACATGTGTGTTTAATAAACAAACAATAGTTCCTAGTAAAGCCTCTCTTTTAACTAGCTCGTTGATTAATAGATGGTAAAGGTTTCCTGATCATGAACATTGGATGTTGTTAATAACGGGGTCATATCATTAGAAGAATGATGTGATGAACATAGACCCAATATCAAGATAACAATACGATCAAGTCATTTAGTTTATATTGTTATATCTTGCATTCGGAGTAACATTATTCCTTAGACCATGAGATCATGTCAATCACTGATACCGGAAGGATGCTTTGATGTCATCAAACGTCACACCGTAACAGGGTGAATATAAAGGTGCCGTTGGGTATTCGGAAAGTATTAGTTGAGGCTCATGGATCAAGAGTGGGATTTGTCCATCCAAAATGATGGAGAGATATACTCTGGGCCCTCTTGGTGATATCACATCGACACCGCTTGCAAGCACGTGATATGATCACAAGGATGTTATATCACGGGAACGAGAAAAGAGTACTTGTCGGTAACGAGATTGAACAAGGTATGGTTGATACCAATGATCGAATCTCGGACAAGTAAAATATCGCGAGACAAAGGGAATAGTTCACGACGTTGTTGGTTCACACGATCACAAGAGTCATCGTTGAATAAATAGGAGTGATCCAGGATTTCCAGATACCGCTGTTGATTATTGATCGGAGAAGAGTCTCGATCATGTATATCTTATTCGCGAACCGTTGGGTGACACACTTAAGGTTCGATGACGCGTTTGAGAGGATACGCAATATCGAAGAATATTTTGGGTAGCACCGAAATTGTTTCGGGGAAAATTGAAATAGTTCAAGGGGTTTTTCATCGAATGGTTGTTAATAGAATTAACAAATGATTCGAGGTGCTATATGCAAATGTTTGTTAATGGAATTAACAAATGTTGAAATAACGAAATAATTTTTTTTTATTTATTTATTAAAAGAAAACCTTTGGATTTTCCAAGTGGGAAATAATGGGAAAATGAGTGGAAGTGAGTGGAGTGTCCACTCACATGATGAGGGAAGAGGTGAGGGCACACCCATGGGCTGGCCGCACCCCCCTTGGGCTGCCTCCCCCTCTCCTATAAAAGGAGGGTGAGAGCTCTCCCTTCTTCACACACTTGGCCACTTCCCTTTCCCTCCACCCGCTGCTCCATTTCATTGTCTCCGGCTTGGCGAAGCCCTGACCGTGGGATTCTTCACTACCACCACGTCGTCGTGCTGCTGGAGTTCCGAGGGATCCCCTACTTCCGCACCCCGCTGGATCGAGGGAACGGAGGTCGTTATCAACCGTACGTGTGACCGATCATGGAGGCACCGCCGGATGCGGTGCACTTCTTCTCGCTATCGGGATCGATGTGAGTACGACTACGCCAATAACGAGATTTGATCTTTTAACGCTTTTTGTCTTCGAGGGTATGTGTTCTCCTTAACCCTCTCGCTGCCCGTTGTACTTCGTCTCCTAGATTAGATCTTGGCCATTCGGGTTTATCGCGTGTAGGAAATTTTTCGTTTTCTATGCAACGTACCCTTCAGTGGTATCAGAGCCGGATCTATGCGTAGATGTTTTGTACGGGTAGAACACATAGGTGTATGTGGGTGTTGATGATCATATTATTACATCCTTGATTATTTTATGATCTTAGTGGCATAGTGGGATGAAGCGGCCCGGACTAACCTTACATGTCCACGTACATGAGACTTGTTCCACAACTGACATGCAACTTGTATTGCATAAGTGGCTTGCGGGTGTCTGTTTCTCCTACTATAGTTAAGATCTAATCTACGAAGGGTTGTTAAAAATGTGTTTATCAACGTTGTGGTTGATGTTCGTAGGTATGAACGGTTCTATCCTCGAAAGCCCTAAGCCACGTAAAATATGCAAAAATAAATTAGAAGCATCTAACTAGTTTTTGCTGGGCATGTGATGTGATATGGTCAATGTTACAAATTTGATTATGAGATGATCTATTTGGTAAATTATTGATATACCGGAAGGTATCTATATGATTGTCTTATTATTGATGGACAATCAAGATTGGGATGCCATGGTACTTGGTACCACGCCGGTGGAATGATGGAGATCATACCATGATGTACATGATGGAGATCAAGTGCAAGGAGGACCATATCATATCACGTTATCCTTACATGTGATGTCTGTGATGTTAATCCTTTTATGCATCTTGTTTTGCTTACATAGCGACATTAGCATTATAAGATGATCCCTCTCACTTAATATCGAGATAATAATGTGTTCTTCCTTAAGTATGCACCGTTAAGAAAGTTCGTCGTTTCGAGACACCACGTGATGATCGGGTGTGAAAGACTCAACGTTCGCATACAACGGGTATTTTCCAGCCTAGCATGTACATACATGGCCTTAAAACACACGCAATACTACGGTTCTACTTGGCGAGCCTAACATGTACATACATGGCCTCGGAACACGTAACCGAAAGGTAAAGCATGATTCATATGGATGATATGATGAACATGTCGATGTTCGCCTTTGAAGCTACATCATCTCACGTGATGATCGGTTTTGGTGTAGTGAATTTGGTTCATGTAATCACTAAAGACGACTAAGAGGGATGATGTTTTTGAGTGGGAGTTCATGGCATAATTTTGAATTAACTTGAACTTATTTATCATGAACAACCAATCAAAGTGAATTTGCACAAATTGTAGTATTCATTGGCATCCACATAACTACCTTACACTTAGATTGTTAATTGAGATATAACTGTTATGATCTGGTAAATACCATTTAAGATTGGTACCGTATTAGTAAAATTTAAAATTGAGTCCTATTGTAGATTTTTGGTATTTCCTACCTAGCTCCATATGGTTAATGATTGATTGATCTAGAGAGCAACCAATTCCTACTTAGAATCCAAAGTCATGGTTTCTTCCATATTACTTTATCTTCAAAAGAATGTTTTGTTGATCAAGGTGATTTAGGAACTGAAAAGAGTTGTTTTCAGAAACAATCAAGTGAAAGATATATTGATATCTGGAAACTTATTTGTAGCAACATGACTGAGTATAATTTAGCGTGACCATGTATGCTTATATTATTTGAATATATGCAATGATTGAAGACGTTAGGCGTTTGAATATTCCAAGAAATTGGGCGCTAAAAATTATCCTCTAAATTACTTCCTTCGAGCTATAGTAGCTTAATCATAAAATTGTTATGATGGGATGGATTAAAAGTATGGGTAAAGTCGTTTACCTTACTTGGAGATTGCTAAGAGTGGAATCTAGAAGAATTCTATTAATATGGTGATATTAGTAGAACAATCAAACTCAAAGTATGACTCAATGGGTGATAGTATATGACTAACACGCCAAAGAAAATGAGCTAGTACGACTAGCATTGCTTGATCTTGAATGATTCTTCTATAATGGAAAGGGAATATTGAAAATAGAATTACAAAAAGATATATGGCAGAAAAAGAAGATAACTGGAAAAGTCCAGCTCAGGAGTATATTCTTGATATACAAGTTATAGATGTATTACTAGTTGACAAAGTATTTTTGGGTATTTTGATACCACATTGGTTGGTATGAGTTGTCATACAAAGCAACGCAATTCAAAGAAATACAAGGGCCTAAAATAAACTAGTAATAGATGTGGAATCGATTATGACAAGAACATAAATAAAGTGTTATTGTGTTCATTATCATATCGATACAAACATTCAAGATTAATTTTAAGAACTTAATAAGTTGTTATTTTGTTCTAGTCTTTTGTGAGAACAAATGAAATTGTTCAAACTATGACCATATTCCATAATTGATGGATATGTTAATATAAATCATATTGGTAAAGTAAACATCTATAAGACTAAATGCTAAACGTTGCAAGACGTGAAAGAGTTACTCTTAAATTGTGACAGCACCATTTTAGTTCATATCGGAAAGGAAAACATGAAGGAACTCCATATTGATGGACTTCCGGAGTCATTTTGTTTTAAATAAATTGACGCTTGTGAGACCTCTTCCAAAAAGATGACTAGAATTCCGTTCATAGACCAAACTAGAATGGACGACTAATTTAGTGGAGATTATACATAATGATGTATATAGTCTATTATGTGTAATCATGTATGGTGCATTAATTTTTCTTCATAAAATTCCGTCGATGATCTAAGTAGATATGTGAGTATATCTATTTAAAGAGAACGGAGTTTGACATTTTGAATTTGTTCAAATGGTTGTTAATATGAAGTAAAAATCATTGTAACAAGATAATCAAGTATTTATGATTGGATCATAAAGGATAAAGTTTGAGTTACAGGTTTAGCAAAACATCTGAGAAGTTGTAGAACTGTTCTACAACTTATACTTCTCGAATACCCCACATTAGTTTGGAGTATTCAAGAGACAAAATCAAACCTTGTTGGACATGGTAAGATTAATGAAAATGCTATTACAATTTTGTAGTTTATACATTAGTGACAACCGCGTTTTTCCACCGAAAAGAGCACCATCATAATCCGTTGAAATTGACAACATATAAGATATGGTTTGGGTAGTGACCCGAATTGTCATTTTCTTAAGTTTTGGTATGCATAGCATGTGTAAAATGTTTACAACCAAAATAGGATAAATATATGTTTATAAGGTTATCCCAAATAAAACATTGGGTATTTCTCCAATCACCAAACCAAAAGACAAATGTTGTTTGTCAGAAAGGGTTGATTTCTCGAGAAAGTAGTTCTTGCGAAATAAGTGAGTGGGAGCACAGTACAAACTCAACGATATTAGAGAATCTTCGTTATCATGTCAAGAGTAGCGCAGCACTGGAAGTTGTTCCGGGGATTGCTATTTTGACAAAGTAGAAGACACTACATGTGTTGTAGATACTTCGGATGAGTTTGCGTACTGAACCACAAAAAGTCCTAAAACTTTGTACTTGTACAAACTTGTGGTTTAAGAGTAAAGTGTTGTTTTGGCAACAAAAGGACCTGGACCTTATAAAGGAAGCAAATGATGGGCCCTGACTTCGTAAAATTGACTATGAGTCATTATATCCGCCATAGTATCCTTGTATGAATATCAAGTATGTGACTTGGTAGTCCTTTCGATAGGCTTGATGCCTAACGATAGCAAAAGGGTCTATATAGCGACAAAGACATGGATTTTTTTACATCCATAGAAAGTTGTACTTATAGAAAATTTGTTTTCGATGAAGTTCAAAGAGTTGACTACTACAAGATTTTGATCTTCCGTAGTGATGCTTAGTCTTTGCGGATAGTTCTAGCAAAGTTACATATTATGATATGGATGTTGAATAACAAAACCAACTCTCCTCTAGAGGAAGTTTGATCAAGGATGTGTACTTGACACAGTCTGAGAGTTTTGTAAAATTCAAAAGGTTGCTAGAAAGGTATGCACACTTCAATGGTTGAAGTGAGCATAACGAAGTTGAAATATTTACCTTAATGAAGTTATCAAAAGAGTTTGATTCCATCATGAATGATAAAGATGATTGTAGAGTTACAAGAAATTGAGTGGGAGCGCTATGACATATTCCAATACTTTACGTAGATGACATATGGTTGATTTGAAAATATGTATTTTAAATTAACACGGTTAAGATTTTCATATTGATGAAAGGCTTAGAAGATATTGGGCATCGATATCTATAAAAGATGGATTAAAGCGCCTGATATGATTGAAGCCAAATTACATAGATGAAATATTGAAGTAAGTCAATATCGAAATGACAAGAAGGAGTTCTCTTGTCACATGGAAAATAATTGAGCAAGATTCAAGTGTTTTGACACATGATGAACATCATTGAAATTGAGATTTCTAAGTCATGTTTCCATGCTATGTACACAACCAGATGAGTCCTATGCTATAAAAATGTTATAGCAGGATAATTCATATGATGATTAGACAACAGTGGGAGAGATCCTTGTGTCATTTTAGAAATGCTAAGGATATGTTTTCCTATGTAGTAATGACAAAATATTAGTTGTAATTTGTTACACTAATAGTCTTGTCATTTATTCAAGTAATTTTATCTCAATTAAAATATGTTATGAAGGTAGCACAATAGGCTGGAAGAAAGTTCCATGCTGGATTTGAAAGAGTTTCAAAATTAAAATATTGTGACAGATACTACAACAAAGGCTAAAGTATATCGTTGTGTTGACAACTGATAATAAGCGTATTTTGTGTCAAGGAGTTCTTTATTGAACTTGGTGAATTTCCAAGAATGCTGAAACTATGAAGCTACGTTTTCACAATGTTAGTAACATTAGTTTAAGCTGAGGAATCAAGGTATCACCGGAACTTGGTGAATTTCCAAGAATGCTAACACTATGAAGCTACATTTTCACAATGTTAGTGACATTGGTTTGATCTGAGGAATTGAGGTTTAACCGATTGACCATATATATACAAAGCCATCTCATTGGAGAATGAGTGATGCGTGTAGACGCAAAGAACATGCAAATACAATAGGACCTGAACAGTTCAGATCTTTTTGATGATGTTTATCACATGCGAAGCATGGTAATAACACTAGAACGACATATGTGTTAAGTGCTTACAGACTAGATTACTGACTCTAGTGCAAGTGGGAGACTGAAGGGAATATGCCTGAGAGGCAATAATAAATTGTTTATTGTCTTATTCATTGTTTATGATGAATGTTTATTTCTCATGCTAGAATTGTATTAACCGGAAACGTTGATACATGTGTGTTTAATAAACAAACAATAGTTCCTAGTAAAGCCTCTCTTTTAACTAGCTCGTTGATTAATAGATGATAAAGGTTTCCTGATCATGAACATTGGATGTTGTTAATAACGGGGTCATATCATTAGAAGAATGATGTGATGAACATAGACCCAATATCAAGATAACAATACGATCAAGTCATTTCGTTTATATTGTTATATCTTGCATTCGGAGTAACATTATTCCTTAGACCATGAGATCATGTCAATCACTGATACCGGAAGGATGCTTTGATGTCATCAAACGTCACACCGTAACAGGGTGACTATAAAGGTGCCGTTGGGTATTCGGAAAGTATTAGTTGAGGCTCATGGATCAAGAGTGGGATTTGTCCATCCAAAATGACGGAGAGATATACTCTGGGCCCTCTCGGTGATATCACATCGACACCGCTTGCAAGCACGTGATATGATCACAAGGATGTTATATCACGGGAACGAGAAAAGAGTACTTGTCGGTAACGAGATTGAACAAGGTATGGCTGATACCAATGATCGAATCTCGGACAAGTAAAATATCGCGAGGCAAAGGGAATAGTTCATGACGTTGTTGGTTCACACGATCACAAGAGTCATCGTTGAATAAATAGGAGTCATCACGGATTTCCAGATCCCGCTGTTGATTCTTGATCGGAAAAGAGTCTCGATCATGTCTATCTTATTCGCGAACCGTAGGGTGACACACTTAAGGTTCGATGACGTGTTTGAGAGGATACGGAATATCGAAGAATATTTTGGGCAGCACCGAAATTGTTTCGGGGGAAATTGAAATAGTTCAAGGGGTTTTTCGTCGAATGGTTGTTAATAGAATTAACAAATGATTCGAGGTGCTATATGCAAATGTTTGTTAATGGAATTAACAAATGCTGAAATAAAGAAATAAAAATGTTTTATTTATTTATTAAAAGAAAACCTTTGGATTTTCCAAGTGAGAAATAATGGGAAAATGAGTAGAGGTGAGTGGAGTGTCCACTCACATGATGAGGGAAGAGGTGGGGGCACACCCAAGGGCTGGCCGCACCCCCCTTGGGCTGCCTCCCCCCTCTCCTATAAAAGGAGGGTGAGAGCTCTCCCTTCTTCACACACTTGGCCACTTCCCATTCCCTCCACCCGCTGCTCCATTTCGTGGTTTTCGGCTTGGCGAAGCCCTGACCGTGGGATTCTTCACCACCACCACGCCGTCGTGCTGCTGGAGTTCCGAGGGATCCCCTACTTCCGAGCCCCGCTGGATCGAGGGAACGGAGGTCGTCATCAACCGTACGTGTGACCGATCACGGAGGCACCGCCGGATGCGGTGCACTTCTTCTCGCTGTCGGGATCGGTGTGACTATGACTACGCCAACAACAAGATTTTATCTCGTAACGCTTTGTGTCTTTGAGGGTATGTGTTCTCCTTAACCCTCTCGCTGCCCGTTGCACTTCATCTCCTAGATTAGATCTTGGCCATTCGGGTTTATCGCGCGTAGGAAATTTTTTGTTTTCTATGCAACGTACCCTTCACTTCTGTCCCTAGAGCGGCCACTCCTGCCGTGATGAAGATTCAAGAGATGCATGGCATTGGTGTGGATATCTGTGGTATCCCTCTGGAGCATTTATCTGAAGGTCTACTTAGCAAAGATCGCCAGAAGTAATGACGTGGATGTGTCTGTTATTTTGTGAACTTGTCAGTTTGGTTTGTGTGCCCTTTCAGTTGTGGTGGGCACTAATGTCAGTTTGTGTCAGTTATGTCATTTATATGGTACTCTTGTTATGGGGATCTTTTTCTTTTGATTCTATGATCGCTGATATCTGTTGCATTATGTTCTATCGTTGGTATGTATGTGTGACTCCTTGTACCTATGTCGAATTTGATTCATATCCGGCGTGTACTTTGTTGGAATTTGAGGGGGCTTAATAGTCCAGAGAAATGGCCGCTTATCGATAGAGGAGAGTTTTGCTTCCATTATCTGTTTCCAACAGACAAAAGGGACTGGAATAGATCTCAAATTTCTACGTGATTTTGTCCCTAAAATATTTGGTAGTTTCGAGTTTGTCCCTTTGGAGGGGGCCTCTGGTGGGCTGTTAGTGGCTTGGGCCTCCAATCTATTCTCGGACCGTATTATTCAGCAGGAGAAATTTGGACTTGTTATTGAATTCACTACCAAAGCTACCCTCGACAAATTCACGCTAAATCGTTAGAATTTTATCGCCTGGCTTTGTAGTCTTGATTTTGGCATGGATGATCTTTGGCTCATTATTGGTCATTTTAATTTTTATCGGTATTCAGACAACCGCAATAACCTAAAGCCAATATGGCTGATGTGGAGACTTTTATTGAGTCGATTAGTTACCTCGGTCTGATTTAATTACCCATTAAGGGTAGAGCCTTCACGTCGAGTAACATGCATGCAGACCCACTCCTTACTCAGCTCAACTGGTTTTTTACGTCGCCTCATTGAACGCTTAAATATCCTAACACTATGGTGCACCCCCTTGTGAGACCCACCTCGGATCATATGCCATGCGTCATTTCTATTGGCACGCACATTCCTAAAGCTCACATTTTTCGCTTTGAGAACCATTGGATATCTATGCCTTGTTTTTTTTATGTGGTTAGTAACATTTGGAATATCCATTGCCCTGGTCATAGTGCTAGTTGTATTTCAGCTAAGTTTAAGCTTCTTCACAGAGGTCTCAAGCTGTAGAGTTCTGGCATCTCACTTATCAATAAGCTGGTTACCAATTGCAATCAGGTTATATTTGAGCTTGATGAGGTCGAGGAGTTCCGAGTTTTACACATTACTGTATGGAATTTCAGAGGTATTGCTAAATCTCGCCTAGCTCAACTTCTTGGTTTTTAAAAAGCTTATTGGAAGAAACGTTGCACTATGAAATGGGAAAAGTTTGGTGGTGAGAACACATCCTATTTTCACGCAATGGCTACGGTCCGATACTGAAGTAATTCTATTGTCAACCTTCTTCGCGAGTATGGATCCTTGGAAAATTAGCATCCAGAAAAAGTTGGGTTACTTCGTCAAGTTTATAAGGATAGACTGGGCACCTCGATCCCTATCGATGAGAATTTTGATTTCAGCTCATTCTTTCATCGTCATGAGGATTTGGACTCTCTCTCTTTTGGTTCCTTTCACTCATTTGGAGATTGATGACATTGTTAAAGAGTTACCCTCTGATAAAGCCCCAGGACCCGATGGATTTCATGGACTTTTCATCAAAGTCTGTTGTCCTATTATCAAATGGGATTTTTATCGACCATGTGATGATTTCTGGAATGGTAAGGTCAATCTCCAAAGTATAATGATGTGTTTATTACTTTTATTCCGAAAATAAGCTCCTCGGAAGGTCCTAATGATTATAGGTCTATCTCATTATTGAATTCTTGTTTCAAGCTCCTCACCAAAATTCTTGCTAATCGTTTCCAAAGACGAACATATTTTGGATGTGGTCCACATGAATTAGTATGGGTTTTTGAAAAATCGTACAATTCAAGATTGCATTGCTTGGGCTTACGAGTATATTCATCAAGTTAAGCAAACTGGTTCTGGTGATGTGATCATTAAGTTGGATTCCACGAAAGCTTTTGATTTAATTGAGCATCAAGCTATTTTAAATATCCTAAGGGTCCAAGGCTTTGATAATCGGTGGATTAGTTGGATCAAAACGATATTCGACACTGGCACATCTTCGATACTTCTTAGTGTAGTTCCGGGCAGGAAATTTGCTTGCAAACAAGGTGTTCGACAGGGGGACCCTCTTTGCCGATTTTATTTGTGGATGGTGCTGGTCTCTTGCAAGCTATGGTCAACAAGTTCATGGAAGCTTGAGACATTATTGCTCCTCTATCCATTCCGGGTACGCCGACCATACCTTACTTGTCGCCCAAGCTATCGTCTGCAACTAGTCTTCGTATTAATTACGCAAAATCCAATATGATGCCTATTCATATAGATTAGTCGCATTTAGTCAGACTGGCTTCTTTATTTGGATGTGCTCCTAGTGTTTTGCCGTTTTCTTATTTGGGCCTCCCACTTGGAATGACAAGTCCATCTATCCAATATCTCTCCCCTCTAGTTGATCCGATGGAAAGACGACTGAACGATTGTGCTCGATTCTTGGATTATGGTGACCGATTGATGCTTGTCCAGTCGGTGTTGTCCTTACTTCCTACCCACCTTGATCAAGTTCATTGACCATGCACGACGTCACTGCTTGTAAGCCAAGGAAGACATGATTGGCACTCCACACTCCCTCGCGGCTTGGTCTCTTGTATGCCGCCCCAAGCGTCATTTTGGTCTAGGTGTGATTAATCTGGAGTTGCATAATACGGCATTGCTATTAAAGCACATGCACAAGTTTTTTGTCACGTTGACACCCTCTGGGTTAAGCTCATTCGATCAAATTTTGCCTTGGGTTAAGCTCATTCGATCAAATTTTGCTCCAGGACCTATTCATTCCTAAACTGCTACCGACTCATTTTGGTGGCGAGATATCGGTAAGATCATGGAACTTTACAAAGGTATTACTAGTGTCTCCATTGGTAATGGGCATGATACCTTATTTTGGAAAGGTTCATGGAATGGACCTGTCCTCATGGACAAATTTCCACATCTCTACTGCCCTCAACTAGGATTCCTCGGTGGCCAGTATGATCTCCGTAGCACCATCTTCGGATTATTTTACGCTACCCCTCTCGGTCATTGCATACGAGGAGCTTCAGTATGCCACGTCACTCATGTATGATTTAGCTCTGGATGAGGAGAGTACAGATAGACGAGTTTTTCCTTGGGGCAATTATCATTATACTTCAGCGAAACTATACTCATTTTTGTTTGCCCAAGTTCACTGTCATGAACTGATCCAATCGATATGGAAACCCAAATGTCTTCCTAAACTACGAGTATTCCTTTGGCTCATGTTCTATGACCATATCAACAGTTTGGATATTATGGCTCAGAAACATTGGCCGACAATTATGACATTGTTTGTGTCCTTTGCTCTACCGGACTAGATTAGGATTTTAATAGGCAATGCTTGAATCGGATCAACAAGATTAGGTCTTCCCATAAGGAACCTTTTATTTCTTGAGATATTTGCATGTGCCACTTCGAATATATGGAAGATCAGGAATGCATACATCTTTCAAAATGAGGAGCCATCTTGGGATCGTTGGAAAGTCAAGTTCATATTCGAGCTTCACCGGTATAGGATTAAAGTTAAGAATGTAGCTAAGCTATTGTTTTGGCTATGTAATCTTCCTTTCTAGACATGATATCCTTTTTCTCCTTTAAACCCACTTGACCGTATTTCTTGTAACTGTACATTTTGGGTCACCCATTGGATGAACCTATAATTTTATATAAATCACTACCGTAGGGCATGTCCCTACGGTCAAAATTTCCAAAAAAAAAAAAGATTGGATCTAAGGTTTTGTCATACTCTTTTCTAGACTTATAATACTCGTTCTCGTAGTCGTCGTAGTCGCTGCCGTCGTCGTCACCATCGTCGGACGGCGCTCGGGGCTAGAACCTCAAAGGGTGAGCACGCCTGGACTGGAAGTGAGAGTAGCGCAGGCGGGGGTTATTGGCAGCCCTGATGTAGTCCATGAGGCTCTGGAGAGTCCGACCGCCCCACCAAAACAGACGATCGGCCTCGTTGAAGTTCGAAGGAGGCGGGCCGTCCTCCTCGTACCTAGCAAGCGCACTCCCACTCCGATTAATGAAGAAGCCGTCCCATATCGGGCAGTAGTACGGATCCCAACGGGGATCCATCCGCTGACTTGGCGTGAGCTTGAGGTAGTAGTGTTTCGTGATGGCCACCCGATGCGCCACACCTCGAGGGACAGGAGGCACCGGCACGCCTCCGGAGCTCAGCATCCAGGCGCACTACTAGGGAAATGCTTATAGCAGGATACTATACCGCGGGAGAACAGAGGAGGCCCTGCGCCTGCTCTAAGTAGCGCTGGCGAACCGGTAGAAAATGCGCATGGGGTAAGGAAGTTACCCCAGGCGAACAGTCAGCAGATGCGCCTGGGGTAAAAGGTGGCAGGGGCACCCCCTGGCACTGTGCCTGTACCGCAGGCGAATATGCACATGTTTGCCTACGCTAAGGATCCCTAGCGCTGGCGAATAAAAGCGGACGCGCATGTGGTAACCCTAACCTGCTGCACCAACCCATGGCGCAGGCGCATAAGCAAACATATTCGCCTGTGGTAAGTTCTGTCATCAATAAGTGTGGCCAGCCACCCACCACCACTCCTATACACCACACTCACTCACTCACTACTCCAAACTCGACCCATTAGTGCTCCAAGCTCAATCCCCCATACCCCTCCACCATTTTTTAGATAATTTAACTAATCATGTTTGATATATTTTAGCTAGTACGCTACCCCACTTACCATGTTCCAAATCTCTTCATTATATCTACTAACCGGACACTAGATCTCACCACAAATGCACCACTAGCTACTTCTAGATCTATCACTCTCTTATCGGTCATCTCTCCGGTGATCTTTGACATCTTCATCGCGTCTATATATTTTGTATTGTGTGTTATCTTAATAGGTGCGTGAGATTGGTTGGTGGAGGAGAACTCGATCTATTTTGCATTTTATTGTGTTGCCATGAGGATGAGTTCCCAATGTTTTGCCGAAATGTTGATTTATTTCCGTTTCGGCAAATTTCTGGCGCTCCGCGTTACCTTTTTGTAGCAAAGGTCATGCCAAAATTTTCCATGAAAACGGGATCTAGTTAATGAAACCTCTTTTTCCTTTTGTAGCAATGGTCACTGCGATGAGGACAAGCGTGGTGCATAGATACGTGCAACGCGCGACGACCGACATGTATAGAAACAACCGCACCGAAATAGAGTGTCCGTGTCGAAAATGCAAGTTAGGTTCTTTGTTCAAACCAGATTCTGGTAATATGGAGAAGCACCTGCTCAGGTATAGTTTCATGGAGGGCCACACTAAGTGGATGGATGATTATGAAGACGATGATCACGTCGAGACCAATGGGGCGGCAACATGTGAAGATGAGGAAGAGTCTGAACATGGCAATGGAGAGGACGAAGAGGCTGCCGACGCAGACGACTATGAAGAAGAAGGGAGTCATGGTGATCAACAACATATAGAAGACGAGGACATGTACACTTCGCTAACTTCAGCCGTGCGGGACCCTCATGTTCAAGAGCTTCTTCTCAAGAACACGTCGACCGACGCCAGACGTAAATCTAAGATCACGCAACTAGAGATAGACTCTGCAAATCCGTTGTATGATGCAAGTCGCGGGGCGGAGAAGTCACGCTTGAGAGAAGCTCTCGATCTTCTAGAGATAAAGGAAAAACACGGATGGACCGACACAAGCATGGACGATCTTCTGAGATACCTGAAGACGCACTTACCTGAAGAAAACACATGTACTAGTAGTCTACAGGAGGCCAAAAAAAATTGTGTGCCCCCTCGATTTACCGCACACAAAATACCACGCTTGCGTCCGTGACTGCATAATTTATCGTAACGAGCACGCGGACCAGATCAAATGTCCAGTGTGCGGTGCTGATCGTTACAAGAGGGGGACGAAGAAAGCCCTAGGAAAGTTGTGTGGTACTTTCCACTCATTCCCCATCTGCAGCGGTTCTTCGTGGAACCCAAGAAAGCAAAGATCATGCGCTAGCACGAGGACAGAAAGAAGTCGGTGTTGAATGATCCAGAACGTGTTGAAAAACCAGTGCTAACACACCCTTCGGATGCACTTCAGTGGAAAGCATTAGACGCATTCGATGAAGAATTCGGGAAAGATCCAAGGAACATCAGGCTTGGTGCGAGCACTAATGGTCTCAATCCGTTTGGCAACCAGAGTGGCAAACATAGCACCTGGCCCGTGTTTGTATGGATGTACAAGCTCCCCCCGTGGTTATGTCTGAAGAGGAAGTACATACACATGAGTATGCTAATTCAAGGGCCGACCCAGCCAGGGAGCGATATCAACCTGTATCTCAAACTTTTGAAGGAGGAGCTCGACACGTTGTGGGAGGAAGGGGTGGAAACATGGGACGCCTTCAAAGAAGAACCTTTTCGTATGAGAGCCGCCCTGATCACGACGGTGCAGGACTTTCTCGGATACAGATATATTGCGTGTCAGGTGTGCCGTGGATACAAGGCTTGTGTCAGGTGCATGTAATTGACGCCGTTTCTATAGCTACACAAGGATCCCAGATCTTCTAAAACCTTATACATGAGGCATCGAATGTGGCTACAACAGAACAACCCGTGGAGAAAGCGTGGAGACCTGTTCAACGGTAAAGATGAGCTCGATCGACCTCCACGCAAGAGAAGAGGAGAAGATATTGATACTCTATTGAAGAATTGGAAAACGTGTCCTCCGTCAGGAAAGGTACAGAAGCGGAAGAGAGGAGAGAAGCGAAAGCGAGGAGAGAAAAAGTATCCTCCGCCAGAAGGAAGGAGGTCCGTGTTTTGGGACTTGCGGTACTGGCCAATCCTCGGAGTGCTTCACTGCCTTGATGGCATGAATATCATGAAGAATGTGTGTGAGAGCTTGCTTGGCACTCTGTTCAACATGCCAGATAGGACCAAAGATGGGCCGAAATCAAGATACGACCTGATGGTCCTGAATATCAGGAGCGAGCTTCACTTACCGCCTTCTACTCATAAACAGACGGATGAGGATGAGGATGAGGTGGAGGAGATGGATGACCGCAAGCGTAAAAGTGCTAAACAAGACCAAACTCACCACCTAAAACCCTCTTGCTTCACTCTAAGTCCCGACGAGATCGAGAAAATATTCACATGCCTCCTCAGAGTGAAATTTCCCTTAGGTTACGCGGGGCTGATAAGAAGATACCTAGATGCGGAGAAAAAAATCTTCAGCGGGATGAAGTCTCATGACTGTCACGTGATGTTGACGCAGATACTTCCGGTTGCAATCATAGGGATAATGGAACCGCACGGCCATCAAATGCTTACTGGCCTCTGTAACTTTTTCGACGTCATCACTCGGAAGTCGATAAGCGTGAAGAAACTCGGAAGGCTGCAGGAAGAGATCATCACCATCCTATGCGAGATTGAGATGTACTTCCCACCTGCCTTCTTTGACATTATGGTACATATCTTGGTCCATATCGTGGACGATATCACCAATCTTGGGCCGGCATTCTTGCACAACATGATGGCGTTAGAAAGAATGAACGGGATCATCAAATCATTAGTCCGTAACAAGGCACACCCGGATGGAAGCATCGTCCAGGGATTTCTCACCGAAGAATGCATCTATTTCTGCAAGAATTTCTAGGCGGGGAGAAGCCAGCTGTTGGTTTGTCCGCAAACAAGCACCTTGATAGGTTCATGGGGGTCGTCCACAACACTGGCAAAATGGTAATGGACGCGGACTCCTGTGGTCGGAGAGCCGACTTTGATAGGGCCCACTTAGTAGTGTTATAACACATTGACGATGTCTACCTTTGGATAGAAAAGCATAAAACCACGATAAAAAACAGTGCTCGCAGGCCGATGACGGAAGAAGAGATATTTAGAGCACACAACTCCTCTTTCACGACATGGTTCAAAAAGCAGATTGATGCCGATCCCCCTCCAATGACATGTCAGAAAGATAAAATTGTATTGGCCTTGTCATATGGCCCCGCGCCCAATCTGGACTTATCAAGCATACGACATCAATGGGTACATATTCTACACGGAGGAAAGAGACAAAATTAGCGACTATAAAAACTCGTCTATAACTATGGAATCTTACACGGGCGAAGAGATTAGAAGATACTACGGAAAGATCAAGGAAATCTAGGAGCTTGACTATGTTGGGGAAATGCTGCCGATGTTCCATGACAGATGGGCTACAAATGTCACAAAAGAAGACGAATATTTCACCACTATGTCGATGTCTGAAGGAAACAAATCCAAGTCCAAGAACCCCACCGCGCAAAATGAGCCGTGGGTATTGTCTAAGAACGTGGAGCAATGCTTCTTCATAACCGACCCGACCAAGTCTAGTCGTGTTGTCGTAAGCAGAGGAAAAAGGGCCCTCGTCGGAATGGATGGAGTCGCCGTTGAGAAGGACTTCGACGGCTTAGTCGGAGTCCCGATGATGGAAGAACCCGGTGAAGACGATGCAGCATACACCACAAGAAGAAGCGGGACCACACTACCTAGGTCAGGTCTTCCATTCACAAGAAGAAGTCACGATATTGGCGGTCACGTATTCAATATCGACCAAGAAAGGCAAGAGTAAGATTGTCACGAAAGGCTGAGAGAGGAAAATACTCGCGATATGTGCGATATAACATGGTATCTCGCTAAATCAATCTATTCCAATGCGCCCCTAAATATTTTGGCATACATATATGTATGTACTTTTTTGAAGTGAGAAACAAAGTAGCAGCCCTTAGTATACCATTCCAATATGCTTGATGTATCCCCCGGCTAAATCAATGCAACTATGCGCCCCCTAGCTAACCAAATAAACAGATACACTTAACACAGGCGCATAATTGTAAATAAGCGCCTGCGATAATATATAGCGCATGTGCATAACCTCCAAAATGCGCCTGGGGTAAGTTTAGTGCAGGCGCATAATCACCAAATGCGCCTGGGGTAAGCTGTAACGCACGCGCATAATTTGTAAAATGTGCCTGGGGTAAGTGCCCATTATGCTCTCCCGCACTTGATCCCTCTCTGTCCTTTCTTTGTTTCTCTCGCGCAGAAAAAATCGATCCCCATCTTCCATCTCCCCGCGCGCGCACTTTCCCGATCCAGTCGAGCACGCCGTCGTCGAGACAGGCCGTCAAGGAGGATCAGGTCGAGGGCGCCAACGAGGAGCAGGCCGTCGAGGAGGAGCATGTCGAGGGTGCCAACAAGGAGTAGGTCGTCGAGGAGCAGCAGGTCCAGGGCGCCGTCGAGGAGCAACAGGTCGAGGGCGCCAACGTCGCCCACGCCCATGTTGTCCACGCCGTCGTCGCCCACGCCGTCATTGTCCAGGTCAGCCCCCTCCCTCCCATGATCCACGATCGAATGCAGTTCGAGATCAAGTTCGACTGAAGCTTCAGATCTCCCTTGTTACAACACTTAGTCTAAGCAAGCTTCACAGAAAATGCTCCGATTTGTGTTCTTACTTTCTAGGTTGGGGGAATAAATCCGGCTGGTTGATATACCGAACATGATCAATGAAGTTTCAGGGTACTGTACCCATGCACCGTTAGCATGTCAATCTTGATGTTCTCTTTATGAATTGTGATGAATGATAACTAGAGAGAGCCCCTTGTTTATTTGTTTGTTGGCTTTTGACATCAATGAAATTTAAGGTTGCTTAAAATGAACTAGAGAATACTACCTTGTTAACTTGCAACAATATCAAAGAACTACTACTTGTGAAATCAATAATTATCTCACTAAGGTCCAAACAACTTAAGATTTGCAAACAAGCACTTCAAAAGTCTGTTTAGTTAATTTTTTTACAGAAAATTAGGCATAAGGAAAAATTGGACTGGATTTTGGATTATAAAGCAGGCAGGCACTTACATAAAAAAATGTGGGATTGGTGACTGTGTTCTGATTGGTTATTGTTGAAGTTAAGATCATACATATAACTTGCTTCTTATTCTAATGTAATAGTGAGGAAAACATCACAATTTAAATAATTATCTATTAGGCCAAATGACAAGCCAGGAGCAACAGTTCCATTACATCACCCTATGGGTCATATTGGACACATTCTTGCAATTAATTTCTGGTCAAAATAAAAGTTTGCATGCACCATGAACATTCTTAACCTGCTTATACACCGCACTCTCATTACTTTCTCTTCTGAAATATATAGCAGCGATCTCAAAAGTTGGTGAAAAAATAACATCTAGTCAGGTTGAATCTGTGAATATGAAATTAGCAATGGAAATATGACCTAGGACATCCTCAGATGACATCACAAAATTCAATTGACTCAACAAGATGGCTACTTCTATTTAGACTAGAGCAGCTTTGAAAAGGCATGTTGACTTTAATCATCTGTTATATGCTAACGAGCTTGGTCTTGATGGTGATCAACCCAACCAACACTGAACATTGCCTTTTATGCAAGGGAATTGCAAAGTGCTAGGGCCTAGGTGTGCATCATCATGCTAGATTGCACCGTGAATCATCCAGAAAGCATACTTCTATCTTTAGGCAAGTAATTAAAGAGCATATTCATCCTAATGTCACTATCGATATCATCACCTCAAAAGGTGAACAAGAGAGGCCTTGTAGCGCAAACAAAGAAGCATATGAATATTAAACTTGAATCTAATTTCAGATTTGGGAGTAGTAGTAGCAGTCCCTTTCTCACTATTGGGAGTAGCAGTAGCAGTCCCTTTCTCTGAACTACAAGGTCATGTCTTTCTACACAAATGTGGAAGTCAATTGATCCTTCAAAATTGCAAAAAAATTATAATTGTGTGTATTGGGAGTAGCAGTAGCAGTTCTTGTGTTGTTCTTGCTGTTGTGAACTTCTGTAGCAGTAGCAGTTCTTTGTTATGAAAATAATGCTTCTGTATTGTGAACTTTAGCAGTTCTTGCTGGGAGTTGCAGTGGCAGTAGCAATTCTTGCTAGGAGTAGCAGTAGAAGTAGTAGTTCTTGTTGTAGCCAACGGTTCTGGCTGGGAGTAAGTCTTGATGTAGCAGTTCTTGCTGGGAGTAGCAGTAGCAGTAGCAGTTGCAAAAACCTAGGACTGGGAGTAGCAGTAGCAGTTGCAGAAACCTGGGAGTAGCAGAAACCTGGAAGCTAGTTGTTCTTGTTGGGAGTAAATCTTGCTGTAGCAGTTCTGTACTTGGTTATGAAAATAATGCTGAAGTTACAGGCTTGATTGCTATGAAAAAGTGCATTTTGGAAACATTGCAGCCAATCTGGGAGTTTTTTTTGGCATGATATGAATTCCTGGGAGTTTTTGTGGCATGTTATGACAGCAAGAAGATGTTTTTGTGGCCATGTGCATTCTATTTATGTTGCAGGTACATTGCCGTTCCGGCAAATTTCTGGCACTCCGGAATGACCATTTATAGCAGAGGTCGTGCCGAATTTTTCCGGTGACTAACCTAGTAATTATTTTGTCTACTACTATCTAGGCATGTGATCTTCTTCTACGGATCTGGCGTTATTGGACCACTACATTCTTATGGCCAGAGAGTCACAAGAGGAAGAGAGGGAAGGTGATGGCGGTGATGATAGGACGACAGGCCAGCCCCCGATGGCGAGCCCCACAATGATAATGGGATCACCGGTGGCGAGGAAACCACTGATAGTGGCACCGGGGGTCCCTCTGAGAGTAGCATGGCAGAAAAGAAGCGTCGACAGCGAGCTTCGAACAAGGTCGGCACCGTTCGAGAGAAATTCATGGAGTTGGATCCTTCCAATGGCACGCCTGTGTTGCCTAAGGACCTTGTGAAGGGGTACTTCCTCCAACTTGGCGCGATCCTTCGAGACGTCGTCAATATCAACGAGCCAACTCTCAAGAAGAAGAAAACTCTGTGCACCCAACTCATCTCGAGGCTACACGCGCGGTACGAGTTCCCTCCCACCTATAACAACGAGAATCTGAAGGGCAACCTGGTGAACAAACTCGCCCTCACTAGATTCACCAAAGCCCTGAGCAATTATAAGACTATGATGAGGGGGATGATTAGGGACGAGGAACCATTCGAAGAGATCGATCGCCACTTCCCGCGGATTACGCCGGATGAATTCAAGATTTTCCTAGATAACCAGTCGCTTGATTTCACTAAGAATCAAACGATTTGGGCGAAGGACCTACCGTCGAAGAACATCGGTCACCACAATCTCGGCTGTCGTGGCTACGATGGGAAGGAGCCAGTTTGGGATAAAGAGGACCAGGCCTATGTAGATAATGGCCTTGAGAACCCTTACGCCAAGTATGCCCATGACCCGCGGTTCTAGAAATTCATGAGGTCGAGGTACAGAAAAGTAACACCGACCGGGGAACTTGTCACAGACCCCAAGATGGTAGAGAATGTTATTTTGGTCACGGAGGATAGCGTGAAGAATGTTGAGAAACTAGTGGTAAGCAATTTACCATTTCATGCTACTCATCATCATCAAGTCAATGAGTTCATTCTAGTACCAAACCATTTCTAAACTGTTCTTGTTGCTTCTGCAGCTAGAAGAACAACAACTTGAATCTTCCTCGTCGCAGACATCGACGGCCAAAGTCGCGTGGTTCAAGCCTTTTATCAGGGGGTACAACAAGGCAAAGAGCCAGAACCCGCTGAAAAGGCCGCACTTAGGCCGTATCACCGGCGGCGGACTAAATAGGAAGCACGCCAAGTATGGCTTGGCTGAGCCCAGCACTAAGGAGTCACGGGAGGCGAAGAAGAGCCAGTCGAACGAGGAGGCGGAGTTGCTGAAGAAGAAGCTGGCGGACATGGAAGCAAACATGGAGAAGCGGATTGAGCAAAAGTTCGGGGAAAAGATGAATGAGTCATACCCGCCGTATTTGAAAAACTTTGTGGCTACATCGCCGGAGGCGCACAGGGGCCGATGCCTACGATCAACATAGGCGCCGGAGGTGGACCGTCGATGTTGGTCCTGCCCGGCGCGGCCGCCGCCGGTGGCCCATCGAAGTTGGCCGTGCCTGGCGCGCCCGCCACCGCCGTGCCCGACACGCCTGCCCTCGATGTACCGTCGACCGTGTCCGGCGCGGCCGCAGCCGGTGGTCCGTCCATGTTATCGTTGCTTGACGAGCCCATAACCTGTGGTCCATCGACGTTAGCCGAGCTTGATGCCCTCACGGTAACTTGTTGACCGTCTCAAGCTGTAGCCAGTTCAATATCACCCCACTCTCTGACCTAGCCACGCATGTTCTCGCAGGCTCACGCGACGGGATGCACCTTCCTGCTAAAAGTGGGCAGCGAGTTGAAGGATGTTGCAAAGGGGAGCATCTTGCAGCCACTCTCCCGCAAGTACCACTGCATAGATATACCAGCTAACAATCTTCGGGTTCGTGTTGATCTAGTGTTACCGGGATTCCAGGACTTGTATCCTCCTAATCAACCTGCCGATGCCGACATCGAGCTGAATCTAGGCCAACTCGACAATCAAGTCTTGCTATCGCTGAAAGCCCTTATTTGGCTGAACACCACGTCAGGGTCGGCGCCAAGCCAACACGTGGTCGTCACTACTACACCTTATGCGCCACACGGCAAGCCAAGAAGACAAGGTTGTCCCTCCACTGGCAAGCCAACATGACAAGGTCCTCCCTCCACCGGTGGATCCTCCTCCTTCTGAGCACGAGACGTCACATGACGAGCAACATGACGAGCACGAGACACATGACGACTACATGGATATTGAACTTGCTCCCATTGATGATTTCATAAACCAGTTGGATGGCGAAGAGGTTCCTCCGGAGTTACCCACAAGAAATCTTAATATCCAAAAGAAGCTAGATAGCGAAGAGGGTGATCCTTCTGAGTTACCCACCAGAAAACCTGATATCCAGAAGAAGCTAACATATTCCCAAGAAACTCCTGAGGAGGAGATGGCCTTTACGGCTCCACAACCTATGGTGGTTACCCCGAATACACTCCATGCTACGGCCGAGGAAACGGTAAAACAAAGCGGCACTCCCCTGTGCTTGAGGGCAAAGAAGCATCGGAAGAGGCCTGCAGCCACCAAGAAGGAAGGTGGTGCCTCCTCTAGTAGCCAGCCAGCGGCCGCTCGAGTCCTGGACCGTTTCCCGCCCGCCGTCCCGTGGAGGAAGGTGCATGAGATAGGTAAGCCGATGCTGCCGCCAGAGGTTGTCACTGTCATGGGTGGTGACATGAGGAGCATCCACGACGGAATTTTGCAAATATAGACGGAACTTCTATGCGAGAAACATCCCTCCTACCCGCTATACGTGGTCAAGGTGCCCCGATCCGCGGGCTTTGTGGATACAAATCCCGCAGATGTGTTCTTCATTAGATACGAAGACGTATTCAGGGTCTTTCTCTTGCGAAAGCTCGACCAAAGCATTGTCCGCCTGGTATCGCTCAGCATGGCGCACGATATGGCCATGGAGAATACCCCGAACATCGCGATTATGGACCAGTACTACATGGTTGAGGACTACTTGCTGTCACCTACGGACCGGGTTGTTATCACGAACTATATAACGGGTTTTTTGATAGATAACAAGGATAAGAACGCCATTCTCATGCCATACTTTCCCCTGTAAGTAGTCATCTCCGCTTCCCGTCATTACATTCTTTCTAGAATCTCCTTAGTATTCCTATGATGATGGCTTGTTCGAAATGTTCTGCGCAGAAAAGGAGAATGCACACTCATCGTCATGGAACCGCATTGGTCGCAATGCACTTATCTCAATGCGGGTAGGGCGGTCAGAAGGACTACAGCGAGATAAAAGCTATTCTTAATAGTGCGCTCAATGGCTTCGCCTCCGTTTTAGGAAAGCCCCTAAAAAAGGAGAAAATAGTCCGAGGCGCCTGCGTGTGCAACCATGTAACAAACTTCCCCTGCCACAAGAAATCGGCACTAGAATCTAGGTTGGAAGCTTGGTATGCCATCTTTCAGATGAGGGAGTACTTAAAGGATGCCCAAGAGGTATTGTTACCAAGACATCTCCGAGACATGACCACAAAGATGGCCAACACCCCCAATGAATATGTGAGAGCTGAGTTCCGTCTCATCTAGCAGAGGATCTGCACGATACTCAAGTCGGATGTCATCACTCGGGGTGGCTTGTTCTTCCACGTCCACGCACCACCGAGCAACTGTGACATAGAAGCACACCTACGAGAGCAACGTGAAATCCGTACATTCAACACTCTAGAAGGCGTTCGTCTGTTCCCGCCGAGACCATATGATTTACAAAATGTTAGTATACACTTGATGGTTAACTTTCCAATGCACAAAATCTCAATATACTTGCATCATATAACTTTTACTCCTTTATTTGTCGTGTTTTATTCATAAACCTTGATGCTTCTATTCTTTTGATAGTTATTTGCATTCTATTATCAATTTCCATGCTAAACACGTATTTTTATCCTGTGCACAGATGACATGGTATGTTGTGTATATGGGTAGGGTTCCCGGAGTCTACGACGATTGGGAACAATGCCGGAGACAGGTGCACGGTTTCAGCGGCAACAGCTACAAGGGGTACAAGACCATGGTGGAGGCGGAAGCTCGATACGCCACTTACCTAGCGAAAGAGAAGACGGAGACGACGAGGGCCCGGATGACCACCTTCGTCATCGCCGTGCTGATACTCCGTGTGTTGATGCTACTTACTCTAGTGCTTGTGTAGCTAAACTTTCAGTATATTGTTGAACTATCTCGAATCGAGACTATGTAATACAAACTTCTGTATTATGTGTTGATGATCAAAGTTATGTAATGACTACTAGTTGTTGATGATCGATGTTATTTTGTGCATCTCTAACTTAGTGCCAATTGATTGTAATTTGTGTCATCTCTAACTTTCAGTATTTCTGTCATTTTTCTGTCATTTTGCTCTAATTTGTGCCAATTGAGTGTATTTTCGTTTCTGTTTTTCTTTGACACAGGTAAAACTTAGCACAGGCGAATAAACTAAATACCCCAGGCGAACAGCTACCCCAGGCGCATAGGCCTTGTTCGCCATCGCTGTATGATATACCGCAGGCGCATAGGGCATGTTTGCCAGCGCTAGATTCAGTTACCACAGGCGCAGTTGTGTGTTCTCCTGTGGTAATTAAAACATTACTACTGGCGATTAGGTCCCAGGCGAACTGATATTCGCCTGTGGTAATAGAAATAATTCCCCCGGGGTACTGTTTTCCCCAGTAGTGGCGGCAGGAACTTTGTAGCCAGGCGGGCGGGGGTAGTTTGAGCCGCAAAGCTCAACCGCCTCGAGGTAGGTCAGAGTGGGTACGGTAGAAGCCATGGGAGAGTGATGACGATATTGTAGATTTGTGTTTAGATGTTCTATGCCAATGGCTGCCAAGCCTACATATATATAGTGAGAAATGACGGGAAGGCAAAGGCGGGAACACGGTAGCTCGGAAAGAAATAAGGCGGGAAGAAACAGACCTTTAGTCCTAGCATGTTCAAAGGGTGCACGTAATTTTACCAACCAGGACTAAAGGGTTAGGGTTTTGCCGGAGAGGGGCTCTGGAGCGTCTGAATCCCACCAATCAGGAGGGAACACATAAATCGTGTGTTTCTTTCGAGCGCTTGTGAGCCGTTGGATTGGGAGTGTGTTTCTTTTGAGCGCTTGTGAGTCGTTGAATCAACACTATCACGACCACTTCGTGAGCCACACGACCCTATATATAGCCCACCTCTCGGACATGTTTGGCACTCACTCTGTACTCACATAGTTCATTTTGTAAACAAAGTATTCGGATTCCCTGCATACATTTAACGATGCATTTGATATACGGGCACTCACGAGCCACCGTCGGGCTGTATGCAGGGGAAACCGTATGTTTTGTTCTATCTATAAATCCTTCATTTCATCGACCGAATACAAATCATTCGAATTCCCTACATGCGGCTCTACTATGCACTTGATATGTGGGCAATACTCATTTTGTTCCAACTTTTTCGAGCGCTTGTGGGCTGTTGGAGTTTTCAGAACCAAAATTCAATGTTAAGAGTTTATTTCTGGGTTTTCAGAACATAGTTACATAAAAGGTTTAATACATTACTACACATTTAATACATATAATAATTTGTTTCCTAAAATACCTTGGATTTCATGAAACTACTTCGCGTATATGTCCCTTTCTTATGGTCACGTCAGCCGTAACCATGGAGCATTTAACATGATGATTGGGTTGGTGTTCACATTGAATGGCAGAAGTTTACCAAAATGATTATAATCTTCTGACATGTTTGCCTTGTCCTCCACCCCCACGATGTTTCTTTTCCCTGAAAAAACTATGTGGCGCTTTGGTTCATCGCATGATGTATTTGTTTTCTTATCTTTTGTTTTTCTCGGTTTGGTAGACATGTCCTTCACATAGAAAATTTGAGCCACATCTTTGGTCAGGACGAATGGTTTTTCTCCGTACCCAAGATTGTTGAGATCTGCCGTTGTCATCCTGTATAACTTGTCTACCTTTACTCCGCATGTCAGTTCGACCCATTGGCACAGAAACAAAGGGACTTTAAAAAAAAGTCCATAGTCAAGTTCCAATATCTCCTCTATGTAACAATTATATGTGTCCTTTTGCCCATTGTTGTTTGTTGCATCAAAGCGGTCACCTCTTTTTATCTTGGAGATCGTGTAAAATGTATTCTTATTATTTATCTCGTACCCTTGGAAAGACAATATAGTTGAAGATGGTGACCTGGCCAACAAGTACAGCTCATATCCAACATCATTGTCATTCATTAGATGGGATTGCAACCAATAGCCGAAAGTCGCCATGTCGAGCCGTGAAACAAAGGAGTTAGTCTGACATGGGTTTTTTGGAGCATACAATATTCTTGTGTTCCTCGATGTACGGAGTCACCAAAATGGAATTTTGTAGAATTGTGTAGTGTGCTTGAGTGAAAAAATGTTTGTCCATACATATCGTTGATTTCTTTCCGAGCGTGCTTTTTCCATTCAGTCTCCCCTCATGTCGCGATTGAGGAAGATCAATCGACTTAAGGTCAGGAACAAAGTCCACACAAAACTCCATGACCTCCTCTGTTCCATAGCCCTTGGTGATGTTCCTTCTGGCCTAGCACGGTTACAAACATATTTATTTAAAACTCCCATGAACCTCTCAGAGGGAAACATATTATGTAAAAATAAAAGACCAAGAACGAAAATCTCTTCAAATAGGTAAACCAGGAGGTGCGTCATGATATTGAAGAAGGATGATGGGAACACCAACTCGAAACTGACAAGACACTGGATCACATCATTCTGTAACCGTGGTAGATCTTCTGGATTGATTACCTTTTGAGAGATTGCATTGAGCAATGCACATAACTTCACAATTGGTACTCGAACATAATCCGGTACAAGCCCCCTCAATGCAACCGGAAGCAATTGTGTTATAATCATGTGACACTCATGAGACTTTAGGTTTTGGAAAATTTCCTCTGCCATATTTATTATTCCTTTTATATTCGATGGGAAGCCATACGGGACCTTGATACTGCTTAGTCATTCAAAAAGATTTCCTTCTCTGCTTTGGTAAAGCTTAGCTGGCAGAACCTCGAAATCGTTCTGGGTGTAGTCTTTTTGGGTCTTTCATATGTTGCTGGTCATGTCATGCTTCCGGTATATCTTTTTTCTTCCCATACATGCCCAAGAAGCTTAGCAGGTTCACGCAAAAATTCTTCGTCACATGCATTCGTCAATTGCAGAGAGGGCCTCTAAGAATTTAAAATAGGGTAGATCCCAAAATATAGATTTCTTCTTCCACATGGGTACGTGTTCATCAGCTTCAAACAGACTGTACTTTGGGACCCTTTCCAAAGATTAATTTTAAATCCTTAACCATATAAAATACATTACCACCAATATGTTATGTAGGCTTCGGCTGGTGATTTGCATGACCGTTGAAATGCTTGCTTTTCTTTCATAAGGGATGCCTGGCCAAAAGAAATCGACGATGCCCCAGATATGCATTCTTATTACAATGTACCAAATATATACTTTCAGTCTTATCTAAACAGTGTGTGCATGCATTGTATCCCTTGCTTAACTGTCCGAATAGATTACTAAGTGCACGCCAATCCTTGATGGTTATGAACAGGAACACTCGTAGGTCAAATTCCATCAATATATCCGTGCTCATCCCACACACAGGTATACCAGGTTTTTCCCACAAGTGTAAAAGTTCATCAACTAATGGCCTCACATACACATCAATGTTGTTGTCGGGTTGCTTCGAGCATTGGATGAGCACTGGCCATAATGAACTTTCTCTTTATGCACAACCAAGGAGAAATAAATAGATGCATAGAGTCACGGGCCAGGTACTATGACTGGAGCTCTGCTCCCCAAAAGGATTCATGTCATCTGTACTTATACCAAACCTTGAGTTTCTTGCGTCACCTGCAAAATATGTGAAATCTATGTCGATCTTTTTTCACTACGACCCATCAGCGGGTTGTCTCAACATCATGTCTGATTTACGCTCCTCTTTGTGCCATCGCAACAATTTGGCATGCTCTTTGTTTCTGAACTCAGACGGTCTATGAACTAGCCATGCATGAGCGAATTGGTCACCAACTCAAAAACTCCTAACTATCGGTCTGTAAGTTGTGCCAATATTGCACTTCAGTCACCCCGTCACGGCTGTCGTTAAAATTTTTGACTTGGACATTTCATTTTGCAAATAAACCCTTAAATTTCCTTTTCTTCTTATTACTAGGTCCTCTAATTTAACCCATGAAGAAAGGAAGCGACAAGAGTCCGCCCTTCAAAAAAATAAAAAAAGACCAAGAATCCCCAGCAGTCGACGGGAGGGCCGCCGGAGTGCCCATCCAAGGCTAGGGTTGGCCCTCACTCTCCTCTTGTGTTTCCCCTCCTAGCGCCACCAGTCCACTTCTTTGAGCTATGTGGGTACGACAACCTCGCTTCGCTCTAAGATGTCTTTGAGGTTCGTGTCGGCGTGCTTGTCGAAAAACCACAAGCACAAGGCCTAGGAAGCTTTGACAGGGATGTCCTCTTCTTCTCCTACTTCGACTCCGTCCGCCGCCGTCTACATCGTCTTCATGTTGCTTCGGTCAAGCTCCGGTCGTCGTACCCCCATGTCCTGCCGGACTTCGAGCTCTTGGCCGCCATGGCCATGAGCGCTCGGCTCACCTGGCTCATGTGCCCCTAGCTACAGCTCTCCTGGAGTCCTGGCTCATGCTCCAAGCACAAGGGGAGGAGAAGCCGTTTGAGCGGGCGTAAGCCGTGGAGGCGGCAACTGCAACGGCCGCAGTAGCGAGCTCCAAGGCTGCGGTAGTGATAGGGAGAGGAGTGAACGAGCTGAGCAGGGAAGAGGCGTGCGATACTCCTTGAGGTCCATGAGGTCTCCTTGTCCATGCACATGGCGGCAGAGACATGGCCGAGGTGGCTCATGATGCGGGTCAGCTGTTTGGTGAAATGCCTCACCGAATTCTCCATGTCAGCATTTTTAACTGCAGGCGTGACGGAGTGACTAATATGCAACATTTGCACAACTTGCGGACTGATAGTTAGCACATTTTGAGTTGGTGACCAATCGCTTATGCGTGACAACTTGATAGACTACGCGGATATTTTACTCCTGAACAGATGTTTCAACCGTGGTATTATAGGAGCATACCATATCACCTTGCCAGGAACCCTCTTTCGAGAGGGGCCGTCCTCAACATCACCACGGTCATCTCGTTTGATCTTATACCGCAATGCAGTGCATAACGGGCATGGATTCAAATTCTTGTACTCTTGACCGCGGTAGAGAATGTAGTCATTAGGGCATGCATGTATCTTCTGAACCTCTAAACCTAGAGGGCAGACAACCTTCTTTGCTTCATACATAATGGCGAGCAATATGTTGTCCTTTGGAAGCATATTCTTCATCATTTTCAGTAACTTTTCAAAATTCTTGTTAGATAGACCACACTCTGCTTTCCACTGCAACAATTCCAATATGCTAATCAGCTTTTTCAGACCATTTTTTGAATTGGGTATAACGGCTTTTTTTATCCTCTAACATGTGATCCAACTTCTCCCTCTCCTTTTCACTTCCGCGGTTTCTCCGTGCATCAGCAATGGTTCAACCAATATCATCAGCGGGCTCATCATGTGACTCTTCTTCAGCTTCCCCATGAAAGTATCACCGTATTCAGGGGGATAGTTGTCATCATCCTCTTCTTCTTCATTGTCTTCCATTATAACCCCTCTCTCTCAGTGTTTGGTCCAACAATTATAGATGGGCATGAAATAGGACTGAAACAGGTGGCTACGAAGGATCTTTGAGTCAGATTAATCCTTCTGATTCTTACATACACTACATGGACACAGTACAAAACCATTCCTCTTGTTCGCGTCAGCCACACGGAGAAAATCATGCATGCCATTGATGAATCGCCAGAGCGTCGGACAGTACCGTACATCCATTGTTGGAGCATCCGCATTAGTGTATAGGTATATCAAACACAATCATGATGCTAAAATTAGTAGTTGTTTAGGTGCTAACCTCTTGGAACAATTCAATAGAAGGGGCGCCGCCAAATCTTGATAAACCGTGGAGAAAATAGGGATAAAATCGAGCTCGGTGGTGAAAAAATAGAGGAGAAGGAAGCTGCCTAGCTCGGGCATTTCATCGAGCACCTCTTGTAGGAAGGAACAACAAAGTAGCACACACATCTCACCTTGTAGAATGGAAAACAGAGGAGAGGGGGAAGAGAGCAGGTGCAATGATATATATAGGAGCAGAGGACCTCCAGCCATGGTACGTGATACCACCCGGGACTCGAGGTTCTCGCATGTGGCCCTGCCGGGCGAGACACCTCTAGTCACGGTCCGTATTACGAAGCGGAACTTGTCCGGTGCGGCCTCCTAGCCATTGAACCGGGACTAGTCCCCCCTCTAGTCCTAGCCCAAAACCCAACGGTGACTAGAGCATAGGACCAAAGAACCTTTTTCTACTAGTGTTAGTTAAATTAAGTAGCATCCACATAAGGAGAAATTCAATTTGATCATGGTCAAGATGAACCCTTTATCTGGACATGCCATTTTGTGCTAACATTGGTGAGTTTCTGTGCAGGTTTATTTCACACTAGGTGGTGCTTTATGAACAATTTATAACCCAACTACCTGCAAGCATACGTCAATACATGGAAGCCGCAATTTTGGTTTCATACAATTATCTTGCCCCATAATTTCTTTTTACTTTTATAAAAAATAATGTTTTTGTAGTGCATGCGGGTTAGACCTAAAATTCCGGTAATATTTCATAGCAAGGAAATATGAGCGTGTTTGGTTGCCAACGCCAAAATTGTTCTGTTTGTATATGTGGCCTTGACAGGTCCAGCTCTTATGAAACGAGCCTAGAGCCATATTGTGCAGCCCGTTTGGTTGCTTGAATCTAGTTTTCATTTTGCCGATTTTTCGTGTTTTTATGTTTGGTTGGCTGAAAAGTTAGTTTTGGGCACCTATTTTCGTCCCTTAAAACTGATGTTTTAACGTCTCTTTTCTCAGCTCATAGCCACATTCTCAAACACATCAGCACACACAAATCATTAACACTAATCAAGGTACGAGTACATAACATAGATAGTGCACTTGCAGCATACTTCAGCAGATTGAAATTAACAAAGTCACAGGCATCCATATGTCTAGGTCAATAGGTAACGGGGGCATCACATGTACCTGATCAAAATGCATCACTAGTCCACATTAATAAACTATTTGGTCTTACCACACTGGTGTTAGCTGTGGTCAGGACAAATGTAGACCTTCACCGTGGATGTGTCGGCCTTGAAGAAGGTGATCTTTAATCCAGTCGAGGTGAGCTTAAAGACGACGGCCTCGTGCATCTCCAGCGGGAACTTCCGTACGACCTCTATACAGTTCATTTCCAGCACCACATCACCGCAAAAGGGCTTCATCCGCACCCAGCTGTTGAAGTACTTGCACACTCGCAGCAGCATGCAACGCGGTAGGGGATCTTACGCCAGTTCTTTAGAGCCTCCTAGAATGACCTGGTATGAAGAGCAGGTGCGGGTCATCCCGGTTCAGCTGCAAATAGAAGCGGCGCGGCAGAGCTTTGCGTTTTTCGTTGACCATTGGCTTTTTCCCGCTCGCACACTTGGCCTCCAAGACCGCCTCCTTCCTCCCGGCACCACGGTCTTTAGTATGTCACGGTTGACACAAAGAACCCCTCTAACCCCGGAGGTGCGTGGGGGATATCCCACTCGTCCTTGAGTACCTTGTTAGTAGGTTGACAGATAGTTATGCACAATGCATGCAAGCAATGCAGATGCACAATGCAAGACAACAAGAAAAGTGGGATGCACAATGAAAAGAAAGCAAAGCAGATGCACAAAAATGGCCAACAAACAACATAGATGCACAATGGCAAGCAATGTAATGAAATGCACATGCCCAATGCCACGCAGTGCAATGCAGATGCACATCAACGGCTAATATGGAAACAGGCAGAATGGCACGCAATGAAAATGCAACACATATCATCGAGATCATGCAGAGTTCATGTAGCCCCACGACGTGAGAAAATAAACACTAATAAAGAACAAGGTCATTGGGAGCCGACAGATCTAGCAATTGGAAATCTACAAACATGACCGATATAGAAATTGGACTTCTAGATGCCTACAATGTGGGAGCGAGAAACCAATGTTTTACCATCGACAACCGGGGGTCAAGATTCAGTGCTAGCTAGCAAACCCTACCCAAATCTTAGCGTTATCTACCATTTAGAAGGAAAAAATGCGGGACTAGAAGTACCGAGGGCAGGCGGTGCGGATGGCGCCGAAGTCGAGGAAGAAAGTCGTACGGTCGATGCACCTCGGATGGCGCCGAAGGCCACAAGGGGCTCCACCAGTCCAATCAGACCAACCGCCGGTGTCACACGAGGTCGCCTAGACCTGAACATCCTCAGCACCTCCTTCGTGGCATACATGGAGTGCGTGAGGTTGCAGGTGCCGGAAGAGCGCGTTGGGCGGCGTGGCGGTGGAGGAGCGCCGACCATTGGAAGCGGGAAAGGTGAGAACAAACTACCGACTTGGGCAGTTAGGGGGTGTGGGAAGTGGGGATTTAACCCAAAACGTCCAGTCTCCCGAGCTTCCTAACACACGTGAATCAGAGGCATGCATGGCTCTCATCTGCCTGGCGGTAGAAAAATAGACGATGGCGATTCGGCCATTCACATAGGGCCACTTTCTTTTAGCAGTTTTAAAGTTCGTGCGATACATGGGCCGATGACCTAGTCCGCCAGCGGGCCTGTTTGGGCTGGCCGTAGGCAACCAAACACAGGATTTTTTAGGAAAACGCTAAAGATCAGGCGGGGGATCGCGCGCTCGCGTCCGACTCTATGACAACATTCAAGCGCCAACTGCATAAGTGGTATGTCCAAAGCGCACAGGCCAGGCAGGACCAACTCATGGTGAAAATTAGACATGAGGATTACTTCCGCGAGGACTCGGTCTATATTGATTTTGAAGATCTTTTTGTCTTCTATAATCTAGACGCCCTCGACAAATCGCTCATCAACACCTATTATCGTAAGTCTCTACCTCAGCTAGTTAGATTATTGCTTCTTATATTATCCTCACGTACGATATATATTGTGCAGATTGAAAATTCGGGAATGTAATGGAAACGGTTCCATTGGGTTCATTGACCCATATGTCGTCAATGGTTTCATTTTAGGGCGATACCCTAAAATCATGGAGAATAACATCGTTATGTTTTTGACGAAACAATTTCACTGTAGTGAAATACTATTTCCTTATATTCAAAGATGAGTGTTACTGCTTATTCATATTTCTTCACATTTCTATATTGCTAAGTCGGTGTTAAGTGTAATTGATGAGCTATGCATGACTATGTATACAAAAGTGTGCAGTTTTCCCTGGATTCTTTTCAACATTCACGTTGACACCGGAGCAGTTGATCTAATGGACTATATGCATAAAGAACAGAAGGAGTACACACCCATTATTTCAATGCTCACAAAGTAAGTTCAATCGTTGTCGCACTATACCGTCCCCTTTTGTTCAATCATTATCGTACGATTACCCCTTTATTCTTTTTTTTTATTTCCTGGACAGGGCTTGGAAGCGGTTCAGGAAGCAACATGCCGGTTTAACGGAGTTGGATATGCAAGTTGATACACTCATCGTAAGTAGTACTTGCTACATTCATGCATCTCTCTTTAATTGCTTGAGCATTATTTGATTCTATTATATTTCTCGTAAAGTTTTCTAAGCAGCCACATGGAACAAATTTATGTGGATTCTATGTCATGGAGAACATAAGGACAATCGTGAATGAGCGGTTGAAAAGAAGCAAAAATTTAAATCTGCAGGATCTATGGGAGGAGCTCCTGCCAGCAGACCGCTTACAAGCACTTCAAGAGAAATTGACGGGTTTTTTTGGCTGAAGGAAGTCATAGATCCAAATGGACCATTCCATTATAAACAATGATCTGCATGCATGTACGTAGATGGTCTCAATGTGTATAACTCTATTCAGATGTAATGATCTAATTGAGATCAATGTAATTATCTTCTGATTATATCAATGCATGCAATGATCTGTATGATGATTACTGTCGATGTGCAACAAATATGTCATTTACAGCCTAAACGAATTCACCAAAAAGAAAACAGCACAGAAAAAACACCTCAAAAACAGCCCCCAAAAAAACATGTCAAAACTCTGCCGCGGCAGAGAAACACCCAAAACTCTGTCGCGGCAGAGAACCTTTTACCTCGGTTGATGTTACCAACTGGGGTAAAAGGGTGTCGGCCTGCTCGCTGCGCAGAGCCCACGTGGGCACCCCCTTTTGACCCGGTTGGTAAGCCCACCAGGGCCTAATGGGGGCCTTTAGCCTGGGTGTGGCAAACACGGTTGGGTAGCCAGTGCATAAGCCCCCCCCCCCCCCAAACGAGGCAAAAGCTATGTTCTCCACTAGTGGGACAAGTACGACATGGAGAGGTTGAAACTAATGTGCGAGGAAATTTTGTGCCAAAACCTAGACATCGGCACGGTGGCGACTGTATTGGCACTTGCGGAGCAACATTGTTGCGATGGTCTAAATAATACTTTCTTGGAGTTTCTCAGAAGGTCGCGGGACAATATGAGGGCGGCCATGGCCACTGACGGGTTCCAGCATCTGCGTAGGAGCTGCTCTTCCCTTGTACATGAGCTGATTGCCCTATTGTTCAACCAAATGTAGTGCATGGGTTCTAGACTTAGCTACGTTGCATTTATCTAACGGGATGCAAGCGTCTCTCATTTATTAGTTAACTAGAAAAATACCATGCACATTGCAGTGAAGATCTTTTTGAAAACCCATGAATTATTACGTTTTGAAAGCAAGATTCAATAGGACACAGTAGCCGAGAGACTAAATTTAATTGACCCAATATTTTTTGTATTTGATGACAAAACTTAGTGTCGCGCACAATTGAAAATAGATGATGTGGATATGTTGAAATTAGATGTTGATAATGCTAGTTCATGACATCAAATGGCCCCCTCTCTATGTAGGACTGATATTCCAAACTTATTTCCTTATGTTGTCATTTATCTGTTTATATAGGAGATCAATAGATGTTTTTAGCCGAGAGACTAAATTTAATTGACCCAATATTTTTTTGTATTTGATGACAAAACTTAGTGTCGCGCACAATTGAAAATAGATGATGTGGATATGTTGAAATTAGATGCTGACAATGGTAGTTTATGACATCAAATGGCCCCTCTCTATGTAGGGCTGATATTCCAGACTTATTTACTTATGTTGTCACTTATTTGTTTATATAGGAGATCAATAGATGTTTTTATTTTCAAAATGGAGGTTCCCCCCCCCCCCTTCTGCGAAGATGTTTATATAGGAGATCAATAGATGCTTTTATGCAGGAGATCAATAGATGTTTTTAGACGGTGTGTCACCGTCAGGAACTTACTGTCTCCAACTTATTTATGAATGTTCATGATGCACATGTGTGGTGTGTAAGTATTTCTGAATGTATGGTTTATCAGGATTGTGCCATTATCTTGTAGTGTCTGATGGTGCACGGCACAAAAGAGGTGATCATCAAAATGGACTGAGCGTGAGATTCTTGCTCGCTGGCCATATGAGAGGTGCATTACTTAAGCACACTTCAACAACGGGAGCGACATCATTAGGCAAGCTCCTCAAGCCATAATGACGTGGTGACAAGGGTGGACCGCACCGGTGACAATGATGGGCACTTGGCAAGCACGTCCATGGGGATTCGCCACAAGCCGCAGGTGCCCAGTTGTTGAGCCGAGAGGTGACCACGCCAGCAGTGGGGAGATCATCCCGGAGGACGAAGAAGGTATGTGCCCAGCGGAGGCGGAGCTTAGTGCATGTCGGGGGGGGGGGGGCACCGCCCCCCCTGATCCCCCTCCCCCAAGCTCCGCCACTCGCACCCAGCTCTACCAGTGGGCGATAACAACATGCACATAGACGTTTGGATGTGGAGAGTGGCAGCGTCTCCAGAAATCTATGCGATGTGACCTCCGCGAACACCTGGGGAACACTCATGTGTGGGTCGCCAACCCACCCGAAGTGCGTCAAGTGGGTTTATGCCGCCCTGTTTGTCGGTGGCATCATGGAGGTTTCTCTCTTCTATTGGACCGAACAAATCATTGGATGTGAGCATGACCGATATAGTCATGGTGCAGAGAGTGCTCTACGGGCCAGCTTAGCCTTTTTCGTGTCCTTAAAAGTATTGTTGACAATTTTCTATTTGTTATTTTTTTTTATCTTGTGTGTTTCCTGTAACATTAAGCCAGCCAGGTCTTTTTCACGGTTATGTTCTTCACAACTGTTTGGACTAAGAAGGTGCAAGACTATCGCAATCTCTGAAATTCGAACTTGGGCATGCCACTGCTAATTAAAGTCCCCTTGTTGGTAGGGTGCATGTACGTGGTCCATTTCATTTCGTCACCATTGTCTCCATTCATCCAGTTCTATGGAAAGACCTTGGCAACTTAACTATAGCTTATACTTTACTCATTTGATGTCAACTATAAATTACAACTCTTATTCATTTGATTCTAATTTACATGCTTTACATTATTATTTGATTAATATTATGTAGGTATCATGTCACTTCAAATATTATTTTGTTATCACTTACCTACTCGAGGACGAGGAAGAGTTAAGCTTGGTATGCTGATATGTCACAAATGTATCTATAATTTTTTATACTCCATACTTGTTTTCTACATGTTGTCCCTATGTTTTTCTATATTTTCTATGATTTATTGGACTAACCTATTAATCTAGTGTCAGTGCCAGCTCTTGTTTATTTTGTCTCTGTATTGCAGAAAAGGGCAAAAAATGAAAGTCATCAGAATGAGCTGAAAAGTTTTGTGAAATGTTCCAGAAGACTCAAGAGGCCAGAATGGCACCTAGAGATGGGCTCTAGGGCCACCACTTGACATGTAGGCGCGGCCTACCCCCACCCGCTCCTAGGGTCATCTTGTGGCCCCGAGAACTGCCTCGGGTCGCCTATAAAATCATTCTTGGCCTAAAAACACCATTTACCGGAGGAATTTTCCAGAAACACGTCCGAGCTCCGCCGCCATCCAAAACCTGAATTCGGGGGGGGGGGGGCGTAGAAGTCTCTGTTCTAGCACTCTGCCGAGACGGGGAGGTGCCCCCAGATCCATCTCCATCGATCGTTCTGCCTCCATCGTGCTTTGTGAGTAGCTTTCCCATGGATTACAGGTTCATAGCAATAGCTAGTTGGCACTCCCCCCCTCCTCCTTGATGTTCAATACCACGGTCTCATGACCTGCCTTACATGATTGAGATCCACCTGATATAATGCTATGTGTTGTGTTTGCCGGGATCCAATGAACCGTGCAATTATGTTTATTTTGTTCATGTCATTATATGAGAAGCTTCACTTATATTTTTACAGTGTTTTAATGTGTTCAATGCTCGCGGGTGTGTGTGGTTAACTTGTTCACGTAATCGCATCTCCAGGAGGGTTATATGCTAGATAGTGGGTTCATGCCTCTTTTACATTTGTGCTCGAGTGACAAACGTGAAGGGTAGAGTATGTGATGTTGCCATTAGTGATAAAACAACGGTGTTCTTGTCTACGGATGAGAATTATGTCTTACATTATATATTTTTCTTAATGCATTTGTCTCTTGCACGCAAGTAATCACTTCGTTGCTGCAACTTAGTATCAGCGAGAATTGATGGATTTCTGTCTCAAGGTGGATTTTTATATTGATGTAATTCCTACAACAACAACAACAACAACCCCACCCACGATGGACCGAGAGCCGGAGGAACCGGCCGCAAATCCGACAAGGTTGGACGCATCTGAGATGGAGAGGTGCGCTGGAGCGTCAGATGTCGATCATGCGGCCACGATGACCCTAGGGCCAAGGCCAGCACCGGCCAGCTCCGCGCCTTCCATACGGCCACCAGAGTCGGCCCGCCCTGCGAGCAATGCTCGTTATTGAGCCGATGTCGCCTCTCCATGTGAGGTTGCCGCCTCAGCTTCTAAAGCCCTCCACACGAGAGAGCGGTGAAATCCCCTTCATTAGAGAATATGTGTATAGAGAGGTTCCTACTCAACTTTTTTGGAAACGAATACTCTATTTCGTCAGACTGTACCTTCTTTATTGGAGCTTTAGTTTAATTAAGCAGCAGTCAAGTCACATACGCATAAATCCATTTTGGCACCCATGTGCATATACAAGCGGTATTTAGAAACCAAATTTTGAAAAATTCCGACACAACATTTTGTAGATACAACTTCACATTTGTTTCACCAAGAATAGACATTTTTCGTGCCTTGTAAAAAAAGACAAAAAAATGACCCGTAAAAAGGCTTATTTTAGCACAAAATATTGTCGTTTTTACATATGCTACAAAAAATGTCCGCTTCATGTGAAACGACTTCGTGACATATAGAATGTTAACAACTAAGCGTTATCATTTTTTTTCTTGATATTTTAATTTTTGTTCAAAATGTATTTTTAAAACCGAGAGCCAAAACGCCACCCTTCATAGATGGAAGCCCCGATTCTACTTTAGTACAATTATCTTTCTCACAATTGCTTTTATTTAAAAAAAAATTATATAATGTTATTGTAGTGCACGCGAATTAGATTTAAAAGTCCGGTAAAATTTCGTAGCAAGCAAATACAGTGGAGAGAATATGGAGTAAATTACGAAAACATACGTCATTTCGGGCAGGTATGACGGGTCAGTGCTATTCTTGAAAAATTTTGCATGTCAGTACCATCTCTGGGACTAACGATAACATATCACGCTGATTTCCGTCTAACCACATTTTAACAGCCGCGCTGGCGGATGGAACCCACATGTCAGCGTTGACTAGGCAGCACACATGGAGTGTGAGATGACATGGCCGTGGGCCTACCCGTCAGCCCTCATTTTCCAAAAAAAAAATTCAAAAGAATCCGAAAAAAATCACAGGCAAATATGGGTATGTTTTTTTACACGCGTGTAAATTTTCGTAACGAAATAAAATTGTGGGTGACCTGTAAAAAAGGATAAAATCACATATCTACATTCAAATTTTTGGACATTTCTGTTTGTCTTTTTTGCATAGGACAGCCAAAATTTCATTTCGTCCCGAAAATTTAACGCGAATGTAAAAAAACATACTCATGTTTGCCTATGATTTTTTTTCAAAATTTTGAAAAAGTTTTTGTATTTTTTATTTTCCCGAAACTACGGGAGCATATGCCCGGGATTCAATATGAATTTCTGATATTATATTATGTATATAATTTTTTGCCATCGTACATATAAAATAGCTCCATAGTATTTATTTCCTATAATATAGTATAAAAATATAAAATACTATGTACAATGTATATGTATAGTATGTCCGTTAGTTTCGAAAAATAAAAAAATAGAGAACTTTTCAAAAAAATCCGAAAAAATCACAAGCAAACATGAGTATGTTTTTTACATTCGTGTGAATTTTCGTAACCAAATGCCATTTTGGCCGCCATGTGCAAAAAGACAAATTTCTGACAGATCTACATGTGCTGCCTAGTCAGCCCGGCCCCATGGCCACGTCATGTCACACTCCACGTGTGCTGCCTAGTCAGACCTGACAGGTGGATTCCATCTGTCATTAAAATACAGTTAGACAGAAATCAGAGCAATCTGTGATCGTTAGTCCTGGAGATGGTACGTGCAAAATTTTCTAAGAATGGAACTGACCCGCACGTGTCCCAAATGATCGTATGTTTTTGTAATTTTCTCGAGAATATGAAGTGAGAACCACGGGCTGCTTTTCCTCAGAGTGAAGGAAAAAAAGAAGAATCACGGGCAGTCACTTTCCCCTCTTCCCCAGTCCGCTAGCTCCTCAGGGGCCAACTTCCCGCAGCGATCCCACGCCCGCCCGCGGCTAGATCCGGTGCCGCCGCTAGATCTCCGAGGAGGGCAGTTTCTCTTGCAGGCACAAATCCCAGGATGTTGGCTCGCAAGGTCGCCGGCGCCGTCGTGCTGCTGCTGGTCGTGCTTCTCCTGGCCTCTTCAGCAGGTCAGCGTACACACGGTCATGTTATTTCTAGTAGTACGAATTAGGTGTAGGAGCCAGGAGAAACACCCAACACATGCTAATGGCCGGAGTTAATTGTGTTTTGAGCGGAGCCAGAGTTAATCAATCGCTTCCTAGAATCCTAGTTAAGGCCCAAGCCTAAATCTCTTGCCCCGTATACACCCAAAGCCCAAACAAATGCTAGCCCATGTTTGCAAGTCGACACCGTTCTGCTTCAACTAGTCTAATTTCTCTTGGATAACGATCTACTCTCACATCACACGGTAAAAGCTTTTTACTTAGATCAACTTCTCATCATAAAAAAAAAATATTAGATCAACTGGCTGGACATCACATACATGCTGAGAGTGTATTAATATTCTTATATGTTTAATTATCGGCGCCAAATCAAGATTTTTTTTTGTTTTTGTTTTGGAAAATTATAGTGTTTCTATATTTGTATTGTATCTTACAAATAAGAAAATGTCTCTTTTATTTCCTAGATGCAAAACCCACACCGATTGAGTGCTCGTTTCACCATGCCAAGAATCCATCTTGTGGCACCGGCTACAAGATCGATGGAACTTGTGGTAAGCAGTGCGAATCCGAAGGCTACCGTGGCTGGATTTGCCTCTCTAACTGCACCTGCCTCGTCTGCCCATCTCTCGGTCGTGAGGATCGCCTGGACACCATGGAGCTCCAGAAGCAAGGTGTGTGTGTCTCTTGCCCATCTGCTCTTAACAGGACAGACTCTAGGATTTTCTTTATAAGAATCTAGCTAGGAGTTAGTACCCAACTAAACATGGTGTTTTATCTTATTTTTTTGAATGGTTAGCCGGGTGTGTCTCAGCCTGGAAGGGTAAGTAAGGAGTGAAAAGGGTGTGTCAAGCAATGAATTTTTCTTGGGTTTGTGGAGAATTCTGGACCCACCGGAAGTTCTTAAGATTCGGAAACTATTTTAGAATTTGAGGACGAGAATCTAGGATTTGGTGTGTGTCTTGTGCTCATCTGCTCCTATCAGGACAGAGTCTAGTATTTTCTTTATAAAAATATAGCTAGGAGACGATAACAGTATTGACATTAGAAGATGCACAGATCAGAAAGATGACAGATTGGCAAGCATGACTAGTGCTAACAATAAACTCCATGGTTAACAAATGTGAGGTAAAAAGTGCTAAACAAGTGAATTGTTCACAATTGGACAACGAGACCAGCTAGTCAGCTATACACAGTGTATATATCAGACTATTTATCAGTCTCACTGCTCAGTTCAACTCAGCGTGCCCACCTGCCAGAGCCGAACTCAACGAGACCAGCTAGTCAGATATACACAATGTAAGGTCGCGCCAGCGGGGAATGGGGAATACACGGGCAAGTTTACAAGAGCTAAGTGAGGACTGGCCTGAAACTGCAGCCAAACCAAATTTCAAATTGCCGTGCTTAAATTTTGGGGCCCACCGAAATGCGCGTAATTTGTACACTGTTTTTTCCTTGGTGCCAAGTACTTCTTGTGTAATTGTGGACACTTCTAGTCTACAGTTCTAACCTGCTACTTTAAAACTTGTGTAATTTACCTGGTGGTCTAGTTGCTCTTGCTGTTACCTGTGCAACTGGTTGTATGCTGATGCTTCACTATGTGTTCGGCTGCAGGGAACAGGGGTGCGCCGGCTGCAGGCGTCGGTGCGGTCTGAAGATCTTTAAAAGAAAAGCTGGTCGATCGGAGTCTGATGGTGCAGGGCTAGCTTGGGATGGCCTTGGTAGGGTGTAGTGTTGTGTGACGCCTTTGGGGCTTGTTGTGTAATGTAATAAGTAGTGATTTGGTTTGAGCTGACAAACCTGAACCGAACATGTTTCCTAGTTGTATGTCTTGACAACGGTGGTTTCAGTTGTTCAATAGCTCGTGTAGTCGACATGGTGTTGTTGTTGTGTAAAGCTCTTGGGGCTTGCTGGTTGATGTAGTAATCAGTAGGGATTTGGTCATCACACACACCTGAACTGGACATGGCTGGTTGTATGTATTCATGTAAGCTGCTGCTTACTCATCGACGGTGATTAGAATTATTTGCTAAGTGGTAACATTGTGCTTTCTTAATTACGTCCATGCTTTTAATTTCAAATCAACAGTAAACTATATTTTTATTGATGTCCAAAAAAATCAAAAGTACAAACATGTATATAAAGCAAAAATAATAATATATTTGACACATGAGTACCGATTGAATGAAATGATCAAATATTGAATGAAGGATCCGCAAGTCTTGATTTGTATGTGCACGAGTAATTAAACTGGGTCGCTGAAGAATCAATGCCACCATAAAAATTATGTGTCCCCCATTTGAAGTCCATCCATTGTTTTCCAACCTCTCATTAGCAACACATGCTTGAAGAAGAATGATATGTCACAAATCATTCACACCCTGGTATCACTTTGTTGCCCCCTCTGATCCTAAAAATGCGTCGTAACTTGTATTATGACTTTGTACGTGTCCGGTTCTTTTTTCATGTCACTTAAAAGGGATCGGAGGGAGTAGTAAAAACAATTGTTATATGGAGATTATACTTCTTCGGACTGCACTAACTTTTTTTCCAAACTCTAAATAGACACTTGCTTGAAGAAGAATGGTATGTCACAAGTCATTCACATCCTGGTATCAGTTTGATAGTAAAAACAATTGTAATATGGAGATTATACTTCTTCAGACCGCATTACTTTTTTTTTCCAAACTCTAAATCGACACTTTCAAATATCCTGAGCTCGTCTCACACTTTATCTGAATACCAAGTTAGTATGCAGATCAAACAATCAGGAAATAGCAGAAAAAACAAACATTACCTTTTGTTCTGTTGAAAGAAGTCTACAACTTATCAGATGGTTACTCCTTACAAATTTATTCTCACGCAACTTTCCCAGTAAAGCAACTGATTAAGTTGTCAAACATTTTAACAAAATTTCTTCCAAATTTTTTTTCGAGCACTTGTGACCGTATCGATTCTTCTCGCACCAGTTCTGTTTTGACGAATCCTTGGCACGTTGACAGTGACATGTTCTATAAGAAGTATACCTGAAATGCTTACCATCTTTAACCGAGATGAATTACAAAATTGCTATAGACATCTCCTACTTAGGAGTTAGGTATTCTTAAATAGAGGAAAATAAATTTCTTCTATCCTTTTCCCTTGCTCTGCGATTTCCCAAATATATATGAAACAAAACGAAAAAAGGAATTATCAAGGAACTATCATGGCTGAATTTCTCTTTATTACACACCTGTATCAATCTTTACCACAAATAAGCAAAATAAAATAAAATAAGAAAGACTACTACACTCTACACAAAGTGTCAATGAAATGTTACTACTATGTAAAATATACAACAATTTCTTGTCCTTCCATCTGTGCATGACAGTGTCACTCCTGCAGCATTGCATCAACATCAATCATAATCATGGCGCCAAAAAGAAAAGGCCGATCAGGCAGAGCTCCACAGGGCAGCCTTCTCGAAGCCGTTTCGGCCATAGTAGTAGTCCTCCATGGCCTGCTGGATCTCGGCGCGTGTGTTCATCACGAAAAGCCCCTGCTGCACGACGGGCTCCTTGAGCGGTTGTCCCGCCGCCAGCGCAAACCGCAGAGGTGCACCCGACCTGTTCCACACGCTCAGGCCATCTCCGTCGGCGCTAAGCACAAGGCAGTGGTGTGCTGTCGCTGGCGCCGCCTTCTCTCGGCCGAATGAGCCTTCTCCCTCGATGATGTACACGAAGGCGTTCCACCCAGCGGGTATGGGCTGGTGCAGCTGGGAACCCGGGTGCATGGTGAAGTCCATGTACATGGTCGGCGTCCGTGTGTACACCGGCGATGGCACCCCGAATGCCTCCCCTGCGATGATGCGGACGTCAACGCCGTCCTTGGATGCCTGGCTTATGTCCTTGCTCTGCAGCTCCTGGTACCGGGGCTCGATCCTGCCGATAATAATCATGATTTTCAGAATATTAAGAATTATTACAGCAGAGTGCTTGTCATTGTTCATATAAAACTGCAAGCTGTGCAAGAATGATGATAGGTATGGTTCTTACATCTTGTCCTTGGCGGCGCGGTTGATCCAGAGCTGTAGGCCTTTCTGCACGCCGTCGGAGGCCGGCATCTCCGAGTGCACGATGCCGCGGCCCGCCGTCATCCACTAAATGAATAATAACAGAGCATTCAGATTGCAATGTTGTGAGTGCACGGATGGGTCAAGCTTATTATGACTTTCCCCTGATTATAAGTAGAGAATAAATGATACCTGGACATCTCCTGTTCTGATAGTGCCCTTGTGTCCGGAGAAGTCCTGGTGGGTGAAGGCGCCCTGGACAGAAAAAGCATTTGAGTAAACACCTTGCAAGCAACACGGCAGAAGAGAAGAGGGGAGGAGGGAGAGCAGAGAGCATGGTGGGTACCTCGAGCATGTAGGTGACGGTCTCGAATCCTCGGTGCGGGTGGTCGGGAAATCCGGCGGGCTTGGAGACTGAAACGACCACAATCGAGGAATCATTCGATCAGAAAATAACATGTACGCATGGACAGTCAGAACTCTGGACCGAATGAGGAGAAAGATTACCTGAGAACTCGTCGAGCATGAGGAATGGGTCCAGGTTCCGGAGCTCGTGCCTGCAAGATTCAGGTCAACGCCATCAGAAATTCAGAGTTTAATTCATTGTTGCATCTCGCGGAATTGGATTCACACAAAGGGGCACATGGAATTCTGCATACGTACCTGCCGATGCTGCGCCGGACGGTGGCACCCCGCCCCTCGGACTGTGCCTCCGAGAGTAGCTTCTTGACCACCAACCTGGGGTTCTGGAACGGCGCCGTGGGCGGGGCAGAGGAGGTGGACGAAGACATGATCGCTGGTGGGAATAAAAGGAGGACCGGTTTGGTCTTGGGCTCTTGGCACTAGTTGTCTTTCGGGAGAGAAGACGATGGCTGCTGCTGTTGAGCTTGGTGAGGCGCGCGGATGACCTATAAATAGGGGAAGAAGAAGCGGGGGGAAGAAGACGATGGCTACCTCCGCGTCGGCGTCATGCGATGGTCAATAAATGGAGAGTTGCCTCCTGCTTGTTTGGGGCCGCGTTGACATCCAACATGCAGCTGCTGCTCCTACGACGTGCTGGCGTCCGGCGGTCGTCACCCGACGCTGACGTCACGCACCTCGTCATGGGTCGGCCCCACCGATTTTTTTTTTGTCAATACAACCCTCTCAGTTTATCTCTTCGTCGCCTCAATCATATATTTCACAAAAGTGTAAGATTTTAATTTGAAATACTTTATATTTCAACGTACACGAAAATGAAAATTTTACAGATCTGAAGATGGACATTTTAGAATATACGATTTTGTCTTTTTATGTAGCTCAAAATACAAAGTATTTTAAATTGAAAAATTACACATTTGTGGGATACATTATTGAGTAAGAGTTAGGATTTGTTTCAGATTAATCTGAAACTAGAACTTTTTTTTAAAACACCAGGATCACACGTGCTCATGAGTCAAAATGACTTTCCGAATACAACCCTCTTAATTTATATCTTCTTCGTCTCCATATATAATTTCAGAAACCTTCTAAAATTATTTCTTTCTTGATTCTTCCAAGAGTTTAAACTATAAACAAGAAAGGCCCCTTTGATTCATAGGAATAGTATAAGATATTTGTTGAATTAGATCCTATAGGAAATTTTTCTATAGGGGTTGTTTGATTTATAGGATCATTTTCTATAGGAAATATTCCCGTAAGAATCTTGTAACGCAAATACTATAGGAAAATAACGTGAGCTCCAATATCATGAAAAACAAATCCACCATAATCAAAGAGAATTACTCTTCCCATAGGAATCAATTGGACATATCATCCCAATCCAATAACTTTTCTATTGCTACACTTTTACTATCCTATGAATCAAATGAGCCCTAAGTTTGTACGCCTCCTACCGGTTCTCAATAGATCAAACAACATCATACAAGAGTGCCACGTCAATCAACACGTGATCTTCTATAAAGCATAAGAAAGTTACCCCGTCCTATCCGCGCCCTTGATATGTACGGCCGTATCGACAGATTAACCTTCTATTTTTTTTACTGTTCAGGATATTACTTATCTTTTACTGCTCGATTGGTTTTAGATTAGATATTAATCATTTATCGACCTATTGAGTGGATGATCAATCTAACATCTCTCAAAATAAGAAAAAAAAACCTCCTTCATCGCGTCGTCCCCGCGGCGGCCCGGCGCGGCCTCGCCCTCTTCCCTCCCTATCCCGCCTCTCCCCTTCCGCCACCGGTGACATGAGCCTCCGAGCAAAGCTCGGCACTACTTGTGACGTCGGTTGTTCTCGGCTTGCGCGCGAAGGAGGCCACTCGGGGCGGGGCGACCTTGTATGGCGGAAGCCCGGCTCTAGCTAGGTGGTGATACACAGGGACCTCGATGTGGCAGATCCATTGACCAAAAGTCTTCTACAAGATAAGCACAAAAAACATCGAGATGCTATCGGTGCAAGAATATTACCTGGTGTAATTTGATTAAATCGTAATTTGGTGCAAGTGGGAGACTGAAGAAGTTATTCCCTAGAGGCAATTTAATGAAGTGGTTTTATTATTCATAACTCATTTGTTCATAATGTTTTATATCATGCTATAATTGTATTTAGCGGAAAAATTAATTCACATATGGTATGTAAACAAACCCGGTCCCTAGTAGTCTCTAGTTATACTCCGGTGGGCGACAGATGATCAAGTTTTCCTAATCATGGGTATTTATGCCATTGAAAACGGAGTCATGTCATTGGTGAATGATATGATGGACTGACACCCATTATGTTTTATCATGACAAGGTCGATTCATTAAGTTCAACGTTATGATAAAGAAAACATAGTACCATAGCCTTTGACCGTTAGATGGTATGTAATTTTCTTCATGGGTGTATACATGAGCTACATGGCGCACGTGCGGTTTCCTGCGTGGAGTTGGGCCGGCCCAGAGGCTGTGTTGCGCGCGCGAGAGAGGGGTGGTGAGGAGAGAGTGGGCTGGCCTGGGGGCTTTCTTGTTTTTTTGTTGTTCTTTTCTTTTCTGTTTTTATTAATTGCGGCCCTAAACAAATCCTAAAATGAACCAAACTTATTTTAAAAAAATTGTAATTTTTTTTGCAAAGTTTAAACTATTTAAAATGTTTTGGTACCTTAGTAAAATCATAACAAATTTTATTATAGGGAAAAATAGGGGTGTGATCCACAATGATAATATTTATTATTATAATTCCAAATAGGGTTTTAGGTTTGTGATGTTTTAAATTTTAAATGCTCCGTTGTGCAATGTCGCACCCGGACTTCTAAAGGATACTCGCCGTTCCGTTGAACAGTAGTAGATTGGATTACGGGGCTTACCGGCACCCGCGTCCTCTTACGAGTAGGCCAACACACGTATGTGTGACAACCAACCCCTATCTGTTCAGCGTCGACGTAAACTATCCCATAGAAATCAGGACACTTCCATTGACGTACTTCAAACCATACACACATGGTACGTCAACGGCGTTGAACAACTGATATCACAACAGATCTCTACGACACAAAAGATTGAAATAAGTTGCAAATAGCTCTCACTAGAGCAGAGATAGCAAATACAATCATCCAGAGGACACATGTCCCAACAATTCATCATTACATCACAGCGGAAGCATTCAACATGTCTGAGTACAGACAAGATCCAAATAGGCCTAAGAGGCCGGAAACGAAAAGACGGAGCCCATCCACGAAGTCTCGGATCCTGCCCGGGTCCGCTATCTACTCGTCAGCAGTCTCGTCATACTCCACGGCGTAGCCACCATGTAGATCCTCGGAAACGTAGGTCTGCGGAAACCACAGCCCCAAAGGGGTCAGTACATAAACGTACTGGCAAGCAAGACTCACAGTTCACCAAAGTGTAACCCGTCAACACCAAGCACAGATGCTTTGGGTTCAACGGAAGGAAGAGGATATAAAAGATGCTGCAACTGGCTGCTCTAACCAACTACAGAGTTACTACCACTTCCGGCTAACAGAAAGGAGATAAGATCGCGTATCGTAACCAACCTATCAGCTAACCTCAAACAAACCCATCCTGGATCTCGCCCCTTATCCGAAGAAGCAATCCGAGGATAACTCACACAGTTGAAATAATGATGGTTCAGATTATTGTGTCAATAAGCCTATTACTAGTCAAGTCGTTAATCATTGGGTGTAAGGTTGTTAATCATTAGGTTTAAGTTGTCCTGAGTACTTGTTAGCCAGTACTTTCACCAAGTAGTCCATAACCGCGGAAAACACGGCTTCTCGAGAAGATTTATCCCTGCAGGGTTGCACCAATTTGGCCGTACACGCATGAATAACCCGCCAGATGGAAAGGCCCTTCCACCAAGCGGGGCACTCAACACAACTCAACTCTTCTTCGCATCAAGCCCAAAGCACCTTGGGCGCACGGCTAATCGAGCCCAGAAGAAAATGGACCCTCATAGCACTCTAAGAACGTGTCCCCCTATATGCCGACTACAAAAGTTCCACCCTGGCCTGGGCTCGCAAAAACATGCATGCGGCAAATGGAAAACACGAACTAAATGAGGCGATTTGGACGAGATGCGAATCGAATCAAATTAAGGGGGGGCGCCCATACTCGCTTCCCACATGCGGTTAGTGCGCTCATCATGGATCGGTAGACAAGACCCTTTTCCTATTAGGGTCGACACTAGCAGGCCTCAAAACCACGCAGGGCCTCCTGCCGGTGCCTTATCATCAAATTATTATTAACAATAACATTAGCATGATTGATTGATTAAACATCGAGCCCCCAGAACATAATAGAGATAGTAACAGAAAGTAACGGGTAACAGACTCGAGCAAAACAACCCTAAGCATGCTAGTAATACACGGGCAACAAGCAAAATGTTATAGGTATGGAAGTGAGGCAATATCAGGGTCAAGGGATTCATGTGATAGGTTCGTAACAGAAGCAACTATTCATAGGGCTAGCAGAATAGACAACGGAAAGTATCGGTAACCAATGTTGAAAGGAACACGATGGTTCATGTGAGTGATAACTTGCCTGCAAACCCAGTAGCCTGGTACTGAGCTAACTCCTTAGACGGGATGTCGTAAGTATCGTCGGTCTCAACGTCGTCGTGTATCCGAGAAGAAGCAAACAAACAACGCAGAGAACAAACAATCAATATCATGGCATAGTGCACAAACATGGGATGATGCATGACCATTTAATTGATGCATAGAAATAAACTAGTTGACAAGATAGAAACAGGATTAAATGGACCCACATGCAATTGGATTGCATATGGAAAGCCCATGAATTATGGTTGAATTAATTGTTTTACAACTAATCAAATTGTGTAAGTGAATTAGCATGATGCATGGATGAGGAAAACAACAAAATAACAACAATATTACCAAATAGAAATAATGTTTACCAAGTTTAGAAATTCATTTATTAAGTTAGGAAATTTTGGTTACTTAAAGGTGTCACACAAGCATTTGTTGTTTTCATCATGTTAAATTGTTCAAAATAGATAACAAAGTTTATATTTGAAAAGAACACCAGATTTTAGGTGGATTACATGTTTCACTTGTTGAAAAAGGATTTCAAATAAATTATTTAGGAATTAAACAAGTTTAAGCAAGAATTAAATGAATTTAATTCAAACATGAACTTATTTGAATTTTTATTTGTTCAAAACAGTAGGTGAGGTTCATATTTGAAAAGCTCATGCTTTTATGGTTTGAAAACATATTTTATATGTCCCAAAAGAATTTGATTTGATCAAGTTATGAATTTAACAATTTTAAATGATTTAAACAAGATTTAAATCATTTAACCAATTTTAATTATTCAAAACATGAAACAAATATTATATTTGAAAAGGTGGTTTAATTTTGCATGGAAAACATATTTCATTTGTTGAAATTGGATTTAAAATGAGCAAGTTATTATTTTGGCAATTTTAAATGCATTAATTAAGAAACAGTTGTTTTCAGCAATTTAAATTATTCAAAACAGCAAACAAAATTTATATTTGGAAAGTACATGAAAATTTGATTGGAAAACATATTTAGTTTGTTGGATTTGGAATTTTTATGCTCAAGTTATGGATTTTGCAAGTTTAAGTGAATTAAACAAGATTTCAAATTTTGCACCAATTTAAAATATTCAAAACAGTAACAAATTGCATTGAAAAGGTTGAAAACATGTAGCAAATGTTTCACTGATCATTTTGAGCTATCAAACATAATTTTTGGGTGATTATTAAATTTATTATGCCATTTTCCATAATCATTCTTATTCTGCCATTTTTAGTAAACAGAGGAAAATATGTTCAAAATTAATTCAATTGTGACCAAATAAAATACCAATGTGTAGATTTTGTTAAGACAAATTTTTAGAGACCAAGTTTGCTTAATTTGGATGAGTAGAACTAAAGTTATGAAATTCCAAAGTTTCCGAATTTTATTGCATTTTCAGTAATTAATTATTTAGTGCAAAAAATTGTTACAGAAACATGTTGCAAACTTGACATTACTAGAAGGAGCACAAAATTATGAAACCACAGGATTTTGAATCATTCAAATTGGAGTGATATTCAATTTTATATGTATTTTAGAAGTAATGGGCCAGATCTGACTTGCTGAGATTTGGGCAGAAAAAGGAAGAAGCAGAAATGAAATGTGGGGGTTAGGGGGATCGAACCCCTGCCCTGGGGCGTGCGCACAAGGGCCTCTGCCACTGCGGTGAGTGCTTGATCGTTGACAGAGAGGGGAGTGCGGGGTGGATATGGTTCAGAAACTGCCCTGAATATAAATAGGAAAAATGGACAGAAAAGGTGGGGGCTTGGGGACTCGACCCTGGGATCTGTTGGCTCGCTGCGCGCGGCTGCTGCCAGTGGGCTGGTGTGCTGTGTGTTGAAGGGAAGGGAATCCGTGGCGGGTTAAGGTGTAGTCTGTGCGCGATTTACTGAATCTTCTCTGCACGTACGAACTGAACTTCGACGGGAGGAACTGCCGGCGGCAGCGATCTCTGCTGCTGTGTGCGGGGACTCGCGGGTCTGTGCGGGTGTGTGGAGAGAAGGGAAGGGAGAGGGAGGTGAGGCGAGTGGGGAGAAGAGGAGGGCTCACCTTGGGGCGGACAGCAGAGGAACGCACGGGGCGGAGCAGGTCGGGCAGGGAGGTCGCCGGCGCCTTGAGGTTGATGGCGGCGGCGGCACAGCCCCTCCCGGCCCGTGCCGAGGGGGAAGGAGGAAGAGGGCGGCAGTGGGGTTCCATTCCCGCGGTCGCCCGGGCCGGAGGGAGCCCGGAGCTCCGACGATCACCGGAGGGAGGTGGGGCTTCGGGTGAGGTACAGAGTTTTTGGTTACAGAGAGATGGGAGATGGAGGTGGAAGAAAGGAGGGGTGGAGGCGGTGAGAGGGAAGAAGGGGGGAGTAGCTAGGATTAGGGGGAGAGCTAGGGCATCGGTTAGGTTTATAGGAGAGGGGGAGGGGTGATCACCGTTGCCTGGTTCCTCCTCTGCACGTGGACACCATGGATGAAGACCGTACAGAGGTGGAAGAAGAATAGAGAGCGAAGGGGTATGGGCTGAGAGGGAAGTGGGCTTGGGGGGAGAAATTGGGCCTGCTGTGTGTGCTCCTCTCTCTTTTGCTCTTTTATTATTTGTTCTATTTTTTTTTTGCTGAAATTGGAAAAGGAAGAGAATGAAAGGTTTTTGAGTTAAGAAGGATTTGGAAAAAAAATTGTTAGGTTAGTTAGGTCAACAACAGCCACTTGTTAACTTGTTTTCTAAAATTTTCAATTTCAAAAATTGTTGTTTGTGATTGATTGCATCTGGATGAATTTTTGGTTATTAAATGGTTATTAAAACAAGATTTTAACATAGGGTTATCATATCATTTTATTTGGAAACAAAAGGGTATATTTGTTTTGGTATTTTTCATAACTTAACATTGGGTGTTGTTTGATGTTTTTGATTTGACTTAGAATGCAATTTGCCATTAATGAATTGATTTAAGCCACTATTTTAGAAGTTGATCATTTTGGAAACAAATGGAGTTTTGAGTTGGACTTTTTATTTGAAAAAGATTGTAACATGACAAGTATGAAACAAGGGTTGAAATAATGTTTGAATTTCAATTGTTTTTGGTATTAGATGAATTTCTGTTAGAAACAAAACAACAGTTTGGAAATCACACTTTAATGGAAACAACTAATTGTTTTGATTTGAAATATCATTTTGGAAAATTGTAACATCACAAGGATGAAACAAAAGGTTTGAATTTTGGTTTGAAATTCAAATAGAAAACAAAGGAAAACAAATGAAAACAGTTGGAAAACAAATGAAAAACAAGCAAAACAAATGCAATCAACATGATGTCATGATGCAAAACATAAAATAACAGAGAGCAAACATTCTAATGCCTATTTTTTCATACTTGGGATGTTACATGCAACCATGCCATGTGAGATGTATGCATGCTGGTTTTCATAATTTTCAAAATTCTAGCATGTTACACGCAGGGCAAAGTTTTTAAATTCTGCAGCCTACACCAATGGCTCCTAGCTTCATAGATATATCATTTATTCATGTTCGTCGTCATTGTAATGAGTCGGCCTACATCTTAGCTCTCTCTTCGTAGCGTTTTATTTCTCGTGTTTTTAGAAATTTTGCCCCGGATTGTATCCGACAGACATTTTGTAACGATGTGTTTTGATTCATAAAGTGGTCGATATCCCTAAGAAAAAACTATTTTTTGTTAGCCAATTAAACACTCCTTCACTCTCCCTCCCTCGCCGGTCCTCCTTCATAACCCTCTCCCTTTGCACCGTCCTTCTCCTCATGCACCGAAACTTTACTGGATTCAGAGCATCTCCATGGACACCCACCAATGGAGTCCTGTTTGAGGTGGGCCCAAGAAGGCCCCCAATTTTAGCGGGTGGCCTGGAGGTGGTGGACATAAATTTGGTGGGCGCACACGTTTGGTGGTGCCGCTGTGGACGTGTTTTTTTTTGGTCTGGACCCCGATGGGCAATTGGGTGTCGTTTGGGGGGTGTCGAACCCAATAAATGTTCTAAAAACTCACAAACTAAAATTTCGGTTGGAATCTGATATTTTGTGGAACAGCCGTAACTTCTGGATGTTAGGGCCAGGTAAAAGCCGTTAGGGTTGTTGCCGTAATATTCTTAATCCACGGTCGTTGGGGAACGACTAGCTCGTCGTTACAGCCTTAGGGCATGTACAATGGTAGGGAAGGCACGCCTTCTCTTAGCTATCCATGTCATCTAGAGAAGGCAAAATATATAATTTATACAATGCATTATCTCTTATTATTATCTCTAACCATTAATGAGAATTAATTATTTTTGAAAGGAAATTGTATGTCTAAGAGTAAACATATTGTACAATGGAGAGAATAGTCTTCTCTTATTTTCTAAGAGATCATCCCTTAGCTAAGAGAAGGCAACCTTCTTTATCTTAATTCTCTCTCCTCCAACTAAGCAAAAATCTGACGTGGCAACGCTAAGAAAAGGCTGACGTCACCCCATTGTACATGCCCTTACAGGTACAGTCTCGTGATGGTCGTTGAATTGTACGCTCAGAATTTGGGCTACAATGTATTGTGGTAAAACACATAGTCTCGGGTGTACATCTACCATCTACGTACATATGAAGTTTCAAGCAATTTTTTTTTTTTTTGCCATTCGTGTAAAACGATAATAGGGGTAGGACTTAGGAGCCAGGAGAGCCACGTGGTGCTGCTGCTCGGTTTTTCTTTTTTTTGAACAATCTGTACCAGAATAGCCGGAGTTAATTAATCGCTTCGTAGTTAAGGCCCAAGCTTGAATCTGTTGCCCGTACACACCAAAGCCCAAACAAAAGCTAGCCCATGTTTGATACTATCGCAGTGCAAGTCTGTTAATGCAAATTTTTGGCCTAATTCTTCTTCTGATGATCGATTCAATTAATACTCTGTTAATACCACGGATCTACTAGTCTGATTAATTAATATACTCTCACATTTACATGCAAGCTGCAGCTTATTATTTGCTAGAAAACAGAAATGTGATTCTTTAATTTTGTTCGATCTGGTTGCGTACCGTAGAGCTTATCATTGCCAGATTATATGCGTCTATGTTTCGATTGTATCCTGAATCTGTTGGAGAAGGCGGCTCTAAAGCACGCTTAGGCTCTAAGTGGTGGCATAAGAGGAACTCTAGGCAGCGAAATAAGGAAATTATCTGTTTTGGTGAGAAACTATAACATATTGCACTAGTGAGCCAAATAGGTCGTGTTCCATTTAAAATTTTCGGTACTTTACTCATTTACATGCTCAAAATTAATATGCATACACATATAATAACCCAAGTCCACACCTGATGGTCCAAAATATACAACCACCTAGGCTGCGCCTAGGTCGCCTAAGCGTCGTCTAGGCACTAAGTGAATGCCAGCCATCTTGCTTATGCCTAGCTGCCTTTTCTCTATTTTTTTTTCTTGACAATGCTGATTTTCTCTATTTGTTCTGTATCTTACAAATAAGAAAATGTTTCTTTTATTGCATAGATGCAAAAGTCACACCGATTGAGTGCTCGTTTCACCATGCCAAGAATCCATCTTGCGGCACCCGCTACAAGATCGATGGAACTTGTGGTAAGCAGTGCGAATCCGAAGGCTACCATCGTTGGATATGCCTCTCTAACTGCACCTGCCTCGTCTGCCCATCTCTCGATCTTGAGGATCACCCGAAAACCATGGAGCTCCAGAAGCAAGGTGTGTGTCTCGTGCTCATCTGCTCCTAACAGGACAAAGTCTAGGATTTTCTTTATAAGAATCTAGCTAGGAGACGATCATGGTGTTGACATTACCATATGCACATATCAGAAAGATGACAGATTCGCAAGCATTACAAATGCTAACAATAACTCCATGGTTAAATAATGTGAGCTAAGGTGCTAAACAAGTGAATTGTTCGCCATTGGACGTCTAGATCAGCTAGTCAGCTATACAAAATGTATCAGACTATTTATCAGTCTCACTGCTCAACTGTCGGTTCAACTCAGCGTACCCACCTGCCACACTCAATCTCCGGCGGCAGCCATCGGGGATTGGGGAATACACGAGCAAGTTTATATGGGCTAAATGTGGACCGGAGTCAAACCAAATTTTGAACCATTATGCTGAACTTTTGGGGCCCACCGAAATGTCCCTAATTTGTAGATTGTTTTCTCCTTGGTGCCAAGTACTTCTTCTGTAATTGTGTACACTTCTAGTCTACAGTACTAACCTGCTACTTTAAAACTTGTGTAATTTATTTTTTGTGAGAGCACAGAACATTTATGTTGCTAATTTACCTGGTGGTTGTATTCTGATGCTTCAATGTGTGTTTGGCTGCAGGGAACAGGGGCGCGCCGGCTGCTGGGGTTGGTGCCGCCTGAGATCTTTCAAAGAAAAGCTGGTCGATTGGAGTCCGATGGTGCAGCGCTTGGGATGTCCTTTGTAGAGTCTAGTGTTGTGTGAGGCCTTGGGGCTTGTTGTGTAATGTAATAAGTAGAGATTTGGTTTGAGCTGACAGACCTGAACCGAACATGTTTGCCTGGTTGTATGTCTTGACAACTGTGGTTTCGGTTGTTCCGTAGTGGCTGGCTGACACTAGCTCGTCCTAGTGTTTGTTGTTGTGTGAAGTTCTTGGATCCTGCTGCTTGATGTACTAATCACTAGGGATTTGGTCATCACACTTGAACTGGACATGGTTGGTTGTATGTGTTAAGTAAGCTGATGCTTACTCATGGATGGTGATTAGAAGTAATTGCTATGTGGTAACATTGTGATTTTGTACTTACATCCATGATTTAAATTTCAAATTGACAGTAAAACATTGTGATTTTGTACAGATGGTTACTCATTACAAATATTTTACTTCTATTTTGTCGCACATGTTCTGTTTTGACGAATCCTTGGCATGTCGGCAGTGACATGGTCTATAGGAAGTATACCTGAAATGTTGACCATATTTAAGCGAGATGAATTCCAAAGTTGCTATACACATCTCCTGCTTAGAAGTTTGGAATTCGTAAGCATAGGAAAAACGATTTTTTCTATCCTTTCCCCTTGCTTTGCGTGTTACCAAATATATATAATAATATGAAACAAAAAAAAGTTGGATTATCATGGAACTATCATGGCTGAATTCCTCTTTATTACACACTTGTATCAATCTTTACCACAAATAAGCAAAAAAGGAATTAAGAAAGACTACTACACTCTACACAAAGTGTCAATGAAATGTTACTACTATGTAAAATATACAACAATTTCTTGTCCTTCCCATCTGTGCATGACATTGTCACTCCTGCAGCATTGCATCAACAACAATCATAATCATGGCGCGAAAAAGAAAAGGCCGATCAGGCGGAGCTCCACTGGGCAGCCTTCTCGAAGCCGTTTCGGCCATAGTAGTAGTCCTGCATGGCCTGCTGGATCTCGGCGCGTGTGTTCATCACAAAGGGCCCCTGCTGCACGACCGGCTCCTTGAGCGGCTGTCCCGCCGCCAGCGCAAACCGCAGAGGCGCACCCGACCGGTTCCACACGCTCAAGCCGTCCCCGTCGGCGCTAAGCACAAGGCAGTGGTGTGCTGTCGCTGGCGCCGCCTTCTCTCGGCCGAACGAGCCTTCTCCCTCGATGATGTACACGAAGGCGTTCCACCCGGCGGGTATGGGCTGGTGGAGTTGTGACCCTGGCTGCATGGTGAAGTCCATGTACATTGTCGGCGTCCGCGTGTACACCGGTGACCGCACCCCGAATGCCTCCCCCGCGATGATGCGGACGTCAACCCCGTCCTTGGAGGCCTGGCTTATGTCCTTGCTCTGCAGCTCCTGGTATCGGGGCTCGATCCTGCCATTGACAAGAAAGATTTGCAGAATAAGAATTAGTACTTCAGAGTGTGATTGTAATTGTTCGTGTAAAATGGCAAGTTGTGGAAGAAGTATGATAGTTGGCTCGTTATGGTTCTTACATCTTGTCCTTGGCAGCTAGGTTGATCCAGAGCTGCAGGCCCTTCTGCACGCCGTCTGAGGCCGGCATCTCCGAGTGCACGATGCCACGACCCGCCGTCATCCACTGAAGAATAACAGAGCATTCAGATTGCAATGTTAGTTCGAAATAGAAATGAATGGAAGAGAGCAGGGTGATTTCGTTGATCATAATGAGATGGTTAATCTGATCAGTTATGATGAAAACCGGATGGGTCAAGCTCATTATGATTTCCTTGATTATAAGTAGAGAGCAGATGATACCTGGACATCTCCTGTTCTGATGGTGCCCTTGTGACCCGAGAAGTCCTGGTGGGTGAAGGCTCCCTGCATCAGAAAACGTGACAGAACAAGCATTTGAGCAAATACCTTGCAGGCAAGACGACAGAACAGAACAGAAGAGGATAGAACAGGGGAGGAGACAGCATGGGTGGGTGCTTTTGTACCTCGAGCATGTAGGTGACAGTCTCGAATCCACGGTGTGGGTGGTCGGGGAATCCGGCGGGCTTGGAGACTGAAACCACCACAATCGAGGAATCATTTGATCTGAACCGAATCGAAGAATTCGCTTGGATTCTGACAGAGAGAAGGAGGAGAAGGATTACCTGAGAACTCGTCGAGCATGAGGAATGGGTCCAGGTTCCGGAGCTCGTGCCTGCAAGATTCAGGTCAACGCCATTAGAATTCAGAGTTCAATTCATTGGTGCATCTCGCAGAACTCGATTCACACAAGGGGCAGATGGAATTCTGCGTACGTACCTGCCGATGCTGCGCCGGACGGTGGCACCCCGCCCCTCGGACTGCGCCTCCGAGAGGAGCTTCTTGACCACCGACCTGGGGTTCTCGAACGGCGCTGTGGCAGACGAGGTGGACGAAGACATGATCGCGGGTGGGAATAAAAGGAGGACTTGCTGTTTGGTCTTGGCACTAGTTGTCTTTGGGAGAGAAACGATGGCTGTTGCTGTTGAGCTTGGTGACGTATAAATAGGGGAAGAAGAAGCAGGAGCGTCGTCGTCATGGCGGATGCGATGGTCAATAAAATGGAGATTTGCCTCCTGCTTGTTTGACATCCAACATGCGGCTGCTGCTCACGAGCCAACGACGTGCTCGCGTCCGGCACTCGTCACCCGACGCCGACGTCACGCACCTCGTCATAGATCGGCCCCGCCATTTTTTTTCAATGCAACCGAGTGATTCTGCTGGTTTAAAAAATTCAAAAAATATTTACAAGTTTTAAAAGATCTAAAAAATATATTATAATTGTTCCCAATCATCTATATCTCATAAATGTGTACAATTTTAATTCAAAATACTTTATATTTTAACCTGCACAAAAATGTATCCATGGTATGGTGAAAATGTACAATTTAAAATATACTATTTTGTCTTTTTATGTACAAAAATCTGAAAAAATTGTATATTTTAATTTTAGAATACTTTATATTTTAACCTACACAAAAAATGTAAAATTTACAATCTTAGTATAGTAAAAATGTATATTTTAAAATATGCCATTTTGTCTTTTTTATATAGAAAGTTTACATGTTTGTGGGATACATTATTGGGAACAGTTATGATTTGTTTCAGATTTTTCTGAAAAAATCAAAATCTATTTTTTAACTTTTATAAAACGGTTTTGTTAATTCTCAGCTTAACACTCAGCCATCTTGATAGCTATAGGATATGTGTACGTCAAGATTCGTGCAATGTGCGCTGGCTGTCTCACCCAAACAAATTCAGCCCATAGTACCTGAGGCATTTTTTGCGTGCAGGCCTTTTGCGTTCCTTTTTTTTTTAGGGTTGGCCTTCTGCGTTACTGTGTGTATCGACCTAGGACTTCTGTTTTTCATGTACATGGGTTTTTTTTTTGTTGTGTAGTGATGGCCCTTTTACGTGTGTGCAGATTCAAAAAACAAAAACGTGTGTATAGAATTTTCTATTTTGTTCTCTTGTAGTGTTTTATTGTTTTTTTTTTCATTCGCTTACCGCTCAGTCAACAGCAAACATTTTCTTGTAGACTTGCACGCACAGAGAAGTATATGTATGCATGGTTAGGCTTGGCCTTTATTTTTGTTTCTCCGCCACCCGTGAGCTGTTTGCATGATGGTACTTTTTTTTTAAACCTTTTGTCTCCAAATACAAGCCAGTTTTGTAAGTGTGGGATCTTTTTTGTATTACCGCCGAAGGGAGCGTTAATTTTTTTTATTGATTCTCAAATAAAAAAATTGATTTTATTTTGTATTTCTCTTGTACTTATTTCGTATTTCTTATCTTTTTATATTTTCCATACCCTTGGTGAATCTTATGTGCCCTAATTTGTCTCTACATTATTATTTTTTGCTTGTTAAACAAAGCATTGATTTATTTTTATAGACTTTAGTTCGGCATTTTTAAACATTGACTAGACATGATTATTTTTAACTCTATTTTTTGAAATTACTAATTCTTAGTTGTAGTAAAAAAATTAACCATCTTTAGTCAAATTTGTGGTTGTTGGATCTAGGCCACCAAGATTTTGTGCGAGACTGTAGTTGGTTTGTGTTTTTTGTGTAAGGAGACGAAAAATGCTTTTTTTCTTGTGTACTAATATGGGATCTGGCTTTAATGTTGTAGTTACAAGATTTTTTATGTGCCTTTTTTTTTTGCAACTCAGATTGTAACTTAGATCTTTTTTCAGTCGCAACCACTTCCAGTTGAGATTTCTTCCAGTTGCATGTGGGGATGCAACTAAGTTTTTTTCCTGTTTCAGGTCGTCTTACAATTGGGATATTTCTCCGGTTGCAAGTTTAATTCAATTGAGATTTTTTTTTCAATGAAGACATTTTTTTAGTTGCAAGTGAGGTCGCAACTGACCATTCCTAGTTGTAACTCGTGTCGCAACTGACTTTTTTCAGTTGCAAGTTGGGTTATAACTGATTTATTTTCTAGTTGCAAGCCAGTTGGCAACTGAGATTGTTTTCCAGTTGCAAATGGGGTTTCAATTGACCTTTTTCTTTTACAAGTCAACTTGCAACCGGAATATTTTTTCAAGTTGCAACTAAGGATTTTTTTTTAGTTGCATGTGGGGACGTAACTTAGTGTTTTTGGTTGCAAGTGGGGTCGCAAATGACTTTTTCTTCCAGTTATAGTGGTGTCATAACTGAATTTTCCATTTAGAGTTGGTTTATTTCTAAATTTTGTGTGGGTCTTTTTTGGTTGGTTTGCAACTAGTTGCAACTGAGTGTTTTTCTAGTTGCAAGTTCGGTTGCAACTAAGTTATCCAAGTTGCAAGTCGAGTTGCAAATCAGTGTTTTTCTAGTTGCAAGTTAGGTTGCAACTAAGTTATCCAAGTTGCAAGTCGAGTTACAACTGAGTGTTTTTCTAGTTGCAAGTTAGGTTGCAACTAAGTTATCCAAGTTGCAAGTTGAGTTGCAACTGAGTGTTTTTCTAGTTGCAAGTTAGGTTGCAACTAAGTTATCCAAGTTGCAAGTCGAGTTGCAACTGAGTGTTTTTCTAGTTGCAAGTTAGGTTGCAACTAAGTTATCAAAATTGCAAGTCGAGTTGCAACTAAGTTATCTAAGTTGCAAGTCGATTTGCATGTTAGGTCGCACCTGAGTTTTTCCCCATTACGAGTTGGGGTGCAATTGAGATTTTTTTTCCTAGTTGCAAGTGGGGTCGCAACTAAGTTTTCCTAATTGCAAGTCGGGTTGCAACTGAATTTTTTTTGTAAGTTGCAAGTAGGGTCACAACTGAGTTTTTTCTAGTTGCAAGTCTGGTTGCAAGTGAGTTTTTTTTCAATTGCGAGGGATTGCAACTGATTTCTTTTCCTAGTTACAAGTTGAGTTGCAGCTAGGAATTAGTCCCGCATTAGGTTATGCCGCTTTTCGGGTGAGACCTTTTGATATGGGGCCGGTATGCTCCTTCACGAGTTTCATAATCGGCTCGGTATTTTCCGAGACACATAGGAAGAAGAGTTTGAAGTACGCCTAGGTTGCCATGGTTGTGCCACGCTTCTGAGAGGTGGCGAGGCCCGAGGGCGCTTATCGATGTAGGCTTGACGTAGTCGGAGGGCTCGACAACGGGCAGCGGAGTGTTGATGTAGAAGTCAGCCGATTCGTGTTGTTGAGGATTCCCGTCGAATGTCGAGGTGACCCGCTGAGTCTTTTCGAACTCCGCGTAACGACACAAGACTTTTCGAGGGCCGGTGATGAAGGTCGTCGATATTTGCCAAGGTTCGACGATGCTTGTGGAGGGTGAGGGATAGTTGTATAGGTCGGTAGTGCTTATCGAGGGTAGGGACGACCCGATGAGGTCACGGATGGGAAACATTGCGCTTTCGAGAGCCGCAGGGGGTACCTTAGGGTGGCCCTAGAGATCTTGGCATGATCGGAAGGTTCGATAATGAGCGATGGCCCTCGACGAGAGGTGTTTTTTGCCCGGATATCAACATTTTCAGACCACTTGGATGGCCTCTCAACAGTATGACATACATGTGCTCGGCATGGCGATGGCGGCCGGACGACTGACAAACACGTACCATATTCACCGGTACACTATATGCGCATAACCATTAAAAAGCGTACACGTATCGAGTACACATATCGAGTACACAGACAAACGACCGCTAGAACCGTATATACAGCAAACAGCTAAGACCGGGAAAAAAACCTGCACCTAACCACTCACACTCATCTCTTATTCTCTCTAGACGTACAAGCTAGTGTAGGACTGGCCAGCCGGATGCTCGCTCCGTCGTGAGCAGGTATAAGCAAGCAAGGGGAGCGAATATTTTTCTTTGTTTGCTGACAACATTGCTCACGACTTAATTCTCAGTCAGCTGAGCATTAGATGGACCCTTTATAAAACACCGGGACAAGTGGTTCCCAGGAAAAAAAATGAACTTCTAAATACAACCCTCTTAGTTTATATTTTCGTGGCATCCATATATAATTTTAATTTCAGAAACCTTATAAACTTATTTTTTCCAAGATTTTAACTCTAAACAATAAGTTTGTACGCCTCCTACCGGTTTTTAGTCAATCAATGTCGCACCCGGACTTTTAGAGGATACACACAGACCGCTAAACAGTAGATAAATGGCTTACGAGGCCTACCTGTACCCGCATCTCAATATGAGTAGGCCAACACGTAAACGTGTGACAACCATCCTCTACTATTCATCGTCTGTGAAACCATCCAATAGAAATCCGAATACTTCCATTGACGTACTTGATAACATACACACATGGTACATCAACGGCATTTGAACAAGTGATATCACAACAAACCTCTAAGACACAAAGAAATAGAAATAAGTGGCAAAAACTCTCACTAGAGCAGAGATAGCAAATACAATCATGCAGAGGACACATGTCCCAACAATTCATCATTACATCACAGCGGAAGCATCCAAAGTGTCTGAGTACAGACAAGATCCAAATAGGCCTAAGAGGCCGGAAACGAAAGAACGGAGCCCATCCACGAAGTCTCGGATCCTGCCCGGGTCCGCTATCTACTCGTCAGCAGCCTCGTCATACTCCACGTAGTAGCCACCATGGGGATCCTCGGAAACGTAGTCTGCAGAACCAGCAGCCCCAAAGGGGTCAGTACGGACTAGTACTGGCAAGCAAGACGCACAAGATACCAAAGTGTACCCGACAACACCAAGTACAGATGCTTTGGTTTCAACGGAAGATAGGTGATACAAAGGTGCGGCAGCGGGCTGCACTAACCAACTACAGAGACACGCTACAACGTTCGGCTAAAAGAAAGGGATAAGATAGCGCATCGGAGCCAACTACCACTAACCTCAAACAAACCCATCCTGGATCTCGCCCCTTATCCAAAGAAGCATTCCGAGGATAACTCACACAGTTGGATTAATGAAGGTTCAGGTTATTGTGACAATATGCCTATTACTAGTCAAATTATTATTAATTAGGTGTAAGTTTTCTAATCCTTGTTAGCCAGCCCTATCACCAAGTCATCCATAACCGCGGACAACACGGCTTCCCGAGAAGATTTAACCCTGCAGGGATGCACCAATTTGGCCGTACACATAAGAATAACCCGCCAGGCGGGGATCAAACCCACCAAGCAGGCCACTCAACACAACCCAACTCTTCTTCGCATCAAGCCCAAAGAACCCCGTGCAATTGAGCGCACGGCTAATCAAGCCCCACGAAGAAAAGGGGACCCTCATAGCACTCTAAGAACGTGTCTCCCTAAATGTCGACTACAAAAGTTACCACCCTGGCGCCAAGGGTTCGCACCTGCATATGCATGCGGCAAATGGAAAACCCGAACTAAATGAGGCGATTTGGACGAGATGCGAATCGAATCAGAGTTGCGGGGGGCGCCCATACACGCTTCCCACATGCGGTTAGCGCGCTCATCATGGATCTAGAGGACAAGAACTTTTCCTGAGTTCGACACTAGCAGGCCTCAAAACCATACCCGGCCTCCTGCCGGTGCCTTATCATCAAATTATTATTACCTCAAACATTAACAGGTTGTTGTTTAAATATCGAGCCCCCAGAACATAATAAATATGGTAAAAGAAATGACAGACATCAGACTCGAGCACAACAACCCTAAGCATGCTATTAAGACACAGGCAACAGGCAACAGGGCTATAGGTGTGGAGGTGAGGCTATATCAGGGTTACAGGATAACATGTGATAGGATCGGAACACAATCAACGAATCTTAAGGCTAGCAGATTAGACAACGGAAAGTATCGGTATCCAGTGTGGAAAGGACACAATGGTTCAGGTGAGTGAATACTTGTCTGCAAACTCAGTAGCCTGGTACTGGGCTAACTCCTCTGAAGTAGTATCGTAAACCTCGTCTGTCTCAACGTCGTCGTCTATTCGGGAAGAAGCAAACAAACAACGAAGAGAGACGAACAATCAATAACATAGCATAATGCACAACCATGGGATGATGCATGACAATTTATTATATGCATCAATTTAATGATAAAGGACATAAGAGCAATTTTAAATGGGCCCAATAGCAATTTAAATTGCATTTGGTAATTACCCATATGTAATATTAATGAATTAACAGAATTACAAGTAAACATTAAGTGGAAGTGATTACATGCATGATGAATGATGAAAACAGCAAGAAAACAACTTTAGCTTCCAATTGATACCTCATTTGTCAAATTTGGAATTTTAAATAATTAATTATGAATTTTGCAATTTAAAAGATGGGATTAAAGTATTGATTTAATGCACCAACTTTATTTACTCAAAACAGGGAACAAATTGCATATTTGGAATCTACATGAAATTTAGAATGGAAAACATATTTGGTTTGTTGAATTTGTTATTTTTATGCCCAAGTTATGAATTTTGCAATATTAAATGAATTAAACAAGGATTCAATTATTTCACCAAATTAAAATACTCAAAACAGAATACAAAGTTTATATTTGGGTAGAGAATTTAATTTGGCATGGAAAACATATTTAAAATATTAAATTTGGGGTTATTATGAATTAATTATGCATTTTTGAAGTTTTGATATTAATCTGTGATTCTTTTTAATTATCAGGGGCCTATTCGTGATGGACAAGGACTGAACTGTGAAGCCCCAGGGACCTGTGTGCGAAAAGAATTTGGATCTGGATCTGCAAAAAAAGAAAAAGGTGGGTTTTTAATCCGCGCGTGGGGGAGTCAAACTCGCGCCCCCGGGGTCGTGCGCGTGCGGCTGCGCCACTGGGCTGCTGCTCAGCTCGTGTTAGGTATAGGATGCGTGGCTTATTGAGGTAAAAAAAACAGGCTTGCTCGTTTTTCTGACGAAACTGAACGTTGTTCAGTTACCGAACACCGATCGAGCCGGCAGCGACGGCAGCGAGCTGCTGCCGGCGTGCGAGGGCGCCGTGCTGCGCTGCACTGGGGTGTGCGGTGGCCCTGCTCGCGGATGCAGAGGGGGGAGGAGAAGGGGCAGGGCGAGCTCACCGTGGGGCCTAGGCGAGCGGGAGCGGCTGACGAAGGAGCTGCTGGCCGCGGCGTCGACGGTGGCAAAACGGGGACGGCGCGTTGGCCCTGCTGCTCCCCGGGCTCGGCCGAGGGGTCGAGCACGAGGCCGTGCCCATGGCGGTTCCGTTCCCGCCCCTAGCCAGCTCGGAGGGGCGCCATGGCGACGACGATTCCCGGCGCTCTCCTCGGTCGTGGAGGTTCAGAGAAGAGAAAAAAAGCGAGGCAGCGATAGGGATAGGGAGGAGGAGACGGCGGCGCGAGGGAGGAGGAAGAAGGGAGAGAGAGAGAGCTAGGGTTGCGGCCGAGGGGGGTTAAGTAGAGGGGAGGTGGAGCAGGTGGGGTGCTGCTCGATGGGGGATCCCTCCCCTCCTCTGTCTCCGTACAGAGGAGGAAGACGACAGGGGATCGTGGGGGGCTGGGCTTGGGGTGGTAGGTGGGCTCAGCCCACTTGGGCTGGCCTGCCTCCCCCAAAGCTTTTCTTTTTATTTTTTCCTTCCTGTTTTTTTTTTGTAGAGAAAGCAAAGGACAGAATTTGAAAGAGTTTTTGAAATCCTAAATTCATGAATTTAATTTGTATTGCTTAAGCATTGTAAATGCCCAGTTGCACCACTTTTAGTTTTCAAAATTCAAATGTTTAGCCACTGTTTGAAAAATAAACAAAACAATTGAATTCAGTTGAATTTCACATCAAATGTATTAGTTGAAATTTAACCAAGTCAAATTACTAGTAAAATTCAAATTTAAAGAAAACAATTGAATTGATTATGTTTGTGAATTGTTTTCAAACATTGGAACATACCAAGTATGAACCAAAGATTTGCAATTGATTTGAATTTGAAATGGAAAACAACACAATTAAAAAAATGCAATGCTCATGATGGAATGATGCTTAACTTAAGTTAACAAAAGCAAAGCACTCTAAGGGTGTTTTCATACTTGGGATGTTACAAAACGCCCCCCCTTGAAGGAATCGCGCCCCGAGATTTCTACTGAGAAGAGAAAAGGTCCGGATACTTCTTGCAAAGATCCTCTTCGGTCTCCCACGTTGCCTCTTTATCGGAATGATGAGACCACTGCACTTTTAAGAACTTGGTGCTCTTGTTGCGAGTTTTACGCTCGGTCTCATCGAGAATGTGAATAGGGTGCTCTTCATAAGAGAGGTCTTCTTGCAGTTCAATGGAATCATGATCAACTGCACGACCTGGATCTTTGAAGCACTTCTTGAGCTGTGACACGTGAAAGACATCGTGCACCTTGGATAGCTTTTCTGGAAGTTCAAGACGATAGGCATTTTCTGCACGCCTTGAGAGAATGTTGAAGGGACCAATATATCTTGGTGCAAGATTCCCTTTGACACCAAAACGATGAGTGCCTCTGAGGGGAGTTACACGGAGATATGCTTTGTCTCCAGCTGCATAGACCATGTCCCTGTGTTTGCTGTCATAGTAGATTTTCTGACGAGACTCAGCAATCTTCAGATTGTCACGAATGATGCGAACTTTCTCTTCGGCCTCCTTAACAATGTCAGGGCCTAAGAGTGAACGTTCACCAGCTCCAGACCAATTGATTGGACTCCTGCATCTGCGGCCATATAGAGACTCGAATGGTGCCATGCCTAGACTTGCCTGGAAGCTGTTGTTGTAGGAGAATTCAGCATATGGAAGACATTCCTCCCATTTCATGCCAAAAGAGAGACCACATGCTCTGAGCATATCCTCGAGAATCTGATTGACTCTTTCGACTTGCCCTTGAGACTGAGGGTGATAGGCTGTGCTGAACAGAAGCTTGGTGCCCAAGGCTTCTTGAAAGCTTTTCCAGAAATGAGAAGTGAAGATGCTTCCACGGTCTGAGCTTATTTCTAGCGGAACACCATGAAGAGGAACAATCTTTGCTGTGTAGAGCTCTGCTAACTGACTAGCTGAGATTGTCTCTTTGACAGGAAAGAAGTGAGCGACTTTAGTGAGTCGATCAATGACAACGAAGATTGCATCGTTGCCCCTCTTGGACTTTGGGAAACCAGTGACGAAGTCCATTTCAATCATGTCCCACTTCCATTCAGGGATTTTCAGAGGTTGCAGAAGACCGGCTGTTTTCTGATGAACTGCCTTGACACGTTGACAGACGTCGCATTCAGAAACGTATTGAGAAATTTCACGTTTCATGCTAGGCCACCAATACAGTGTCTTGAGATCCTGTACATCTTTGTACTTCCAGGGTGTATGGAGAGAGGAGTTTCATGAGCCTCCTTGAGAATGACATCTTTGAGACTTTGAATTTGAGAAACTGCAATGCGTCCTTCGAAGAACACAGTTCCCTTGTCATCAATTGAGAAGCACTCAAATTTCTCATTGCCTGCTTTGATGTGTTCTACAATCTTCTTGATTTCAGCATCACGAAGTTGTTCAGAACGAATCTTGTCCTCGAGAGTTGGAGTGGCTGTCAAGTTCGCAAGATAGCCTTGAGGAACAAGACCAAGATTCAGCTTCTGGACTTCTTCATGAAGAGGAGGTTGGCTTTCCATGATCATGAGATTATTGCAATACGACTTGCGACTAAGAGCATCGGCCATAACATTAGCCTTGCCTGGAGTGTAAGAAATGGTAAGATCAAAGTCTTTGATCTTTTCAATCCATCTCCTTTGTCTGAGGTTTAGATCTGGTTGAGTGAATATGTACTTCAGACTCTTATGATCGGAAAAGATTTCAGTGCGATTACCCAACAAGTATTGTCTCCATTTCTTGAGGGAAAACACAACTGCTGCGAGTTCAAGGTCATGAGTGGGATAATTGAGCTCATGTGTGTTCAACTAACGTGAATCATAAGCCACAACTTGACGTTCTTGCATTAGAACTGCACCTAGACCTTGGAGAGAAGCATCACAGAATATTTGGAAAGGTTTGGAAGGATCTGGGCCAACCAGAACTGGTGTAGAAGTGAGTTTAGTCTTCAGGAGATTGAAACTTTCATCACATTGTGGAGACCAGACGAACTTCTTGTCCTTCTTTGTGAGGTCAGTGAGAGGTTTGGCAATCTTGGAGAAGTTCGGGAACTTCTTACTTGCTTCACCGTCTTTGGAGGTTTCCAATCAACAATTGCTTTAACCTTTTCTGGATCAATGGCTATGCCCTTGGCAGAGATGACATGACCAAGATAAACGACTTCGGAAATCCAAAACTCACATTTGGAGAACTTGGTATAGAGACGATGCTCGCGAAGCTTCATGAGAGTGAGACGAAGATGTTCTTCATGCTCTTCCTCGGATTTTGAGTAGACAAGAATGTCATCAAGATATACCACAACGAACTTGTCTAGGTATTCATGGAAGACAGAATTCATGAGTCGAGAGAAGGTCGCCGGTGCATTGGTGAGACCAAAGGACATGACGCTGAATTCATATAGACCGTAGCGAGTGGTGAAGGTTGTCTTTGGAATATCCTCTTTTCTGATCTTTATTTGATGGTAACCCATTCTCAAGTCCAACTTGGAGAATATTGAGGCTCCAGCAAGTTGATCGAAAAGATCATCGATGCGAGGAATTGGATACTTATTTTTTATGGTCTTCTCGTTAAGAGGACGATAGTCAACAACGAGTCTCTTTGTTTGATCCTTCTTCGCAACGAACAGAGTTGGGCAACCCCAAGCCGAGGAACTAGGTTGAATGTAACCTTTTTCCATGTACATATCAATTTTTTCCTTCAACAACTTCAGCTCGGGAGTTCCTATCTTGTAGGGATGCTTAGAGATTGGAGCAGTACCTGGTTCAAGTTCGATCACGAACTCGACAGCTCTGTCCGGAGGCATTCCTGGCAACTCTTGTGGAAAGACGTCAGGGAAGTCGCAAACCACTGGAACATTTTCAAGTGAAGGTAGAGGGTTTGCATTGAGGTTGTAAAGCTGACTAGAACTTGATTCATTTGGAGAATAGATTATCTGGCCAGAAGGGTGGAACAGAGTTATTGACTTTTGAGCACAGTCAATTCTTGCTTTGTTGGCCTTCAGCCAATCCATACCAAGAATGACATCAATGTTAGAATTTCCAAGCAACATGAGAGAAGCAAGGAACATGCGACCTTCAATTAAGATTTGATTGTCCCTACTTATCTTGGAAGTCAACATTTGAGATCCCGGGGAGTGAACAGTGATATGATTGCTTAGTGGAACCATAATTAGGTTGTTTGTTGTGGCAAAGGTCTTTGACACAAAAGAATGTGATGCTCCGGTATCAAACAACACTTTAGCTGGAATAGAGTTTACGGGAAATGTACCGAGAACGACGTCAGGAGCTTCCTCAGCTTTGTCGATCTTGACATGATTCACCCTTGCGGTCCTCCCGACAGGCCTGTTGTTGGAGTTGAAGGCCTTAGGCGGGGGAGCGCGCACCATTGCCTGGTTTGTGTTAGGACGAGGTGGTGGTGGAGGTAGCTGCCTCTGCGTGCACTTGTCGGCGTAGTGTCCCGTCTGCTTGCACTTGTAGCATGTGACGACACGAGGAGGCCCTGGCCTTGGCTGCCCCATCGAAGCCCTTGGATCATGCAACTGAGCTGGGTTGGGTGGGCGGGGAGCGAAGCCTGGAGAAGTTTGGGCATATGGAGCCCGAGTGACAGCACCATTTGGTACCCAGATGCGGCGCTTCTGCGGAGGGGTGGTCATGTTGGAGGAGGAACCACCCTCACGCGAGTGCTTGCGAGACTCCTCGAACGCCTTGCACCCATTTTCTTCATTGAGCGCGGTGTTAACGAGATCCTCGAAGCTGTCGGCCTTGACATTGGTGAGGGCATACTTGAGTTCCGGGTTAAAGCCTCTGCGGAACCTTGCCATCTTTTTAGCTTCAGTGGACACCTCATCTCCAGCGTATCGAGCGAGGCGATTAAACTCACTCTGATACCCGATGACGTCCAACTTTCCCTGCTTGAGTGAGCAAAACTCTTCACGCATTCTTTCCATGAGACCATCTGGAATGTGGTGTTTCAGGAAGGCTTCCTTGAAACGATCCCACGTGACTGGCATGCCAGTTCTCATGGCCTGGAAGTTTTCCCACCAAGAAGCTGCTCGACCCTTCAGCAGATAGGAGGCATACTTGACCTTGTCTTCTTCAGCTACGTGTGCAATCTCCAGAGCCTTGGCTATCTCACGGATCCAGTCATCAGCGTCCAGAGGCTCGCGTGTGGCCACGAAAGCTCTTGGGCCCAGACTGAGAAACTCCTTGATGCTGACTCGTGGAGCTGTCTGGTTGATGTGCTGATTAGCCTGAAACTGGGCCATCTGCGTCATGACTTGGGTCATCTGAGTCAACAGCTCCGTGATTGGCGGTGGCTCAGGCGTAGTGTTCCTTGTTGGCGGCATCCTGAATGGAAATGCATTTTAGCACAACAATAGAAAAGGATAGACTTGGCAACCGAAAGATAGATTACTCTGACGCATGAATAGATAACCAAAAGGTACACCATCACATGTTCAATTACATCAGAATATCCAACACACCATAAATGCTTCGAAGACCAAAGGATAACTAAACATAGCTAAGAATGGATACATCGGTACTCCCATGCTCATCACGCAGGACGGCGGCGAGGAGTACGGCGAGAGGTACGGTGAGGAGCACGCCCACGAAAGTAGGTGGAATGACGATCCACGTAGATCTGACGTGGTCTGAGACCGACTCTAGGCGTGGTGAAGTACATAGCGTTGACTCCCTGTGCTCCAAAGCGGGGAATCCCAGTGTAACAAGCACCAAGGTTAAGGAGTGGACCTCTGATCGGCTCGTAACCTCCAGCATCTGGCAGACGACGCCCAACTGGCTGATCGAAACGTGCAAAGCGCTCGTCTCCAACAAATTCTGTGGTGTAAGTCGCCAGACGAGTCAAAGCAAGGTAAAGCTGCTCTCTGACTGAAGCCAACTCCTGAGATAGTGTGCGGGCAACTGCGTCACTGTGTCTCACAAACTGAGCGGTGGTGTGCAGCCTGGAGTTATCATGCTCGTAAACATCCAAGTTGTCGTAGAGAGTGAAGTGAGCTCCCTCCGAAGTGATGTAACCACGGGGGATGTGGCGATAGATAGAATCGTCAAATCCCCAGTAGTCAGCATGAAGGACGGTGAGGCTCACATAAGCTGCCTGCTGCACAGCCATATCCACTGTGGAACCCACTGCCTCGTAGCGGTGGACTACGTTCATGCCATCATCTCACAGAATGTAGACGATAGCCTGGTAGTAGGTCTGCTCAAACTCTCGCTGCTGCTCGTAGACCTGGTACTCTGGTGCCCAACGGAACCCCAGAAAAGTGACCATGTCTCTCAGCATCTCCGGGTAACCGGCAGTGCTCTCGCAACGAGTCATACGAACCACCTGCGGGTAGAACCTGAGATTCATCTGCAGATGATCGGGGAAGCTTTGATTAGACGCCGGTAGAAGAACTGAAGTGGCAAGCAACAACAAGGTTTCAACGGACGAAAAGGATGTTGAGAAGAACAGGATATCGAAGCAACATTTGGGAAACACAAGACCAAACACTCCTGAGGTACTACGGAAAACCCATCCGGGCTTCTAGAGGATCAATATCTACTGCTTAAGGAATAGAGGATCTGCTTCCGGGGCTTATGTGCCTCCGTTCTCAATCGTGAGTAGGCAACATGAAAATCATGTTACAACCACCTCCATTCCTATGGTCTAGTAGATATAACCATCCTAGAGAAACCAGGATACGTGAAATCCTAACTTGAAAGTTTAGATGAGAAGAGAAAACAACGTTGCACTTCCTTACCAGAAAAAGGGAGGGTGGGTGGGGAAAGAAATAAAAGAACAGAATTCCTACTCTCACGTTTCATTTTTCCTATATAGCTACAAAATAGTTTCTAGACTCAACTGCGACCAGTAAAAGGGATCCTACAGGCAGACAGGCTCTGATACCATTTGTCGCACCCGGACTTTTAGAGGATACACACAGCCCGCTAAACAGTAGATAAATGGCTTACGGGGCCTACCTGCACCCGCATCTCAATATGAGTAGGCCAACACGTAAATGTGTGACAACCATCCTCTACTATTCATCATCTGTGCAACCATCCAATAGAAATCCGAATACTTCCATTGACGTACTTCATAACATACACACATGGTACGTCAACGGCATTTGAACAAGTGATATCACAACAAATCTCTAAGACACAAAGAAATAGAAATAAGTGGCAAAAGCTCTCACTAGAGCAGAGATAGCAAATACAATCATGCAGAGGACACATGTCCCAACAATTCATCATTACATCACAGCGGAAGCATCCAAAGTGTCTGAGTACAGACAAGATCCAAATAGGCCTAAGAGGCCGGAAACGAAAGAACGGAGCCCATCCACGAAGTCTCGGATCCTGCCCGGGTCCGCTATCTACTCGTCAGCAGCCTCGTCATACTCCACGTAGTAGCCAACATGGGGATCCTCGGAAACGTAGTCTACAGAACCAGCAGCCCCAAAGGGGTCAGTACGGACGAGTACTGGCAAGCAAGACGCACAAGATACCAAAGTGTACCCGACAACACCAAGTACAGATGCTTTGGGTTCAACGGAAGATAGGTGATACAAAGGTGCGGCAGCGGGCTGCACTAACCAACTACAGAGACACGCTACAACGTCCGGCTAAAAGAAAGGGATAAGATAGCGCATCGGAGCCAACTACCACTAACCTCAAACAAACCCATCCTGGATCTCGCCCCTTATCCAAAGAAGCATTCCGAGGATAACTCACACAGTTGGATTAATGAAGGTTCAGGTTATTGTGACAATATGCCTATTACTAGTCAAATTATTATTAATTAGGTGTAAGTTGTCTAATCCTTGTTAGCCAGCCCTATCACCAAGTCATCCATAACCGCGGACAACACGGCTTCTCGAGAAGATTTAACCCTGCAGGGATGCACCAATTTGGCCGTACACGTAAGAATAACCCGCCAGGCAGGGATCAAACCCACCAAGCAGGCCACTCAACACAACCCAACTCTTCTTCGCATCAAGCCCAAAGAACCCCGTGCAATTGAGTGCACGGCTAATCAAGCTCCACGAAGAAAAGGGGACCCTCATAGCACTCTAAGAACGTGTCTCCCTAAATGCCGACTACAAAAGTTACCACCCTGGCGCCAAGGGTTCGCACCTGCATATGCATGCGGCAAATGGAAAACCCGAACTAAATGAGGCGATTTGGACGAGATGCGAATCAAATCAGAGTTGCGGGGGGCGCCCATACACGCTTCCCACATGCGGTTAGCGCGCTCATCATGGATCTAGAGGACAAGAACTTTTCCTGAGTTCGACACTAGCAGGCCTCAAAACCATACCCGGCCTCCTGCCGGTGCCTTATCATCAAATTATTATTACCTCAAACATTAACAGGTTGTTGTTTAAATATCGAGCCCCCAGAACATAATAAATATGGTAAAAGAAATGACAGACATCAGACTCGAGCACAACAACCCTAAGCATGCTATTAAGACACAGGCAACAGGCAACAGGGTTATAGGTGTGGAGGTGAGGCTATATCAGGGTTACAGGATAACATGTGATAGGATCAGAACACAAGCAACGAATCTTAAGGCTAGCAGATTAGACAACGGAAAGTATCGGTATCCAGTGTGGAAAAGACACAATGGTTCATGTGAGTGAATACTTGCCTGCAAACTCAGTAGCTTGGTACTGGGCTAACTCCTCTGAAGTAGTGTCGTAAACCTCGTCTGTCTCAACGTCGTCGTCTATTCGGGAAGAAGCAAACAAACAACGAAGAGAGACGAACAATCAATAACATGGCATAATGCACAACCATGGGATGATGCATGACAATTTATTATATGCATCAATTTAATGATAAAGGACATAAGAGCAATTTTAAATGGGCCCAATAGCAATTTAAATTGCATTTGGTAATTACCCATATGTAATATTAATGAATTAACAGAATTACAAGTAAACATTAAGTGGAAGTGATTACATGCATGATGAATTATGAAAACAGCAAGAAAACAACTTTAGCTTCCAATTGATACCTCATTTGTCAAATTTGGAATTTTAAATAATTAATTATGAATTTTGCAATTTAAAAGATGGGATTAAAGTATTGATTTAATGCACCAACTTTATTTACTCAAAACAGGGAACAAATTGCATATTTGGAATCTACATGAAATTTAGAATGGAAAACATATTTGGTTTGTTGAATTTGTTATTTTTATGCCCAAGTTATGAATTTTGCAATATTAAATGAATTAAACAAGGATTCAATTATTTCACCAAATTAAAATACTCAAAACAGAATACAAAGTTTATATTTGGGTAGAGAATTTAATTTGGCATGGAAAACATATTTAAAATATTAAATTTGGGGTTATTATGAATTAATTATGCATTTTTGATGTTTTGATATTAATCTGTGATTCTTTTTAATTATCAGGGGCCTATTCGTGATGGACAAGGACTGAACTGTGAAGCCCCAGGGACCTGTGTGCGAAAAGAATTTGGATCTGGATCTGCAAAAAAAGAAAAAGGTGGGTTTTTAATCCGCGCGGGGGGGAGACAAACTCGCGCCCCCGGGGTCGTGCGCGTGCGGCTGCGCCACTGGGCTGCTGCTCAGCTCGTGTTAGGTATAGGATGCGTGGCTTATTGAGGTAAAAAAACAGGCTTGCTCGTTTTTCTGACGAAACTGAACGTTGTTCAGTTACCGAACACCGATCGAGCCGGCAGCGACGGCAGCGAGCTGCTGCCGGCGTGCGAGGGCGCCGTGCTGCGCTGCACTGGGGTGTGCGGTGGCCCTGCTCGCGGATGCAGAGGGGGGAGGAGAAGGGGCAGGGCGAGCTCACCGTGGGGCCTAGGCGAGCGGGAGCGGCTGACGAAGGAGCTGCTGGCCGCGGCGTCGACGGTGGCAAAACGGGGACGGCGCGTTGGCCCTGCTGCTCCCCGGGCTCGGCCGAGGGGTCGAGCACGAGGCCGTGCCCGTGGCGGTTCCGTTCCCGCCCCTAGCCAGCTCGGAGGGGCGCCATGGCGACGACGATTCCCGGCGCTCTCCTCGGTCGTGGAGGTTCAGAGAAGAGAAAAAAGCGAGGCAGCGATAGGGATAGGGAGGAGGAGACGGCGGCGCGAGGGAGGAGGAAGAAGGGAGAGAGAGAGAGCTAGGGTTGCGGCCGAGGGGGGTTAAGTAGAGGGGAGGTGGAGCAGGTGGGGTGCTGCTCGATGGGGGATCCCTCCCCTCCTCTGTCTCCGTACAGAGGAGGAAGACGACAGGGGATCGTGGGGGGCTGGGCTTGGGGTGGTAGGTGGGCTCAGCCCACTTGGGCTGGCCTGCCTCCCCCAAAGCTTTTCTTTTTATTTTTTCCTTCCTGTTTTTTTTTTGTAGAGAAAGCAAAGGACAGAATTTGAAAGAGTTTTTGAAATCCTAAATTCATGAATTTAATTTGTATTGCTTAAGCATTGTAAATGCCCAGTTGCACCACTTTTAGTTTTCAAAATTCAAATGTTTAGCCACTGTTTGAAAAATAAACAAAACAATTGAATTCAGTTGAATTTCACATCAAATGTATTAGTTGAAATTTAACCAAGTCAAATTACTAGTAAAATTCAAATTTAAAGAAAACAATTGAATTGACTATGTTTGTGAATTGTTTTCAAACATTGGAACATACCAAGTATGAACCAAAGATTTGCAATTGATTTGAATTTGAAATGGAAAACAACACAATTAAAAAAATGCAATGCTCATGATGGAATGATGCTTAACTTAAGTTAACAAAAGCAAAGCACTCTAAGGGTGTTTTCATACTTGGGATGTTACAAAACGCCCCCCCTTGAAGGAATCGCGCCCCGAGATTTCTACTGAGAAGAGAAAAGGTCCGGATACTTCTTGCAAAGATCCTCTTCGGTCTCCCACGTTGCCTCTTTATCGGAATGATGAGACCACTGCACTTTTAAGAACTTGGTGCTCTTGTTGCGAGTTTTACGCTCGGTCTCATCGAGAATGTGAATAGGGTGCTCTTCATAAGAGAGGTCTTCTTGCAGTTCAATGGAATCATGATCAACTGCACGACCTGGATCTTTGAAGCACTTCTTGAGCTGTGACACGTGAAAGACATCGTGCACCTTGGATAGCTTTTCTGGAAGTTCAAGACGATAGGCATTTTCTGCACGCCTTGAGAGAATGTTGAAGGGACCAATATATCTTGGTGCAAGATTCCCTTTGACACCAAAACGATGAGTGCCTCTGAGGGGAGTTACACGGAGATATGCTTTGTCTCCAGCTGCATAGACCATGTCCCTGTGTTTGCTGTCATAGTAGATTTTCTGACGAGACTCAGCAATCTTCAGATTGTCACGAATGATGCGAACTTTCTCTTCGGCCTCCTTAACAATGTCAGGGCCTAAGAGTGAACGTTCACCAGCTCCAGACCAATTGATTGGACTCCTGCATCTGCGGCCATATAGAGCCTCGAATGGTGCCATGCCTAGACTTGCATGGAAGCTGTTGTTGTAGGAGAATTCAGCATATGGAAGACATTCCTCCCATTTCATGCCAAAAGAGAGACCACATGCTCTGAGCATATCCTCGAGAATCTGATTGACTCTTTCGACTTGCCCTTGAGACTGAGGGTGATAGGCTGTGCTGAACAGAAGCTTGGTGCCCAAGGCTTCTTGAAAGCTTTTCCAGAAATGAGAAGTGAAGATGCTTCCACGGTCTGAGCTTATTTCTAGCGGAACACCATGAAGAGGAACAATCTTTGCTGTGTAGAGCTCTGCTAACTGACTAGCTGAGATTGTCTCTTTGACAGGAAAGAAGTGAGCGACTTTAGTGAGTCGATCAATGACAACGAAGATTGCATCGTTGCCCCTCTTGGACTTTGGGAAACCAGTGACGAAGTCCATTTCAATCATGTCCCACTTCCATTCAGGGATTTTCAGAGGTTGCAGAAGACCGGCTGTTTTCTGATGAACTGCCTTGACACGTTGACAGACGTCGCATTCAGAAACGTATTGAGAAATTTCACGTTTCATGCTAGGCCACCAATACAGTGTCTTGAGATCCTGTACATCTTTGTACTTCCAGGGTGTATGGAGAGAGGAGTTTCATGAGCCTCCTTGAGAATGACATCTTTGAGACTTTGAATTTGAGAAACTGCAATGCGTCCTTCGAAGAACACAGTTCCCTTGTCATTAATTGAGAAGCACTCAAATTTCTCATTGCCTGCTTTGATGTGTTCTACAATCTTCTTGATTTCAGCATCACGAAGTTGTTCAGAACGAATCTTGTCCTCGAGAGTTGGAGTGGCTGTCAAGTTCGCAAGATAGCCTTGAGGAACAAGACCAAGATTCAGCTTCTGGACTTCTTCATGAAGAGGAGGTTGGCTTTCCATGATCATGAGATTATTGCAATACGACTTGCGACTAAGAGCATCGGCCATAACATTAGCCTTGCCTGGAGTGTAAGAAATGGTAAGATCAAAGTCTTTGATCTTTTCAATCCATCTCCTTGGTCTGAGGTTTAGATCTGGTTGAGTGAATATGTACTTCAGACTCTTATGATCGGAAAAGATTTCAGTGCGATTACCCAACAAGTATTGTCTCCATTTCTTGAGGGAAAACACAATTGCTGCGAGTTCAAGGTCATGAGTGGGATAATTGAGCTCATGTGTGTTCAACTAACGTGAATCATAAGCCACAACTTGACGTTCTTGCATTAGAACTGCACCTAGACCTTGGAGAGAAGCATCACAGAATATTTGGAAAGGTTTGGAAGGATCTGGGCCAACCAGAACTGGTGTAGAAGTGAGTTTAGTCTTCAGGAGATTGAAACTTTCATCACATTGTGGAGACCAGACGAACTTCTTGTCCTTCTTTGTGAGGTCAGTGAGAGGTTTGGCAATCTTGGAGAAGTTCGGGAACTTCTTACTTGCTTCACCGTCTTTGGAGGTTTCCAATCAACAATTGCTTTAACCTTTTCTGGATCAATGGCTATGCCCTTGGCAGAGATGACATGACCAAGATAAACGACTTCGGAAATCCAAAACTCACATTTGGAGAACTTGGTATAGAGACGATGCTCGCGAAGCTTCATGAGAGTGAGACGAAGATGTTCTTCATGCTCTTCCTCAGATTTTGAGTAGACAAGAATGTCATCAAGATATACCACAACGAACTTGTCTAGGTATTCATGGAAGACAGAATTCATGAGTCGAGAGAAGGTCGCCGGTGCATTGGTGAGACCAAAGGACATGACGGTGAATTCATATAGACCGTAGCGAGTGGTGAAGGTTGTCTTTGGAATATCCTCTTTTCTGATCTTTATTTGATGGTAGCCCATTCTCAAGTCCAACTTGGAGAATATTGAGGCTCCAGCAAGTTGATCGAAAAGATCATCGATGCGAGGAATTGGATACTTATTTTTGATGGTCTTCTCGTTAAGAGGACGATAGTCAACAACGAGTCTCTTTGTTTGATCCTTCTTCGCAACGAACAGAGTTGGGCAACCCCAAGCCGAGGAACTAGGTTGAATGTAACCTTTTTCCATGTACATATCAATTTTTTCCTTCAACAACTTCAGCTCGGGAGTTCCTATCTTGTAGGGATGCTTAGAGATTGGAGAGTACCTGGTTCAAGTTCGATCACGAACTCGACAGCTCTGTCCGGAGGCATTCCTGGCAACTCTTCTGGAAAGACGTCAGGGAAGTCGCAAACCACTGGAACATTTTCAAGTGAAGGTAGAGGGTTTGCATTGAGGTTGTAAAGCTGACTAGAACTTGATTCATTTGGAGAATAGATTATCTGGCCAGAAGGGTGGAACAGAGTTATTGACTTTTGAGCACAGTCAATTCTTGCTTTGTTGGCCTTCAGCCAATCCATACCAAGAATGACATCAATGTTAGAATTTCCAAGCAACATGAGAGAAGCAAGGAACATGCGACCTTCAATTAAGATTTGATTGTCCCTACTTATCTTGGAAGTCAACATTTGAGATCCCGGGGAGTGAACAGTGATATGATTGCTTAGTGGAACCATAATTAGGTTGTTTGTTGTGGCAAAGGTCTTTGACACAAAAGAATGTGATGCTCCGGTATCAAACAACACTTTAGCTGGAATAGAGTTTACGGGAAATGTACCGAGAACGACGTCAGGAGCTTCCTCAGCTTTGTCGATCTTGACATGATTCACCCTTGCGGTCCTCCCGACAGGCCTGTTGTTGGAGTTGAAGGCCTTAGGCGGGGGAGCGCGCACCATTGCCTGGTTTGTGTTAGGACGAGGTGGTGGTGGAGGTAGCTGCCTCTGCGTGCACTTGTCGGCGTAGTGTCCCGTCTGCTTGCACTTGTAGCATGTGACGACACGAGGAGGCCCTGGCCTTGGCTGCCCCATCGAAGCCCTTGGATCATGCAACTGAGCTGGGTTGGGTGGGCGGGGAGCGAAGCCTGGAGAAGTTTGGGCATATGGAGCCCGAGTGACAGCACCATTTGGTACCCAGATGCGGCGCTTCTGCGGAGGGGTGGTCATGTTGGAGGAGGAACCACCCTCACGCGAGTGCTTGCGAGACTCCTCGAACGCCTTGCGCCCATTTTCTTCATTGAGCGCGGTGTTAACGAGATCCTCGAAGCTGTCGGCCTTGACATTGGTGAGGGCATACTTGAGTTCCGGGTTAAAGCCTCTGCGGAACCTTGCCATCTTTTTAGCTTCAGTGGACACCTCATCTCCAGCGTATCGAGCGAGGCGATTAAACTCACTCTGATACCCGATGACGTCCAACTTTCCCTGCTTGAGTGAGCAAAACTCTTCACGCATTCTTTCCATGAGACCATCTGGAATGTGGTGTTTCAGGAAGGCTTCCTTGAAACGATCCCACGTGACTGGCATGCCAGTTCTCATGGCCTGGAAGTTTTCCCACCAAGAAGCTGCTCGACCCTTCAGCAGATAGGAGGCATACTTGACCTTGTCTTCTTCAGCTACGTGTGCAATCTCCAGAGCCTTGGCTATCTCACGGATCCAGTCATCAGCGTCCAGAGGCTCGCGTGTGGCCACGAAAGCTCTTGGGCCCAGACTAAGAAACTCCTTGATGCTGACTCGTGGAGCTGTCTGGTTGATGTGCTGATTAGCCTGAAACTGGGCCATCTGCGTCATGACTTGGGTCATCTGAGTCAACAGCTCCGTGATTGGCGGTGGCTCAGGCGTAGTGTTCCTTGTTGGCGGCATCCTGAATGGAAATGCATTTTAGCACAACAATAGAAAAGGATAGACTTGGCAACCGAAAGATAGATTACTCTGACGCATGAATAGATAACCAAAAGGTACACCATCACATGTTCAATTACATCAGAATATCCAACACACCATAAATGGTTCGAAGACCAAAGGATAACTAAACATAGCTAAGAATGGATACATCGGTACTCCCATGCTCATCACGCAGGACGGCGGCGAGGAGTACGGCGAGAGGTACGGTGAGGAGCACGCCCACGAAAGTAGGTGGAACGACGATCCACGTAGATCTGACGTGGTCTGAGACCGACTCTAGGCGTGGTGAAGTACATAGCGTCGACTCCCTGTGCTCCAAAGCTGGGAATCCCAGTGTAACAAGCACCAAGGTTAAGGAGTGGACCTCTGATCGGCTCGTAACCTCCAGCATCTGGCAGACGACGCCCAACTGGCTGATCGAAACGTGCAAAGCGCTCGTCTCCAACAAAGTCTGTGGTGTAAGTCGCCAGACGAGTCAAAGCAAGGTAAAGCTGCTCTCTGACTGAAGCCAACTCCTGAGATAGTGTGCGGGCAACTGCGTCACTGTGTCTCACAAACTGAGCGGTGGTGTGCAGCCTGGAGTTATCATGCTCGTAAACATCCAAGTTGTCGTAGAGAGTGAAGTGAGCTCCCTCCGAAGTGATGTAACCACGGGGGATGTGGCGATAGATAGAATCGTCAAATCCCCAGTAGTCAGCATGAAGGACGGTGAGGCTCACATAAGCTGCCTGCTGCACAGCCATATCCACTGTGGAACCCACTGCCTCGTAGCGGTGGACTACGTTCATGCCATCATCTCACAGAATGTAGACGATAGCCTGGTAGTAGGTCTGCTCAAACTCTCGCTGCTGCTCGTAGACCTGGTACTCTGGTGCCCAACGGAACCCCAGAAAAGTGACCATGTCTCTCAGCATCTCCGGGTAACCGGCAGTGCTCTCGCAACGAGTCATACGAACCACCTGCGGGTAGAACCTGAGATCCATCTGCAGATGATCGGGGAAGCTTTGATTAGACGCCGGTAGAAGAACTGAAGTGGCAAGCAACAACAAGGTTTCAACGGACGAAAAGGATGTTGAGAAGAACAGGATATCGAAGCAACATTTGGGAAACACAAGACCAAACACTCCTGAGGTACTACGGAAAACCCATCCGGGCTTCTAGAGGATCAATATCTACTGCTTAAGGAATAGAGGATCTGCTTCCGGGGCTTATGTGCCTCCGTTCTCAATCGTGAGTAGGCAACATGAAAATCATGTTACAACCACCTCCATTCCTATGGTCTAGTAGATATAACCATCCTAGAGAAACCAGGATACGTGAAATCCTAACTTGAAAGTTTAGATGAGAAGAGAAAACAACGTTGCACTTCCTTACCAGAAAAAGGGAGGGTGGGTGGGGAAAGAAATAAAAGAACAGAATTCCTACTCTCACGTTTCATTTTTCCTATATAGCTACAAAATAGTTTCTAGACTCAACTGCGACCAGTAAAAGGGATCCTACAGGCAGACAGGCTCTGATACCATTTGTCGCACCCGGACTTTTAGAGGATACACACAGCCCGCTAAACAGTAGATAAATGGCTTACGGGGCCTACCTGCACTCGCATCTCAATATGAGTAGGCCAACACGTAAATGTGTGACAACCATCCTCTACTATTCATCATCTGTGCAACCATCCAATAGAAATCCGAATACTTCCATTGACGTACTTCATAACATACACACATGGTACGTCAACGGCATTTGAACAAGTGATATCACAACAAATCTCTAAGACACAAAGAAATAGAAATAAGTGGCAAAAGCTCTCACTAGAGCAGAGATAGCAAATACAATCATGCAGAGAACACATGTCCCAACAATTCATCATTACATCACAGCGGAAGCATCCAAAGTGTCTGAGTACAGACAAGATCCAAATAGGCCTAAGAGGCCGGAAACGAAAGAACGGAGCCCATCCACGAAGTCTCGGATCCTGCCCGGGTCCGCTATCTACTCGTCAGCAGCCTCGTCATACTCCACGTAGTAGCCAACATGGGGATCCTCGGAAACGTAGTCTACAGAACCAGCAGCCCCAAAGGGGTCAGTACAGACGAGTACTGGCAAGCAAGACGCACAAGATACCAAAGTGTACCCGACAACACCAAGTACAGATGCTTTGGGTTCAACGGAAGATAGGTGATACAAAGGTGCGGCAGCGGGCTGCACTAACCAACTACAGAGACACGCTACAACGTCCGGCTAAAAGAAAGGGATAAGATAGCGCATCAGAGCCAACTACCACTAACCTCAAACAAACCCATCCTGGATCTCGCCCCTTATCCAAAGAAGCATTCCGAGGATAACTCACACAGTTGGATTAATGAAGGTTCAGGTTATTGTGACAATATGCCTATTACTAGTCAAATTATTATTAATTAGGTGTAAGTTGTCTAATCCTTGTTAGCCAGCCCTATCACCAAGTCATCCATAACCGCGGACAACACGGCTTCTCGAGAAGATTTAACCCTGCAGGGATGCACCAATTTGGCCGTACACGTAAGAATAACCCGCCAGGCAGGGATCAAACCCACCAAGCAGGCCACTCAATACAACCCAACTCTTCTTCGCATCAAGCCCAAAGAACCCCGTGCAATTGAGCGCACGGCTAATCAAGCTCCACGAAGAAAAGGGGACCCTCATAGCACTCTAAGAACGTGTCTCCCTAAATGCCGACTACAAAAGTTACCACCCTGGCGCCAAGGGTTCGCACCTGCATATGCATGCGGCAAATGGAAAACCCGAACTAAATGAGGCGATTTGGACGAGATGCGAATCGAATCAGAGTTGCGGGGGGCGCCCATACACGCTTCCCACATGCGGTTAGCGCGCTCATCATGGATCTAGAGGACAAGAACTTTTCCTGAGTTCGACACTAGCAGGCCTCAAAACCATACCCGGCCTCCTGCCGGTGCCTTATCATCAAATTATTATTACCTCAAACATTAACAGGTTGTTGTTTAAATATCGAGCCCCCAGAACATAATAAATATGGTAAAAGAAATGACAGACATCAGACTCGAGCACAACAACCCTAAGCATGCTATTAAGACACAGGCAACAGGCAACAGGGTTATAGGTGTGGAGGTGAGGCTATATCAGGGTTACAGGATAACATGTGATAGGATCAGAACACAAGCAACGAATCTTAAGGCTAGCAGATTAGATAACGGAAAGTATCGGTATCCAGTGTGGAAAAGACACAATGGTTCATGTGAGTGAATACTTGCCTGCAAACTCAGTAGCTTGGTACTGGGCTAACTCCTCTGAAGTAGTGTCGTAAACCTCGTCTGTCTCAACGTCGTCGTCTATTCGGGAAGAAGCAAACAAACAACGAAGAGAGACGAACAATCAATAACATGGCATAATGCACAACCATGGGATGATGCATGACAATTTATTATATGCATCAATTTAATGATAAAGGACATAAGAGCAATTTTAAATGGGCCCAATAGCAATTTAAATTGCATTTGGGAATTACCGATATGTAATATTAATGAATTAACAGAATTACAAGTAAACATTAAGTGGAAGTCATTACATGCATGATGAATGATGAAAACAGCAAAAAAACAACTTTAGCTTCCAATTGATACCTCATTTGTCAAATTTGGAATTTTAAATAATTAATTATGAATTTTGCAATTTAAAAGATGGGATTAAAGTATTGATTTAATGCACCAACTTTATTTGCTCAAAACAGGGAACAAATTGCATATTTGGAATCTACATGAAATTTAGAATGGAAAACATATTTGGTTTGTTGAATTTGGAATTTTTATGCCCAAGTTATGAATTTTGCAATATTAAATGAATTAAACAAGGATTCAATTATTTCACCAAATTAAAATACTCGAAACAGAATACAAAGTTTATATTTGGGTAGAGAATTTAATTTGGCATGGAAAACATATTTAAAATATTAAATTTGGGGTTATTATGAATTAATTATGCATTTTTGATGTTTTGATATTAATCTGTGATTCTTTTTAACTAACAGGGGCCTATTCGTGATGGACAAGGACTGAACTGTGAAGCCCCAGGGACCTTTGTGCGAAAAGAATTTGGATCTGGATCTGCAAAAAAAGAAAAAGGTGGGTTTTTAATCCGCGCGGGGGGGAGTCGAACTCGCGCCCCCGGGGTCGTGCGCGTGCGGCTGCGCCACTGGGCTGCTGCTCAGCTCGTGTTAGGTATAGGATGCGTGGCTTATTGAGGTAAAAAAACAGGCTTGCTCGTTTTTCTGACGAAACTGAACGTTGTTCAGTTACCGAACACCGATCGGGCCGGCAGCGACGGCAGCGAGCTGCTGTCGGCGTGCGAGGGCGCCGTGCTGCGCTGGCACTGGGGTGTGCGGTGGCCCTGCTCGCGGATGCAGAGGGGGGAGGAGAAGGGGCAGGGCGAGCTCACCGTGGGGCCTAGGCGAGCGGGAGCGGCTGACGAAGGAGCTGCTGGCCGCGGCGTCGACGGCGGCAAAACGGGGACGGCGCGGTGGCCCTGCTGCTCCCCGGGCTCGGCCGAGGGGTCGAGGACGAGGCCGTGCCCGTGGCGGTTCCGTTCCCGCCCCTAGCCAGCTCGGAGGGGCGCCATGGCGACGGCGATTCCCGGCGCTCTCCTCGGTCGTGGAGGTTCAGAGAAGAGAAAAAAAGCGAGGCAGCGAGAGGGATAGGGAGGAGGAGACGGCGGCGCGAGGGAGGAGGAAGAAGGGAGAGAGAGAGCTAGGGTTGCGGCCGAGGGGGGTTAAGTAGAGGGGAGGTGGAGCAGATGGGGTGCTGCTCGGTGGGGGATCCCTCCCCTCCTCTGTCTCCGTACAGAGGAGGAAGACGACAGGGGATCGTGGGGGGCTGGGCTTGGGGTGGTAGGTGGGCTCAGCCCACTTGGGCTGGCCTGCCTCCCCCAAAGCTTTTTTTTTCCTTCCTGTTTTTTTTTTGTAGAGAAAGCAAAGGACAGAATTTGAAAGAGTTTTTGAAATCCTAAATTCATGAATTTAATTTGTATTGCTTAAGCGTTGTAAATGACCAGTTGCACCACTTTTAGTTTTCAAAATTCAAATGCTTAGCCACTGTTTGAAAAATAAACAAAACAATTGAATTCAATTGAATTTCACATCAAATGTATTAGTTGAAATTTAACCAAGTCAAATTACTAGTAAAATTCAAATTTAAAGAAAACAATTGAATTGATTATGTTTGTGAATTGTTTTCAAACATTGGAACATACCAAGTATGAACCAAATATTTGCAATTGATTTGAATTTGAAATGGAAAACAACACAATTAAAAAAATGCAATGCTCATGATGGAATGATGCTTAACTTAAGTTAACAAAAGCAAAGCACTCTAAGGGTGTTTTCATACTTGGTATGTTACAGTCAAATAACACAACTAGGACCGCGACATAAATCAACGCGTGAACCGCCATAAAGCTAGCATAAGCAAGTTCACTACAGGAAAATGGCGATACACTAACGGCAACCACCTACGTATCTTTAAGTCTGAAAATCAAAAATTAACAAAGAAAATATCTAAATCGCATAGAAAAATAAGAAGAATCCAAATATGACAACTATATCATCTCTTTCATAAGAAAAACTCATTTAACTACGAGAAATATTTTTTGAAAAATAATTTTAAATTTAACTAAACACCAAAATTTGAGTGCGTTTTCCATAAAACCAACAAAACTCAAAAAAAGTCAAATAAAAGCCAAATAAGAACCAACTCTTCAAACGAAGAGGTTGGTGACCCAAGCCACCATGTAAGAGATCATGGTATGTCACCGCAAAGATATATCTTGGGTGCATTTCCAATTCTCGACATTGAGCTCACAATTCAACATTAGAAAAAGAGAGATAACAATGAATTTTTGCTTTGGTCATAATGGGGGGAGGGAGAACCCAATGTGTTAGGATAACACTCCCCCTATGTCCATGCCTACACCTAAACACAAACACATAGTCAACTATAGGGGTATGTGCAAGATACTCAAATCAAACTCCTTGAATCAATGTTGTTTAGCCCATTCCTCAAAAACATAAATCTTGCATTATCAAGTGGCTTCGTGAAGGTGTCCGCGAGATTATCCTTGGTGGGGACATATGCTAGCGCAATATCACCTCTTGCCACATGATCCCGGATGAAATGATGACGAATCTAAATATGATTCGTCCTTGTGTGTTGCACGGGGTTGTACGCGATCTTGATGACACTTTCATTATCACACATGAGAGGCAATTTATCCAAATGAACATCATACTCTTGGAGGTTTTGCCTCATCCATAGCAATTGGGTGAAAGAACTAGATGCCGCTACATACTCGGCTTCGGCGGTGGAGAGAGATGTACAATTTTTCTTATTGGAAGACCAACTCACCAATGACCTACCAAGAAATTGGCAAGCGCCGGAAGTAGACTTTCTATCATCTTGATCACCAGCCCAATCCGAGTCCATGTAGCCATTGAGATAAAATTATGCCCCCCTTTGGGTATCACAAACCAAACCTTGAGGTATGAACCAAATACCCAAAAATCCTATGGACCGACACCAAATGGCTTTCCTTAGGAGCCGCTTGATACCTTGCGCACACACCTACACTCAATACAATATCGGGTCTAGATGCACAAATGTAAAGCAAAGGACTAATCATAGAGCGATACAACTTTTGGTCCACATCTTTACCATCCGGATTGCACTTGAGGTGGCACTTGACTTGCATAGGAGATGGCTTCTCATTTGAACCTTGGAATTTAAATCTTTTGAGCATGTCTTGGGTATACTTGGCTTGATAAATGGAAGTCCAACGAGCCAATTGCTTGATCTCAAATCCAAGGAAGAATTTAAGCTCTCCCATCATAGACATCTCAAACCTGTTAGGCATAAGTTTTGAGAACTCATTATTAAAAGCTTGGTTAGTTGAGTCAAAGATAATATCGTCCACGTAGAGTTGGCATATCAAAAAGCTCTCCATTTACCCTTTTTGTGAAAAGGGTGGGGTCGATCTTCCCAACTTCAAATCCACGGTCTTCCAAAAAACACCCATAACAAGATTTAGGCGCATTTCCGCTTTCAGAAGGGATGTTATGTCTCTCATCCACCCACCACTTGGTGGAGAGATGAAAATCGCAGGTTAGCATATATTGGTGAAAAATAAAGAAAACCTAGAAATAAGGGAAAGATAGAAGTTGAAGTAAGAGGTTGAGATCAACCATCGATCGTTCTTCACAAGGTTGTGAAATCTAGATACACCACTTTATCTTGCTCAAGATGTGAGTGAACTATCTTTGCTGAGGTTGCTCCAATCTCTCCACCTGTTATACCTCGATTCTACTTGTTGCCATGCAATATTGGGGATATCTTGATTTATGAGATTTTTTGATGCTCTCTAGAAAAGAACTTCGTGTATCCCACATTTGGTAATAGTGTAACAAGATTTGGGTGGTTTGGTCACGTGGCTTTTTTTTACCTCAAAGTGATGGTGTTTTCAAGTAAAATTTGATGTCTCTGTGTTGATGCATGTTGGTGCACCTTTGCGTCGATGGTTGGTGATGTTGTTTCTAGAACTGGTATTTTCTTCTTTGTGGACACCTGTGACTTTTCTAGACTTGTTATGTTCTATGCATCATATGTTTATGATATTGCTTGCGACAATGTGATGATATGTGACGCCCCTGGATCGGGTACTATGAGGATTTCAGCGTTCCCGCCAGAATCCGCATAATAACGATCCCGGGTTGTCAACTTTCGGTAGTCATTACAACAGTTCACGAATAATCCACAACAACAACAGAAGAGATATATACAAGACGACTCAAACGAGTCAAGAATACAACTGATACAATACAAAGATCCAAATAACAACGGAAGACGAAAATATCCGACTACGGACAAGATACAAATTGGACTAACAGTCCTGAAGATAACCGATGGCGTCCAATCCCTGCCCAGGCCAAACCGGAGGGATTCCCAAGCTAACGTCATCAAAGTTCAAACCTGTTGACTGCATTGTGAATACAACCCCGAATCATGGGTTCAGTACTGGGGGTACCGGCAGGCGGAAAGCAATACTCAAGATACCAATGCAACCAATCATCACAAGATACAAATACTTTGGGTACAAAGGAAGAGGTTGGTGTAATGAAGCGGCAGCGGGCAGCACTAGGCAATCTACAGAGACGCGCTACAACTCTCGTCTATTAGAAAGGGATGAGAGAGCGCGACGAAACCAACTATAACTACTCACCAAAACAATACCCATCCAGTGTTACCCCCTACTAAGGAAGCAACCCAAGGAAACTAAAACTCACACTGTTGATTAAGATGGCATTCATTTTGATGGTGGAGGTGATCTATATTACTAGTCAAGTTATCATCGTTAAGTGTAAGTTGTCTGAGTATTTGTTAGCCAGCACTTTCACCAAGTCGTCACATAACCGCGGACAACACGGCTCCTCGAGAAGATTTATCCCTGCAGGGTGCGCTACAGTACCCGAACACACTCGAGCCACCAACTAAAACTCAGGTTAGCTCGACACGACCCTTTCCGTCTCCACTGTCAATCCAGAAACCACGGGAGCTGTCGCGTGCATGGCTACTCAACCCTCGGAAGAAAACGGGACCCTTGTAGCACTCTAAGACCATGCCGCACCTAGCCGCAACGACTACATCAGGTCTCCGTAGCACCATGAGCTCGTACCTGCAAGTTATCGTGCCAAATGGAAAACCCGAACTAGGTGTGGTCTCTGGACGAACAGAAAATTCAGTCAAAGCCGAGGGGGGTCCCATACTACCTCCCGGATGCGGTTAGCGCGCTCATCATGGATCAATGGACAAGACTCTTTTCCTAAGTTCGACACTAGCAGTCTCCAAACCCACGCCGGGCCTCCTGCCGGTGCCTTATCATCAAGTTATTATTACCCCAAACATTAACATGATGTTGATTAAGGTTAACCCAACTATCAAACTAAACAGGTGATATGACAAAGGACAACAAGACCTGAGCGCAAACAACACTAAGCATGCAACTACGACACGAGGGCCAACAAGGTAAACAAACAACAGTTGATAGAAAGTGGAGGGAAGGCTATATCATGGCGGCAAGGTAAACATATGATAGGATCGAGACACAAGCATCGAATCGTAAGGCTAGAATAAAGACAACGGAAAGAATCGGTAACAAGTGATGAAAGGCAGCCATAGGTAGCAAATGAGTAAAGCTTGCCTGGAATCCAGCTTGTAGAGGAAGAAGAACTTGTCGTTGCTCACATCATCTCAACGTACTATCCGTGAAGAAGCAAAGCACTAAAAGAAAAACCAAAGATGCAACACTTACTACTACGGCAAAAGATCCAGCATGATCAAGATATGGATGCATGACATGCGAGATGCAACTTAACCAATTTAAGCGGAACCGAAATCCGAGCAATTTAATTAGAAGGTTCAAGTTTTTTATCTAACCATCAAATTAAATGTTGATTAGCATGGAAAACAATTCATGTGAGCTACACAAGATTAAATGGAATAGGGCACAAATTGAAATAAGTAGCCCAACACATTCCATGTTTATTATTTAGGTGAACATGTATAATACTAATAAAATGCAAGATGGAAGATGCAAACATGAGCATGGATGGCAAATTAATGTTCCTTGTAATTTTCTGATCAAAATTCATATATGGCACATTTAATTTAGAACTACCAATTAAAAGATATGGATTTAGACATTTTGCAAAAGAATAAAACAAAAGAGAAGGAAAAGAATTGCCTTGCTAGGATTTGAACTTGGGTCCCCAATGAGGATGATTAGAATGTGAACCACTTGGCCAGTGAGTTGTTCGTGATTCGATATGCAACTGGTACAAGAAGAGATGTGCTACAGGTGTTAACTGAACCAATGCACAGAAAAATTCAGGCAAACAAAACAAAATGGGAAATCCCCCTAAGGTGGGGATTGAACCAGGGATCTCTCAGGTTGCAGATCGGATGTAGAACCACTGTACTGTGCCGGTAACTGTGATTGGATAAGTAACTGATGGTACACGATTCAAGAGAATGGCGCTAACTGAAATTTTAGACAGGAAAGTTTCTTCAGAGTTCAGAAGCATGGCAGGGACGGGGACGGACTGCAGCGTGCACTGCTGATTCTCACCGCGTATGTGAGTTCGATGGTGCAGAAGGCAACTGGGTTGCGTGCAGGTTGAGTGCGTGGATGTGCTTCACAGCAACGACTAAGTGTGGGAGTACACAAGCTACGCTGGAGAATCTGAATTCTGAAACATGGGCAACCTGCAGCGATGCGCAGCCATGGCGTGTTACTACGAAATAAGGGTAGGACTTGGGAGCCAGGAGAGACACGTGGTGCTGCTGCTCGGTTTTTCTTCTTTTTGAACAATCTGTACCAGAATAGCCGGAGTTAATTAATCGCTTCGTAGTTAAGGCCCAAGCTTGAATCTGTTGCCCGTACACACCAAAGCCCAAACAAAAGCTAGCCCATGTTTGATACTATCGCAGTGCAAGTCTGTTAATGCAAATTTTTGGCCTAATTCTTCTTTTGATGATCGATTCAATTAATACTCTGTTAATACCACAGATCTACTAGTCTGATTAATTAATATACTCTCACATTTACATGCAAGCTGCAGCTTATTATTTGCTAGAAAACAGAAATGTCATTCTTTAATTTTGTTCGATCCGGTTGCGTACCGTAGAGCTTATCATTGCCAGATTATATGCGTCTATGTTTCGATTGTATCCTGAATCTGTTGGAGAAGGCGGCGCTAAAGCACGCTTAGGCTCTAAGTGGTGGCCAAACGCCCCGTGCCCCCGCCTAGGGCATAAGAGGAACTCTAGGCAGGGAAATAAGGAAATTATCTGTTTTGGTGAGAAACCATAACATATTGCACTAGTGAGCCAAATAGGTCGTGTTCCATTTAAAATTTTCGGTACTTTACTCATTTACATGCTCAAAATTAATATGCATACACATATAATAACCCAAGTCCACACCTGATGGTCCAAAATATACAACCACCTAGGCTGCGCCTAGGTCGCCTAAGCGTTGTCTAGGCACTAGATGAATGCCAACCGTCTTGCTTATGCCTAGCTGCCTTTTCTCAATTTTTTTTCTTGACAATGCTGCTTTTCTCTATTTGTTTTGTATCTTACAAATAAGAAAATGTTTCTTTTATTGCATAGATGCAAAAGTCACACCGATTGAGTGCTCGTTTCACCATGCCAAGAATACATCTTGCGGCACCCGCTACAAGATCGATGGAACTTGTGGTAAGCAGTGCGAATCCGAAGGCTACCATCGTTGGATATGCCTCTCTAACTGCACCTGCCTCGTCTGCCCATCTCTCGATCTTGAGGATCACCCGAAAACCATGGAGCTCCAGAAGCAAGGTGTGTGTCTCGTGCTCATCTGCTCCTAACAGGACAAAGTCTAGGTTTTTCTTTATAAGAATCTAGCTAGGAGACGATCATGGTGTTGACATTACCATATGCACATATCAGAAAGATGACAGATTCGCAAGCATTACAAATGCTAACAATAACTCCATGGTTAAATAATGTGAGCTAAGGTGCTAAACAAGTGAATTGTTCGCCATTGGACGTCTAGATCAGCTAGTCAGCTATACAAAATGTATCAGACTATTTATCAGTCTCACTGCTCAACTGTCGGTTCAAGTCAGCGTACCCACCTGCCACACTCAATCTCCGGCGGCAGCCATCGGGGATTGGGGAATACACGAGCAAGTTTATATGGGCTAAATGTGGACCGGAGTCAAACCAAATTTTGAACCATTATGCTGAACTTTTGGGGCCCACCGAAATGTCCCTAATTTGTAGATTGTTTTCTCCTTGGTGCCAAGTACTTCTTCTGTAATTGTCTAGTCTACAGTACTAACCTGCTACTTTAAAACTTGTGTAATTTATTTTTTGTGAGAGCACAGAACATTTATGTTGCTAATTTACCTGGTGGTTGTATTCTGATGCTTCAATGTGTGTTTGGCTGCAGGGAACAGGGGCGCGCCGGCTGCTGGGGTTGGTGCCGCCTGAGATCTTTCAAAGAAAAGCTGGTCGATTGGAGTCCGATGGTGCAGCGCTTGGGATGGCCTTTGTAGAGTCTAGTGTTGTGTGAGGCCTTTGGGGCTTGTTGTGTAATGTAAGAAGTAGAGATTTGGTTTGAGCTGACAGACCTGAACCGAACATGTTTGCCTGGTTGTATGTCTTGACAACTGTGGTTTCGGTTGTTCCGTAGTGGCTGGCTGACACTAGCTCGTCCTAGTGTTTGTTGTTGTGTGAGGTTCTTGGATCCTGCTGCTTGATGTACTAATCACTAGGGATTTGGTCATCACACTTGAACTGGACATGGTTGGTTGTATGTGTTAAGTAAGCTGATGCTTACTCATGGATGGTGATTAGAAGTAATTGCTATGTGGTAACATTGTGATTTTGTACTTACATCCATGATTTAAATTTCAAATTGACAGTAAAACATTGTGATTTTGTACAGATGGCTACTCATTACAAATATTTTACTTCTATTTTGTCGCACATGTTCTGTTTTGACGAATCCTTGGCATGTCGGCAGTGACATGCTCTATAGGAAGTATACCTGAAATGTTGACCATATTTAAGCGAGATGAATTCCAAAGTTGCTATACATCTCCTGCTTAGAAGTTTGGAATTCGTAAGCATAGGAAAAACGATTTTTTCTATCCTTTCCCCTTGCTTTGCGTGTTACCAAATATATGTAATAATATGAAACAAAAAAAAGTTGGATTATCATGGAACTATCATGGCTGAATTCCTCTTTATTACACACTTGTATCAATCTTTACCACAAATAAGCAAAAAAGGAATTAAGAAAGACTACTACACTCTACACAAAGTGTCAATGAAATGTTACTACTATGTAAAATATACAACAATTTCTTGTCCTTCCCATCTGTGCATGACATTGTCACTCCTGCAGCATTGCATCAACAACAATCATAATCATGGCGCGAAAAAGAAAAGGCCGATCAGGCGGAGCTCCACTGGGCAGCCTTCTCGAAGCCGTTTCGGCCATAGTAGTAGTCCTGCATGGCCTGCTGGATCTCGGCGCGTGTGTTCATCACAAAGGGCCCCTGCTGCACGACCGGCTCCTTGAGCGGCTGTCCCGCCGCCAGCGCAAACCGCAGAGGCGCACCCGACCGGTTCCACACGCTCAAGCCGTCCCCGTCGGCGCTAAGCACAAGGCAGTGGTGTGCTGTCGCTGGCGCCGCCTTCTCTCGGCCGAACGAGCCTTCTCCCTCGATGATGTACACGAAGGCGTTCCACCCGGCGGGTATGGGCTGGTGGAGTTGTGACCCTGGCTGCATGGTGAAGTCCATGTACATTGTCGGCGTCCGAGTGTACACCGGTGACCGCACCCCGAATGCCTCCCCCGCGATGATGCGGACGTCAACCCCGTCCATGGAGGCCTGGCTTATGTCCTTGCTCTGCAGCTCCTGGTATCGGGGCTCGATCCTGCCATTGACAAGAAAGATTTGCAGAATAAGAATTAGTACTTCGGAGTGTGATTGTAATTGTTCGTGTAAAATGGCAAGTTGTGGAAGAAGTATGTGCTAGGTTGATCCAGAGCTGCAGGCCCTTCTGCACGCCGTCTGAGGCCGGCATCTCCGAGTGCACGATGCCACGACCCGCTGTCATCCACTGAAGAATAACAGAGCATTCAGATTGCAATGTTAGTTCGAAATAGAAATGAATGGAAGAGAGCAGGGTGATTTCGTCGATCATAATGAGATGGTTAATCTGATCAGTTATGATGAAAACCGGATGGGTCAAGCTCATTATGATTTCCTTGATTATAAGTAGAGAGCAGATGATACCTGGACATCTCCTGTTCTGATGGTGCCCTTGTGACCCGAGAAGTCCTGGTGGGTGAAGGCTCCCTGCATCAGAAAACGTGACAGAACAAGCATTTGAGCAAATACCTTGCAGGCAAGACGACAGAACAGAACAGAAGAGGATAGAACAGGGGAGGAGACAGCATGGGTGGGTGCTTTTGTACCTCGAGCATGTAGGTGACAGTCTCGAATCCACGGTGTGGGTGGTCGGGGAATCCGGCGGGCTTGGAGACTGAAATCACCACAATCGAGGGATCATTTGGTCTGAACCGAATCGAAGAATTCGCTTGGATTCTGACAGAGACAAGGAGGAGAAGGATTACCTAAGAACTCGTCGAGCATGAGGAATGGGTCCAGGTTCCGGAGCTCGTGCCTGCAAGATTCAGGTCAACGCCATTAGAATTCAGAGTTCAATTCATTGGTGCATCTCGCGGAACTCGATTCACACAAGGGGCAGATGGAATTCTGCGTGCGTACCTGCCGATGCTGCGCCGGACGGTGGCGCCCTGCCCCTCGGACTGGGCCTCGGAGAGCAGCTTCTTGACCACCGGCCTGGGGTTCTCGAACGGCGCCGCGGCAGTGGACGAAGACATGATCGCTGGTGGGAATAAAAGGAGGGCTGTTACTGGTTTGGTCTTGGCTGTCGGGAGAGAAGACGATGGCTGTTGCTGTTGAGCTTGGTGAGAGGTATAAATAGGGGAAGAAGAAGCCTCGTCGTCACGGCTACCTCAGCGTCGGTGTCATGCGATGGTCAATAAATGGAGAGTTGCCTCCTGCTTGTTTGGGGCCGCGTTGACATCCAACATGCGGCTGCTGCTCCTGCGAGCCAACGACGTGCTGCCGTCCGGCAGTCGTCACACGACGCCGACGTCACGCACCTCGTCATGAATCCGTCCCGCCATTTTTCTTTTCAATACAACCGAGTGATCCTGGTGGTTGAAAAAATTCAGAAAAATATCTACATTTTTTTTAAATATCTGAAAAATCATCATTATTCTCAGTCATGTATCTCATAGATATGTAAGATTTTAATTTTAAAATACTTTATAATTTAACCTGCACAAAAATGCAAAATGTACCGATAGTATGGTGAAAATGTACATTTTGAAATATACAATTTTGTCTTTTTATGTAGAAAATCTAAAAAAAAACCGTGTATATTTTAAATTTAGAATAATTTATATTTTAGCCTACACAAAAACGAGGAATTTACAAATCTTAGAATAGTAAAAAATGTATATTTTAAAATTTGCTACTTTTTCTTTTTAAATTGAAAAATTACAAGTTTGTGGGAAACATTATTTGGAAGGTTAATTTTTTTTTCAGATTTTTCTAAAAGAAATTAATATTTTTATTTTACTTTTCTAAAACACCAGGATGAGTGGTGCCCTGGGGAAAAATGAATTTCCGAATACAACCCTCTTAGTTTATATCTTAGTCGCATCCATATATAATTTGAGATACCTTGTAACTTTCTAAGCTTATTTTTTTCCAAGAGTTTAAACTCTAAACAATAAGTTTGTACGCCTTCTACCTGTTCTCAATGGATCAAGTAACACCGCTAGGAGTGCCACATAAATCAACCTGTGAAGTGCCATAAATCAAAAGTAAGTTCACTAGAGGGGAACTGTGATACGCTGATCGCAACTACCTACGTCGATGGTTTTTATTGGGGCCGTCATTGTACGGGCTCAGTTGGGCTGCCCAGCAAACTGACCGTCAACCCATATTAACTTTGACGTACATGCTAAGTCTGCATACATACATTGCTATGTTTTTTTTTTAATCATTTAATATGGAATAATTTATATCTTTAAATCCGGAAATCAAATTTTAACAAAAAAAATATCTAAATAGATTAGAAAAATAAGAAGAATCCAAATATGAAAACTGTATCATCTCTTTCATAAGAAAAACTCATTTAACTAGGCGATTTTGTTTTTTGAAAAATCGGCATAAACTCATTTAACCAGGCGAAATTAGATAGAAATCAAGAAAAATCATAATATGTGGATTATCCATGTGGACTAATTTTTATGATAATTCGATGGGTGACATTTTGCACCATGTTCTTTTGTACTTGGTTCACAAAAAAATCATTTTTGTCACTTAGAAAAAAGAAAATGATATTTATAAAAATAATGTGAAAAATCCCTTTGGAACCATTGTTTCCTATATCAAGATACACTTTTATCGAATCTGAAAACTTTATCATAAGTGGGAATTGCCATAACTTTGTCATTTGGATTGAAACTTATAGATGTTTGTACATGATAGAACATTTGTGAAGAGTTTTTTGAACAATTTGACAAAAATCAAGTTTACCATTTTTCATAGCAACTAGTATACATGAAAGGACTTCATGCTAGATGAAATCTTTTTTTGAGATTTTTTTTCACTTTCTTTAATTTGTTTTAAAAAAGGTCAAAATGGCCACCAAGACTATTCATCCATAGAGGTCACATTTTCTAAAACTATCGATATTTCTATTATATAACCACTAATTTTGTACCTTAATATGATTTTCTAAAAAAAATTAGTCAAAACTACCAAACTCTTGTAGTTCAAATTTGGATTACTTTTGGGAAATCAGCATAAACTCATTTAACTATGGAAAATTAGATAGATACCAAGAAAATTCCTAATACTTTTGTATTGTCCATAAAATATAGACTACTCTTTGTGAGAATTAGATGAGTGCCATTTTGCAAAATATTTTGTGTGCTTTGTTCACAAAAATTCGTTTTTTTGAAAACTCTCTTGGGAACCATTGTTTACTATATCAAGATACACCTATTTGTCGACCATGAGAAATTTATTACAAACTATGTCGTGAAAATTGTCATAACTTGGTCATTTGGCTTGAAACTTATATATGTTTATATATGATAGACCTTCTTGTGAAGATTCTTTTTTTGAACAATTTGTAAAATATCAAGTTTATCATTTATCATAGCAACTAATACACATAAAAGGATTCCGTGCAAGAGGAAATGTTTTGTTGAAATTTTTTTTCACCTTTTTTCTTTCAAAAAAGGTAAAAAGAGCCACCATGACTATTCATCGAAAGAGATCAAAATTTCCAAAACTATCGATGTTTCTATGTTATGGATGTCATATTTTAATATCTCTCTTTTTTCTAATCGACTTAAACATTTTACTTGTCAAGTTTTGATTTACGAATTTGGAGATATGAATTATTCCATATAAAATTTTAAAAATAAAAAATAAAGTAAACTTCATTTTATTATTATGTATTCAAAAAATATTATTATATTATCATTGTTATTTGTTCAAATAAATTTAAAAAATTTGAACAACAAAAAAGTGTAACATCATGACCCAAGGGTTAATATGATTGATATGATAGTGATATGAGTAAGTTCTAACTTCTCATTCGGAAGCTAATTTGGAAGGGATTAAAAGTTTAAGCATGCTTGGGCTGCAACAATTTAAGAATTCGTGACCAAAAGAGAAGTTTGACCGGGGGAAATACTTTGACTACATTAAGTGCGTAATGAGGGATTAAGTCTGTGCCTAAGTGGGAAATTTCATAATAGAATTAAAAAAAAATTCTTAAAGAAAAATATAAAAATAAAAAATTCCCACTTAGGCACAGAAGGCAATTGGGCAATGCCGACGGCAATTTGGCCAACGCCGATGGCAGCCGTCGGCAGAGCACTATGCCGATGGCCGCCGTCCTATCGCTTGCGACCTTGATATGTACAGCATGTGATTTTTTTTAGTTTCAAGATACTACTTATCTTTTACTCCTCGGTTGGTATCATATTAGAGAGATTAATCTATTGAGGGGACAAGCGATCTGGGATCTTGCAAAATAAGAAAAAGAAACCCCTCGTTCCCCGTATCCGTGATGTCCCCGCGCCGGCCCGCGTGGCCTCGTCCTCCCCCCCCCCCCCCCCCCCCCGCGTCGTCCAGACTATCCACTCCCACCACCATTGGTGCGAGCCTACGAGCGAAGCTTCGATGGCAGCGCAAGCCAGCTTTGATTGGGTTGTTGACGGTTTGGCGGTGTTGGCGTGTAGCTATGGGGTAGCGTAGGGCTACAAGTGGCGGCGTGCAGGGGGGAATCTGAGTCCGTTAGGCCCCATCTAGGGCAGGGAAGGCTAGCTTAACTTGTCGTACACTCTATAGATGGCGGCAAGGTAGATGGCGGAGGGGATGATGGCGTGTGAACACACTTTTGTTGGGAGACCCCAAGAGAAAGGTATGATGAGTACAACAACAATTTTTGTTGGGAGACCCCAAGAGCAATAGCAAGCTACAATAGCTATGAGTGCACCTATCTACAATAGGAGTCATCCTCCTCTACTCCTCCCACTCTGGCTGGCAAGGCTGTCGTGGAGAGGGGGAGCGGAGTCGAGGTGACAGGGTCAACTCTCAACAAGCGGATGTCGAAGAGAAAAAAAGAGTAGAAAATTGTTCGAAAATTTTCTAGAAAGATAGCAAGAGGTGGGCGAGTTGCATCAGTTTTGAATAAAAAGAGGGAAAAGAGAGGCTTTTTAGTGTGGGGATATCCTTCTCGCCCGAGTTACGAAAATATGACACAGTGACACTTCTTAGGCAACCCAAAAATCTTAAGCTACTTTATACATGAGGGGAGGGATGTTATGTCTCTCATCCACCCACCACTTGGTGGAGAGATGAAAATTGCAGGTTAGCATATATTGGTGAAAAATAAAGAAAACCTAGAAATAAGGGAAAGATAGGAAGTTGAAGTAAGAGGTTGAGATCAACCATCGAGCTTTCTTCACAATCTAGATGCACCACTTTATCTTGCTCAAAATGTGAGTGCACTATCTTTGCTGAGGTTGTTCCAATCTCTGTTATTTCTCAATTCTACTTATTGACATGCAATGTCGGTGATATCTTGGTTTATGAGATCTTTTAATGCTCTCTAGAAAAGAACTTCGTGTACCCCACATTTGGTAATAGTGTAACAAGATTTGGATGGTTTGTCCCATGTTTTTTTTACCTCAAAGTGAGGGGGTTTTCAAGTAAAATTTGATGTCTCTGTGTTGATGCATGCTAGGGCACCTTTGCATCGATGGTTGGTGATGTTGTTTCTAGAACGGGTATTTTCTTCTTTGTGGACACCTTTGACTTTTCTAGACTTGTTATGTTCTATGCATCATATGTTTATGATATTGCTTGCAACAATGTGATGATATGTGTATTATCTTATTTGTTTGTAATATTTGAACTGCACATATTGTCTAGAATATTTGAATTGCATGGTTTTTTGGAAATAAAAAACATGTTGTTATGTTTCCGTAAAGTGAGGCTATGCTAAGTGTAAAACTTAACATACAGTACACATGCTGGCAACCTGTAGAATCTGTAAATTTGGCAGTACATTTGCCAAGTGTAACATTCAGCCTCTATGCTGAGTGTATTGCCAGTGGGTTTGCTGACTGTCAGAATATTGACACTCGCAAACCCTGGAGGCTAGAGCACACGAGTAAAGACACGCGTCCCACCCTTTCGACAGCCATTTTCTTTGTCCCTCCATCATTCCCTGTCATCCCAAATTTTGAATGCAGAATAATGAAAAAAAAAGATTATCCTCTGAATTCCTCTTTATTGCACACATTCTTGTATCAACCTTTACCATAAACAACCAAAAAATACAATTTAAAACGAGTACTATACTCTACACAAGATAGTAAGATGCTATGTAAAATACAACAATGTCCTTCCAATTCTGTGCATGACAGTGCCACTACTGTAGCATTGCATTAACATCAATCATAATCATGGCCTGAAAAAGAAGAGGCTAATCAGGCGGAGCTCCACTGGGTGGCCTTCTCGAAGCCGTTGCGGCCATAGTAATAGTCCTCCATAGCTTGTTGTATCTCGGCACGCGTGTTCATGACGAAGGGCCCCTGTTGCACCACGGGCTCCTTGAGTGGCTGCCCTGCCGCCAGCGCGAACCGCAGCGGCGCTTTTGACCGATTCCACACGCTGAGCCCATCACCTTCTCCACCAAGCACAAGGCAGTTGTGCGCGGTAGCCGGTGCGGCCTTCTCCTGGCCGAATGAGCCCTCCCCTTCGATGATGTACACAAAGGCGTTCCATCCCGCCGGGATGGGCTGATGGAGCTGCGACCCTGGCTGCATGGTGAAGTCCATGTACATGGTCGGCGTCCGCGTGTACACCGGCGAGCGCACCCCAAATGCCTCCCCTGCAATGATACGGACATCGACACCGTCTTTCGAGGCCTGGCTTATGTCCTTGCTCTGCAGCTCCTGGTACCGGGGCTCGATCCTGCCATTGATAATCATGATTTGCAGAATATTAAGAACTAGTACAGCAGAGTGTGATTGTAATTGTTCATATAAAATTGCAAGTGGTGGAAGAATGATGATAATTGGCTCGGTACTGTTCTTACATCTTGTCCTTGGCGGCGAGGTTGATCCAGAGCTGCAGGCCCTTCTGCACGCCGTCGGACGCCGGCATCTCTGAGTGCACTATTCCACGACCCGCCGTCATCCACTGAAGAATAACAGAGCATTCATATTGCAATGTTAGTTCGAAATAGAAATGAATACAAGAGAGCAGGGTGATTTCGTCGATCATAATGAGGTTGTTAATCTGGTCAGCTGTGATGAGTGCATGATGGGTTAAGCTCATTATGACTTCTCCCATTACAAGTAGAGAGTAGATGTTACCTGGACATCTCCTGTTCTGATGGTGCCCTTGTGTCCCGAGAAGTCCTGGTGGGTGAAGGCGCCCTGCATCAGAAAACGTGTCAGAACAAGGATTTGAGCAAACACCTTGGAGGCAAACACGACAGAACAGAACAGAACTTCAGAAGAGGATAGAACAGGGGAGGAGAGAGCATGGGTGGGTGCTTGTGTACCTCGAGCATGTAGGTGACAGTCTCGAATCCACGGTGTGGGTGGTCGGGGAATCCGGCGGGCTTGGAGACTGAAACCACCACAATCGAGGGATCATTTGGTCTGAACCGAATCGAAGAATTCGCTTGGATTCTGACAGAGAGAAGGAGGAGAAGGATTACCTGAGAACTCGTCGAGCATGAGGAATGGGTCCAGGTTCCGGAGCTCGTGCCTGCAAGATTCAGGTCAACGCCATTAGAATTCAGAGTTCAATTCATTGTTGCATCTCGCGGAACTCGATTCACACAAGGGGCAGATGGAATTCTGCGTACGTACCTGCCGATGCTGCGCCGGACGGTGGCACCCCGACCCTCGGACTGCGCTTCCGAGAGGAGCTTCTTGACCACCGACCTGGGGTTCTCGAACGGTGCTGTGGCAGACGAGGTGGACGATGACATGATCGCGGGTGGGAATAAAATGAGGACTTGCCTGTTTGGTCTTGGCACTAGTTGTCTTTCGGGAGAGAAGACGATGGCTGTTGCTGTTGAGCTTGGTGACGTATAAATAGGGGATGAGGAAGCGGGAGGTGAGGTGCTACCTCAGCGTCGGCGTCATGGCGGATGCGACATGCGATGGTCAATAAATGGAGAGTTGCCTCCTGCTTGTGCTGCTCCTACCAGCCAACGACGTGCTGCCGTCAGGAACTCGTCACCGACTCCGACGTCACGCACCTCGTCATGAATCGGCTTCCTCGATTGACCCGCCATTTTTCTTTTTAATATAAAAAGTTCAAAAAATATTTCAAGTTTTAAAAAATCTGAAAAAACATGATTTTTCTCAATCATGTACTCCCAACTGAATATCACAACTGAATGTGTAAAAGTTTAATTTAAAATACTTTTCTGAATACAGACCTCTTAGTTTATATCTTCGTCGCTTCCATATTTAATTTCAGAAACCTTCTAAACTAATTTCTTTCTTGCTTCCAAGAGTTTAAACTCTAAACAATAAGTTTGTACGCCTCCTACCGGTTCTCAATGGATCAAGCAACATCGTAGAAGAGTACCACATCAATCAACACGTGAACTGCCATAAAGCATAATAAGCCTGCGATTTTATTACAAGTATAACCCCTGCCAAACGAAAATGCTAAAAATACCCACCGGAAGGAAAATGCCAAATTTACACTGGCGGAAAGCTAGCTAAGGGGAGCGTAGATTTAATACGAAGACTTTTCCCCTTCCCTTCCCTCCGCGTCGCTCCCGTGGGCGACGGGAGGGACCTCCAGCCGCCCCGCCCCTAGCACCTCTCTCCCGTCCTCTCCGTCTCCTCGCCGCTGTAGGAAGGCGTCGCCGGCCGAAGGCCGGGCGCTGGCGGCGGCGGGGCTCTCCTTCTCCCTCGTGCGGGTGTCATGGCGCGGGCCAAGATCTCCGGCTTGGGCGTCGTGCTGGTCCAGGGGCACGGCGGCGCGGCTCCTGCGGTGGCGGCGGGGATACCTGGTGTCGGCGGCTGGGCGCGCCTGTGGTGGAGCTGCGCGTCATGGTGGCGACGGTCGTCGTAGGCGGCGCGGGAGGTAAAGGCCCATCCTTCGGACGACGGGTGGCATAACGGTGGTTGTCTGCCGTCAGGGTCGATCTCCGGGAGCTGTGCGGCACACCAAGGGCGGCGGCATGCAACGACGGTGGCCGGCATCGCGTGCTCCAGGGCGGGCCCGATCTGGGCCAGGAGGGGCCGATCTGGGCCTGACACGCTCCAGGACGCTGCTGAAGGAGGCGGACACGCTCCTGGCTGCGCGCCCACTATGGCCTTGAGTGTTGCGGGCTCCCGGTGGGTCCGGCTCTCTCCGTCCGGCAGCGGAGCTCGGCGAAGAGGGCGTCGTACTCGGTAGGGGCGATGATAGGCTGGTATGGACGGTGGCGACGGCCTTGGCGCTGCAGCGGGGCTAGTCGGGCTGATCTGGGCCGGATCTGCACGATCTGGCTGATCTGGGCCTGACAGGTCATGCAGCTGCGTCCGGTCGGCGACCGTCTTTGGCGTTGGAGATCGGCGGATCGTCTCCTATTGGCTGTTGATATCGTCCACGCGGGCCTAGATCGGTGACCTTCCTACCTCTACCGATTCGTTGAGCTCACGGTGTTGTCTCACGTCCTCTCGGATTGAGGTCGTGGAAGCCAGGGCGGCGGCCCTGGAAGGTGGACTGCGCGGGTGTCTCTACAGCGCGCGACGTGGCGGTGGTGATGAGCTCTTTCCTTGGCTGTGTGGATGGCGAGGAACGGGCGGCGGGGTTCCTGGCGTTGATGGCGGCAACTCCCAGACCATGTTCTAGAGGCCATTCTCTGGGTTGGTGGGCGGTCCGAATCCTTGGGCGTAGTGCGTAGGTTGTTCCGAGCGAAAGCTCTACGCTCCGGCGCCAATGGCGGCGATGCCTGCGGGTATCATTACCCTCTTGAGGGCGCTGTTGTGGCTACCTTCGCCGCGTTAGCGCTCGGGGTGAAAACCCTTGACCGTTTCGGTCTCGACGGCGGCGATGTGATACGTCGTTACCCTCTTGGGGGCGTAATCGTGGAGCCTTAGGCATCGGGCTCATTCTAGTGACCTCGGTGGCAAGATTGGTTCTCCTTGTTCTTATTTTCTATCTTTGGTCTGCTTTGTAAGAGGTTCACCTCATCACTTTGTATCGGTTTGGCCGTTGGGCTTTATTTATAAAGCGGGGCGAAAGCCTGTTTCGTGTAAAAAGCTAGCTAAGTGACACGTGTACATTCCGCCAAATGGGTCGGTGGGAGGTCTCCTTCCACCAATCCAGCCCACGCCGGTTCGCGTTGGGCCAGACCACCTTCCGCCAAAGGAATCGACAGAGTGTACTTCCCGCCAACGCAGTGGCGGAACGTACATGTGTCGCTTAGTTGGCTTTCCGCGAGTGTGATTTAGCATTTTCGTTCGACGGGAGTATTTTTAGCATTTTCGTTCGACGGGGGTATTTTTACCATTTTCGTTCAGTAGAGGGTTAGAAATAGAATTTTGTGCATATGCATGCATGCATCTGAAAAATCTGAACAAATTTTTCGCAAAAAAAAAAGTCTTAATTGTTGGTGTTTATCCATCTTCCTGAATTAGGGTTTAGTTCAATGACGGGAAGGTGGATGAATTTCTGACATGACCTCTAGGTATTTGGTTGTTTGGGATTGTTGAATTCATAATTTTAAATTAAAATAACATTAAATTTGAAAAGGAAATCAAATCAAATATTAAAGGTAAAGATATACGAATAAAATAAATAAATAAATTATATCCATTTAATAATTCAAGTAGTCTCACACACTTCAATTCAAATCCACTAATTTATTAAACAAAAATAATAACTTTATTTATTTAATAGAATATTACATTGTCTTTACCAAATTATTTCCAAGAAAAGGAAATTACAAAAGAATAAAAGGAATACAATTATAACCCAAAGTTAAATTCATATATTCTTCTCAGTTTCAAATTCCATCTTCAACTTAATTCCTGTAAAACTAGAAGAAACAAAATAAAACTAAAATGGGTTAGGGTTAGTAGAACTCTCAGATTAGCAGAGAAGTGTCCTGCTAATCTCATCATCGAGTTTAGGGTAAGATCAAGTGTAGTATTTGTATATAACATGTAATTGGCCTTAGCACAACATCATAGGAATGCATCAGCAAATCCAACCGACACGTGAAAAGAAATCAACCCCTGGGATAATACCAAAAAATTTGAGTCCATGCTCCCTCGAGCTAAAGATCTAGGGCAGCACCCACACACATTGGTGACACACACATGCATCTCACTGTGTTGTCACCACCACACAAAGAGTATAAAAGGAAGACGCGGGAGCAAGAGGTGCAAAACACCAATTCACTTCCTAGATAACCAGCTCAAGTACCAAGCTCACAACACCACATCAACACCTAGTTGAAACCCAAACCCTCCAATCCAACCACCCAAATCCTTGCAAGATCGCACTACAACATGAGATAGACCGGGACATCAGTAGGAGCAAGCCTGGAGCAACAGAAATAGGCCAAGAAGCAAAGCAGAAAGAGTAGCACAAGTGAAAAGGGATCAAGAAGGCAAGATACACAAGCATGGCACCACAACCCCAACACCAACTATATTCAGATTGATTCCTCCACATATACTAGCAGAAAAAAATGTTACATGTGCAAAGAGAGTGGGCCCGTAATTATTTCCCTCAGCCTAGCATAGAGGTGCTATGTCATGGTCATCACAGGAAGGAAAAAAGCATCCATACTATATTTTCTTCTCTAAAAGAAATATGCCTAAGAACAACATCACAGGCTTAGGGCATTAAATCAAATGATAATCTGTTCTTATCAGTTATATAGCCAAAAGGGGACAAATTAGCACATATTTAAACCATACTAGTAGCACCAAGCATGCTAATCAGGAAGCACACCCGGGAACATCTAATAGGGGGACCATATGTAGTTCCATGCCAGGCCAGTGATGGCTCTATTTTTGGTGCTATTTTCTCTAACCATTTCCCATTGTTTTATTGGATTATCATATAGTTTTCACTCCTACACTAAGCCAAACATTGCTATGTTTGGATATGTTTCATTTCTTCATGAAGATTTTAAAAATATTATTATTAAGTTAAGAAATGATGCATATTAATGATAATTGGAGGAAACCAAGCAATTCTAGAAAAAGGAAAATATGAATTAATTTGCAGAGAGACTTAACGATCTCGGTACGGTCAGTACCATTCATACTTCTCACCATACCGCATGCCACCTCTTCTAGCACATCAAAAGGGAAAACTTTTGTGAAGTGGCAAAGGGTGAAAAGCAGACGCAACGGCCACCAGAATAGCCAAAAGGAAGAAGAAGGAGATTCGAAGAGGAGAATCTGTTCGGAATATGCCCTAGAGGCAATCATGTAAGATGTAATTCCCAATGTATTCATAAAGTTATTAAGTTGTCCTTTGGTTTGAACATATGATATACGTCATTGAATATGTGATTCGATTGTGGAACTATGTATTCATGTTGTTCATACTAATTGTCCTTGGTCGTTAAGGTTGTGCTAGACACACACCCTAGACTAATGCGAGTGTTGGCTGATGACACGGTTCCACTTGTCATGGGCATGGTGATGCCATTCCAACGTTCACAGACTTGGCTAAAGAGTTTAGCAAGTCGGACTGACCCATATTGAGATGCAACGAGTATGTCGTCATTTGCATGTCTCAATCAATGTAATCCTTAGACCTGAGATTGTCGCACAATCCGAGTTATGGATCACCGACTTAGGTTATGTCAAACGTTGTTCCGTGACAAGGCAGTTATAAAGGCAGAGTTCGGGTCGAATGAGAAGCAAGCTGCGTGATGTGGATAATCAAGATGGAATTTTGCCCCTCCAAATGGATAGATATTCTCTGGGCCCTCTCGAGTGATATGATTCCATAAGCATGCCATGCGTGACTCAGTTAAGTGTTAACTGGTTCTATTGACTAAGAGTTAGTCAGATGAATCATATATCAAGGACCGAGAAGAGAGTTGAGGTATTTTAAAGGATGACAATAAATCGCCTATAGTTCGACAAGGTATATCGTGAGGCAAAAGGGACTAAGACTAAAAGTCACATTGGAAGGTATGTCGTCATGACTCAATGGGACCTGGGAGTCGGCACGTTCTGCTAGGAGCCGCTACCGATTGATCGATTGGGAGTTGGACTCCAATCGTGTCCAAGTCGCCATGAGCCTGCAGGGTCGCGCACTTAAGAGCGGGAGCAAATGTATTGGTCGGGTTGGACCCGAACCGGAAATGGACTGAGTTTGTGAGTCGGACTCACAGAGGGAATGGGCCACAAGTGTTGTGAAGCCCACTACCATTCGCTATTTAAAGAGGGGCGCAGGTTGCCCAGCGGGCACGTTAGTCCACTCCCATGCGTTGGGAACCCTAGCCCCACTCAGTCCAGCCGTCGCACCAGACCTAGCAGTCTGCCGTCGGAGTTCCTCCTCGTACGTGTGGATACCGGCAGAGGTGTTGTACGTTCAGCACTTCGAGGATCGGCTGGATCGGATCGTGGGACTGCACTGCCCCGACGCGCTGCATCGATAATCCGCAACCGCGCGTCTAGTGGTAATCATCGTGGCCTTCTACCTCGCTAGATCTTGGAAGTACCTCGTAGGAAAAAGTTTTGTTTATCTCTACGCGTTCCAACAGTGGTATCAGAGCGGTAGCTTTTGGTATTAGGCCCGAGATCCGTACATATGTGATATGTAGTTAGCGTGAGATGTGATCTAATTGTTGTTTTGGTGGTCGTTCTATGAGATATATCGGTTTTGTACAAGGTTGATTGGATCAATCGTACTCGGGGTTAATGGATGATATGGTTTCCATGATCATACTGCTAAGGTCGTGGAACAACTTACCCCTACCGGTCGGTTTCCGCCATCGGGTTATATCGTGACACATAAATCCAGTTGCGCTGATCGAAGATCAAAGAGTTTGATCGAATCGGAATACGGATCAGATTTGGGTAAAATCGTTTTATCCAATGAAAAAATCCATGTTCGGAATGCAGATGAGATATGCGTTTTCCAAAATCGGAATACGGGACCGTCGGCTTCGCCCTGTCGTAGCGCCTTAGATGTTGTTGCGAGTTTCAAAACGCCGGTAGATATCGTATCTATGCATAATTTGTTTTTGCAGGAAGTTGTGAATGGTATGGCTTATGTGCATGTGATGTGTGTAATCTATACATGATCTGCGTATCATGTTTTTGTCAGCCGGCTGGAGCCTAGGTGCTGTCATTTTATTCTATACCGGCCTGCGTGTCAGATTCTCTATGTAAATTTTCATTTACTAGCTAGTGTAGCTTGTTGGAGAACCCGGAAGGCATGCAAGTCGATGTACAAGTCGGCTACATGGAGTAAGATGGCACGTGACAAGAGTTGGCACGAGTCGACTTACAAGCTTCGTGGAGATGGAGATCACCATGAACAGAGCCATACCATTTCACATTATAATTGCTTTATTTGTGTTATTGCTATGTCTCTGCTTACCTCTATTTAGATAGTTGGTATATTTTAATCCCTCAAAAAAGGTCTAGTCGGTCGCCCCGCCAGTGCTGCACCATCACAAGTCGGACATTCTTGGTAGTAGACTCATAAAATTGAGGTGCTACCAATTCTTTCCGATTAGGTGGGTTTGAGTTGGACTCTTACAAGCAGAAGCACTTGGTAATCTAGACGAGTCCATCACAACTGTTGTGGGGCTCAGGGCTCGGTAGGTTGGGAGCCGGGGTATGTGATGTCACCCAACTAACAGGAGTCGTATTGGATACGATTGGCAAGATGTTGCCTACCTAGATCACTTGACGGCCAGCGGTGATGCTAAAGCTCACTAGTCGACTTTCTTATTTAGAATCTTGAATCACTTAGCAACCATCGGAGGGGTGTTGGTTCTAGTGGGAGCATAAGTATTAAAGCGTTTAATATGCCTGCTCTTTTATGAATACATGTCTTAAGTGTTTTGCATATTTTCTATTGTAGATCAATGGCACCTAGCAACCTTCCTCAGTTGTCCGCGTTTGCGTTGAGGTCAATCCTAGAGAAAGATAAGCTTAATGGAACTAATTTCACCAACTGGTATCGTAATCTGAGGATAGTCCTCAAGCATGACAAGAAAGAACATGTTCTAGAAACTCCACTTCCAGAAGAGCCAGATGACGATGCGACTATCGCAGTCATGAATGCCTACCTAAGATTAGAGATGAGTCTACGGAAATTAGCTGTCTTATGCTTGCACACATGGAACCGGACTTGCAGGAGCAGTTCGAGAATGTTGAGGCCTACGATATGATCGAAAGCCTCAAAAGTATGTTCCAGGCTCAGGCAAAGACCGAGAGGTATCAAGTCTCTCAAGCTTTGCTGGGCTGTAAGCTGAAAGATGACGATCCACTGAGTCCGCATGTAATCAAGATGATTGGTTACATTCAGTCTCTGGATCGGCTGGGCTTCCCAATTAACGAAGAGTTCGCTACTGATATAATTCTAAACTCTCTTCCTAGTGCATATGGTCCACTCATCTCGAACTACCATATGCATGGTATGGATAAGAGTATCACTGAATTACATGGGATGCTCAAAACAGCAAAGGCTAATATAAAGAAAGGCGCCAGTCAAGTGTTGATGGTGCAGAATAAGGCTAAGTTCAAGAAGAGTTCTTGGACTAAGAAGAAGAAGGATAAGTCAGGAGGTAGCGCCCATGGCCCTGTCCAGAGTGCTTCCTCAAAGACTAAGCCATCTCCTACAGCTGGAGCCAATTGCTTCTATTGCAAGCAGGATGGCCACTGGAAGAGGAACTGCACCAAGTATTTGGCTGACAGAGCCAAGAGTGGAGGTGTGACTTCCAACTCAGGTATGCTTGTGTGCAATGTTATAGACATTTATCTTGCTGATGCGCCTAATAGTTCTTGGGTATATGATACCGGATCAGTTATTCACATATGCAACTCGTTGCAGGGACTGGTAAGAACTAGGAGCGTGGCAAGAGGAGAGGTTTATATTCGGGTCGACAACAAGGCGAGAGTCGCTGCGTTGGAAGTCGGCACGATGCAACTTCATTTACCTTCAGGATTTTTAATGGAACTGAATAATTGTTATTATGTTCCAGTGCTTAGTCAAAACATTATTTACGCCTCATGTTTGATGAGACAAGGTTATGAGTCGAATATTAAGAATAATGATTGTTCTTTATATTTGAAAGATATGTTTCATGGCTTTGCACCCGTTCAGAACGGATTATTTATTTTGAATCTTGATAGTGAATCGTTCTATAACATAAATGTTAAAAGGTTGAAACCAAATGATCTGAATATGACTTACTTTTGGCATTGTCGGCTTGGTCATATAAGTTGGAAGCACATGAAGAATCTCCATGATGATGGACTTCTAACTTCCTTCGACTTAGAGTCGTTCGAGACATGCGAATCATGCCTACTAGGCAAAATGACCAAGACACCTTTTGCAAGGAGTTGTGAAAGGGCGTCCGACTTGTTGGAATTAATACATAGTGATGTATGTGGTCCAATGAGCACGCCAGCCAGAGGTGGTTATGAGTACTTCATTACCTTCACTGATGATTTGAGTAGGTATGGATATATCTATTTAATGAAACACAAGTCGGAAGCCTTTGAAAAGTTCAAAGAATTCCAGAGTGAGGTACAAAATCAACTCGGCAAAAAAATAAACTTTCGATGGTCGGACCGTGGAGGCGAGTACATGAGCCATGAGTTTGATGACCATCTAAAGAGTTGTGGAATAGTTCCTCAACTCACTCCGCCGGGTACACCGCAGAGAAACGGTGTATCAGAACGGAGAAATCGGACCTTGTTGGACATGGTACAATCAATGCTGAGTCGAACAGATCTACCTTTATCATTTTGGGGTTATTGTCTAGAAACTGCAGCGTTCACACTAAACAGAGTACCATCAAAATCAGTAGAGAAGACACCACATGAGATGTGGACTGGCAAAAGGCCAAGTTTGTCTTTTCTTAAGATTTGGGGTTGTGAAGAATTTGTCAAGCGACTTCAGTCGGACAATCTCACGCCCAAGTCGGATAAGTGTATTTTCGTGGGGTATCCGAGGGAAACCTTGGGGTACTACTTCTACAACCGGGAAGAGGGCAAAGTGTTTGTCGCTCGGAATGGTGTCTTCCTTGAGAAAGAGTTTCTCGGTCGGGAAGTCAGTGGGAGCATAGTGCAACTCGAAGAAATTCGAGAGGAACCGGCTAGGGGCGAGTCGGTGAACGCCTTGGAGGCTGAGCCGGTCGTGGTACCAACACCGGTAACAACACCTGAACCACGGAGATCTGCCAGATTACAAAATGCTCGTGATGTTTTACTGTTAGACAGTAATGAGCCGGAAACTTATTCGGAAGCGATGGTGGGATCTGATTCCGAGTCATGGCTTGGAGCCATGAGATCCGAGTTAAAGTCCATGGATGAAAACCAAGTTTGGAATTTGGTTGATATGCCTGACAGTGCAAGACCCGTCGAGTGCAAATGGGTCTTTAAGAAGAAAACTGATATGGATGGAAATATTTCCATCTATAAAGCATGACTTGTCGCGAAGGGGTTCCGACAGGTTCAAGGAGTTGACTACGACAAGACCTTCTCGCCCGTAGCGATGCTTAAATCAGTTCGGATCATGTTAGCCATAGCAGTCTATTTCGACTATGAGATATGGCAGATGGATGTCAAGACGGCTTTCCTTAATGGAAATTTAACTGAGGACGTGTATATGATACAGCCCGAAGGTTTTGTCGATCCGGCTAATGCTGACAAGGTATGCAAGCTTCAGAAATTCATTTATGGGTTGAAGCAAGCATCTCGGAGTTGGAACATTCGCTTTGATGAGGTAGTCAAATCGTTTGGTTTCATCAAGAGAGATCATGATTCTTGTTTATACAAGAAGTTTAGTGGGAGCAAAGTAAATTTTCTAATCTTATATGTGGACGACATATTACTGATTGGAAATGATGTCATGATGTTGCAAGAAACCAAAGAGTCATTGGAAAGGAGTTTCTCAATGAAGGATTTGGGTGAGGCGACTTACATATTAGGAATCAGGATCTATAGAGAGAGATCAAGGCGGCTCATTGGATTGAGTCAGAGTACATATCTGGACAAGGTTTTGAAGAAATTCAAAATGGAAGAGTCTATGAAGGGATTCTTACCGATGTCCCATGGTATAAAACTTAGCAAGACTCAGTGTCCTTCAACGACTGATGAGCGAAGTCAGATGAGTGTGATCCTGTATGCTTCGGCAATCGGATCCATCATGTATGCCATGATTTGTACTAGGCCAGATGTTTCCTATGCTCTAGGTGTAACGAGCAGATACCAGGCTGACCCTGGCGAAGCCCACTGGGCAGCGGTTAAAAACATCCTTAAGTACTGAGAAGGACTAAGGAAATGTTCCAAATTTATGGAGGTGATGAGGAATTCAGTGTAAAGGGTTACACAGATGCGAGTTATCTCACCGACTCAGATGATTCTCGTTCGCAATCTGGATACGTGTTCGTAACGAACGGAGGGGCTGTGAGCTAGAAGAGTTCCAAGCAAGATGCCGTGTCTGCATCTACAACAGAGGCTGAGTATATTGCTGCCTCAGAGGCGGCAAAGGAAGTTGTTTGGATCAGGAACCTCCTGATAGATCTTGGTGTGGTTCAGGGCGCATCCAATCCTTTGGACGTATATTGTGACAACAATGGTACGATCGCACAAGCCAAGGAACCTAGACAACACCAGAAGAACAAACATATACTCATGCGGTACCACCTCATTCGCCAGTTTGTCGAACAAGGTGATATCAAGTTATGCAAAGTACACACGGATGCAAACATTGCAGATGCGTTGACAAAGGCGCTACCACGGCCTAAGTATGAGGCGCACACGAGAGGTATGGGCATTAGATGCCTAGGCATATGATTCCAAGATGATTGACTCTAGTGCAATTGGGAGACTGTTGGGAATATGCCCTAGAGGCAATCATGTATGATGTAATTCCCAATGTATTCATAAAGTTATTAAGTTGTCCTTTGGTTTGAACATCTGATATATGTCATTGAATATGTGATTCGATTGTGGAACTATATATTCATGTTGTTCATACTAATTGTCCTTGGTCGTTAAGGTTGTGCTGGACACACACACTAGACTAATGTGAGTGTTGGTTGATGACACGGTTCCACTTGTCATGGGCATGGTGATGCCATTCCAACGTTCACAGACTTGGCTAAAGAGTTTAGCAAGTCGGACTGGCCCATATTGAGATGCAACGAGTATGTCGTCATTTGCATGTCTCAATCAATGTAATCCTTAGACCTGAGATTGTCGCACAATCCGAGTTGTGGATCACCGACTTAGGTTCTATCAAACGTTGTTCCGTGACAAGGCAGTTATAAAGGCAGAGTTCGGGTCGAATGAGAAGCAAGCTGCGTGATGTGGATAATCAAGATTGGATTTTGCCCCTCCAAATGGAGAGATATTCTCTGGGCCCTCTCGAGTGATATGATTCCAGAAACATGGCCATGCGTGACTCAGTTAAGTGTTAACTGGGTCTATTGACTAAGAGTTAGTCAGATGAATCATATATCACGGACCGAGAAGAGAGTTGAGATATTTAAGGGATGACGATAAATCGCCTATAGTTCGACAAGGTATATCGTGAGGCAAAAGGGACTAAGACTACAAGTCACATTGGAAGGTATGTCGTCATGACTCAATGGGACTTGGGAGTCGGCACGTTCTGCTAGGATCCGCTACCGATTGATCGATTGGGAGTTGGAATCCAATCGTGTCCAAGTCGCCATGAGCCTATAGGGTCGCACACTTAAGAGCGGGAGAAAATGTATTGGTCGGGTTGGACCCGAACCGAAAATGGACTGAGTTTGTGAGTCGGACTCACAGAGGAAATGGGCCACAAGTGTTGTGAAGCCCACTACCATTCGCTATATAAAGAGGGGCGCCGGTTGCCCAGCGGGCACGTTAGTCCACTCCCATGCGTTGGGAACCCTAGCCCCACTCAGTACAGCCGTCGCACCAGACCTAGCAGTCTGCCGTCGGAGCTCCTCCTCCTACGTGTGGATACCTGCAGAGGTGTTGTACGTCAGCACTTCGAGGATCGGCTGGATCGGATCGTGGGACTGCACTGCCCCGACGCGCTGCATCGATAATCCGCAACCGCGCGTCTAGTGGTAATCATCGTGACCTTCTACCTCGGCTAGATCTTGGAAGTACCGCGTAGGAAAAAGTTTTGTTTATCCCTACGCGTTTCAACAGAATCCCTATCTAATCTTGTCACGGATCGCCATCTTCAACACCATCCATTCCACCATCCCATAGAGAGATTGGGATAATCATTGTAATAAGTTTAGGGTTTCGAGAACTCTCCATAGACTAAACTCTAGTTGGGTGATTCGTTGACCCGACGATTATTGTGGCTTTCTACGGTAATATAGAGATGAACCTTCCACTTTCAATTGTCGAGTTCATGTTTGCTATCTCTCTCATGTGTGATTAAATCCTCGCATGCGTGCGAGATGAAGGGGATGGGTATTATGTGTTTGTGATAATTTATTTCATCTTTTGTGTGCGAGTCTTTTCAATATTGTTTATAGGATTACGTATTTACGGTGTGCGCCTATTATCTAGGGCTCGGGTAACATGGTACTAGTCGAGACCTACGTAAACATATACTTGTTTTTCAACAATTCTGGGTCCTCCTAAGTGACAGGTGGATATATCAATGAGGAGTGAAGACAATAAGAGAATTACGAGAAGCCATGAATCTTAATGCATTGGTCTAACCTATTGATTTTAAATAGCTGAACTGACCATGGAAATGGAACAACACTGCAGGAAAATACAGATAAACAGATCCAGGCATGGGGACATTTAACCAGTTCAGGCTGACTCGCCTACCGACTATCCAATAGAAGAGAATATATATCACGGATTGGCTACCTCCACAAAGCACATCCACAAGGACCATGAACCAGAAATCACTCTGCGCCTAGTTCATCCATAAGCAATACAACACAACTTTACATTATTTTTTTTCCAGTTATAGTAAGTTATTATGTTTCTATTTCCACACAACTAACCCCTAGTTTTCCGTAGGTTTAAACGAATTAATATTTCTGTGAGTCAATTAACATAAGTTTGACACCTTGTGTGTGTGACAAAGGCAGTCTTAAAAAACCTTTTACCAGATCAGCTCTGCGTAGGATCGATATAAATTGGGAGATCATACTTCCACGAATTGATGCTTTGATGAACCCATGCACTTGCAGGTATCAATCTATTTTCTGGCGCCATTGCCAGGGAGCTAAGCGTCGAGGGTTTTGTATTTTGACATATTGCAGGTTTCATTTGTTTAGATGTTTTATGTTAAAGATAGAGGAGCAATACGTTCATGTAGGAATTACCTACCATAATATCCATCAAGGTATCCAAGAGAAGTTGTTCCAATACTTATTGGTAATATAAAAAGTCCTAAAACATAGACATAGCAAATTTATTTGATAACATGGTAATTACACAAAAAAAAAGGAAAAGACTCTGAGAGATATAGTGTTCGGTCAAGGAGCTATATAATAAATCCTATCATTAATCCAGAATCTCGTTACCCAGCTTATAATATTGATCCAGCTATTATTATGTTTGTCATGCAAAATACTTTTTCAGGAGAAGAAGACCAAGATCCAGAAGTCCATTTGAGTGAACTGGATAGTTATTGTGATACCCTAAAATCGGAAAGATTGACCAAAGATTTTTTTTTACTAAATATATTTAATTTTTCTTTGGCATGAAGAGCTAAGGAGTGGTTTAAATCACTCCCTCGTAAGTATATAATGGACCGGAAAGCACTGGTTGAAGTTTTCATGCTTAAATTTTCTTCGAACTCCAAATAAATGGGAGTGGTGAAAGAGGTTTTAATTTTTTGTCAAGAGCAAAATGAAGAACTAGTCCTAGCCACTCAAAGATATTTCGGTCCTATACAAAAGAAACTTTGTTTGAGGAATTAGTGTAGAAACTTTATATGATATTTTCTAGTATGGGTTGAATGAAAAGTCTAAAAAAATTCTTGATTGCAGTGTCGGAGGCTGCTTTATGCAACTATCCAAGAAGGAAAGAGAAAAACTCCTTGAGACTATTGTTACTAATACACATAAATGGAATCATAGTAAAACCAGTGAATCTTATTCCATCAATTTTCTAGAGGAGAATTTCCAAGAAAGAGGCCAATACGTGATGAATGATGAATTGTAGAAGCAATATGATGAAGCTATGAAGGTAAATGGTATCCAATCAGAGGAACTAAAAGTAAAAAAAATAGACACTCGCCAAATATATGAGAAGGAGGTCAGATTTTACAAAGATTTTCATTCTTGTAGATTTCACCAAAACAAGAAAAATGAAGAATTGATATGCGACACATTGCTACACAATTAGATATGGGACACACTGCTACACAATTAGAGGATATGGTACACAATGCTACACAATTAGATAAACATGCACGCCTAATCAGTGTGTAGTGTGAAAAAAATAGCTAAAACCTAGTCTCTCATACTTGAACAAGATAGCCCTACGAATTTTGTATCAGCTAATGCTGTCACAAGACGTAATGCAGTAATAGAGGGACCAAAAGGACCATACTAGTACGAGAAGGATCAAGAAAGATAGAGGCCGGATGAAAACTAATTGAGAAAAAGGAGATACAGACCCTCAAGATATTGAAAATATCAAAGAAGAACGTCATGGAGATCAAACATCAGAAGAAGGTAACGAGAAAGCACAATATCCGTTTGATTCTGACAATGATAGTGAAAACGAAAGAGAGGAAGAACAAAATGTTGAACAAAAAGGAGGCAGTGCTAAGGTCATAAATAAAAGAGCAAAGTTAAAAGAGAAAATCAAGATAGTAAGTAAATCAGAACCCCCACACAAAGTTCATAGTAAACCAAAGAAACCTCTTCCTTTCTAACATAGAAAGAAGGATATGAGTGACCATGACCTCTATAAATCATTGGTTGATGCTCTCAACAAATTAACATTTGAATTGCCATTACTTAAAGCTCTGAAGGTCCCCACTTATAAGAAATTCTTGAGAGATATTCTCAATAGAAAAAGAGTCATTCCTCTAATTGAAACAATGTCTTTGATATAGAGTTACCCAATGAGTGATCAATACCCGAAGAAGAAAGATGATCCAGGTACGCCCGTTATAACGTGTTCTATATGAGGATCGTAAATTTATAATGCACTCGCGATCTAGGACCAGGGGTAGGTGTTATGCTATTCACTTTATATAAAAAGTTAAACTTGAGATACTATTCTCCAACTTCTATAACCTTTCAAATTGTAGATAAAACAAGGAAGCAACCAATAGGAATTATCGAGGATGTTTTAATTAGAATTGATGAACATATTATTCCTATACCCACTGACTTTATTATACTAGATATTCCCGAGGATGATAAATTGTCTATCATATTAGGAAGACAATTTTTGAATACTCCAGGACTTCCATAGATTGTGTGAATAGGAAGATAACATTCAATGTTTATGATAAAGAAATTACTCGATGTTTCCCAAAGAAAGGTGAGAAAAGGAATAAACATATCACCCCGGCACGAAGAACAAGCTCAGTGAATGCTTTGGAAGAAGAGTAACCGATTCTAAGAATAAAAAATTAATTTAAAAGGAGAGGGTTTCCGATTTGAAGAAGAAGAAAAAGGTAAAACCTTAACAAGGAGGAACCCCTCACAAATTTTATATGTTCGTATTATTTATATATGTTAATATTGGTTGAGAGGAAGTGGAACGTATTATTTTTGAAGCGAACAGGACGGAGAAAAGAAGGAATGAGGAAAACAGCAGAAGAAAATGATTTAACGAGAAGGTGCCCATGAAATTGCTTCTTTGTTTGAAAATGTTGATAATGCTCATTACGACACTGAGAATTATATTATACTTAAATATTTTATTCAAAATTACAAATATAATTATTATATTCCTTATTACATTAAGAGGTTCTCTCCTACAAAGGAAGAGACCGATGCCTTGCAGGATCCCATGGAAGAAATTGTTGAAACTTAGAACTTCTTGGATGAAAAAAGAGGAGGAGAGTGAAGGATAAAAGGAGGATGTACCTTCTAATGAAAGTAACTATTTAACTCTTACATCCATGCGCACGAGAGGATTGTGAATGTTAAGTTAATGAATTTTATGATCCAATGGATTCTTGAAACATCTCTTTTCGATGAAGCTTTCTATATTTATGGCTATGATGCCCCTATATATATGAAACTACTACGACTCAAGAAAAAAAAATGTATTTACTACTGATGTTTATGATAATCCATACTATTGTTATGAATTTAGTGGTGTTGTTTTATCTATGACTAATATTGATATTCATGATAATGTGGAGTTTCTCTTAGTAAATATTTATGATAATGCTCTCGATGATGATCTTGTGTTACTTGATGATATTAATTAGATTGCTACTAAAAATGGGATTGGACATTTCTCAAATTATATAGACGGAGTCACATACCTTTGGAGAGTGATCAATCATCTTGCTATAATATTTTCTAAAGTGGGGTTTGAGTGATATTGAATTTAAATAATTTTGATCCCACTATTTCGGAGAGTGATAAGATTTATGAGCTTGTGTATATGAAAAGCACAATGTTTGTGATAGTTATATTGTTTTAGTTTTCTACTATGGTATTGAAAATTATTTTGAGAAAGGGAAATATGGTTTTAGAAATCTTCATGTTACAAAGTTTCCTCTCGTTATGTTGAAATATTTGACGTTGTTCTTGTTTTACCCTCATATGCTAGTTTCTTTGTGATTTCATGAATTATTTATTTACAAGATCCCTAGGAATAGGAATTTGGGTAGACTTAAACGGGTTTCGTATATGCTTCTTGATGCTATCTTTTGCTTCAATTCTTATTTTGATGTAAACATGTTTTGAATCTTAAGCCTGTCTTGATTGTTGTAAACAAAGATATTTTAGGAGACAACTCACTTGTTTGGTTTAATTTTTTTGTGTGTATTGAGTGTTGCTACATCTTTAAAGACCTCTTCATGTCATTTTATTTTCGTTTTTGTGCCAAAAGTAGTCTCTAGTGTTTTGAAGTATTAATTTTTTTTGCCGTCTAGAAATAGATTTCCTGTGCTTCACTATAAAAAAAATGTTCAAAATCACCAAATCATGATCTTGATCTAAATTATTTTGAGATCAAAGCCCTAATTTATTATATTTCTTTTATTAGTTTTGAGTTTTCTGATATGAGCTACGTAAGTACGTCGTTAAATTTGATCTTTATTAGTTATTTTTTTTTGAAAAAAATCTATCTTTATTTGCATTGTCTCGTTTACAAGCGTTTATCACGAACCTCTAGGAGGGAGAGGAACAAATAAGTCCTTGTATCAGTACCTAATGTTAAATTGAGTATCTGCAATGTTTCTCTATAGTACCAATGTGAAATGTATTTAATGAGTGAAATGCATAAAATTTGGTATCTTAGTTAAATTCATAAACTACCGCTAGCCCCTTCTTTTTTATATTAAATCTACATGTACTCGGAGTGATCCCCGGCGAGGAATTTCCGTTTCTCCAGCGGAAATGTAACAGGTGTCGTGCATTGCTACACGCCATTAGCTCCTTCTTATTGGTACCATGTGGTTCTACACGTCGCAACAAATTGTTATCAGTGGCGCATAGTCAGTGGTGTGTCATAAAATCGTCCCTACGGGACGATTTCGCACGTCACTACAAGCCTTTTTCCTACTAGTGTAAGAATTCAGCAAGAGACACCAACGTCGCAGATCAAATCGGTGAACCATGACCTCTATGGATGAACTATCTCACGAGCTCGAGATCCCGATACATCACCCCACCTTCCGCCACCGTGGCGTCTATATCGAGCAAGAATAGTAACACCGAGAGCTCCACCATGCTTATTGAAGAAGGCATCTATCCCACCACAACCGTAGCTCAACGAGGAGAGACTCGACCGACCTGGTGACACTGCGTGTGGGCGCCAACGAGTAGAGACTCCATGACATCTATCCAACCGCCACAAGCATGGGCAATAGCAAGCTACAATAGCTAATAGTACACCTATCTACAATAGGAGTCATCCTCCTTTACCCCTCCCACTCTGGCTGGCGAGGCTACCGTAGAGAGGGGGAGTGGAGTCGAGGTGACAGGGTCGACTCTCAACAAGCGGATGCCGAAGAGAGAAAAAATAGTAGAAAATTGTTCGATAATTTTCTGGACAGATAGCAAGAGGTGGGAGAGTTGCATCAGTTTTGGGTAAAAAGAGGGAAAAGAGAGGCTTTTTTAGTGTGGGGATAACCTTCTCGTCCGAGTTACCAAAATATGACACTTCTTAGGAAACCCAAAAAATCTGAAGCTACTACCCATTCAGGTTATGACCCATGGTAATTTTTTACTTTATACATGATGGGAGGGATGTTATGTCTCTCATCCACCCACCACTTGGTGGAGAGATGAAAATTACAGGTTAGCATATATTGGTGAAAAATAAAGAAAACATGAAAATAAGGGAAAGATAGGGAGTTGAAGTAAGAGGTTGAGATCAACCATCGAGCTTTCTTCACAAGGTTGTGAAATCTAGATACACCACTTTATCTTGCTCAAGATGTGAGTGCACTATGTTTGCTGAGGTTGCTCCAATCTCTCTACCTGTTATACCTCAATTCAACTTGTTGACATGCAAATCGGTGATATCTTGATTTATGAGATATTTTAATGCTGTCTAGAAAAGAACTTCGTGTATCCCACATTTGGTAAGAGCGTAACAAGATTTGGATGGTTTGTTCCGTGTTTTTTTACCTCTTAAGTGATGGGGTTTTCAAGTAAAATTTGATCTCTCTGTGTTGATGCATGCTAGGGCACCTTTGCATCGATGGTTGGTGATGTTGTTTGTAGAACTGGTATTTTCTACTTTGTGGACACCTGTGACTTTTCTAGACTTGTTATGTTCTATGCATCATATGTTTATGATATTGCTTGCGACAATGTGATGATATATGTGTATTATCTTATTTGTTTGTAATATTTAAATTGCACATATTGCCTAGAATATTTGAATTGCATGGTTTTTTGGAAATAAAAAAACATGTTGTCATGTTTCCGTAAAGTGGGGCTATGCTAAGTGTAAAACTTAACATACAGTACACATGCTGGCAACCTGTAGAATCTGGAAATTTGGCAGAACATTTGCCAAGTGACATTCAGCCTCTATGCTGAATGTATTGCCGGTGGGTTTGCGGACTGTCAGAATAGACAACTGTCAGAATATTGACACTCGCAAATCCTGGAGGCTAGAGCACACGAGTAAAGACACGTGTGCCACCCTTCCGACAACCAATTTCTTTGTCCCTCCATCATTCCCTTGCTATGTTGTCATCCCAAATTTTGAATGAAGAATAATGAAAAAAAAAATCCTCTGAATTCCTCTTTATTGCACACATTCTTCTATCAACCTTTACCATAAACAACCAAAAAATGCAATTTAAAACGAGTACTATACTCTACACAAGATAGTAACATACTATGTAAAATACAACAATGTCCTTCCAATTTTGTGCATGACAGTGCCACTGCTGTAGTATTGCATTAATATCAATCATAATCATGGCCCGAAAAAGAAGAGGCTGATCAGGCGGAGCTCCACTGGGTGGCCTTCTCGAAGCCGTTGCGGCCATAGTAATAGTCCTCCATAGCTTGTTGTATCTCGGCACGCGTGTTCATGACGAAGGGCCCCTGTTGCACCACGGGCTCCTTGAGTGGCTGCCCCGCCGCCAGCGCGAACCGCAGTGGCGCTTTTGAGCGGTTCCACACGCTGAGCCCATCCCCTTCTCCACCAAGCACAAGGCAGTGGTGCGCGGTAGCCGGTGCGGCCTTCTCCTGGCCGAATGAGCCCTCCCCTTCGATGATGTACACAAAGGCGTTCCACCCTGCCGGAATGGGCTGATGGAGCTGCGATCCTGGCTGCATGGTGAAGTCCATGTACAGGGTGGGCGTCCGCGTGTACACCGGCGAGCGCACCCCGAATGCCTCCCCTGCAATGATACGGACATCGACGCCGTCTTTGGAGGCCTGGCTTATGTCCTTGCTCTGCAGCTCCTGGTACCGGGGCTCGATCCTGCCATTGATAATCATGGTTTGCAGAACATTAAGAACTAGTACAGCAGAGTGTGATTGTAATTGTTCATATAAAATTGCAAGTTGTGGAAGAATGATGATAATTGGCTGGGTACTGTTCTTACATCTTGTCCTTGGCGGCGAGGTTGATCCAGAGCTGCAGGCCCTTCTGCACGCCGTCGGAAGCCGGCATCTCCGAGTGCACGATGCCACGACCCGCGGTCATCCACTGAAGAGAAGAACAGAGGATTCAGGTTGCATTGTTAGTTCGAGACAGAATTTAATGGATGAAGAGCAGGGCGATTTCGTCGATCGTAATGAGATGGTTAATCTGATCATTGAGATTCGGTTCTGAACTCAGTATGATTCCCTTGATTATAAGTAGAGAGTGGACGATACCTGGACATCTCCTGTTCTGATGGTGCCCTTGTGTCCGGAGAAGTCCTGGTGGGTGAAGGCTCCCTGCGTCAGCAAGGACAAGAGGCATTTGAGCAAACACCTTGCAGGCAACATGACAGAAGAGAGCAGAAGAGGGGAGTTGAGAGCAGAGGGCATGGGTGGGTGTGTACCTCGAGCATGTAGGTGACGGTCTCGAATCCACGGTGCGGGTGGTCGGGGAATCCGGCGGGCTTGGAGACTGAATCGAGGAATCATTCGGTCAGAAAATAAGTTGGGACAGATAGACAGTCAGAACTGTGAACCGAATCGAAAAATTCGCTTGGATGGTGTTGATTCTGACACAGAGATATGATGGATCGTAAGTCATCGAGGACGGCGTAGTGAAGGAGGAGAAGGATTACCTGAGAACTCGTCGAGCATGAGGAAGGGGTCCAGGTTCCGGAGCTCGTGCCTGCAAGATTCAGAAACGGAGGTCAACGCAGGGCGTCGGAAAATTCAGAGTTGAATTCAGAATCCATTCATCTCGGGCGATCGAATTCAGAGAGAAGAGATTTGAATTCTGCGTGCGTGCCTGCCGATGCTGCGCCGGACGGTGGCGCCCTGCCCCTCGGACTGGGCCTCGGAGAGCAGCTTCTTGACCACCGGCCTGGGGTTCTGGAACGGCGCCGTGGGCGGGGCAGAGGAGGAGGAGGAAGACATGATCGCTGGGTACAAGAAGAAGACCGTCACAACAAGAATCAGGAGGAGGAGGAGAAGATGTCTGGCGTTGGCTCTACTTGTCTTTCTGGACGGAGCAAGAAGACGGTGGCTGGTGCGGTTGAGCTTGGTGAGGCGCGCGAATGCCGTATAAATAGGGGAAGAAGACGAGTGCCTCAGCATCTTGCTTGGTCGGCTCGTCGCGGGGGGTGGTGTGGCTCTGCTCCTGCCCGGGCATCGTGGGTAAAATAGACGGCGAGATGCCGCCTGGGTGCGCGTTGACCGTCGGCGTGCGGCTGCTTTCCCTTTTGTTCGCGGCTGGCTGCTGCTTCCGGAACAGCTGGGTGGAGCGGACGACGTGCTGGCGTGCGGCCGCCGTCAGCCCGACGCCGACGTCAGCGTCGCGTCACGCGCTTAGTCATGCTTCCATTTCGCGTGCCCGCCATTTTCACTCTCAGTTTTATCTCCTCGGTCAAAATTTCGAGAAGTTCCAACCTCTGCAGAATTTCAGCAAAGCATTCAATAATTTTGGATATTGCCCAGGCTTCCAATCTTTACCAGAACTACGGATGAAATAAAACAGATTGTCCGTTGTTGAACCATAAACTTCAATAGGAAAAGCGACGCGATAATCAACACGTGAACTCCAAAAGCAACAAGCAAATCAACGTCAAGAGCTATATTAGTAATAACAGGCTACCTAAATGGTATGCTACCTCATTTTTCTTTTTAACAAAATGATCCCAAAATTTCGGTAAGTTCGAGCTTCTATCTCCAAAATTTCAGGAATTCCAGACACCTACAAAATTCCTTTTTTTTGGGGGATCCATACCAGGACTGTTCCAGATCATTAGAAAATGTAATGCCCAACCTCAATCAAACATGATTCCAACGTTATAACACCTACAAAAGTAGAGGTGCCCTCCAAGATAAGGAAAAAAAAAATGATTATATAGTTGTTCAACAATCAGTTTCAACGACCGCTATCCCAGACAGCACTGAAAGCGAGGAAATAATCAACACGTCAACTCCAAACAAAGAGGCAAATCACAAGCAAACGATCAAAATCATCAGGCACAATCAAATAAACATAAGAGATGCAACGATAAAACTAAGTATCAATTGCAGTATAAAGATCAGGACATGATATGACGTAGTAGCTCCCTTACAAAACTGATTAATAGCCTCAACTCCACTGTTCTCATCTCTTCCTCACCAAAAACTACAACCGAAAAGGGAAACGAGGAAAACAATCTAGGCCTGAGAAGGAGCAGGTGACGGCGCCTTTGCCTGGGCAGGAGCAGGGGCCGCTGCTACGGCTCCCAACGCTGGGAAGTGGACAGCAGAGTCGGGCTGGGGAACTTCAGGCTCCTTTCTGCCGAAACGTCCACCCCTGTAGCCACCACGCTGCGGGTATCCACCGTTGCCCCTGCCGCCGTTGTATCCGCCTTGCTGGAAGCCCCCTCCTTGCCGGCGATCCTGGTAGCCACCTTGCTGGCGCTCTTGGTAGACGCCTCCTTGTTGGTTCCCGCCTTGCTGGTAGCCACCTTGCTGGCGCTCTTGGTAGACGCCTCCTTGTTGGTTCCCACCTTGCTGGTAGCCACCTTGCCGGCGCTCCTGGTTCCCGCCATTGTCCCGGCGATCCTGGTAGCCTCCTTGCCTGCGCTCCTGGTTCCCACCGTTATAGTCCCGGCGCTCCTGGTTCCCACCGTTGGCACGGCCGCCATTGTACCCACCTTGCTGGGAGCCGCCATCACGGCGCTCCTGGTATCCATCCTTCCTAGGCGCGCCATTGCCATTGGTGGCAGGGACGCCATGGAAGACAATGGGACTGTTGCCACGGCTAGTGTAGACCCGAGACTCGGTGCGGTTGTCACGGCCGCCGTTTGAAGGGCCAGCTCGCCTCGGCGGGACATACTCCTCGCCGTCCGCTGGCTTCAGGTATTCCTGGATGCTTAGCTGCACGAAATAGCAATAATAAGGATTACAGATCACATATGACACACAACTGCAACACAAAATTAAACATCAGTCTGTTTTATCCTAGTGAAGTTATAACACATTACAGACAGAATAAGCAATGCTTCAGATCATAAACTAAACTATGACCTTTTCCATGCTTATGGCAACGATTTCAAGCATCAGCTACCGCATATCTAAACAGAAACAGAGAGATTATAAGATTTCACTACCTTGCGAACCTTGACTTCCTTGGCAGCAGCAGCCTCCTTTGCCTTGCGCTGAACATTCTCCTGCTTTAATCTATCATCATCCTCCAACTTCTTTTTCTCCAGGAGTTTGAAACCCTCAAATTCTTCAAGAGTGACCGCCCTCCCTTCAGGTTTGGAGGTCTCCACAGACTTCTTACTTGCACGCAGCTTCTCATATTCTTCAAGGGTCATCTCCTGTTACAAAGTGGCGGATAATCAGCAAAGGGACTTGAAAACAAGAATGGTAAGAGCTTATAATAAGAGTGCAGATAAAAGCGAACCTGTTTCTCCTCTTCAATGACCTCCGGCACATTGACAGTGGTGTTCTTAGAATCATCCCCAGCTTTAGCGTCTTCCTTCTTGGGGTTCTTCTTCTTCAGCTTCTTCTTTGCAGAGCCGCTGAGACCCTTTACATTGGGGTTCTTTTCCTTCTTAGGCGGCGGATTTGGAGCGCCTTCTCCCTCTGCATTCTTAGACTCATCCTTTGCAACTTCCCTGCATACAAGTACAAAACATTGGTAAGTTTTTAACAGACAAAGCTACATTTTCTAAACAACCAATTAAGAACCTGCATATAGTAAGTCACTAACAACAATACAAAGAATAAACATACCCTGCAGCGTTTTCTGATTCAGAAGGAGGGACAGCTTCAACATTTTCGGCACTGGCTTCCTTCTGTTGTGCCACAGCTGCAGGCTCCTCAACCTTCCCTTCAGACTTCTGATCAGCCTCAGAAGCAGCCTCAGAAGCTGGCTTACTTTTAACCCTGTACTGCTTCTTGGGCTGCCCAGAATTGTTGTTAGAGTAATTGTACCCGCCACCTTGCTGGAACTGGCCATTGTTCTCATAGTAACCTTGGTTGTCGCCATTGTACCCACCGCCTTGCTGGAACTGGCCATTGTTCTCATAGTAACCTTGGTTGTTGCCATTGTACCCTCCAACTTGCTGGAAGTGGCCATTGTTGTCATTGTAAGCTTGGCCGTTGCCGCCTTCCTGGACCTGGCCATTGTTCTCCGTGTAAGCTTGGCCATTGCCGCCGTTGGCGTTGCTGTAGCCATTGTTGTTAACACGGCCACCACCATTGCCATTGTTGTAGTAGCCCCGGCCACCACCGTTGCCATTGTTGTAGTAGCCCCGGCCACCACCGTTGCCATTGTTGTAGTAGCCCCGGCCACCACCGTTGCCATTGTTGTAGTAGCCACGGCCACGACCACCGCCTACATTGTGGCGATTGCCGTCAGAATCGAAGAGGACACGCCTGTCTCCTCCCCTGCCTGCAAAGCCACCGCCTGAGCCACCAACGACCATGGGTTGCCCTTTGCCACGGACAGCTGGTTTGACATTGTCCTCTTTTGGAGGCGCATCTTTCTCTGAAAAGGTAAATGAGCGCAGCAACGTCAGATCAATACCAAGCGTGAGTTATTAACAACAAATCTTCATCATCGAAAAGCATGTGAAATTATACAAAGGCATACATATATCCAAGCGTGAGTGATTAACAACAAAACTTCATCACCCAAAATCATGTGAAATTATAACAAGACATACATCCAAGCGTGAGTGATTAACAACAAAACTTCATCACCCAAAATCATGTGAAATTATAACAAGACATACAGATATCCAAGCGTGAGTGATAAAAAACAAATCTTCATCACCCAAAATCATGTAAGACATACAGATATCCAAGCGTGAGTGATTAACAATAAATCTTCATCATCGAAAAGTATGTGAAATAATACACAAATCAAACATAAATAATGGATCCCAATTAATAATTAACCAGATGAATTATTAATGACGAGCATAATTAATGCTAGAGCAAACAGATGAACCCAGACACATAAATCAAACCAATCTTGGCATAGATGCATATTAATCAACGGGATATATACTGTCGCATCCATTAGAAAAAGGGAATCTTGTTACTGCCGCACAGGGTTACTGAATGAGAAAATTCAACTGCAACCGGTACGAATTAGGAACAACTAGCACTACGTGTTGAAACTAGAAAAAGTGTCGTGGTTGATTTAAGCAAGATCGATCTGTACAAATTCAAAATCTAGAGCATTGCCCCCCAAAACAAACTAAAGCAGTCACTTTTACAACAGCGCAATATACCGCTACAACGACCAATGGAGAACGAATCTATAACAAACAGCAGGGCAACCGATCGATCTAGTATTATTCATCACGACCGACGGAACGGTACACCACCAAATTGACCTTCGAGGGAACACGAAAAAACATCTACGAGACGTGTTAGTGACCCCAGAAGGACAGATGGATGGGTAGATCGGACCCAAACAGGCAACCTAGACACGAATCGAGTCGATAGAGGGAGAGATGAGGGAAGGAGATCGAGGCGCGTACCTGCACCAGCAGGCTGCTGGGGCTTCTTGTTCTTCTTCTTCTTCTTGCCGTCGGGCCCGGCGGCGTTGTCGCCCTCCTGGGCCGGCTGGGACTCTTTGACGACCTTGATGACGGTGGCGACAGCGTCGTCGCCGGAGAAGTCCCCCGCGAGCTCGAGCAGGTCGAAGATCCCCATGGGGGCGGCGGCGGGTTAGGGTTTCCGCCTAAACCCTGGTGGTGTGGCTCAAGTGGAGTCGAATCTGCGTGGCGCGGGGAGAGGCGGCGGCGGCTTTGGCTGTGGCTGTGGTGGATCGACGAGAGGCCGTGGCGCGGCTTTATATAGGTGGAGGCGGGCCGCGGGGGGAGTTGGCGACGGGCCCGCCCGGCTCGGTTTCCGCGCCGGATCGGCCGCGACCGACCTTGACTCCACCTCCACCCGGGCTCTAGCAGCTTCCAATCCAGCCAGCGTGCCGTGCTAGGGTGCGAAACCAAAACGTTACACTCCGGACGTGTGGGGGTAGATTTACTCTACTCGCGGTAATTATGGACTGATTGATTGACTAGTTGGTGTAATCGGAGGAAATTGTTTTTTTTTTTGGAAACTGAAGATTTACTTCTTTCTTCTGTGGCAAGGCATTATGGGCTGGCTCCGGGTTTTCCTTTCCGGTTTCGATCGAGAGCCTGATGCGATGGGATCGGGATACTACATCTGTGTGCTTAGGTAATTCTCAAAAAAAAATAAAAAAAATCTGTGTGCTTAGGTGAATTCCCGTAGAAACAACCCGTAGGTGTAGCAAAATTCCACAAGGACTCCCTTCTGTGTCCTGCTCCTGTTTCTGCCCATCAGCCAAAAAAAAAAAAACTTCACCTCCTCCGTAGTCGGTTTCCCTCTATTACCGCCGACGTTGGGAGGGGTAGGGAACACAATCTATGAGCTGAGTTTTCAATTAGAATTATGTTTTCAATCTCTACTACTTCAAAGAAACGTTTGGTTCCGTCTTCTCCACAAAACCGATACGTCAATCCTTCGTCCAACTCCCTTCAACGGTTTACATGGAGCCCTTCCAAAACTCTCTGTCAGAATTAGGACGCAATGCATTAAATGCTCAATTAATTAGGAGAATGAGAAATAGAAAATCAGCCTGCAGTCTCCTCTCCCACACAATGCTGCATGCAGCGCCCTAATTGGGCGGGAGGTAGTAATAATGTGCGGTAATTGTGCATATGCTATTTGTCTGGTGTGGGCAAAGGAAACCACGCCGCCGCCTTGACATGCTCCTTATGGCCTTCTTGCCATGTTTCCTTGCAAAGAGACCGACAATTGCTCAGATCACGAGTTCACGGCGAGTCCACGAGATGCGGCCTCGCCATCCTGCGCCTCCGCACCGGTGGCACGCCCGCGGTCCGTGACGCCGCATCCTTAAGAACCCATAGTCTGGCGCGCGGATGCCCCTGGCCACGCCGCTGCCGACCTCCACCGGCACGCACTCCGCCCAACTCGCCGCCTCACGGTCCACTCGCTGAGAGCAACACAAACATGTCGCCGACCTCCTGCACCACAGCTGTTGAGGGCGCAACCTTACTCCATCTCGACAACCTTGCCATCAACGACAACACGCCTTCCTTGCAAGCTCTGTGAGGTTCGTGAAGCCGATATGCTTGTCTTGCTAGATTGAATTCTTTGTCTGTCTTCTGCTGCCTGTTGAGTCTGTTGAGTCGCGTGTATGCTGATTCATAGAATTTTTTTGCATATTGTGTCCTGACTCCTCTATATTGTGATTCCCTATATATATCTGAGTCCTCTTACCTGTTTTTCATTTATTGCATTTTTACTTCTCTATACTTTGCTTACAAATACCAGTTCGTGCATTTGATCAGGTACAAAATCAGTTCATAGGCTCAACTTTGTCCTACTATATTATGTTAATGTGTATTGGCTTACTGCATATCTTGCAGATCGCACATCAATATTTTCGAAGTTGGTAATTATTCAGTTCTGTACATATACAGGATAGCACATCAGACTATGGTACCAAATTTTGACAATTCAAATTTCATTGTGAAACCAAATGGACTACGCGGATGCCCATGGTACTCTATCCCTCATCTAATTATTGAATTGAATGTTAAAATGTTTTTATTCGAATGAAATGTTAGTTCACATTCAGATATGAAATCTGAATCCATTTGCAGGTATGTCATAAATTAGCGAATCCTCACCCACAACAAATTGGTAATTTGTTCTGACATCTAATGCAGCAGCTTTGAAATTTGTTCTCGAGAAATATGTTGTTCTTGTAGGCCTATCTCATGTGGTGCATCTTTAACTCCTGTAAAATTTTGGGGTTTCTGTAAACATTTCTCAATATAGTTAGATTGAGTTATGTTCTCATGTAAATCATTTGATCTGCTAATTCAGTTTCCAGAAATATTGCCTATCCAGGGTAGTGAGGGTTTTATCTGAACATTCGATTCCTGATGTGTCAGATTGTAAACCTATATACAAAAATCCTGGTGCACTATCTCCAGGCATTCTAGACCTTCCTTCTCTGGGTAAGAAGTACCAATGCTTTGGGTTACTTACATATTATGTGTAAATGGAGACATGCTTTCTCGATGCACCAAGTAAAACTGGTCGTGCCCATTGAGAGAAAAGAGTTTGTTGCCTTGAGATATTCAAGTATGTTGTAACTTTGTGCATCGGCCGATCTTAATGTGTTGGTTGGTCTGTAATTTTAGAGTGCAGAAGTGGAGATGAACCGAACTAATGTAGTTCTTGCAGACATATATCAATTTTGGCTGAATCCGTTGTCTGTGATAATTTTGGTATACAACGAAAATAAAGTATAGCCATTGGTTTTGTACCTTATCTACGCCAGTTACCTGAACATGCAACACTTGCTAATCATGATGTTTTTAAAGTTGTCAAGGAGATAAATGATCTTGCCAATTTATAGTCTCTTTGTCCAATTTTGTTATTTTCATTCTCCCATCATGCTGCGCTGATTCTTTAAGGTTGGGGCAGTGCATTGAGTCAAGTTTTCTTCTACTGGAAGGCTTCCAAAGGTTAGTTTTTCATCTAGTTGAATCTTACACTATGCCAGCCTTATGTTGCATGTTTCCAGTTTGGCGAGTAGCCGTTGTCTTTGCCTTCTTGAGTATAGAAGAAACAAAATTTCTTTTCGTCCAGAGTACATGAAACAGTAATACTGGGTATGATAGTAAAAAAATTGTCGTTGGGCCATGCAGTGAGAATATAGATATGTCAATGCTCCATTGTTTAGTTTCGCTTGGTCAACTATACAAGCATGACATCCAACAAATGATGAAGGATAAAATTTGCACCTTTTACTTTCCAACTGGTTCCCTTTCTTGGTAAAATGTGTGATTCAGTTGAAATGGTGGTCACTCCGGAACAGAGGTGTGATGAATAATAGGAGAGTGGGTTCTTGAACCTGACTGGCACAGTGGCACTGAGTTCTTTGCCAAAAGAAGGTCGTGGTAGTATTAAGGGGTGTAGCCAAACCTTTTTTACATGCACTTATTGATATTATGCATTGAAAAAATATATGTGTTTCGAAGTTGGTAGCCTGAGATTGCCATTTTCTTTCAGTTTGTCTATGTTCATATAATAGGTGAATGGTTATAGGCAACTATTTTTAGAAAGGCATTTCTCGAATCATGTTTAAATTCAGTGTTGTGATTTACACTGGCATGTACATTCAGTTGATTTGCGACACGAGGAAGAGCAAAGAAGGCAGCACGGAAGGGGGTTATCACATCCTTTAAGCCTACACAACATATTTTTTGCTTTATATACTGTTACAAAGACTAGATTGCAAAAATATATTGCAACAATCTTTTAGTGAAAAAGTTGAGACAGTTTTGAGATTTTTTTGACCCTTCTTATTATGGTCGCTCACTTGAGAAGAATAGATGGATTTATTCCTTAATTAGAACAAAGAACTGAAGATTCGTACTAAGAAAGATTGAACAACCATAGCTGAAGCCCAATGGCTGACTCATTAGTGTATTGTAGGTTTTTGTATTATCATCAAACCACTTGAGTGACTTTACAAATGATAACTTCTGACATTTATTAGGACAAGTACTATTCTGTGAGGTCTCATTCTGGTTGGGAACGCATGATTTTAGTGGCCTGGTTATGAGCAAGACTGGTCAATGCAGCATTAGATTTGTATAGACTAAAAAATGTAAGCATATTTGTTCTTAACCTGATCACTTGATTGAAACTTTTGTGTTTTTATGTCCAATTTGTTCTGCATTTATTCTTTCTGAAGTACTCATCTGATTTTCAAAAATAAGAGTAGTTCCAGTTATCTCAGCTGACCAGACATCTAGAATTTTTAGTGGCGCAGAAGGAGTTATAGCTTTATACACATTCAAGAAGAAAATTTTATTGATTAATTTTTCTAGGTTGAGTGCATAGATAACTGGTCTACGTTGTTTTTTGCACAAAACAACGGTGTGGCAGCAGTGACGAGCTGATAGTGGAGAGCATCTACCAAGTCGATCGTGTGCTGCAATGCATATGGTGAGGAAACGAAGCAGTACGGAGGTTGCATGTGGTTGGGATGCGTCGGGACTGCCGATGACCATGTGCCCCTGTAGAGGCTCACGACTACAAGTCGGCAATCACAAATCATGCGATCTTCATAAGAAAATAAACATTAGAGAAGCCCTAACTATAATTATTTATTTATTTTTGACGCAAATATAACAATATCTTTGTACAAACATTTCTTCTACTCAAATCATCACAAGTTCATAAATTCTAATGATCATTTGTCGTAATTTTAACAATGCAGTAACAATACATGGGGTATGTAGCTATTGTGTTTGCACATGTGACGATAAAAAGAAATTAACATCCCGTGGCAACGCACGGGCATTTAACTAGTGTAATATTAGATTAATGTTTTGTTAGCCGTCTTCTTTATCGATGCTGATCATTAAGGCAGGCAATGAAAACAAGATTATCTTTCACCTTTTTATACCTTACACGGTATACGAGGTCTAGTGTTGTGTCCAGTCCAACACACTTCGCAAAGAAGCGCTTAGCCAGACCGGGTAGTAATGGCCGAATCCGTAGTTTCCGCAGGGCCAGCCCAAGGTGGAGATGAGAGGGGAGAAATGATCACTTGTTTTTAGTGCCGGTTGTATGACCCTCTCAGATGGTACACAGTAAGTCGCCAGCCCCAAACAACAAGCGTTCAAACCCACCAACCACCACGCAGACCGTAGACGTAGCGCCATATTGACATTTTGCATCGATTGGCTCCACTCAAGTAGACCCTCTCTAGGCTCCGCACCGTTCTCCTCGCTGGGTCGCAGCCTACCAAGTGCGCCCTATATAACTGTGAATTACACCATGCTTTGCGAGTTGCGCTCCACACGGCTTGTTCAGCCGGTGGCCAGAGCACATATGGCGAACCAAAAGCTAGATCGGTGAATTCAAATAACCAGACGACCAACATCACCTCCTATCTCAAGTCATGCCAAGTGTACCGGCGAATGGAAGACCGATTTGATGATAGCCATCGAATAGCAGGGCCGGAAAACTACAAGGAACCTGGCCGCACCCGAAGCGGAGGAGCAGTACCATACATCTCCAAATGATCTTTGCATCGACTTTTTGGAGCTTCGGTTGGTTGCCATCGAATTATGGAACATCCATTTTGGACAATATCGTGGTACAAAAGGGAGTCAACATATCATCGACCACATCAAACGAGAGATGCATAAGTGTATGAGGGGTGTCGTATAACTATTTCCGGAGGCAACGTGAGCCCCTACGCCTTGCCTCCTTGTAGTCGAGACACCGAGGTACTCATTGGGGCCAATCTCCCCCATCATGGCCCGGTGAAGGGGATCTAGCGCATCGGAGATGACGACACGAAGTTGCACATCAAGTGAATTCAGATTCTTCTTGATCCTCAATTTCACACCAACAGTTACACTAGCATGTCGACGATGTCCTTAGAAATACATGTTGGAGATATGCCCTAGAAACAATAATATTCAAATATTATTCTATCTCCAAGTTCAGAATTAATTTGATGTCATCATGCTACCGTTGGATGTATGTCCAAAAGGCAATAGTATTTATACATATTTTTCATAATTATGGTTTATATTACTATGCTGTAACTGACGTGGATCCAGAATATGAGATTCAGCGGAAAACCCACACTCACGTGTAGTAACATGAACACAGAATCGAACCCTAATCTTGTCTTTTACGAGTAATTCATTGGATGCTTGATGACTATGTTTTCCTAGTCATAGACATTTTTTTTGTCTGCATAAATGAATAACATATTACTGGAAAGGAACATTATGGCTGGGTATACCCTAGTAGTTGATATGCTAACAGATTCCACTAAGACATCCCTGTCCTTAGATTCATACCACAACACAGTTATAGTACAATGCATTATTTGACCATGACGTTATGAGGGCAATATATTCAGAAGATTTTACTTTGGTACTATCAAGAGTCACTCTGTAAATTGGGTGAACATAAAGGTAGCCACTGGGTAATTCTAAAGGAGTATGTTACCTCGATGTTCTGAGATCGAATATACTCCTTCGTAAAAGGAGAGATACAAACCTGGGTCCACTCAGTATTCTTGATATCCGTAAGTTCTACAGAAAATTCATGAGTATGATATATAATGTGGGATATCATAATAAAGTAACGAGAAGTGGGAATATTACTAGTTAATGAGACAAGACAAATGTATAGTGGAAACTGAGATTTTTCCACGGCAATACCGAAATCCATAGTCTCGGGTAAGTTCAGTATCGTGGGTAATGGGAGAATTGTATAATGAACAACAGGTTTAAAATTTATTTGTTTATTATGTGGCGTCCATGGCCCCGCTATTGATTATTGGACATGAAACAGTTTCCTATTTCATGTCCACACACTGTTCAACCTGTAGGAGAAATAACTTAAGTTAGGGATACTTTATGTGTATATCGGTAGGTCCGGATCAACAAGGAGTGTCATCAAAACGGAGTTTATGCGTGATAGATGTTAGAGAGAATTTATATTGAGGGCATTGGATCCCCTAGAGTAATAGAAACAATTTCTATTACTATCGGAATTTATTTCGGATTTGTTCTAAAAGAGAAATTGAGGTTGCACGCTTTATGGAGCAAGTGCAGGGGGACATGAGATGTTTTGGGATGTCGGAGATATATTTCTGCAAGTGCAGGGGGTACATGAGATGTTGCAAAGAAGTGCTCAGCCGTACTAGGATGGATTTGTAGTTTCTGCAGGACCGGGCTGAGGTGGAGATGCGAGGGGAGAAAGGTTCACTTGTTTTCAGAGCAGGTTGCGTGAGCATCTCGCATGGTACGCCGCAAGTCACCACACCCAAACAACATGCGTTCAAACCGCCAACGACCACGCGGCCTGCCGACGTAGCGACACATTCACATTTTGCATCGATCGGCTCCACTCAAGCAGACCCTCTCTAGGGTTGCCACCATTCTCCTCGCTGGGTTGCAGCCTACCAAGTGTGCCCTATATAACTGTGGATTACACCACACTTTGTGAGTTGCTCTCCACATGGCTTGTTCAGCTGGCGGCCGGAGCACCTGTGTCAAATCAAAAGCTTTAACGGTGAATTCAAATGACAAGACAACCAACAACACCTCCTAACTGAATTCATGCCAAGTGTACTTGCGAATGGAAGACCGATTTGTGGATAGCCATGAAACAGCAAGGCTAGAAAACTAGAGATAACTAGACCGCACCCGAAGCGGAGGAGCAATACCATACATCTGAAAATTCTCTTTGCATCGAATTTGTTGGAGCTTCGGTTGGTCGCCATTGGGAACATCTTTTTTCGATCATACCATTGTACAAAGGGGAGTCAGCATATCATCGACCACATCCAACAATATAGGCACAAGTTTATGAGTGGTGGTGTATACCTATTTCCGGAAGCAACGAGAGCCCCTACACCTTCCCTCCTTGTAGTCGAGACACCAATGTACCCATCGGGGCCGATCTCCATGTAGTCCATCATGGCCCGATGAAGGGAATGCATGTTGGAGATATGCCCTACACTTGCATGTCGACGATGTCCTTGGAAATGCATGTTGGAGATATGACCTAGAGGCAACAATATTCAGTTATTATTCTATCTCCATGTTCATAATTAAGTTTATGTCATCATATTACTATTGGATGTACGCCTAAAAGGAAATATATTATACATCTGTTACACTACTATGTTATAGCCGACTTGGTTCATGAATATGAGATTTAGAGGAAAACTCACGCTCACGTGTAGTAACATGAACAAACACTAGTAGAAAACTGAGTATTTAAGACCATTACTAGAGAAGGTTTTACCCATGGAAAAAAGAGCATGCTCCGAAACGCGACCCATTAATTGGGTTGTGTAGATAAACCACCTCTAAAGAAAAGCCCGGCTCAGATATTCGTCGATCGGAGGCACATAAGAAAATAGCGCACCTCCCATAATTTGATAGGCAGGCGATGGTACAGGAGTGCACTCGTTGGGAAACCCCAAGAGGAAGGTATGAAGAGCACATCAGCAAGTTTTTCCCTCAGAAAAAAACCAAGGTTGAATCGACCAATAGGAGAAAGAAATCACTTCTGAAGGTTAAGATAGATGATGTTGGCAAGGCACACTACCGGATCAGCAGCAACATGGAATCTACGCAACACAATTAAAGTACTTTGCCCCAACGAAACAGTGAGGTTGTCAATCTCACCGGTTTTTCTAACAAAAAGGATTAGATGTATAGTGTGGAAAGTAGTACTTATTTGCAGTAATGAAAAGAGAACAATGATTGAGTGAATGACAGAAAAACAGTAATTGCAGTAGGAAAAAAGTGGTTGTAGTGGTTGTATTATCTGTGTAAAGAAATGAACCGCGGTCCATAGTTCACTAGTGGTGTCTCTCCAAAACTGATAGATAACATGATGGGTAAGAAAATTATAGCCTGGCAGTTTACATATATATGCATGACATGATGATTACTATGTGATTCATATGGGCACTACAACATAATGCATAGATCGTTACCCAACTGCATCTATGACTAATAATCCACCCTCGGAGTGTCATTGAATCAAACTTCGGGTATCAAGTTGCAAGCAACAGATAATTGCATTGAGAAAAGTGTGTAATGTAAAAAATGTAAAAATATCGTTGTTTTCTCCCTAAAGGCAACAACACATCCCCCACCTGTTACGTTTCTGCCACTCTAGCGTGAGTGAAAGGCAGGAATGAACCCATTATCTAGCATAAATACCCCCTCTTGGAGTTACAAGCATCAACTTGGCCAAGACATCTACTAGTAACAGAGAGCATGCAAGATCATAAATAACATAAACATGATAGATTGATAATCATTGGACATAGCATTAAATATTCATCGGATCCCAGCAAACACAACATGCAATATTACAATAAGATGATCTTGATCATGTCAGGCAGCTCACAAGATCTAAAATGAGGCATAAAGAGGAGAGAACAACCATCTAGCTACTGTTATGGACCCGTAGTCCAAGGATGAACTACTCATGCATCACTCCGGAGGCGGGTGATACGTCCATTTTGAATCACTATTTTATATCATAATTTTCTGTTATTCATCGATATATTTCATGTTATGATGCATCTCTTATGTTATTTTATCTTATTTTGCATGTTTAATAATTTTTGGAGAATAAACACCGGGACCAGGAATCTGATGGAAAAAACACCGTAGGGATACCATATTTCAGAAGATCAGAAGAAGAAGTGGGACACCGGGGGTGTCCTTAAAGTCCAGGGGAAGAACACAGCGAGAAGGAGAGCTAGAGGGGGGGCCACCATGGGGTGGCGCGGCCCCCCCTTGGCCGCGCCACCTATAGGTGTGGCCACCTTGGCCCACCTATGGGGGATAATTTTGGCGTGCTTGTCCCCCAGGAAACCCTAAGCCTCATTCCATCTTCGAAGAATTATTCCGCCGCCGCCTCGGGGCGAAAAACACCCGAGAGAGAAAAGCTCTCTGGCAGGGAGAAATCTGCCAGGGGAATTCCTCTCCGGAGAGGGGAAATCACCGCCATCGTCACCGTCGTCACTCCGGGCATCATCAAGATCGTCATCATCATCATCACCACCACCACCATCACCCTCATCATCCACCTTCATCGCGCTGTAACAATTAGGGGCCTCTATCGTTATTTTGCATTAGATCTCTCTCCCGGTGTAGATTACTTGTTAGTAGTTGATGCTTGTGAGATTTATCGGTGTTTGCACTTTATGAACAGATTGTTATCATCTATTATATCACCTATGATCATGATCCATATGATGTGTTGTGAGTAGTTCGTGTTGTTCTTGAGGACATGGGAGAAGTCAAGTTGTTAGTAGTGAAGTAATGTTGAGTAATATTTAATGTTTGATATTTAAGTTGTGAAAGAAGTCTATATAACCCCCACAAGTTTCACAGTTTGGACTCAGCACCCCCTCAAGTCTAAACTAGCACACTTAACCCCCACATCTTTTCAAAACCATGTAGTTGACCCCCTGAGCTGTTTTACATAGTTGTTTTGCTGACATTGACGGTGAGGATAGAGCCATCAGCCTGCAGATCCTAACCTTGTCGCTGTTCGCAGCTGCAATCCTTCCGGTACACTTTCAGTGCCTCCTGATGAGCTGCCGCATGGCTGGCACCCTCTCTCCGTCACCATCACGCCACCAAGCCCCGATGAGGAACACCAGAGCGGCACGTCCTGCAGGCCGGCGACGATCGGCAGCTCCGTGCCCGGAACGTTGTCCTGCAGGCTGCAGACCCATGAGGTTCCACAGCATGCTCTGGCACGCCCACAGGTCGTGATCCCATCCCCGTCCTGCCCACGAACGCAGTAAGTGCATAGTAGAAAGGTGCACGGCCGAGTCGGAATGGCCGGCGGCGCGATGGACAGCCGAGTCGGGACGGCCAGCGGAACGCGCGCACGTAACTAGATAAGCAGGCAAGCAGCTAGCTAGATTGATTGAGCAATGCACGGTTAGCTAAGCTAGCCTAGCTGCTGGAATGATCGGGTGCCTGGCATCTCCATGTCTGCGCTCTCGGCAAGAACCGAAAAAAGATGCGGCAGCCCTAGCTACCCGGGACAAGGACACGCAGTTTAGTGCTGCTGCTAGATGATGGCCACGGAAAAAAAATAACAAGAAACGGCGGCGGACTACGGTGCCGTCAGAGAAGAAAAAGAAGAGCATACAAATTGATGGGAAAAAGAAAAAAGAGTCAACAAAACCACCTTCCATGTAAGCAAAACCAGTTTACAAAACAGCTAACTAGGGATCAGGGGGTCAATTACATGGTTTTGAAAAGATATGGGGGTTAAGTGTGCTAGTTTAAACTTGAGGGGGTGCTGAGTCCAAACCGTGAAACTTGTGGGGGTTATGTAGACTTCTTTCTTTAAGTTGTGGTGTTATTCTTCTAGTGGTGTCATGTGAACGTCGACTACATGATACTTCACCATTTATGGGCCTAGGGGAATGCATCGTGTATTTGGCTACTAATTGTGGGGTTGCCGGAGTGACAAAAACCTAAACCCCCGTTAGGAAACCCTTACACGAGGGAGTGTAGGATCCCGAAATTTAAAGTTGTGGTTAGATTTATTTCTTAATAACTTTCTTGTGGTTGCGGATGCTTGCAAGGGGTATAATCACAAGTATGTATTAGTCTTGGATTTTACGGTACATTAGCATAGATTCACCGACACAAAACTTATCAAAACACCAAAATTATTCAGCTGCATGGAACAAAAGCACTTGACAGAAACCTCCCGTGTGTCCTCAAGAACGTTTTTTAATCATAAGTAAACTCACCGGCTTGTCCTTTGCTGAAGAAAGGATTGGGCCACTTGCTGCTATTATTACTACTGCATTTTATTTACTCGCACTTTATTTATCTGCAATATCAAAAAACCCTACAAATCTATTTTCCAGTATTTACAGTTATTCCTTCATCGAAACTGCTTGTCAACACCTTCTGGTCCTTGTTGGGTTCGACACTCTTATTTATCGAAAGTACTACGATACACCCCCTATACTTGTGGGTAATCAAGACTATTTTTTGGTGCCGTTGTCGGGGAGTGAAGCGCTTTTGGGAAGTGGAATTGATAAAGGAAGCTTCTATTGTAAGTGTTGTTTTTATTATTGTCTACTGCTTTATCACGCTATGTTTGGAACTCCTTTTGAGTCCTTATTTGTGGGCACTGCTTTCACTGCTAGGGTAGTAAGCGACCCACCGCCTGATGATTTGGAACCTTATAAAATACATATAAAGATTGTTAAACATGTTATGGATAACTACTATTCAGGTGATGGAAATGTCCATCCTAGTGATCATTTGCTCTTTTTACATGAATTATTCGATTTGTTCAAGTGTGCAGGTATTACTATGAGCCAAGTGAAGAGGAAATTATTCTCTATATCATTGACAGGCCGAGCCGCTGAATGGTTCAAACTGCTGAAAAATAGCCAAACTATTGAATGAGAGGAAATTGTACCTCTCTTTTATTCTAAATTCTATCCTCCAAGTGAAATCCATAGAGATCGGAATTATATATATAATTTTTGGCCTCATGAAGGAGAGAGTATTTCCCAAGCATGGGTGTGACGCCCCGGGATCGGGCACTATCCAGATTTCAGCATTTCCGCCAAATCCGCATAATAACCGATTCCAGGTTGCCACTTGTGATAACATTACAACAGTTCACGAATATTCCGCAACAACAGAAAAGATGTATACAAGATGACTCAAACGAGTCAGGAAACAACTGATACAATACAAAGATCCAAATAACAGCGGAAGAAACAACATAGCGTCCGGCTACGGACAAGATACAAATTGGACTAAGAGTCCTGAAGATAACCGAGAGCGTCCAATCCCTGCCCAGGCCAAGCCGGAGGGATTCCCAAGCTAACGTCGTCAGACTTCAAAACCTGTTGACTGCAATGTTGAATATGCAGCCACGAAAGAGATTCGTGGGTCAGTACGGTTAAGTACTGGCAAGTGGATAAACCCATACTCACAAGATACCGGCGTAGCCATTCATCACAGGATACAAATACTTTGGGATCAACGGAAAGGAAGGGATTATTGCAAATAAGCGACAGCGGGCTGCACTAACCAACTACAGAGAGATACTACAACTTCTGGCTAACAGAAAGGAGATAAGATCGAGTATCGTAACCAACTGAAAGTAACTCCAAACAAACCCATCCTGGATCTCGCCCCTTATCCAAAGAAGCAATCCGAGGATAACTCACACAGTTGGATTAATGAATAATGGATCAGGTTGTTGTGTCAATAGGACTATTACTAGTCAAGTTATCATTAGTTAGGTGTAAGTTGTTCTGAGTACTTGTTAGCCAGTACTTTCACCAAGTCGTCACATAACCGCGGACAACACGGCTTCTCGAGAAGATTTATCCCTGCAGGGTGTGCTCCAGTACCCGTACACACTCAAGCCACCAACTAAAACTCAGGTTGGCTTGACACGACCCAAACCATCTCTACAACCCATCCTAGGAGCCACGGAGCTATAAGGTCCCAGCCACGCAGCCGAATACTCAGCGCAGGTGTGCAAAACTCCCGCAGGACACAACACCCCGGCACTACAGGCCTCGCCCTATATGCATCATCATCACCAGTAACCAATGGGGGTACCTCCCATTATGCAAGGAGCAAATGGAACACCCGAACTAAGTGTGGCTCTTCGGACAAGCTGCAGATCAGGTCTAAGTCGAGGGGGGTCCCATACTACCACCCGGATGCGGTGAGCACGCTCATCATGGATCAGTAGACAAGACCCTTTTCCTATTAGGGTCGACACTAGCAGGCCTCAAAACCACTTAGGGCATCCTGCCGGTGCCTTATCAGCATATTATTAATAACAGGTTGATTGATTAACATCGAGCCCCCAGAACATAATGAAGTAATAACAGAAGGTAACAGGTAACAGACTCGAGCAAAGCAACCTAAGCATGCTAGTAAGACACGGGCACAAGCAATGGTTATAGGTGTGGAGGTGAGGCAATATCAAGGTTAAGGGATTCATGTGATGGGTTCGTAACAGAAACAACTACTACTAAGGCTAGCAGAAAAGAACAACGGCAAGAATCGGTAACAAGTGATGAAAGGCAGCCATATGGCAGCAAGTGAGTATACTTGCCTGAGATCCCGCAAGGTAGCAGAACTTGTCGTTGCTCACATCATCTCAACGTCCTATCCGCGAAGAAGCAACGAACCTCGAACAAACAACGGGATGCAACAATTACTACTACGGCAAAAGATCCAGCATGATCAAGATATGGATGCATGACAAGTTTAAAGATGCCTCAAGGTAAACTAGTTGACAAGATAAACAAATTTAAATGGACCCATATGCAATTTGAGTTGCATATGAAAAGCCCATGAATTATGGTTAGATTATTTGTTTTCCAACTAACCAATAGGTGAAAGTGGATTAGCATGATGCATTGATGAGGAAAACAACAAAATAACAACAATAGAATCAATTGGAAATAAGGTTTAACAAGTTTGGAAATTATTGGTTAAGGTTGGAAAGTTTGGTTACTTAAGCATGTCACACAAGCAATTGTTGTTTTCATCAAGTTAAAGTGTTCAAAACAATTAACAAAATTTGTATTTGAAAAGAACATCAAATTTTAGTTGGATTACATGTTTCAAATATGGAAATTGGAATTAGGATAATTTAATCATGAATTAAACAAGTTTTAAATGAATTGGAAACAAGTTTGGATATAATTGAAGTTTTATTTGTTCAAACCATAAATTCAAACTCACATTTGAAAAGTTCACACTTTGATGGTTTGAAAACATATTTTGCATGTTCAAAATTATTTTATTTGGAGCAAGTTATGATTTAATCAAATTTAAATGAATTAAACAAGTATTAAATTATTTAGGCAATTTAAATTATTCAAACCATGAAACAAAATTTATATTTGAAAAGGTTATTCAAAATGGTATGGAAAACATATTTTATTTGTATTATTTGGAATTAGTATGAATTATTTATGAATTGTTGCAAATTACAATTGAATTATTTGAATTCAAATTTGAATTGCATTTTGAAAGTTCAAAACAGAAAACAAAAAGCATATTTGAAAAGTTCAGGAAATTTGGATTGGAAAACATATAAAATTTGTGGTATTTGGATTTGTGGTTTGAAAGTTGTGAGCATTTGAATTTCTAGGTTTATTTGCAAAAGGCCAGGGACTGATTTGTGATTTTACAGGGACCTAGTTGAGAGGAAGAAAAACTAGGTCTGGGTTTCAGATCCAGGGCTACTCCCTGTACCATACCCAGAGGGGCTGACCAGTGGGGCCAGGCCGGATTGGCGCAGAGGTGGAGGGTGTGGAGGCTGACTGGGCATCCAGGGTCACCGACAGGTGGACCCTGTCCGTGCGCGCGGAAAAGGAAGAAAAAAGGGGGAGGCTTTGCCTCCCCGGGGGCTTGAACTCGCGACTTGCTGCGCCGCACCAAGGGACCGAACCACTGGGGTAATCGCGCGCTTGTGATGGACCTAGGGGACGTGGGGTTTTGAGGTGATCTCTCGCGTGATAACCGAACTGAACAAAGTTCAGACACGGAACCTGTCGAGGACAACAGCCGGCGGCGACTACAGCGATTGCGGCCGAGCGTGAGCGTGGGTGCGTGCAGGTGCGGGGCACTAGTGCGTGCGATGCCGTGCTGGTGCGTGTCCAGGGCGTGTGGGCGTGCGAGAGAGAGGGGAAGGGAGCGGAGGCGAGGATCGATCACCTGCTGCTCGAGCTGCTGACGGACAGGCGCCGACGTCCTCCTCCGGCGATGGCGCGGCGTCCACGGCAGCTCCCAGCTGGAGGCGATGGGACGGGAGGGTGGCCGGGGCACCCCCGTTTCCATTCCCGCGATCGGCCGTCCCCGGCGCCCACCCTTTCCCCGCCGCCCTGGAGCTTCCTCCTCCGGCCATGGCATCGCTGGTTTTTCAGAGAGTTACAAAAGAGCAGAAAGGTAGGGTGGGCAGTGGATTGGCGGCGCTAGGAGGGGGAAGGAGGAGATGGAGTAGGTGGCTAGGGTTTGGAGGGGGCTTGAGGGAGAGATATAGGGGAGGGGGAACAGGGCACATGGGGGAGTGGGTGGTGTTGCTGCTTCTGCTTTTTGGCAGAGGGAAAACGACAGAGAGATGGGGGCGTACGGAGGTTGGGGGTGAGTCGCATGGGCTTGGTGGGCTGGGAAAGAATTGGGCCGGCCTCCTTCTATCTTGCTTTTTCCTTTATCTCCTTTCTTTTTTTTTTGTAATGGGATGAAAGGGAGAGGTAGATGGAACAAAGGATTTGGGGGGGGGGATTTAGGGTTTTCCTTTAAGCCATTTTTAGTAAGTTTCAAAACAAAAATTTAAAGCAAATATTAACACTATTTCACAAGGTTGACAGCTTAATTGGAATTTAAGTTATTAAGTGAATTTTTTTTCCATAGAGTTTAGGGTGTTTATATTTTATGGAATATATTCTATTGATTAACAAAACAGCAACATCGAGGTAGGTTACCTATTTTCAACAATTTAAAAAAATGACAATTAGTTTGAAATTTAGTATTTGAAATTCATATAGGGTTTCATTTGATTTAAAATAGACAAATTTTATTTAATAAGCCCAAACAATTATGAAAATTATTGAATTTAATTTGTTTACAAGATTTTAATTTTTTTAAACCCACATTTGAAATATGCCAAATAGGATTGAGTTGATTTGAATTTGAATGTGTTGTTTGCATTTACCATTAGGGTTTTTGAACAATTTAAATTGTTTTGAAGTTTTGATTGGTTTGGAAAAACATGATGCAATGCTTATGATGCATGAGATGCAAAACAAAAGAAAACAAACAACTTTCTAGCCTAAGGTAACACCCCAGGTGTTACAGACGACACCACTAACAAGGGATTGCGCCCTCGCAATCCACCTGCTAACCCGGGAGGGAAAAGAGGTTCGACTATCGATTCTTCGTGCTTCCAGTTGATCTCCTCGACACCACTAACAAGGGATTCTTGCTCGGAGTGACGACGATGTTCTTCCACCAGGAATCTTCCGATGATCGAACCTATTAGGTTAAAGGCTCAGAAAACGTCCACCCACGTAGGATCCTAACACTTTGAAAGATTGAGTACGAGAGTAGACTCCAAAACAAATATGATGGGAGGGGAAATAGAATAGGGATAAGGAGAAAAACAAGAATCCTATTGAGATGTTTTTTTTTCCAAAATAGTCTAGCAGAAATAGTTTTTGACACTCTAGAAACAACGACCGTTAGCGAGGTTATCCTACAGGCTTTGCGGACCCGTTGCTTCGATAAACATTCGTATCGAAACAATCTCGGGAATCGGAACCAAGGCTCTGATACCATTTGTGACGCCCCGGGATCGGGCACTATGCAGATTTCAGCATTTCCGCCAAATCCGCATAATAACCGATTCCAAGTTGCCACTTGTGATAACATTACAACAGTTCACGAATATTCCGCAACAACAGAAAAGATGTATACAAGATGACTCAAACGAGTCAGGAAACAACTGATACAATACAAAGATCCAAATAACAGCGGAAGAAACAACATAGCGTCCGGCTACGGACAAGATACAAATTGGACTAAGAGTCCTGAAGATAACCGAGAGCGTCCAATCCCTGCCCAGGCCAAGCCGGAGGGATTCCCAAGCTAACGTCGTCAGACTTCAAAACCTGTTGACTGAATTGTTGAATATGCAGCCACGAAAGAGATTCGTGGGTCAGTACGGTTAAGTACTGGCAAGTGGATAAACCTATACTCACAAGATACCGGCGTAGCCATTCATCACAGGATACAAATACTTTGGGATCAACGGAAAGGAAGGGATTATTGCAAATAAGCGACAGCGGGCTGCACTAACCAACTACAGAGAGATACTACAACTTCCGGCTAACAGAAAGGAGATAAGATCGAGTATCGTAACCAACTGAAAGTAACTCCAAACAAACCCATCCTGGATCTCGCCCCTTATCCAAAGAAGCAATCCGAGGATAACTCACACAGTTGGATTAATGAATAATGGATCAGGTTGTTGTGTCAATAGGACTATTACTAGTCAAGTTATCATTAGTTAGGTGTAAGTTGTTCTGAGTACTTGTTAGCCAGTACTTTCACCAAGTCGTCACATAACCGCGGACAACACGGCTTCTCGAGAAGATTTATCCCTGCAGGGTGTGCTCCAGTACCCGTACACACTCAAGCCACCAACTAAAACTCAGGTTGGCTTGACACGACCCAAACCATCTCTACAACCCATCCTAGGAGCCACGGAGCTATAAGGTCCCAGCCACACAGCCGAATACTCAGCGCAGGTGTACAAAACTCCCGCAGGACACAACACCCCGGCACTACAGGCCTCGCCCTATATGCATCATCATCACCAGTAACCAATGGGGGTACCTCCCATTATGCAAGGAGCAAATGGAACACCCGAACTAAGTGTGGCTCTTCGGACAAGCTGCAGATCAGGTCTAAGTCGAGGGGGGTCCCATACTACCACCCGGATGCGGTGAGCACGCTCATCATGGATCAGTAGACAAGACCCTTTTCCTATTAGGGTCGACACTAGCAGGCCTCAAAACCACTTAGGGCCTCCTGCCGGTGCCTTATCAGCATATTATTAATAACAGGTTGATTGATTAACATCGAGCCCCCAGAACATAATGAAGTAATAACAGAAGGTAACGGGTAACAGACTCGAGCAAAGCAACCTAAGCATGCTAGTAAGAAACGGGCACAAGCAATGGTTATAGGTGTGGAGGTGAGGCAATATCAAGGTTAAGGGATTCATGTGATGGGTTCGTAACAGAAACAACTACTACTAAGGCTAGCAGAAAAGAACAATGGCAAGAATCGGTAACAAGTGATGAAAGGCAGCCATATGGCAGCAAGTGAGTATACTTGCCTGAGATCCCGCAAGGTAGCAGAACTTGTCGTTGCTCACATCATCTCAACGCCCTATCCGCGAAGAAGCAACGAACCTCGAACAAACAACGGGATGCAACAATTACTACTACGGCAAAAGATCCAGCATGATCAAGATATGGATGCATGACAAGTTTAAAGATGCCTCAAGGTAAACTAGTTGACAAGATAAACAAATTTAAATGGACCCATATGCAATTTGAGTTGCATATGAAAAGCCCATGAATTATGGTTAGATTATTTGTTTTCCAACTAACCAATAGGTGAAAGTGGATTAGCATGATGCATTGATGAGGAAAACAACAAAATAACAACAATAGAATCAATTGGAAATAAGGTTTAACAAGTTTGGAAATTATTGGTTAAGGTTGGAAAGTTTGGTTACTTAAGCATGTCACACAAGCAATTGTTGTTTTCATCAAGTTAAAGTGTTCAAAACAATTAACAAAATTTGTATTTGAAAAGAACATCAAATTTTAGTTGGATTACATGTTTCAAATATGGAAATTGGAATTAGGATAATTTAATCATGAATTAAACAAGTTTTAAATGAATTGGAAACAAGTTTGGATATAATTGAAGTTTTATTTGTTCAAAACATAAATTCAAACTCACATTTGAAAAGTTCACACTTTGATGGTTTGAAAACATATTTTGCATGTTCAAAATTATTTTATTTGGAGCAAGTTATGATTTAATCAAATTTAAATGAATTAAACAAGTATTAAATTATTTAGGCAATTTAAATTATTCAAACCATGAAACAAAATTTATATTTGAAAAGGTTATTCAAAATGGTATGGAAAACATATTTTATTTGTATTATTTGGAATTAGTATGAATTATTTATGAATTGTTGCAAATTACAATTGAATTATTTGAATTCAAATTTGAATTGCATTTTGAAAGTTCAAAACAGAAAACAAAAAGCATATTTGAAAAGTTCAGGAAATTTGGATTGGAAAACATATAAAATTTGTGGTATTTGGATTTGTGGTTTGAAAGTTGTGAGCATTTGAATTTCTAGGTTTATTTGCAAAAGGCCAGGGACTGATTTGTGATTTTACAGGGACCTAGTTGAGAGGAAGAAAAACTAGGTCTGGGTTTCAGATCCAGGGCTACTCCCTGTACCGTACCCAGAGGGGCTGACCAGTGGGGCCAGGCCGGATTGGCGCAGAGGTGGAGGGTGTGGAGGCTGACTAGGCATCCAGGGTCACCGACAGGTGGACCCTGTCCGTGCGCGCGGAAAAGGAAGAAAAAAGGGGGAGGCTTTGCCTCCCCGGGGGCTTGAACTCGCGACTTGCTGCGCCGCACCAAGGGACCGAACCACTGGGGTAATCGCGCGCTTGTGATGGACCTAGGGGACGTGGGGTTTTGAGGTGATCTCTCGCGTGATAACCGAACTGAACAAAGTTCAGACACGGAACCTGTCGAGGACAACAGCCAGCGGCGACTACAGCGATTGCGGCCGAGCGTGAGCGTGGGTGCGTGCAGGTGCGGGGCACTAGTGCATGCGATGCCGTGCTGGTGCGTGTCTAGGGCGTGTGGGCGTGCGAGAGAGAGGGGAAGGGAGCGGAGGCGAGGATCGATCACCTGCTGCTCGAGCTGCTGACGGACAGGCGCCGATGTCCTCCTCCGGCGATGGCGCGGCGTCCACGGCAGCTCCCAGCTGGAGGCGATGGGACGGGAGGGTGGCCGGGGCACCCCCGTTTCCATTCCCGCGATCGGCCGTCCCCGGCGCCCACCCTTTCCCCGCCGCCCTGGAGCTTCCTCCTCCGGCCATGGCATCGCTGGTTTTTCAGAGAGTTACAGAAGAGCAGAAAGGTAGGGTGGGCAGTGGATTGGCGGCGCTAGGAGGGGGAAGGAGGAGATGGAGTAGGTGGCTAGGGTTTGGAGGGGGCTTGAGGGAGAGATATAGGGGAGGGGGAAGAGGGCACATGGGGGAGTGGGTGGTGTTGCTGCTTCTGCTTTTTGGCAGAGGGAAAACGACAGAGAGATGGGGGCGTACGGAGGTTGGGGGTGAGTCGCATGGGCTTGGTGGGCTGGGAAAGAATTGGGCCGGCCTCCTTCTATCTTGCTTTTTCCTTTATCTCCTTTCTTTTTTTTTTTTTTTTGTAATGGGATGAAAGGGAGAGGTAGATGGAACAAAGGATTTGGGGGGGGGGGGGGGATTTAGGGTTTTCCTTTAAGCCATTTTTAGTAAGTTTCAAAACAGAAATTTAAAGCAAATATTAACACTATTTCACAAGGTTGACAGCTTAATTGGAATTTAAGTTATTAAGTGAATTTTTTTTCCATAGAGTTTAGGGTGTTTATATTTTATGGAATATATTCTATTGATTAACAAAACAGCAACATCGAGGTAGGTTACCTATTTTCAACAATTTAAAAAAATGACAATTAGTTTGAAATTTAGTATTTGAAATTCATATAGGGTTTCATTTGATTTAAAATAGACAAATTTTATTTAATAAGCCCAAACAATTATGAAAATTATTGAATTTAATTTGTTTACAAGATTTTAATTTTTTTAAACCCACATTTGAAATATGCCAAATAGGATTGAGTTGATTTGAATTTGAATGTGTTGTTTGCATTTACCATTAGGGTTTTTGAACAATTTAAATTGTTTTGAAGTTTTGATTGGTTTGGAAAAACATGATGCAATGCTTATGATGCATGAGATGCAAAACAAAAGAAAACAAACAACTTTCTAGCCTAAGGTAACACCCCAGGTGTTACAATGGGGGAGATTGAAGTTACTGATGCTCAATGCCCCATTCATGAGCTCCCCAGTAATATTGTTATTAATAATTTCTATGCAAGGCTTCCCCTTCATGATAAGGATTTATTGGATGCTTCTTGTTCTAGATCATTTACACGTATGAAGGATGAAGCTAAATGGGATATTCTTGACCGTATTCAAGAAAACACTGAAGCATGGGAGAATGACAAAGGTAGAAAGTCAGGTATAAATTGTGACTGTGAATGCATTAAAACTTTTATGTCATCCGAGGATTTTCATAATGTTAGTGTTGTTTATGGTCTTGATTCTCAAGTTGCTGCAAACTTATATAAGGCTTTTGCTTCTTACATTGATATTCCTAAAAAGGAATGGGATAAGTACCATGCACCTTATAAAGATACTATTAATTGTGTTCCTGCTAGAGATATAGAAGTTCATACTGTTGATTCTATTGTGCCTGAACCTTATATTGAGAAAATGCCTATGTAAAAGAACACTCTATGTTAGCTAGTGTGATTAATAAAAGTGTAAGGAAACCTGTAGAACCTGAGGAAGAAATATCTGTAGAACCTATAGTAGCAATAGTAAAGGACCTTGTTTCTGAAAGTGTAGAAGAGGGACACATTATATTTTGTGAAGATGCTTCTAATATTGTCTCTCATCCTAGTAAATCTAGGAAACCTAGTATTCATGTGCTATCTGTTAGGATAGGTGATCATTGCTATTATGGTTTATGTGATATTGGTGCTAGTTCTAGTGTTATTCCTTATGAGCTTTATAAAGAAATCATGCATGAAATTGGTTCTTGTGAACTTGAAGACATTGATGTGATTATTCAACTTGCTAATAGGGAAACTATTTCTCCAATTGGTATTGTTAGAGATGTGGAGGTCTTATGTGGTAAAACTAAATATCCTGCTGATTTTCTAGTACTAGGAACTTCTGCTAGTTATACTTGTCCTATCATAGTTGGTAGACCTTTCTTAAATACTTGTGGTGCTGTTATAGATTGTAAAAAGGAGAAAATCCTTACAAAGTTTGATGGAGAATCTTATGAATTTAATTTATCCAAATTTGCTAAAACACCCTATGAAGCTGAATTACCGAATGAAAATTATGGAGTTGAACAGTTGGCTGCTATCTCTCTTGCTCCTAACAATCTTTTGCAGCAATACATGGAAGACCACGAATGTGATGTCTTTATGGAAGAAAGGTATGAAATTGATGAGATTTTCCTACATCAGCCACCAATGTTGAAACATAATTTACCTATGGAAGACTTGGGTACAACATTACCACCCAAGGGAGATCCTGTTTTTGATTGAAAGCCTTTGCCTGATAATATTAAATATGCTCATATTGATGATAAGAAATTATATCCTGTTATTATTAGTTCTCAACTTTCTGATAAAGAAGAGGAGAGATTATTGGGGATATTGAAGAAACATATAGGTGCTATTGGTTATACTCTTGATGATTTGAAAGGGATTTCTCCTACTATTTGTCATCATGCTATTAATATTGAGCCTGATGCAAAGCCATTTGTTGAACATAAACGTCGTTTAAATCCTAAAATGAAGGATGTGGTTAGAAATGAGGTATTGAAGCTACTTGATGCTGGTATTATTTATCCTATTGCTGATAGTAGATGGTTTAGTCCTGTGCATTGCGTCCCTAAGAAAGGAGGGATGACTGTTGTGCCTAATGAAAATAATGAACTTATTCCTCAAAGAGTAGTAGTTGGTTATAGGATGTGCATTGGTTTTAGGAAGGTTAACAAAGTCACTAAGAAAGATCATTATCGTTTACCTTTTATTGATCAATCAAATGATAGAAAGGTTGTTTATTCGTCATAAACGTATCCCTAATTTCTGGTGCTCCATGATGATATTATGCCAATTGCTACATGTTTTCTCCCTTCTTTATGTCATTTTATCGATTTTCCGGACTAACCTATTGGCAAGATGCCATAGAGCCAATTCCCTGTTTTCTGCTGTTTTTTAGTTTCAAAAAAGTTGTTCTGAAAATATTATCGGAATTGGAAAGTTCGAAGCCCGGAAGTCCTATTTCCCCGGAAGCATCCAGAAGACCAAAGAGGAGACGAAGAGGGGCATTAGGGGGCCCACACCATAGGGTGGCGCAGCCCCCCTTGGTCGCGCCAGGGGGTGGTGTGGGGCCCCTGGACCTCCACCGCCTCTGCCCTTTCGCCTATTTAATCCCCCGGGATGGAAAACCCTAAGGACCTGATCAAAAATCCCAAAAAAGTTCCGCAGCCGTCGTCACTGTCAACCATAGATAAGGAGGGTTCTAGAGCTGTTTTCCGGCACCCCGCCGGAGAGGAAATCATCACTGGAGGCTTCTACATCACCATGCCTGCCTCTGGAGTGATGCGTGAGTAGTTCATCCCTGGACTACGGGTCCATAGCAGTAGCTAGATGGTTGTCTCCTCCTCATATGCCTCCATGTTTAGATCCCGTGAGCTGCCTATCATGATCGAGATTGATCTTATGTAATTCTATATGCTGTGTTTGCTGGGATCCGATGAATATTGACCTTATGCCAAGTTTATTATAGTCTTTATTGCATATGCTATTTGTGATCTTGCATGCTTTCCGTTGCTAGTGGTTGCTCTGGCCAAGTAGTTGCTAGTGACTCCAAGCGGGAGTATTTATGCTTGATAGTGGGTTCATGCCTCCTCGTTGCCTTGCCCGAGTGACAGAAACGTGAAGGGGGAGGATGTGCTGTTGCCATTAGAGAGAAAAAAGCGGTGAGAGTACCCGCGTGTATAATCATTGCTTACATTACACACTTTGTTTAATGCAATTATCTGTTGCTTGCAACTTAATACCTAAGGGGGTTCGGATGATAAACTGAGGGTGGATTATTAGTCATAGATGTAGATGAATGTCGGTCTATGTATCTTGTTGTAATGCCCGCACTAAATATCATAGTAATCATCATGTTATAATGTGCACTACGGTGCAACCTTTATTTGTCAATTGCCCAACTGTAATTTGTTCACCCAACATGTTATTTTTATGGAGAGACGCCACTAGTGAACCTATGAACCCTGGTCCATTTTCCACACTGTTAAACAAACCACAACAATTTCCCGCTCTCTCTACTTTCTGCAAGCATACAACTGTTTTCCACACTATACGTCTAATATTTGTTTTCAGCAAGACCGGTGAGATTGACAACCTCACTGTACCATTTGGGCAAAGTATTTTGGTTGTTTTGTGTGCAGGTTCCACGTTGTTGCAGACACCGGTCAAGCGCCAGCACCCCCGTCAGTGGCATCAACCTTCCGAAGGTCCTCCTTCACCTACTGGATTGATAACCTTGGTTCTTAACTAAGGGGAAAAATCCTACCGTTGTGCTCATCACACCCTCCTCTTGGGGTATCGCAACGAGTGAAATATCTGCACCATCAGTTTCTAAGAAAACTCATTTCTGCTTTCTTCATGGTTATTCTGGGTTCTCTCAAATTGCTGTTAAAAAGCTTGATCAAGAGAAAACAACTTCCACTTCTCCTTATGGAACCTATGCTTATAAACGTATGCCTTTTGGTTTATGTAATGCTCCTGCTACTTTTCAAAGATGCATGTCTGCTATCTTTCATGGTTTTTGTGAAGAAATTGTGGAAGTTTTCATGGATGATTTCTCCGTCTATGGAACTTCTTTTGATAATTGTTTGCAGAATCTTGATAAAGTTTTGCAGAGATGTGAGGAGACTAATCTTGTTCTTAAGTAGGAGAAATGCCATTTTATGGTTAATGAAGGAGTTGTTTTTGGACATAAAATATCTGAAAGAGGCATTGAAGTTGATAGACCTAAAGTTGAAGCTATTGAGAAAATGCCCTGTCCCAGGGATGTCAAAGGTATTCGTAGTCTTTTTGGTCATGCGGGTTTCTATAGAAGATTTATTAAAGATTTCTCTAAAATATCAAAGCCTCTTACTAATCTTCTTCAAAAGGATGTACCTTTTGTTTTTGACGAAGATATTAGAGAAGCTTTTGAAATTTTAAACAAGGCTTTAATATCTGCCCCTATTGTTCAACCACCTGATTGGAATTTACCGTTTGAAATTATATGTGATGCTAGTGATTATGCTGTAGGTGCTGGTGTTGGACAACGGATAGACAAGAAGTTAAATGTTATTCATTATGCTAGTAAAACTCTTGATGCTGCTCAAAAGAATTATGCTACCACTGAAAAAGAATTCCTATCTGTAGTTTTTTGCTTGTGATAAATTTAGGTAGTATATTGTTGATTCAAAAGTTACTATTCATACTGATCATGCTGCTATTAAGCACCTAATGGAAAAGAAAGATTCTAAGCCTAGGCTTATTAGATGGGTGCTTCTTTTACAAGAATTTGATTTACATATTGTGGATAGGAAGGGTGCTAAAATCCTGTTGCTGATAATTTGTCTAGATTATAAAATATCCCAGATGACCCTCTTCCTGTTAATGATAGTTTTCCTAATGAAAAGTTAGCTGCCATAAAAGTGAGCTCTCAAGAGAGTCCATGGTATGCTGATTATGCTAACTTTATTGTTTCGAAGTATTTGCCTCCTACCTTTACAACTCAGCAAAGAAGAAAATTCTTCTATGATTTGAGGCATTATTTTTGGGATGACCCGCACTTATATAAAGAAGGTGTTGATGGTATTATGCGAAGATGTGTTCTTGAAAATGAACAACAAGAGATATTGAGAAAATGTCATAGTAGTGCTTATGGAGGACATCATGCTGGAGATAGAACTGCACATAAGGTTCTACAATCAGGTTTTTATTGGCCTACTCTCTTTAAAGATGCTAGAAAAATTATTTTATCTTGTGATCAATGTCAAAGGGTTGGAAATATTTCTAGACGTAATGAAATGCCTATGAATTATTCTCTCGTTATTGAACCATTTGATTGTTGGGGTTTTGACTTTATGGGTCCTTTCCCTCCTTCACAAGGCTATACTCATATTCTTGTTGCTATAGATTATGTTACTAAATGGGTAGAGGCTGTACCTACTAAAAGTGCAGATGGTGAAACCTTATAAAAAATGCTTAAAGACATTATTTTCCCTAGGTTTGGTGTACCTAGATATCTTATGACTGATGGGGTTTCTCATTTTATTCATGGTGGTTTTAGAAAAACCCTTGCTAAATATGATGTTAATCATAGAATTGCTTCACCCTATCATCCTCAAACTAGTGGGCAAGTAGAATTATCAAATAGAGAAATCAAATCCATCTTGCAAAAGACTGTTAACAAATCTAGAAAAAATTGGGCTAAGAGATTAAATGATGCGCTATGGGCTTATAGAACTGCTTATAAAAATCCCATGGGCATGACTCCTTATAAAATGGTTTATGGAAAAGCTTGTCACTTGCCTTTAGAATTAGAACATAAAGCATATTGGGTAGTGAAAGACCTAAATAGAGATTTTAAACTTGCTGGTGAGAAAAGGTTGCTTGACTTAAGTTCTTTAGATGAATGGAGGAGTGAAGCATATGAAAATGCTAAGCTCTTTAAAGAGAAAGTTAAAAGATGGCATGATAAGAGAATTATTAAAAGAGAATTTCATGTTGGTGAAAAAGTGCTATTGTATAGGTCTCATCTCAGATTTTTTGCAGGAAAATTACTCTCGAGATGGGAAGGACCTTTTGTTATCAAAGAGGTATATCGTTCGGGGGCAATTAAAATTGTTTCCCTTGAAGACAACTCCTCACAAGTGGTGAATGACCAAAGACTCAAGCATTATATTCCTAGAGATCCTTATAATGAATATGTTGATTGTATTCAAGAATGATCCTGGAGGAATTTATTAAGAAGCATTATTCAGAAACTACAGAGTCAGTTTTCGAATAGGTATCAGTTATGTAAGAAAACGTTCATGAAACATCTTCCAACTTTTATTTTTACTGTTTTTTGCAAAATATGAAAAATTATGAGCCGAAAACGAGGCGGAGACGGAGCCCGGAGGCTCCACACCATAGGGTGGCGTGGGCCCACCCCTGGCCGCGCCATCCCATGGTGGGGGCACCCCGGAGCCCCTCTCCGACTCGTTTTCGACCTGGACTTCCCTTTCGTTATGAAATTTTTTGCTATATAATCCCCCGGACCCCCGAGGTCGGTATATCGTTTTCTCTTCGTGTTTCTGGTTCGAGCTGTTTTTGCCAGGATCTGTTTTCAGTTTTAGAAGCATCATGGTCTCCGACAACGATTACAAGGGGAAGGGACCGAAGGAACACTACAAGAAATATGTTGATACATGACCCTTTTATAATGATCGTGGATGATTTGTCATATTTCTATGACCATTTCAAACCAATTGGTCGTTGGCTGTTTTGAAGGGGTCCAAAGCTGAAAACATAACGACTATTTAGGTGAGAAAAGTCATGATTTCATTAAACGAATTGGTCATAAGCCGACATCATTATGCTGCATTCCGCCACCTCATCATTTTTGCTTATGTGTCGTCCTAGTTGTCTCAATTTTGCTTACGTAGTGCTAAGCTGTCGTGCTTACGTGTTAATTGATCTATTGATATTTTGGACATGTAAGCAACCTCCACCGAACTGGAACCCACACCCTCGCGCGTGCAAATTCTTTGGAACCTTCGAACTCAATTTTGCTTCAGCGGGTGCATGCCTACACTGACAGGTGGGAACCCAAACCAACCAGGCTAAAATGCACGAAAATAAGGGGCGGAGGGAGGGATCGAACCCATGCCCTCGCACGCACCTCTCAGCGCACCGACCAGTAGAACACGACTTGGTTTTTAATAGTACAAGACATTTAAGTCTTTTATACATTATAACTCGTCTTGGACTAGCTGCTGGGCTGGGCCGGCCCTGCAGGGAGCGATCTGCGGCGCGGCTTAGTTGGGCCGGTCGTGCTGGCAGGGGCTGGTCATGCTGGTGGCTGGGCCGGCTGGCTTGGCAAGCTTTTTAGGTTTCTCTTTTGGCATTTTGCTTTTTTGTCTTCTTTTGTAACTTTTGGTTTTGAACTCCAATTTCAACCAAATAAGTTATGTTTTTTAAAAATATGTCTTATGTTATTATAGACTATTAAAGAACATTTTGAGTCAAAATAAAATAAAATTCCCTAAGCTTTATATGTTGCTTCATATAGGGTTGTGAAGATTCTTAATTAAATTTTTTGGATTACTCTTTTAAATTCAAATGCAAAATAAGAAATGGAAGATTTTAAAATTATCCCAAGTTTATTAATTTTTATGATTACTAGGTCACATACAATGACACATTGCGAAGGTTATCCTTTTTTTGAAACTTTTATGCCGATTTCAGAAAACAGCCAAAATGGGGGACATGACCGCTCGTATCTAGGTGTTGAATATCGTGAAACTCTTGGCGTATCTGTGATGAAATAGGTACTTTTGTACCTATAAATGATTTTTACAAAAAATAAAGAGCAAACTACAAGACACCTGTAGTTCAAATTTGACCTGCTTTCAGCTGAATCGGCGGAAATATGTCTTTTTCGAAACAGGCCTATGTGAATCTTTTTAGAGGTAACAATATGGTTATTTATAGATCAAATATGACATATTTGCTTTATAATTTTACTTTGTATAATTTTATGTCATATTTTGTGTATGTGCTTCACAAAAAAGCCCATTTTTGACACTCCGAAAATGGAAAACGATGTTTTTATTCAAAGAAAAATAAAATTTCTTTGTCAACATTATTCGTTGTTCCAATATGCATCTTTGTGTGGAATATGGGCACATTTAAACAAACTATGCCATGAATATGGCCATAACATCCGTCATTTGGACCGAAAGCCACGAATCTTCGTAGATGATAACTCATTTTTGTGAACACTGTTTCGCGACATCAAATAATATAAAAAACTAAAATAAAAATGTAAAAATCTAGCATGCGCAGGTCCCCCCCAGTTTGGATTTATAATTGTTTCCTCATAGGTTGAACAGGGGAGTGGTGTTGGAGTTCCTAACTATCACAGAGAGAAGAGTAGGGTTTAGTTGTTTTTTTAGTCTTCGTGTACTCATATTACTTTTTTTTACACACAATGCCATGATATATTTATCGTAAAATTCAGAACATGCTAGAGATACATGAGTTGATTATAGCTATTATAAAATAAATTCTAAAAAATAGCAAATATTCGGGATCTTCAAACTCTTTCTTCTTCCATGACAGAATTTTGAATTTTCTGAAGGCAGCCATATAATATAGAGACCAAACCTGTAATTAGCAATGAGGGGTCTACAATAGGTTTCTTTATCCGCAATGCCAGACCCGTGAGCACGCAAGCAACCGCTAAAGTACTCAACCAATATCAGCAGGAGTACCAACACAATTATTGCAGGAAAATATAACCAAACATCCCGATCGACGTTGTTGGGAGCCGAGAGTACGAGTCACAGTTGTCGAGTACGTAGCACCCGGAACAAATATTGTGAGGTCAATGATGTGCTTGGATACTGGGCAACTATCTCTACACTCACATAATTCAGCCTTCCAAAGGGTTTAACTTTGAAGTTTCTGTTTCCGGCTTCTTGAATTCTCTGCTTCGAACAAGTATGTTTTCGGTTGTCGGCCATCCTCCTCTGATTGCTCCTGTCTTACTAGTTCCCATGTTTCCTCCTTTATTCTTACATGTAGTTTTGATATGTCTGATATGTCCACAACTGAAACATGCTACTTTGGGCTTCCAACAGTCCTTACTCATACACTACAAGAAATATGCTGATACACGACGCTCAATATTCGTCACTAAATCGTCACTATATTTTGTTTATGACGATCCAATGACGAAAAACAGATCGTTGTAAACCGAGCGTCAGTATTTATCCACAACGACGATTTTTTTAGAAATCGTCATGGATATCTACGACGATTTTAGACCGTCGTAATATCATGACAATTCAAAATCGTCAAGCACTGTCTGGCCATGCCACATCAGCTCCAACATGGCTAGTCCTACGTGGCAAGATCATGACGAAATGAAATCGTCATTGAGCAAAATCAGCCCAGTCCATTTCAGAGATCTACATGGGCCTAGCCCAATAATTTAGGCATTTTTCTTTTCTGGTATTAGGCCTTTTCTGGTCCATTTTTGTTTTGGGCCTTTGCCTTTTGAACAGTCTTCTGCAATTTTGGGCCTTGGTCTTTTATGGTCCATTTTGTTTGATTTCAACACTATATTTATATAAGCCATGTAATAGGTCCAGTCCAATATTCCGCCATTTAAATTATATTAATTTAATAGATTGACAATTCTACTTTGGGAGATACAGCAACAACGCAGCAAGGAAACACAAATAAACATCAAAGGGACATTCAACAAATAACATTAATTCTGTAGGAACAGAAGTTCGTCTCACAAAGAGAGGCATCTTACATAGCACCAATGCTCATTTGACAAAGAAACAACTAAAAGGAAAAGAAGCCTAGTGTATTCATCAAATAAACAAGAGGAACACAGATTTCAAAATCTCCCCTATCCAATGGAAACAAGACCCTTGATGTTCACCCCATCTTAACGGTTCGCCTTGGCAATACGCTTGATCTCATTTTTACTGATGGCATAGCTGCAACAACAACCAAGTTACTATTAGCATCCGTCGGTATTAACATTTCAACTGAACCATGACAATCAGATCAATAAACAAGCTCAGAAATGTATTGAAAGCATTTTGTAGAATCTATGTATCCCTATACCTCGACTCATGTGAAAATTCATTGAAATTTAAGAAACCTACGTTCCTATCTGCATATCTAGAAGTAGATGAACTGAATCCACAAGGATTTCTACAGAAACCAACCAGGTTGTCAAACAAACATAAATATACTAGAACAGAGGCTTGCTAGCAGCACTAATAGTAGCAGATAACACTTCTGACAATATCAATGTTACAGTTCAAGTAAAACAACGAAGAGAGGGGTTACACACATCCACCATACCGGAGTGTGGTGCCGAAGAGCAACAGGCCAGTCAAGATGCTCCAGGAACTAGACATGTATGCAGGGTTGCACTCGCATGCACCTACAGACAAGGAGGTGAAACTCTCCTCCATTGTACCTGGATAACAAAGACAATAAGTTGGACTGAACTACAACAGATATGTGATAAATTTATACAGTTCCTAAGATCATTGGGTTGACTAGTTGTCAAAAACCAGCATGCTTTCACTACCAAATTCCACGCGATCCAGAACATTTTGAGCGGCACGTTTTGATAACGTCGCGCGGTTTCCGTTGAGGATGGCTGAAAAGTGGAATTTGCTCTCGAAGGACGTGGTCCATATCGACGTTTCTTATATGTGTCGTCGCGGATTTTTGTTCCCGGCCCAATAGGCCCAGTTGGAGGAGAGTTTCGTTCCACGAGAACATCGCAGATTAGTCGAATATATTCCTTTTCATTTTTGTCATTTATTTTTCCATATTGTGAAATCGAATTATCTGTTTGGTATATGTTTTTGCATCGACATTAGTCTAATGTAACCCTTTTAACTTCTGTCACTTAGATCCATCGAAACTTCTGTCATCTATTTCTCCATATTGTGAACTCGAATTATATCTATCTTAAGAAAATAAACATAGTAGTTGAAAATAAACATAGACTACATATTAATAGAAACCACACAATACAACCAACGAGATTGTCGATCTAATCAGGACATCAGAAGCACGGGGGCAGCAGTAGGGGGCTAAAAGAGCATCGGTAGGGGGCCGACAATGTCGGATATATACTGAATAGGGGTATATCAGATGGTAGTCAAAAGTGCCGGATTACCAGGGTGGCCCAACTGGTAGTGGGCTATGGTCCATTGGGCGGCCCAGTGAGCTGACGCGCAGAAGCCGGATTTTAGAAGGACCCGGATCACGGCCCACGTGATCTGGCTTGGAGGAGAAGACGGATTCCTTACTTTCCAAGTTACTAGCTATCGTAGTCTTCTAGATTTCCTATTCTGTATGCCCTAATCCGGCTATTATATAAAGCCGGACGGGAGATGAGGTAGAGGAGGACAGGAAGCCACAGGCCAACTCGCCGAGAAGTTGATCCTCCGCGAACAGCTAAACCTAACCTCACATTGTAATTGTTTACACAGGCTTTAGTCCTGATTAGTGAGATTGCAGGAGTAGGAACGCCGTATTATTACGACGTACCGAACCTGGGTAAATCCTGTGTCTTTGTCACCAACGCGATCCCTTTCCCCACGTCTCTACCTGTAGTCTCATGGCACCCCCGTCTATGAAAACTACTACGATGTCTCGACAGTTGGCGCCCACCGTGGGGCAAAAGACGTCAGGTGTTAAGTTCCGATCTGGGATACTCGGCGGAATCGGCAGTTCCATAACTGTCGGAAGCCTGGAGTTCGACAATGACGTCGGACGTTTCCTCGACAATGGATCCTACATACCGGCGCAAAATTATCTGGTAAGTGCCTGCGTGTTACCGATTGGATCTGCTTATATCTTTATTGGACTAACTGCAGAGGCCATGGGGTTTTGCGGTGGAAGCAAATTTATCCCACCCGCCCTGTAACCAGTCGAAGATGACTACGATCCCGGATTTTGCTCAGATCGCCGACATAAAAGTGATACACACTTTATCGGTATGGTGCAATCCGAAGTCGCCGAAAACACGGATGAGGGAAATCCCGTGCATGAGGCAGAAAGCAACACACCCACTACAGAGGTGGAAGATCCAGCTTTCACCGAAAACACGGATGAAAGTAATCCCGTGCAAGAGGCAGAAAATAGCAAACCCACTACAGAGGTGGAAGATCCGACACCCGCCAATCCAGCGATGAACTCGGAAGCTGACTCTGTGCTAGCCGCCATTGAGGCGAGATTAGAGTCAGAAACCGGATCAGATGATTTTGATTCCGAAGACGAAGACGTGGACGCCTTCGAAAGAAAAGTTAAATCTTTTCAAGAGGGATTCCATGAAGTACTAATGGCGAAACCGGCTGAAACCACAGACGCCGGCAGTCAGGAAAGCCCTAAAACCCCTCCGCCAGAGGAAGAGAGAGAAGATGGAGAAACCTCTCCGATATTTCCCAACGTCAAGGTATTGACAGAGGATGAACCTGTTAAAAAACCTCCCTCTTCCAAGAAAAAGAACAAGGCCGCTAAAAAACTCCAATACAAACTCCGGAAGAAGAAATTGGCTGATCCAGCTGATGAAAGCCCGGAAGTAGGAGATGCAAGCGGAACAAAACCTGCGGAGAAGAAAACAAAAGAAATCCTTGTTCCGCCAATGACAGAGCAAGAAGAACAGGAATTGTTACAAACGCCAGTGGGATTACATGAACCCCCTGAAGTGCTAGAAGCCAGGAGACAAGCTCTCCAAAGGCAACAGCAACATCTATTCAGAACTCGTGAACACCTCCAAAAAACCCAGGATGACATCAAGCTCATGAAGGTAGAAATCAAGGAATACGAGAGAAAGAACAGATCTGGCATTAAACCTACAAGGTTACCCGGAATCGTAAGACCGGAAGTACTGCCGCCAAAAGAAAGGTTTCACAACCCATCTTGGCAAATGCAGGTAAACGGCAAAGATGCCAGAGGCGAACCAATATACAAAACCGTAGCAGAAAATGCGGAAGCAGCGTTTGCCATCCTCAACAATGACTTGTACTCCAATGGTGAAAAACTCCAAGGGGTGTATGCTTTCCTAGGAAAAGCATTGCAACAACAACAGCGAGCCCAAGAGCGATCAGGGAAGTTGCACGATAACTCCGCCCTATGCAAAACAGCTACTTGCGCCGCTGGAGCACCTGGACCGGAAGAACCTGGAGATTCCGGCAATTCAAAGGATAAGAAAGCGGATCCGAGAAAAGATAAGAAAAACCCCGACAATAGGGATGAAGCATCTAGAACCGGATCTCATCTACCGAAAGGTGGAAGCAAACCCCATGATCGGGAAGAAAAATACCGGAAAGATGGCAAAGCAATTCCACCTCCGAGACACCCTGCTGAAAAAGCCGGAAGACATGATGTACCTCACAGACGTGAGAGATCTCGGACACCCCCTAAGGATAAGAAAGGCATAGGAGTAGAACTCCGCCTCATCCAAAAGGGCGTGATCTTGAAAGAAATAGAAACGATCCCGGAAAAGCGCGTCCGCGCAACAATGGAAAAGAAAGGAGTAGATCCCCTTCTGTCCATTCAGCCGGCAGGTATTCCGCACACATGGATAGAGCGGAAAAAGATGATCTATACTTTGGACCTAAGTGTTTCACTGATAGGATCCGAAGAACAACCCTGCATTCTGGCTTCGCCAAGGTCGGTCCAACATACCAGAAATATACCGGTAGTACAAACCCGGATACCTGGCTCTCAGACTATCATACAGCCGTCCAGATTAACAATGGGACAGACCTGGAAGCTGTAAAGTTTCTTCCCCTAATGTTACTGGATGGATCCAGACATTGGATCAATGGATTGCCGTCAAGAACTGTCGACAGTTGGGATGATATGGCTCGAGTATTCACTCAGCATTTCCGGGGAACTTACAAGCGCCCAAACAGCATCAACCAGCTGAACCGTTGCACCCAATTCGAGGATGAACCATACGTGGATTTCATCTCCAGATGGACTGCAATGAAGAATAGTTGTTCTGGAGTAACTGACGTACAAGCAATGCATGCTTTCGTCAATGGCCTAAAACCCGGATTAGTACCGTTCATGGTTGGTTCCAAACAGCACAAAGATCTCGGATCTATGCTTACAACCGCCAATGAGCATGCTGCAGCCGAAGACGATATCAGAGCAAGAGGTGGCAATATCGACACACTGATACTGGCCAAGAAAAACCCTCGCTCTGAGAAAAAAGGAACTTCAGATGCAACACCAAAGCCCAAAGAAGTTAACATAGCCTTTGGAAGTGAAAAAGGGAGCAGATGGAAAGGACGCAGTTCAGAACCAATCAACTACACTAAAGAAGAGTGGTAGAAGATTAAGTCGGAACCCTGCGTCCACCATTCGCAATTTGGGAAACCCACCCATAGGAACGCACAATGCCGACTGAATAAGCACATGAAAGGCAGTGCAGGATCCGGAAACAAGGGGAAGAGTTCCAAAAGGAAATTCTCTAAGAAAAAGCCAGAAGCTGAGAAAGAAGACAGTGAATTGGACACTGACGAAAAAATCCAGGAACAACAGCGGAAAGGCGAACCCAAGTTTCCGAGAGTTGATGGAGAATGCGCCCTAACTTTCCTAGCTACTCCATCAGCAAAGGTGGCGAAAAGAACACTTCGAGAAATAAACGCGGTTGTTCCGGCAACCCCGAAATTCTTGAAATATTCAAACACACCAATAACCTGAGATCAGTCTGATCATCCCGGAAATATCCCTGAACCCGGCACACAAGCTCTTATTTTAAGCCCTATTGTCCAGAATATTAGGCTAAAAAGAGTGCTGATGGACGGAGGATCCAGCATCAACATAATGTACCTGGATACGTTGAGACATCTGAAAATCTCCGAGACCCAGCTCAATCACAGCAACATACGCTTCCATGTCATTGTTCCCGGCAGGCAAGCACGACCCCTAGGAGAAATTTCCCTAGATGTCACTTTCGGAGAAAAAAATCACTTCCGTCAGGAAAAAGTATCCTTCGAGGTGGTGCCGTTCGAAAGCGTGTATCTCGCGATACTCGGACGTCCAGCTTCCGCCAAATTTATGGCAAGATCATGTTATATCTATAACAAGCTGAAGATGCCAGGGCCGAAAGGAAGGGTAATCACCATAACTGGAGACTTCAAGCTGGCGAACAAGCTGGAAAAAGAAAATGCCCTTTGTGCTGAGAAGATCATAGCAAAGGAAGAGCTGAAGGAGCTGGCTAAGGAGGTATCGCCGACAGAAATGCCGGCAGGAAAAGAAACTCGGAAACCAGCAGATAGCTTCAAGGCATCCGAGAATACAAGACAGGTAATCCTAGATCCTAAAGATCCGACAAAATTTGTCGTAGTAGGAACTGGGATGACCGACAAATAGGAAGGCGAGCTCATCAAGTTCCTCCGTGAGAACTGGGATATTTTCGCCTGGTGTCCAGCTGACATGCCAGGCGTACCCAGGGAACTTGCTGAGCATCAACTAAAGGTGATTCCAGGCTCCAAACCCGTCAAACAAGGTCTCCGTCGATTTGACGGAAGAAGACGGAAGGCTATTGGCAAGAAAATTATCCGGCTTTCAGGAGCATATTTCATTCAGGAAGTAATCCACACTGATTGGTCTGCAAACCCGGTATTAGTACCGAAGAAAGACACTACTGCTCTCAGAATGTGTATAGACTACTCCGGCTTGAATAAGTTGTGTCCAAAAGATAGGTTCGCGTTACCGCGAATCGATCAAATAATAGATGCCACTGCAGGCTCTGAGCTTTTATGCTTTTTTGATGCTTATTCCGGGTATCACCAAATACGCATGAAAAAGGAAGATCAAATTAAGACTTCTTTCATAACCCCGTACGGGACGTATTATTACGTAACCATGCCGTTTGGCCTGAAGAACCCAGGTGCAACTTACCAGCGTTGCATGCAACGATGTTTGCATAGTCAGATAGGCAAAAGCGTCCACGTTTACGTGGACGATATTGCTGTCGTAACCAAGGAAAAAGACACATTCCTTGAGGATTTGCGAGAAACCTTCGAAAACTTGCGCACTTACAAGATTAAGTTAAATCCATCAAAGTGTGTATTCGGGGTTCTCTCAGGAAAACTTCTGGGTTTCATCGTTTCTCACAGAGGAATAGAAGTTAACCCGGAAAAGATCAAAGCCATCTTGAACATCTCCAAACCTACGTGTGTGAAAGATGTCCAAAGATTGACGGGTTCCGCTGCCGCCGTCAGCAGATTTATTAGTCGGCTGGGGGATAAAGCCTTACCACTCTACAAGTTGCTGAAAAAATCCGACAAATTCGAGTGGACAGAAGAGGCCGATGCAGCGCTAACCCAGTTGAAGAAAACTTTGATGAAAGCTCCGATTTTGGCATCCCCAAAAGATGAAGAACCTATGTTATTGTACCTCACGGCTACAAACAGGGTTATTAGTGCAGTAATTGTTGTGGAACGGAAGAAAGACGAACAAAGTATACCAGACCAGCATCCGGTATATTACATAAGCGAAGTTTTCTCCGAGTCCAAGCAAAGGTACCCACACTACCAAAAACTGGCATATGGCGTATTTTTCGCATCTAGAAAGTTACGTCATTACTTCCAAGGACATTCCATAACAGTGGTATGTAAAGCACCACTAGGGGATATAATAAACAATGCGGAGGCAACTGGTCGAGTAGCCAAATGGGGTATCGAGCTAGCAGCCTTCGACATTAAGTATCAGCCAAGGGCGGCAATAAAATCCCAGGTTCTGGCAGATTTTGTCGCCGACTGGACGGAAGCAATGGAGAAAACACCAATGCCGGAGTCCGAGTACTGGATCATGCACTTTGACGGATCCAAGATGAAGGAGGGCGCTGGAGCTGGTGTAGTATTAAAATCCCCTAAAGGAGACACAATGGAGTACGTATTACAAATACACTTCAACGCCAGTAACAACGTGGCAGAATACGAAGCATTGCTTCATGGCTTGCATATTGCAAAAGAAATAGGGGTCAAACGCATTCTGTGCTACGGCGACTCGGATTTGGTACAGCATCAGCTCAACCAAACCTGGGACGCAAAGAGCCCTATAATGGCCGAATATCGGAGAACAGTGGACGAGTTCGCCATTTGTTTCTTCGGATTCGAAGTACTCCACATTAAAAGGGAGGAGAATTGGAACGCGGATGCGCTAGCCCGCATGGGGTCAGAAAGGGTAAAAATCCTACCACCAGGTGTATTCGTCCAGCATTTGTACGAGCCATCCATAAAAGGTGGAGATATCGATTACCCTCTGGCTTCCGAGTCAATTGAAGTTATGCTCGTTAACCCGGACTGGACAATTCCATATTTAAACTTCTTAGTCAATCAGAAGTACCCGGAAGGAGCAGACGAAGTCTTGTAGAGACAAATTCAGCGTCGATGCAAAGGATACACGGTAATTGATAATTGCCTGTATAAACGCAGTACTTCCGGATTTTTTCTGCGGTGTATTTCACCAGAAGAAGGACGAGAAATCCTGCAAGAAATCCATGCCAGAGATTGCGGACACCATGCTCAATAAAAAAGCATAGTTAAAAAAGCATTCCGTGCCGGGTTTTTCTGGCTAACAGCCAAGACAGATGCTGAGCACATAGTTAACACATGTGAAGGGTGTCAATATTACGCCAAGCAGACTAATATGCCGGCCCAAGCACTCAAAACTATCCCAATTAAATGGCCGTTTGCGGTCTGGGGGCTAGATATGATGGGACCGTTCAAAATTGCGCGAGGCGGACTTACACATCTACTTGTAGCTGTGGACAAATATACCAAGTGGGTGGAGGCTAAACCCATCAAAAAGCTTGACGGTGTAACTGCCAGAAATTTCATCATTGACATAGTCATGAGATATGGCGTTCCACATAGCATAATAACCGACAACGGGACAAATTTCTCCATTGGAGAGTTGGCAAAAAATTGCCGACAAACGGGAATTCGCCTAGATCTTGCATCTGTGGCACACCCACAATCCAATGGCCAGGTTGAGCGAATGAATAGCTCAATCCTGCAAGGAATACGCCCAAGACTCGAATCTCCTCTTCATAGAGCAGCTGGAGCATGGGTAGAGGAGCTACCTTCCGTGCTTTGGAGCATTCGAACGACGCCAAACAGGTCAACTGGGCAAACCCCGTTTTTCCTAGTTTACGGTGCGGAAGCTATTCTTCCAACGGACATGATCCATGATAGCCCAAGAGTGCGGGATTTTGATGACTCGGATGCCGAAGAAGCACGACAGGATGCCGTCGATCTCTTAGAAGAAGAACGAGAGCTTGTGCTTCAAAGATCCGCCATTTACCAGCAAGGTTTACGACGTTATCATAGTCGGAAAATCAGGCATCGTTCTTTTAAAGAAGATGACTTAGTGCTGAGATTGGTGTAGCAAAGAAAGCACAAATTGGCCCCAGTGTGGGAAGGACCATTTGTAATCAGCAAAGCTATGAAAAATGGGTCATATTATCTTGTAGATATTCGGGACACGGAAGATGATCCCGAGAAGCCGAATCGCAAAAGAAAGAGAAAGATAGATGATGAACTAGGAGAGACAAAAAGGCCTTGGAGCATCCAGCAGTTACGTCCCTTCTATACTTAGTTCAATTTCTATGTAAACATCTTTGAGATCATGAAATAAAGTTGTCGGAATTTTGATATCCATGTTTTTACAAGTTTATTATAGTACAAAGCATGATTCCACCTTATCTATTTCCCAATGATCTTACAAAATACTCAATGTTAACCCGAATTGTGCCTGCGTGCTCGGTGTTTAAAAACTGAATGATTTTCAGCCTGCTAACGGCTAAAGGAAACTCGGATTGTGCCTGCATGCCCAAGTTTCAAAAAATTCCTTACTTTTCTCTAAGTATTATCTGATTGTTTATGTGTTGGGTCACTGGAGCTAGTTAGTAAAAATGCCTTTAGTATGATCCATGTTTCCGAGTTTAAACTGATTGGTTATACCCAGTTACTCGGCATGATGATTCATAATACTATCGAGCCATTTCAAACACTAAGGAAAGTTAAAACATATAAACCAGAGAACTTAGAAGGCAAAGGAATATTAAAACCCGGAAACCTTGCAAAAAAATTCATAATTAAAAATGCAAAAGGCAGAGTTCTTGTTTATACAAAAGGAATAGAAGCATTACAATATGAATTACATTGTAAAAGTGCAGTGATGCTCCTATTGTCTAGTTCCACCATCCAGGATCAGGACAGCCCTTCAAGCATCCGAGTCTTCGTCACTGCTGTCATTCTCGGGGGCTTCAGGGATCTCCTCTTCCGGATAGGTGATGGAGATGTTTACCATAGAGGCAATCTTGGTAGCATGGCCTTTGATTTCATCAAAGATGCTGGCTCGCTGGTTCTCTGTGTATCCCTGAGGGATACAGGATGCCACACGCCAAGATTTGGCACCAGGGTAATGCATACGCATAAGGCCGAGGGCCATGCGTGCACCACCCTATGCAGTGGAGCGTAAGGAGGACTCCCTGGATTCCGCCACCTCCAGGATAACACCCGGAAGTTTATAAATTTACGAGAATTCTATGGTACTTGCAGGGAAGAACTTGCTGATCAGTTGCATTCCAGCATTTCTGATCGCATTCCATACCTTCCCAAAGGCTCGGATTTTGTCAATACGAGAAAGACCTGGATAATTTCCTGTTTGTCGGAACAAGCCTCCAAAAAGGTTAGGCGACAAAACAGAGAAAGAAAGAAAGACATGGATGAATCGGTAAATGAAATAAAACTCACCGAGAACCTTGTCAATTTCAAAACATTCCTTTAGGCGAAGGATTAAGATACTTTCCAAGTCTTGGATAGTGGATTTATCTTTTTCCGCCTGATCGGAAGCCTTGGATTGAGCAATTCCAGGGGCCAGATTACTGGCTTCCAGTTCTTCTCGAACCTTCATAAGCTCCTTATGAAGGTCCAAATTCTCCTTGCGAAGACGTTCGGCATTGCCGGCATCTTCAGCTACTTCCTTGGCCTTAGCCAAAGCAGCTGAAAAGCAAGTAAAAAATTCCGAGTTTAGAAATATCTCGAGAAAATACTTATTGATAATCCGGATAAAACAGAGTAAAAGCATACCTGTTGTTTCCGATGGCTGTAGCTGAGATGATGCCAGCTCATTATCCTTAGACTTAATAATAGATTGAAGGGTTTTCACCTCTTCATTCTTGACGTTAAGTTTATTAAAAAGTTCCAAGTTTATCACATCAGCAGTGTGCTGAAACGCGGAAATAAAAGCCAAACGCTTAAGTTAGATCAAGCGTAATAAAAAAAGCATTAAGGGGAAAGTATGTTTCCAACTTATTGCTTGAGGGCTAGAGATATTACCTGGCTCATTTCCCGCAAGTTTGACAAAGTCTCGTTGAATTCTCTGGCATATTCAGAAAAAAGAATCCCAACGTGATGAAGGCCATCTTGTATGACCTAACGAGGTGAAAATACGAAGTAGTTTCGGATAATCAGCCCGCCCTGTGGCCAAGGAAGAATTAGAGGCGCAGGAGCGAAGAACTTCTTAGCTTCTGGACGGATATATCCGAGTTCATCAAAGGGTTCTTCCTTTATCCGGATATTCCTGTCCAAAGTGGGGATAGGTTCGTCCCCCCAAGACGCAGCAGAACGAGGTTCTTTTTTCATAGCAGCAGCTTTATGTTTCTTCAATTTCTTTGTTTTCAAAGGAGTTGGAGCAAGGCTGAAAAGAGAACATCCGAGAAATAAATATCTCGAAGAACTGGAGGGGAATAACGATAAAAAATTTCCAGTAGAATACCTGGATGTTTAGGGATCATCAATATCCAGATTCAAAACAGAGCTCTGTTAGTGAAGTTCCTGGCAAAACTCTATAATTCTGTGGATATCCCTTGGGTCCACTTAGTAAAGAATGCTTACTATTTCCAAACAGTACCACATGCTGTCACCTCTTGTGGTTCGTTCTGGTGGAGAGGTGTTATGCAATTGGCAGAAACCTGGTGTTCCTTGTCCTCCTGTGTTTTGGGTAATGGTTCTACTGGCCTTTTCTGGAAGGATTCGTGGATGGGACAACCTTTGGCTATAAAATTTCCAAGGTTATTCTCTTTTTCCAATGATCCTCTGTCCTCTATAAGAGACATTCTTTCATTGGCAGACCTCTCAGATGCCTTTGTATTGCCGCTTTCAACTGAAGCTTTCCAGGAGTTTACTGATCTGAGTGGCAATTTAAATAATGTTCAGTTGACTGATTCTGAGGACAGTTGGAGATGTAATTTCAATAAAGGGGTATACACCTCCAGGAATTTCTATCAGATGCAATTTGGTCATTTAAATCCTGATGGGCCTGCAAAGTGGATATGGAAATCCAAATGTATGTCAAAACATAAATTCTTTGCTTGGCTGATTCTCAAGGATAGGATTAATACAAAGGATATGATCAAAAGGAGAAACTGGAAGATTGAAGGTACAGATCATTGTGTTCTTTGTTGTGCACAGTGCAATGAGGACTGGATACATCTGTTCTTTCAATGTGTTTTTAGCTCTCGAATTTGGAATTATTTGCAAATAAGTTGGAGTGATGACACACTTGTGCAAAATCTCGCTGCTGCCAAAAAGTCCTTCAAGGGGCCATGTTTCACAGAGATTGTGATTATTGCTTGCTGGAATATTTGGAAGCAGAGGAATGGAGTAATTTTAAATCTGAAAGGCATTCCTTTATGGGATGGAAAGTGGGCTTTCTGTTGGATCTCCTTATGCTTAAGCATAGGTTGAGTGCTGCTTTGGCTGCTGATTTAGCTTTATGGATTAATTCCTTAATTTAGTCTGGGATAGACTCTCTTAGTCTCATCTCATGTTTATTTGTACATATCTGTAACTGTAACGCTTGTGGTTGGTAATAATGGGCTGTGGGGGACTCCCCTGCAGTAGAAAATGTTTCAAAAAAAATACCCGGATGTGGCGACAGGAATTCCGTCAACAGTTATCGTTTCCTCAAAAGTTACCTGTCTTTTACGTTTCCGGTCGCTGTAGAAGCTGGCATGTATTTCGTTAAGCTTGGCGTCGGAAGCAAGATCATCTCCTTCAAGTTCGTTGAACTAGGAAAGTAGCAATGATGCGTTAAAAGTCAGACAAGGAGGATAAATCCGAGAAAAACCCAAAGGTAAAGAAAATATAAATACCTTGGGGGCTGGATTCTCCACGTGGTATATTGCCAGACTTTCGGCGTATTGATCGCTCACGGCGACCAGGTGGTTGAGTCGCTTTATGAAATCCTTTTTGGTATAGGACTTGTCTGTTCCCCTCATGCTATCTTCTGGCCCTTCGTATTCGCAAAGGAGCCGGGAACGAAAGGAAAGAGGTTGAACACGGCGTCCAAACCAACATAAAACAGTATCCTTCCCGGTTAAGGGAGGCTGGGAAGAAGTGAGCTTGGCGATGCGCCGTTTTATCTTCATCAAGTTTTCCGGCAGTGTCTGCACTTCTTCAACTGCCCAACTCTCTTGGGGAAAGGCGGCGGAATTAACAAATGGAGGAATCCCGTTTTCTTTACCGGGGAATGAGATGTCCTGATGATAGAAGAAGGAACCCGTCCAAGATTTGACGGGTTCCGATGTTTTTATCTTTGGATACCAATCTTCCCTAATCCTCCGAAGAGTGAAAGAAATAGTTCCGCAGATGGGAGAAACACCTTCTGTGAGGTTATGCTTCACTTCAAAGAAATATTGCCAAAATTCTAGACTAGGAGTTATTCCTAAATACCCTTCAAAAAGGGCTTGGAAACTAGCTAGATAGAGGATGGAGTTTGGAGAAATATTGTGTGGTTGGACGCCGTAATAGTTAAGGACCTCTGAGAAAAAGGCGGAAGGCGGTAAACCCATACCTCTCGTGATGTGAGAAGTAAGGAGGACGCCTTCTCCATCTTTGGGTGCGGGCTCGAGATCACCTTCCGAGTTCCGCCATTTGCCTTTGACTATTAGCCCTTCCTTTTCCATTTGTGGAAGAAGGAAAGGAGGAATATTACTCGGACTCCAGTTGCCGACAAATTCCGTCTTCTCGTTCGCTCTGGCGGCGGCGGACGCGGCGGCTTCTGCAGCGGCGAGCTCGTCGCCAATGAGCGTGATTTTCTCCTCCGCCGTTTCGGGAGCAAACGGCGGAGAGGGCGCGGCGCTTGAGCCCGCAAGATCCGCGGTGGCGGAAGGATTCCCTCCGTTCACCGCGGAATCCGCCGTCTTCATTGGCTCGCCGCCGGCGCGCGTCGGGGAGTCCAACTGTGGATCCATGGTGTTGATTATGTCTTCGATGTCCTGCGAAACGTTGCGTGCGGGCGAGGATGGCGAGGATGCCATTGGGTGGCGGCGCGGCTCGTCTCCGGTGACGTTCTGGGCGCAGTTTGCGTTTCGGTGCCCTCTCTCTGCTCGGGAGCATGGGCGCTGTAATGGCGTTCGAGTGGTCGCGGAAGGTTTTCTGGGAGGACGACGAAGGCTATTTATAGCCGGAAATCCGTCACGATGCGTGCTAACGGCTCTTTTGACCGTTGGATGATTAACGCGTGTCACTCGCCGAGAAATCCGGGAAATGGATCGACAGGATGATTATGGTTATCTCCTCGTTTCCCGCGAGAATCTGTCAGAGATATGTTTCTGGGTTTCCCACTCAAAACCCAAACGTCCCTTACGTCAGCAGGATTAAAGTGCTGACGTAGGAGGTTCCTTCTCCGCGAAGGATCGTGTGAGAAAAGCCGGATTTCCCGAATTCCGAGTTTTACGTTACCATCTCTTAAAAAGAAGAAAAAGAAGAATCAAGACTGCTGACCGATATTTCTCGGACAATATACATTTGGCGGAAGACGGCGAATCAGAGTTTTAATCCTTCTTGGGGGCTACTGTCGGATATATACTGAATAGGGGTATATCAGATGGTAGTCAAAAGTGCCGGATTACCAGGGTGGCCCAACTGGTAGTGGGCTATGGTCCATTGGGCGGCCCAGTAAGCTGACGCGCAGAAGCCGGATTCTAGAAGGACCCGGATCACGGCCCACGTGATTTGGCTTGGAGGAGAAGACGGATTCCTTACTTTCCAAGTTACTAGCTATCGTAGTCTTCTAGGTTTCCTATTCTGTATGCCCTAATCCGGCTATTATATAAAGCCGGACGGGAGATGAGGTAGAGGAGGACAGGAAGCCACAGGCCAACTCGCCGAGAAGTTGATCCTCCGCGAACAGCTAAACCTAACCTCACATTGTAATTGTTTACACAGGCTTTAGTCCTGATTAGTGAGATTGTAGGAGTAGGAACGCCGTATTATTACGACGTACCGAACCTGGGTAAATCCTGTGTCTTTGTCACCAACGCGATCCCTTTCCCCACGTCTCTACCTGTAGTCTCATGGCACCCCCGTCTATGAAAACTACTACGATGTCTCGACAGACAGCTCCTCCGATGGCATTGGATCCTCCGTCGGGACTGGATCCTCCGATGGCACTGGAGCCTCCGTCTGGACTGGATCCTCCCTTGCCTGGGGAGTCACAACTACGAGGAGACCGATCAGAGTTTTCTGCTCTGCCAGGGCTAAACCGATCTTCAGTTCCCCAACCTGCGAGGTCAGTTCGAGGTTGATGGCCCTCAACTTTGACGTATCATCCATCAACTTACGAAACGCTACGAGGGAAGCTTCGCCCTGAGCCACCTGCTCCAACCTGGCATCGCGAGCCTTCTTGAGATTGTCGTAGGCGAGCTTCAAGGCCTTCTCAAGCTCAGCTTCTAGGATGTCAACCCTCTTCGCCAGAGAGGTGAAGATGACCGTATGCTCGGCTTCATATGCCCTATAGATAGTTGCATGATAGGAAGTTGATGTTAATCTAGAAGGTAAAATGGATCTAAGAAAGATGAAATCACGAGGAATTCAGAAACAGATCTAAGAAAGTTAAAAGCACGAGGAATTATGAAAATGATCTAAGAAATACGAAATCACGAGGAATCCAGAAACGGATCAGCAGTACGTGAACGGAAATGGAACCTACAAGAGGGCAGCAGACCGCTTCGCCGGTGGAGCCATGGCCGCATGGAGGAACGATCGCCGGTGGAACCTACTACGTCAAAGGGTTTTCGCTTGAGGGGAGACGGTGAGGCAGATAGAGGATGAACTGAAGAGTGCGTCCATTTATACACCGGTAGGGGGAGTGGAACGGAAGAGCCGCATGCACGACGGAGCAATAAGTGGTCGCCGGAACTAGAGGGCCACGTTTCACGTTCACAAGATCGTGACGAACGCGTGGCGTACTGCATGCCATGGTTATTGCGGTGAGTGGAAGAGCGGTTGTTTCCAGACTTGGGCCATGATGGCACTTTCTTCGGCCCTCTCCTGTCAGCCACTTTTTATTGGGCCTTATAGCACTCTGTAGCCCATAATTATCCTACTACAGTTGCAGCCCAAAATAATAAGGAAGAATTGTTGAAACTTCAACGAACACATAAAACATCGAAATTTTGATTATTTTGACACGTTTTAACATCTTCCACACTTTAAAACACTACACATCATCCCAGAATGCGTCGGCAAGTTCGTCGTCATCGGAGTCCTGCATAAGGCTCTCCTAGAATGCTTCGTCCATCTCCTCATCCGACGATGAGACGATGATGGTGGAGGAGCCAGCATCCCCCCCGGGATGTACGAGCTCGCATCTTCGCGTCCCTCTGAGCGTCGAGCCGCAACTGCGCCTGTACCAGATCTGGGTGATCACGGCGGAACCTCTCCATCGTGGCCTCGTCGTCCCGGCGGATGCGCAGCTGCACGAACACGCGGCGGTTCTCCTGCTCCTCCTTGTGGGTCACAATCCTTAGATCCGGGGCGAGGAACTCGGCAACTTCCCTCCTCTCGACATCCCGGAAGTTGAGCTCGGCGCGCGGGCGGCCGAACCGCCACACCGCCACGTCGAACGCGCGGGCGGCGAGCTCGGGCGTGTCGAAGGTGCCCATCCACCACCGCACGCCGTTGTGTGTGATCACCACGGACCAGCGCACGGACGGCCGCAGCTGCACACCTCAGAAGCCGGTGCTGCTTCTCACGCGCGGCGCGATCGGGTGGATCAGCGCCGAGAGTGAGGGGGGAGGTCGGGGGGGGGGGCTGTGGCGGCGTGCAGTAATCAGTGTCGAGAGTGAGGGGGGAGGTCGGGGGGATGTGGCGGCGGTGTAGAAGGGTTGCGTGGTCCGTGCTCGGTCGTATTTATGCGATGGCGACGAGGTCGAGAAGTTCAGTGATCGTTGGCTTGCAAGGCTTTTGTTGAGTTCCGCAGTGATGAGTTGCACGATCTACCAGCACGAGGGATTTGATCTAAACTCGAGGTTTTAGCAGCTATTAGCGATTTGATCTTTACTCGGGTTTTAGCACGAGGGATCTACCAGCGATAATATACCTTAGAAGTTTACGAAACAAACTAAACCTTAACAAGTCCAGGAAACAAACGAAATTACAATCCAGCCAGACAAAATAAGAAGTTCATAGGCCTAGCTCAGCAGCAGCCTAGTCTCTTCACCAACAATGCATATCCTTTGCTCCGGTTCTATATCACCCCCATCTCAATGACCGCCTCCAACCTAGGGTCATCGGTCTCCCTCACAATGATCAAAACAGGTTGTTGATTATGAAAATTATTGCCTTGGACGAAAACCATCCACACCAGCTTGTCGAGGATAATGCGGCCGTCGGTTTTCTTGTTGTAAGAAACGGTGGTGACATGCTCTTCTGCTCTAAGTCGTAGGCCAACCCTGCCATGATTCCTCAGGCCAGCGTGTTCCCCTATCAACTTCGGTAGTTTCTAAGCATGAAAGATAACATACCATATTAGCAGACCTTCTCATGGTTCTTGGAAATTTACTTGCAAAAAGAGGAGGGCGTCTTATAGATACATACCATAGTATAGTGCTGCAAGTTTGTGATGGTGAAACGAGTCACAAAAGGAAGCCCAACATAGGGTCCAAGGGGTAGAAGTCGGGCCAGGCGGGTTTTTCTCGTGACTGTCGAGATTGGCTCTTTGGGCATATACGATGTTGGCATCATCATGCCTCTCATCAGCAGAACTGTCAGAATCCTCATCATGGACCTCATCATCAGAATTGTTAGAATCCTCATCATGCATCTCATCATCAGAACTGCCATCTATGCTGCAAACTGAGTCATCTTCGCTTGAAACTGAGTCATCTTCGCTTGAAATGCAAAGTGAGTCATCTTGGGAGTCACCAATAATAGCAACGTAGATAGTGGGCCTTGGTATCATGGAAAACACTAGTATGTCTCCCACGGAGATGTTCTTTTCCTTGATGAACCAGTCCCATTGTATCCCGTGCAAACGGGTCTTGCTCTGTTCTTTTGACGCACGAAAGGTGTACTTCCTGCCATGGGAACTAAACAGCACACGCTCGCCTACTAACTTGTTGAATGCTATCCGAGCAGTGCACGGTACAACCTGTGCATCAGAAATAAAAAGAAACGTGGAAATTAGATATTGTAATAAAAACACAATACATAATAGAAGTGTAAGAAGAAGAATTATTTTCTTACCATTGACTTGAGGTGACACTCTTGTACAACAACACCGAACTTGGATGCAGAAGGATCAACATTTGGGCAATTATTCTTGCATACAGGGCATGGAATACCCTGTTAATCAATCAAAAAAGAAGCAAAAATTACAAAATGTGCATATAAGCAGATTGGTTGTAAAAAGGAACAATTCTTTCATGAAGACATTTATGTAAAACTGGGGCCAAACTATGAAAAACCGGTAATGCCTCATAATAAAAGCACAACTATGTTTATCCAAGAAGTAATTCTACACTACCAAGAGCAATGCACAATGAATGTGCTTGTACATTGCACAAGATAGTATGGAACCCTCATTGCAATGATATGGTGACACATTTTAATCATCGACTTAAAAGGATCATGCACATTCAAAACAACATCTATAGTCACAGCTCTGTACTCATTGGCCTCAGGGAACATAGAGACACAACAAGCATACACAACTTTGCTACACCAGGTGGGCCAGCAAAAGCAAAGACTGGCACATCTATTTGTGTATGGTTCTTACTTTTGCTGGCCATCTGGTGGAGACAGTGAGGCATCAACCAAATATACATGAGTCAAAGTCATCATCATTGACCAAATAAGCTCATAAATTGTGCATAGTGATAACAAGCCTCATAAACACATAGGTGATCATGCACTAAAGGAGCATCCTTAGAATTCATTGTAACATGCAGTCAGAATAAACACATATGGAACAATGCAAAATGTAAAACAAGCCTCATAAGCACATTGCCAACACTTGCTAGAAGACGTGGCCTTGTATCACAGCCACGTATTGAATTTGATCTCCTAGCATTTATCATGGCATGCAAACCAAGGGAAAAAAGAGTGCTTATAATAGCATGTACAAATACAAATACTCAAATTGTATACACTACAAGGTATTATAGACACTATCTTTCCCTTTACCATGGCCTAGTTTAAATCATCGGCATATAACAAGGAGGACATTCAAGGCAAAGAAAAGTGGAACAATGGAAACAAATGTAATACGATCCTCATATATCATTGCCATGCAAACCAAGGCAAAAAAAGTAACTACAATAGCATGTACGAATACAAATACTCAAATTGTATAAACTACAAGGTATTGTAGAAACTCTCTTTGCCTTTACCATTGTCTAGTTTAATCATCGCCATATAACAAGGAGGACATTCAAGGAAAATTAAAGTGGAACAATGGAAACAAATGTAATACGAGCCTCATATATCATTGCCATGTAAGCAAAGGCAACAAGAGAGCACCAATATTATGTACGAATACAAATACTCAAATTGTATACACTACACGGTATTGAAGCCCTCTGTTTGCCTTTACCATGGCCTAGTTTAATCATCAGCATATAACAAGGAGGACATTCAAGGCAAAGAAAAGTGGAACAATGGAAACTAATGTAAAATGAGCCTCATATATCATTGCCATGCAAACCAAGGCAAAAAGAAGTAACTACAATAACATGTACGAATACAAATACTCAAATTGTATAAACTACAAGGTATTGTAACACTCTCTTTGCCTTTACCATGGCCTAGTTTAATCATCGGCATATAACAAGGAGGACATTCAAGGCAAAGTAAAGTGGAACAATGGAAACACATGTAATACGAGCCTCATATATCATTGCCATGCAAACCAAGGAAAAAATAAGTGGCTATAATAGCATGTACAAATACAGATATTCAAATTGTATACACCACAAGGTATTATAGACAATATATGTCCCTTTACCATGGCCAAGTTTAATCATCGACATATAACAAGGAGGACATTGAAGGCAAAGTAAAGTGGAACAATGGAAACAAATGTAATACGAGCCTCATATATCATTGCCATGCAAACCAAAGGCCAGGCGAGTGCCTATAATAGCATATACGAATACAAATACTCAAATTGTATACACTACAAGGTATTATAGACACTCTCTTTGCCTTTACCATGGCCCAGTTTAAATCATTGGCATATGACAAGGTCATTCAAGGCAAAGAAAAAGTGGAACAATGGAAAAAAATGTAATACGAGCCTCATATATCATTGCCATTGAAACCAAGGGAAAAAAGAGTGGTTATAATAGCATGTACGAATACAGATACTCAAATTGTATACACTACAAGGTATTATAAACACTCTCTTTCCCTTTACCATGCCCTAGTTTAAATCATCGGCATATAACAAGGAGGACATTCAAGGCAAAGAAATCTGGAACAATAGAAACAAATGTAATACGAGCCTCAGATATCATTGCCATGCAAACCAAGGCCAAGCGGGTGCCTATAATAGCATATATGAATACAAATACTCAAATTGTATACACTACAAGCTATTATAGACACTCTTTTTGCCTTTACCATGGCCTAGTTTAATCATCGGCATATAACTAGGAGGACATTCAAGGCAAAGAAAAGTGGAACAATCGAAACAAATGTAATGCGAGCCTCATATATCATTGCCATGCAAACCAAAGGCCGAGAGAGTGTCTAAAATAGCATATACGAATACAAATACTCAAATTGTATACACTACAAGGTATTTTAGACACTCTCTCGGTCTTTACCATGGCATAGTTTAATCATCGGCATATAACTAGGAGGACATTCATCATGTTGATAAATTAGGATACACAAAAGAAAAACAAGTGGAACAATGGAAAATGCACAAAAAAATGAATCTGACCTCAAAATTTCAAAGTACAACAAGTATAGTCACTACTAGCACCTGGCCTCGGTAAATCATTAGCCAAAGTGTTAATAATAGGCCAAAATTCAAATAACCTTGCAAAAATACCAAATCTAAGCCGTGAACCCAAAAAAACCCAAATCTAAGCCTAATCTAACTGAAGCACCCAAATTGGGTACGGAATTAAACCATAGCCTATCGAAATCATGGTGGAAATAGATGAACTAAGCGTGCCGGATATCCCAAACTTAAGCCATAGAACAAAACCACGTCTCCGGGAGAAAATACGAAGCAGAGAGACAAAATGAACGGTAAAAACATGTAGATCTACCATGCATGTCGGGCTACGCAGAAAAATCGAGCTCAATCTACAGATCTACGATACATACAAGGGATAAGAGGGTTAGATATCATCTTACCGCCATTGCCAAAGCCCTCGAAGAGGACGGGATGACGCACGCGGTGATATGAAAAAAAAGCCGACGAAGATCCTGCCTGCCCAGGGAGGAAGAGGAGGCCTGGCCTTCGTTTCCCGCCGAGGATGGTCGTCACGGTGCTGTCGATGTCTCGGCGGAAGAAAACCCGCCGACGGAGAGAGGGGAAGCTCAGGAAGGCGGTGAGAGAGATAGAGCGAGTGATATGACTAGAATAGAGAGAGGGGGGAGGTGAGTGCAATTAAAGGGCGCGCCTTCCCCGAAGGGGTTGACGCTGCGACTCCCGCGCAATAAAGGGCCGGCCTGGCGCTAGTTGCCCAAAACATTTCACAAAAGAGAAGAAAAATAATTTGAAATGGAAAGAAAACAATTATAAGAATAATAATAACTTAACCATAAAATACTCCATCCGTTTGATCTGACAGAATAAAAACAATTTCCCCGATTTTTTTGAAAGACAAAATGCAGATTCAATTTTTTGAAAACCAAGCTTATCTGAATGTGTTGATTATTTAGTGATATCATGCCTTTTTTATAAATGGTTATCTACTTGCTTGGATGTGTTAGGGTGGACACTAGAAAGTCCCAAGACAATGGTATGACCCAACTCTTCGAAAGGTTCCCTCACGTTTCTCCGTTCCGGGATTTTCGGGCAAATAGGGCATGTAAATTCGAGAGAGAAACACATAGAGAAAGAAGTCGGGCTCTAAGTAGTCCTGGAACCCGCCAGAGAGATTCTGATGTCGGTGGAGCCCTGACACACATTACACACTCTAACACACATGGTATTTCATACCATGGGATTTGGTGTCATTCATACGATCCGGAGGCCCCCTCCGGAAAAACTGTGCATAGCTAGCCCCACTGGGGAAAAAGGCGGAAGTGCCGTTCTGGCCCCTCTACGTGAGCCGGAAGGGGTTACCAAAGTGGAACCAACTATTTGGTTGTTTTAGGTTAGGTACAAGGAACACCAAAGAAAATGTTAGGGTCCACCTCTTGGAAATATTCCCCTAGTTCCGTCAAATCCGGGAGTTTCGGGCTCTAAGTAGTCCTGGAACCCGCTAGAGAGAATCTGACGCCGGTGAAGCCCTTACACAGAGATCGAGGGACTCTTGGGAATACAATACACATGACACCATCTAAAACACATGGTATGGTATACCATGAGATTTGGTGGCATTCAGACGATCTGGAGCCACCTCTCCGGAGAAACCATAGCCCTGCTTGGGAAATAAAGACGGAACTGTCGTTCTACCCCATCTACGTGAGCCGGAAGGGGGTAGAAAAGTGGAACTAACTATTTGGTTGTGTTAGGTTAGGCCCAAGGAACACCCAAGAGAATGGTACGGCACACCTCTTGGCAAGATTCCCCCAGTTCCGTCACACCCAGGAGTTTCGGGCTCTCATTAATTAGTCCTGGAACCCGCGAGAGAGAATCCGACACCGGTGAAACCCTAACACATAGAGAGAGTGAATCTTGGGCATCAAAGACCCATACCAGACTCTATCACACGTGGTGTGGCGTGTAATGGGATTTGGTGGCATTCAGACGATCCAGAGCCCCCTCTTCGGATAAACCATAGCCCCGCTGGAAAAAAGACGGAATTGTCGTTCTGCCCCATCTACATGAGCCGGAAGGGGGTAACAAGGTTAGGCCGAAGGAACACCCAATACAATGGTAGGGCCCACATCTTGGAAAGATTCCCCCAGCTCTGCCAGATCTAGGAGTTTCGGGCTCTAGGTAGGCCTGGAACACGCCAGAGAGAATGCGACATCGGTGAAACCCTAACACAGAGAGCGAGTGAATCTTGGGCATCCAAGACCCATTCCAAACTCTATCACACGTGATGTGGCGTGTAATGGATTTTGTGGCATTCAGACGATCCGGAGCCCCCTCTCCGGATAAACCATAGCCCCGCTGGGAAAAAGACGCAATTATCGTTCTGCCCCATCTACACGAGCCGGAAGGGGGTAGCAAACTGGAACAAATTTATTGGTTGTGTTAGGTTAGGCCGAACGAACACCCAATAAAATGGTAGGACCCACCTCTTGGAAATATTCCCCCAGTTCCGTCAGATCCGGGAGTTTCGGGCTCTAAGTAGTCTTGGAACACGCTAGAGAGAATCCACCGCCGGTGAAGCCGTAACACAGAGAGAGAGGTAATCTAGGGTATCCAAGACGATGACACACTCTAACACACATGGTATGTCATACCATGGGATTTAGTGGCATTCATACAATCCGGAGCCCCCTCCGGAGAAACCATAGCCCTAGTGGGGCAAAAGGCGGAACTGCCGTTCTGGCCCCTCTACGTGAGACGGAAGGGGGTAGCAAAGTGGAACCAACTATTTGGTTGTGTTAGGTTATGCAAAAGGAACACCAAAGAAAATGTTAGGGTCCACCTCTTGGCAAGATTCCCCTAGTTCCGTCAAATCCGGGAGTTTCGGGCTCTAAGTAGTCCTGGAACCCGCTAGAGAGAATCTGACGCCGGTGAAGCCCTAACACAGAGTGCGAGGGACTCTGGGGCATCCCAGACCCATGACACACTCTAACACACATGGTATTCAATACCATGGGATTTTGTGGCATTCAGACGATCTGGAGCCCCCTCCGGAGAAACCATAGCCCCGATGAGGAAAAAGACGGAACTGTCGTTCTGCCCTATCTACAAGAGTCGGAAGGGGGTAGAAAAGTGGAACTAACTGCTTGGTTTTGTTAGGTTAGGCACAAGGAACACTCAGAGAACTGTAGGGCCCACCTCTTGGAAAGTTACCCCCAGTTCCATCACACCCGGAGTTTCGGGCTCTCATTAATTAGTCCTGGAACCCGCGAGAGAGAATACGACACCGGTGAAACCCTAACACAGAGAGCGAGGGAATCTTGGGAATCCAAGAGCCATGCCACACTCTAGCACACATGGTATGGCGTGAAAATTGGATTTTGTGGCATTCAAACGATCTAGAGCCGCCTCTACCGAGAAACCATAGCCCCGCTGGGAAAAAAGACGGAACTGTCGTTCTGCCCCACCTACGTGAGCCGGAAGGGGTAGAAAAGTGGAACTAACTATTTGGTTGTGTTAGGTTAGGCCCAAGGAACACCCAAGATAATGGTAGGGCACCCATCTTGGCAAGATTCCCCCAGTTCCATCACACCCGGGAGTTTCGGGCTATCATTAATTAGTCCTCGAACCCGCGAGAGAGAAATCCGACACCGGTGAAACCCTAAAACAGAGAGCGAGGTAATCTCGGGTATCCAAGACCATGGCATACTCTAACACACATGGTATGTCATACCATGGGATTTGGTGGCATTCATACGATCCGGAGCCCCCTCCGGAAAAACCATAGCCCCGTTGGGGGGGAAGGCGGAACTGCCGTTCTGGACCCTCTACGTGAGCCGAAAGGGGGTAGCAAACTGGAACCAAATGTTTGTTTGTGTTAGGTTAGGATCAAGAAACACCAAATAAAATTTTAGGGTCCACCTCTTGGCAATATTCCCCTAGTTTCGTCAAATCCGGGAGTTTTGGGCTCTAAGTAGTCCTGGAACCCGCTATAAAGAATCCGACGCCGGTGAAGCCCTAACACAGAGAGCGAGGGACTCTTGGGCATCCAAGACCCATGACAAACTCTAACACACATGGTATGGTATACCATGGGATTTGGTGTCATTCAGACGATCTGGAGCCACCTCTCCGGAGAAACCATAGCCCCGCTGTGGAAAAAGACGAAACTGTCGTTCTGCCCCATCTACGTGAGCCAGAAGGGGGTAGCAAAGTGGAAATAACTGTTTGGTTGTGTTAGGTTAGGACCAAGGAACACCCAAGAGAATGGTAGGGCACACCTCTTGGCAATATTCTCCAAGTTCCGTCACACCCGGGAGTTTCGGGCTCTCATTAATTAGTCCTGGAACCTGCGAGAGAGAATATGACACCGGTGAAACCCTAACACAGAGAGCGAGGTAATCTCGGGTATCCAAGACCATGGCACACTCTATCACACGTGGAGTGGCGTGTAATGGGATTTGGTGGCATTCAGTCGATCCGGAGCCCCCTCTCCGGATAAACCATAGCCCGCTGGGAAAAAGACGGAATTGTCGTTCTGCCCCATCTACATGAGCCGGAAGGGGTTAGCAAAGTGGAACCATTTTCTTGGTTGTGTTAGGTTATGCCTAAGGAACACCCAATACAATGGTAGGGCCCACCTCTTGGAAAGATTCCCCTAACTCCGTCAGATCCAGAAGTTTCGCGCTCTAGGTAGTCCTGGAACACACCAGAGAGAATCCGACATCGGTGAAACCCTAACGCAGAGAGCGAGTGAATCTTGGTCATAGAAGACCCATGCCACACTCTATCACATGTGGTGTGGCGTGTAATGGGATCTGGTGGCATTCAGACGATCCGGAGCCCCCTCTCCGGATAAACCATAGCCCCGCTGGGAAAAGACGGAATTGTCATTCTGCCCCATCTACATGAGCCGGAAAAGGGTAGCAAAGTGGAACCAATTTATTGGTTGTGTTAGTTTAGGCCGAAGGAACGCCAAATACAATGGTAGGGCCCACATCTTGGAAAGATTCCCCCAGCTCCGCCAGATCCAGGAGTTTCGGGCTCTATGTAGACCTGGAACACGCTAGAGAGAATCCGACGCCGGTGAAGCCCTAACACAGAGAGAGAGAGAGAGAGGTAATATCGGGTATACAAGACCATGACAAACTCTAACACACATGGTATGTCATACCATGGGATTTAGTGGCATTCATACAATCCGGAGCCCCCCTTCGGAGAAACCATAGCCCCGCTGGGGAAAAAGGCGGAACTGTCGTTCTGGCCCCTCTACGTGAGACGGAAGGGGGTAGAAAAGTGGATACAACTGTTTGGTTCTGTTAGGTTATCTACAAGGAACACCAAAGAAAATGTTAGGGTCCACCTCTTGGCAAGATTCCCCTAGTTCCGTCAAATCCGGGTGTTTCGGGCTCTAAGTAGCTAGTCCTGGAACCCGCTAGAGAGAATCTGACGCCGGTGAAGCCCTAACACAGAGAGCGAGGGACTCTTGGGCATCCCAGACCCATGACACACACTAACACACATGGTATGTTATACCATGGGATTTTGTGGCATTCAGACGATCCGGAGCCCACTCCGGAGAAACCATAGCCCCGATGGGGAAAAAGACGGAACTGTTGTTCTACCCCATCTACGAGAGTCAGAAGGGGGTAGCAAAGTGGAACTAACTACTTTGGTTGTATTAGGTTAGGCCCAAAGAACACCCAAGAGAACTATAGGGCCCACCTCTTGGCAAGATTCCCCCAGTTCCGTCACACCCGGGAGTTTCGTGCTCTCATTAATTAGTCCTGGAACCTGCGAGAGAGAATACGACACCGGTGAAACCCTAACACAGAGAGCGAGGGAATCTTGGGCATCCAAGACCCATGCCACACTCTAGAACACATGGTATGGAATGCAAATGGGATTTTGTGGCATACAAACGATCTCGAGCCACCTCTACGGAGAAACCATAGCACCGCTGGGGAAAAAGACGGAACTGTCATTCTGCACCATCTACGTGAGCCAGAAGGGGTAGAAAAGTGGAACTAACTGTTTGGTTTTGTTAGGTTAGGCCCAAGGAACACCCAAGATAATGGTAGGGCACACCTCTTGGCAAGATTCCCCCAGACCAGTCACACCCGGGAGTTTCGGGCTCTCATTAATTAGTCCTCGAACCCACGAGAGAGAATCCGACACCGATGAAACCCTAACACAGAGAGCGAGGTAATCTCGGGTATCCAAGACCATGAAACTCTAACATACAAGGTATGTCATACCATTGGATTTGGTGGCATTCATATGATCCAGAGCCCCCCTCCGGAGAAACCATGCATAGCCCCGCCGAGGAAAAAGGCGGAAGTGCCGTTCTGGCTTCTCTACGTGAGCCAGAAGGGGGTAGAAAAATTTGAACTTATTGCTTGGTTGTGTTAGGTTAGGCCCAAGGAACACCCAAGAAAATAGTAGGGCCCAACTCTTGGCGAGATTCCCCCAGTTCCGTCAGATCCGGGAGTTTCGGGCTCTAAGTAGTCATGGAACACGCCAGAGAGAATCCAACGCCGGTGACACCCTAACAAAGAGAACGAGGCAATCTCGGGTATCAAAGACCATGACACACTCTAACACACATGGTATGTAATACGATGGAATTTGGTGGCATTCATACGATCCAGAGCCCCCCTCCGGAGAAACCATAGCCCCGATGGGGAAAAAGGCGGAACAACCGTTCTGGCCCCTCTACGTGAGCCGGAAGGGGGTAGCAAAGTGGAACCAATTGTTTGGTTTTGTTAGATTAGGACCAAAGAACACCAAAGAAAATGTTAGGGTCCACACCTCATGGCAAGATTCCCCCTAGTTCCGTCAAATCCTGTAGTTTCAGGCTCTAAGTAGTCTTGGAACCCACTAGAGAGAATCCGACGCCGGTGAAGCCCTAAAACAGAGAGCAAGGGAATCTTGGGAATCCAAGACCCATTATATTCCAAAATATAACACATATGGTATGGTATACCATGGGATTTGGTGGCATTCAGACGATCCGGAGCCCCCCACTCCGGAGAAACCATAGCCCCGCTGGGGAAAAAGACGGAACTGTCGTTCTGGCCCCTCTACGTGAGCCGAAAGGGGGTACAAAAGTGTAACCAATTGCTTGGTAGTGTTATGTTAGGATCACGGAATACCCAAGAAAAATGGTAGGGCCCACCTCTTGTCAAGATTCCCCCAGTTCCGTTAGATCCGAGAGTTTCAGGCTCTCAATAAGCAGTCCTGGAACCCGCGAGAGAGAATTCGACGCCGGTGAAACCCTAGCACTAAGAGCGAGGGAATTTTGGGCATCGAAGCCCCATGCCACACTCTAACACACATGTTATGGCATACCATGTGTTGTGGTGGCATTCAGACGTTCCAGAGCCCCCTCTCTCGAGAAACCATAGCCCCGTTGGGGAAAATGATGGAACTGGCGTTTTGGCCCCTCTACGTTAGCCGGAAAAGGGGTAGCAAAGGGGAACCAATTGTTTGGTTGTGTTAGGTTAGGCTCAAGGAACACCCAAGACATTGGTAGGGTAATTTATTTATTATTAGTAATAGTTTATGTCAGTAATTTATAGATGTCTTCCCATTATCCTTAAATAACATATTTCAATAATGGTTATCTTTTTAGGCCATCCATCATGTATCCAACAGCCAGCAATGTTCTCCAGCCAATGTACCAAAATCTGGCGGGCGCAGGAAATTTTGCGCCGCCCACCCAAATTATCGACCAAAAACTTTGCCGCCTATGCCGCCCTAAATTTTGAACCTCTCCCTCTTATTTGCCCCCTCGCTGAAATTTCCCCTCCTCTTCTTGTCCGATATCCCCCTTTCCTCCTAAACCCCATTTACTCCGCTCTGGCCTTCCACCTCGCCCTGTAGCTCCCCTTCCCGGGCTTCCACCTAGCTGGCTGTCCCCGGTCTTCCACCTCGCCGTGCAACTTGCCTTCCCGAGCTTCCACCTTGCCGTCCCCGGTTGTCCACCCCGCCGCTCAGCTCGCCTTCCCGGACTTCCACCTCGCCGTCCAGGAAGCCATCCAGATCTGCCACCTCGCCGTCCAGATTTGATACCTCGCCGTCCAGGTCGCCGTCAAGATCTGCCACCTCGCCGTCCAGGTCGTCCTCAAGATCTTCCACCTCGCCTTCCTGGTAGCCGTCAAGTTCCTTCGGTTAGAGTTTGCTTATTTTCGAGCTTGTATAAAGCTTAAGATCACTTCTCCTCGATCCTATCATACTTAGGTCCACAAAATAGATTACTGATATGATATGGTCAAACAGCGAATTGTATCACTAAGATTTTCTAACTCTATGTTGTCACATCCTAATGAAAGATAAGGCTATTTGTAAAGAACATGTATGCGCTATTTATTTTCATTTATTCGCATAAATCATAAATTCTAGACTTATAGTGTAAGTTATTTATTTCCATTTATACCATGTCCACCATCTAGATAAGGCATGCCTTGAATGATAGCTAAAAAATAAAGGTACTTATGTTGTGTCGAACTGCTGGCTTAATTACTGTTCTGCCATGTATTTTGTGCTACTATCCTAGTTGATTTGGTACATATGAACCGTGCATCTTAGGAACATTAAAGTCAAGAGTACATCTGGTAGGAAAAAGATGCCTCCTGGTGGACATGGTTGTAAACGCAAGCGCGTCAAGGCCCATCGCGAGCATGCAGTTTACCATGTCCATCCGTATGCAGATGACGAACTCAAGCGACCAGTCGTCCAAGACGAGGAGGCAGCTCCCCAAGGCCAGCAGGAAGCTGCCTAGGGCGAGAAGGCACTTGCCCATGGCTTGCTGGAAGCTGCCCAACGGAAGGAGGAGGCTGACCACCGTGAGGAGGTAGCCGCCCAATGTGAGCAGGTACCTCCATACGGTGAGCTGCCAGGTGTGCAAGGCGAGCTGCCACCATCCCTAGGCGAGGGGCAAGGTTCCCAAATCGAGGAGCAAGGTGCCTGCAACGAAGAGCAAGATGACATATCACATAGATTGCATGCTCTACGAGGGGCCATGTGTGGAGGGAAATTCAAAATGCAGAATATTAAATCTAGCAATGCCACAATTTCTGTAGATTACCCATGTGAAGACATTGTTTCGAGTGGTGCGGCTGGGAGGAGAAGAAACATGTCAAAAGGAAACAGGATCAGAATTGTTATTCCTCTGGAAAGACAAGGCCAGTGGACCCAAAGGTTGCTGCCATGTATGCTACTGCGTGTTCATTAGCTGTGAAGCACACTGTCCCTATCTTCCCCCATTGGAAAAAGTACAAGGGAAGGGAAGATATATTTTCCTCCTACCACGGCCATGTGTCTGTAAGTTTTGTAACCCAATCTTCCAGTTCATTCCATTGCTGTGCATATAACTGAAAAGTGCTATTTCTTTTGTTTCAGTCAAAGTTTCATCTGGACCCTAGATACTCTGTTATTCGTCAATCTCTTCTGATGCATCTCAAGAACTGTACAAGACAAAGACGCCATATTCTGAAGCAAGATTTTTTTGACAACGTCAGAGACAAGAGTAGAGTTGTACGAACGCCTCCTGATGCAGTTGGGCACATGAGCGAAGCAGAATGGTGCAGGCTAGTCGATAACTGGTCCTCAGTCAGGAAACATGTACTGTCTTTGTTCACTCTACCTTGCCACTGTTTCTATTCCATAACCTGTACTGTGTCTAATCAGTTCATACTTCGTTTATGTAGATGGCTTGTATGAAAGCCAGGCAAAGCAGACAGGCCGCCCAGTTCTATAGCGCCACAGGTTCTCGTAGCTACGAGGTTTGCTGCGACATGGGGGAAGATGCCTTTGGATTGTTCAAAGCTACACACAACAGCAAGACACGTGGATTCTCTTCACCCATGAAAAGAGCAATTGTAAGTCCCTCAGAATTCTGTTTATCTCTGGGATCAACAATTACCTCAATAGATTCTTCTAGATACGTGCTGATGCTTCCCTTTGTGAATTTTGATGCAAACTCATGCTATTTCACCCATGCTTGTCATCTCATAGTTCATGCACATGCATGCTACTTGCTTTTCATCTGCTAGTTCATCTATCCTCGTGAGCTGCTATTTTCATCTATGTTCTGTACATGCTTGTCGTCTGCTATTTTCAGCCATGTTTAGTTACATGCCTGTCATGTGATGTTTTTCATTTATGTTCCTTACAAGCTTCACATGCGTGCTTAATTGCTTGTCATCTGCTATTTGCATCTTTGTTATGTACAAGTTTGTCATGATATCAATGTTCCTTACAAGCTAGTTCAGCTTCTGTTTCATCTAAAGCTTTTACATGCTTTATAGGAAGAAATGCAATATCATATTCTATAACGTACTTCAGTAGATGGCGCTGTCAAGGAATCTCTTTCTGCCACCGAAGCTGTCGCTGTCGTGCTGACCAAGAACCGTCTAAAGTCTTCGTTCCTGAATACCATAGGTAGGGTCACAACCAGTGCAAGAGCAACAAAGTATCAGCTTCACCTTCAACTTGATTCTGAGAGAAAACAGAGGCAGGACCTGCACTCTGTAGTTGATGAGTTGAAGCAGGCCAAGGAACAAGCTGATGCAGATAGGATGAAGCATCGACAAGAATTGCTGCGTATGACGGAGGAACACAATGGTATGAAGAAGAGTCAAGAAATGTACAAAACCCTTATGGGTGGCATGTTGGCTCATGTTCATCCGAGATATGGAACTGAGTAGCCCTTTGTGAAACCGCTTGTTGTCTGTTGAACTGTATTAGACTGCCTTTGCTGGCGAGCTATGTTATGACCTTATTCGGATGTATTTGTTGTGTTTGTTTTGCTGTGAAATCTAGTATAGTATTTTCCATGCTAATGAATACGAGGACACGTGGTACTATATGGTACGTCCGTGAGGCGGCACCTTATTGGATGGAAAATCGCGACAAAAAAACCACGTCACGGAAACGTTTCGACGTGGACATGCCATGTTGGTACACATGCTGACTCATGATTCGCGACGTCTTACGACGAACTAAAACGTCGCACCGTCGGACAACGTTACAAATTTGTCGGGAATAAGCGTATACGTGGAACATTATGAGAGCGACACGTGGCACTTATACTGCTTGTACCCGCGACGAGAAAATAAACGTCACACATATTATGACGTCATTAACAGAGGTAACGCTAGTTGCTAATCGCGACGTTTTTAAAATGTCAAGACGATGATGACGTCAGGAACGGTGGAAGTGACGTCAGTAACGGGTAACGGAAAACGATGCCACGTGTACACACATTGCGACGAAAAAAAACGTCGCTCCTTGTTGGGCCTTGTGCTGGGCCGGCCAGTAGCTCGTGACGGTTTAGTGTTTATTTAATAGTCGCAGAATCGTCCGTGACAGTCGATCAGGGACATTCTCACTCCGTCGAGCAAACCGTCGCGGATTGCCCTTAGCGACGGTTTGGAGCCCATCCGCAACAGTATTAAAACGTCCCAGACCGCGCGGAATTTGGTAGTGTTTAGCAAACCACTACATATTTAAATAGTTTTAATCCATGTGTGTATTACATCAGAGGCAAACTAATAGAAAAGTACATCAATGTTTTATCAGGTTCATGTGTATGGCCTTACATGGAAAATGGAGTAAAAGACACTTAATATTCGACAAGTTTATGTGTAATTATAACATAACATCTCAAGTTTTGTTGTTGTTTGCATATTACACCAGTAAAGTAGCTGTCCAAACAATTACACAAGTACAATTCTTTAGATACAATCAAAATGCAGAAAGCATGCTGCTGCTATTGTCAGATTATTTGCGAGTGACTTCGACAGAAAATATCGCAGAAACAGGCATCAAAGGTGAGGTGCTAAACTGCTATTATAAACCAAGAACTGTACCTCGCGTGAGTACTTGTTGAGAGGAACCGTGAATGCATGGCTGAGCCCAAGATCGGCAATCTTGAACATCATTGTCTTGCGGTCTAGGAGAAGGTTGTGTGGCTTGAGGTCACAGTGCAAAACCGTGAAGGCACGGCAAAGCCCAAGGTCTTCTGGCTTTGAGCTTCTTCGATTTGCTTCGGCTGGACCTCCTAGAACAGAGAGTAAAAGAAACATATATTTTTAGAGTCCCAATATAGGAAATATCTGCTAACTAGTAAAGGTCTAGGTTATAGTATCATTTTGGCACGGCAGCACCTATTTGTTGATGTAGCATAAACAGCAAGAGATTTAAAAGCTAGGCAGCATGCATGAATTTAGGAAATGGGGAAGGGAGGAACATACATCACAGCAAGCGACTTAAAATCTCAAGGTAACATGAACACTAAAACTTGCATGACAGACTACTTGCATTGTTCAAGCATACTTCAACAAGGCAACTCTAGAAGGCATAAATACGATGTGACAATTATTACATAAAGGCATGCTTTAGCAAACCACCACATATTTAAACTGAAGGATACAGAATTGGGTATCACGAGTTCTACAACACTCATACCAGTTTAAACTGTCACTGAAGGTCCATTAAGAAATCAAAACAAACCCCAAGCAAGAGGATCTAGAGCAAACATCAACAATTTTCAATGAATATAAGCTATGGTGGCACAGTGCTCTATGTGCAATACCAAATACACCTAAATCCGTTGGCTGCAAAATGAGGATGTCATTGTTGTATGCATTAACAACAATTGTGGCAGAACACTTATATGTGTTTATCGCAAGAACAATGGCAGAGGAGGGACTAGACGGCATCACCTCGTTGCTTGCTGGTGGGGTGGCAGAGCGATGGATGATGGGGTCGGCGTACTGGAACAGCATCAGATCCGCCGTGTGCGCCATCGTGGGTGAATCCATCGGGAAGACACGAGATAACCAAAGCTATACAACAACTGAGAGACGTGCCAGCGAGGTGGCACGGGATCCACCCTCGTTTGCGTCTGCAGGGATGTAGAGATGGCGACGTGAGAGATACATCAGGAGAGAGGGAGAGGACAAGTTACCGGATTGGAATCTTATTGTGCCCGTCGATGAGGCGTTCACGGGGAAGGAGCCGGTCCAGGGGCCTTGCGGTCGGGGAGGATGACATACAGTAAGGGCGGCAGGATCCTTGCGGTAGCTCAACGCTCTTCGCAGCGACCGGCGCGACAGGAGCGCCCACTACAAGCAGCTCAGTCACCGTTGCCTACGACGAGGGAGGCGCACGGGAGGTGGGTAGCCGAGGAGGGCAAGGGAAAAGAGAGGGGTTCTGCGCCCGGGAGGTGGGTAGCCGCGGCGGCCTGGTGCACGCGGTAGAGGGGGTCGATGGTGCAGGGAATAGGGGAACGGAGGAGAGGTAGGTATCTCGATCTGAATTATGGGGGAGACGGCGGTGGCGTACACGGAAAGATTTGGGGATTTTTAGGGTTTGGTTGGATGGGTAGACGCGGCCTTTGCCATCCTTTCTAAAAATTTGGCAACCGCGTGGCTGCGCGCCCACGCCCCACGATACTCTAAAAAAAATTGGCACCGGCATGCAAAGATCTGAATTCTCCCTTTGCCATCTTTTCTCACTGCACACATTTAATATTAGATCGACTGCAAGTGGGACATGTCGTTTCTTGTCCCCACTGTACATGTTACAGAATATGTACCACGACTAATTGCGTGGAGTATGTACTACGACTAATTGTGTGTTGCCCTATCTATGTATGTACTACGAGTATAAACGTTCCCCCTTTCAGTTGTAACAATTATTTTCTAGAAAATAGTTCCTATTTGAGTTAGAAAAAAACATGAAATATATAAATAACATGTTTATTAATGCAAATTATTATTGTTATCATGTTTTGCAATAATAAATTATATATTGTATCTACCACTACTTTATAAATTCTTGAAGTAGGGAATTTTGGAATTATATCGATCAGACTAGTCCTTGAAATCTGTTGTAAAATTATGTCACGTAGTCCTTGAAACATATTTCTTCACACATATACAAATTGTTTTGCGATATTCAACACCTATCTAGGAACGGCAATATCCTCCCGTTCAGACCGTATTCCGAAATCGGCATAAAAGGTTAAAAAAATGGACAGCCTTCGCAATATGTCATTACATGCGACCTACTATCCGTCAAAAATAATGAATTTCGAATACGACAACTACCGCAAAAAAGTGTTCTACGAAGATTCATGGCTTTCGGGCCAAATGGCGGATGTTATGGTCACATCCATGGCATAGTTTGTTGAAATGTGCCCATATTCTACACAAACATGCATATTTTAACAACGAACAATGTTGCCGAAGAAAATTTTATTTTTCACTTAATAAAAATACCATTTCCATTTTCGGAGTGTCAAAAAGGATTTTTTTTGAAGCACCTACCAAAAATATGTTACAAAATTGCACCAAATAAAATTATAAAGTTATTATACCACATTTCATGTTCAAAAAATAAAATTACTACCTCTTAATAGCTTTAAATACACCTCTTTTGAAAAAGACAAATTTCTACCGATTTGGTTGAAACCGAGTCAAACTTGAACTACAGGTGCCTCATAGTTTGCTCATGATTTTTTGTAAAAATCATTTTTGGATACACAATTACCCATTTCTTCAGAGATACACCTAGAGTTGCACAATATTTATCCCCTAGCTACGGAAAGTAATGCCCGCCGTCTTAACTTTTTCCTAAAACCGGCTTATAAAATTCCAGAAAATTCAAAAAACTCGAAATGATGCAAGACCTTCGCGTGGTGTTATTATATATGTCCTATTATCCACCAAAAATAATAAACTTGGAATACGACAAAAAGGAATTCACAAAAATGAGCTATCTCCTCCGAAGATTCTTGGGTTTCGGTCCAAATGACGGTTGTTATGGCCACATTCATGGCATAGTTTGATGAAATGTTCCCATATTCTACCCAAAAATGCATATTGGAACAACTAACAATGTTACCAAAGAAAGTTTTATTTTGCTCTTAATAAAAATACCATTTTCCATTTTCGGAGTGTCAAAAAATAGTTTTTTTGTGAAGCACCTACCAAAAATATGTTATAAAATTTCACCAGATAAAATTAAAAAGTTATTATACCATAGTTAATGTTCAAACAACAAAATTACTACCCATCAATATATTTAAATACATCTCTTTTGAAAAAGACAAATTTCTGCCGATTCAAATGGAAACGAGTCAATTTTGAACTACAGGTGCCTCGTAGTTTGCTCATGATTTTTTTGTGAAAATCATTTTTAGATACACAAGTACCTATTTCTTTAGAGATACACCAAGGGTTTCTCAATATCAACACCTAGGTACGAAAGATAATGCCCATCGTCTTGACTTTTTCCTAAAACCGGCTTAGAAAATTCCAGAAAATAATAAAAAAAACTCGAAATGATGCAAGACCTTCGTGTGGTGTCATTATATATGTCCTAGTATTCACCAAAAATAATAAACTTGGAATACAACAATTGGGTTGAAAAGGTGTTCATAGAAACGAGCTATCATCTATGAGGATTCTTCGCTTTCGGGCCAATTGACGGATGTTATGGCCACATCCATGGCATAGTTTGTTGAAATGTGCCCATATTCCACACAAACATGCATCTTGGAAGCACGGACAATGTTGACGAAGAAAGTATTATTTTTCATTGGATAAAAATACTATTTTTCCTTTTCTGAGTGCAAAAATGGTTTTTTTTGCGAAGCATCTACCAAAAACTATGTTGCAAAATTGTACCAAAGAAATTTATAAAGTTATTATAACACATTTAATGTTCAAATAACAAAATTACTACCTCTAAATAGCTTTAAATAGGCCTGTTTTGATAAAGACAAATTTCTGCTGATTCAGCTCGAAATGAGTCAATTTTGAATAACAGGTGCCTCGTAGGTTGCTCAGGATTTTTTTGTAAAAATTATTTTTAGATACACAAGTACCTATTTATTTAGATATAAACCAAGAGTTTCTCAATATTCATCCTCTAGCTACGAAAGGTAATGCCCGTCGTCGTGACTTTTTCATAAAACCGGCTTAGAAAATTAAAAAAAAAACTCAAAGTGATGCAAGGCATTCGCGTGCTGTCATTATATATGTCCTGGTATCCACCAAACACAACAAAATCGAAATACGGCAATTGTGTTGAAAAGGTGTTCATAGAAATGAGCTATCATCTACGAAGATTCGTGGCTTTCGGGCCTAATGACGGACGTTATTGCCACATCCATGCCATAGTTTGTTGAAATGTGCCCATATTCCATACAAACATGCATCTTGGAAGCACGGACAATGTTGACGAAGAAAGTTTTAATTTTCAATGAATAAAAATATCATTTTCCATTTTCAGAGTGCAAAAATGGTGTTTTTTGTGAAGCATCTACCAAAACTATGTTGCAAAATTGTACCAAATAAATTTATAAAGTTACTATACCACATTTCATGTTAAAACTAACAAAATTACTACCTTAAATAGCTTTCAATACGCCTCGTTTGAAAAACACAAATTTATGCTGATTTAGTTGGAAACGAGTCAATTTTAAACTATAGGTGCCTCGTAGTTTGCTCATGAATTTTTGCAAAAATAATTTTTAGATAAAAAAGTACCTATTTCTTTATTGATACACCAAGAGGTTCGCAATATTCATCCTCTAGCTATGAAAGGTAATGCCCGTCGTCTTGATTTTTTCCTAAAACCGGCTTAGAAAATTCCAGAAAATTCAGAAAATCTCGAAATGATGCAAGACCTTCGCGTGGTATCATTATATATGTCCTATTATCCACCAAAAATAATAAACATGCAATATGGAAATTGTGTTGAACCTGTGTTCATAGAAATGAGCTATCATCTACGAAGATTCGTGGCTTTCGGGCCAAATGACGGATGTTATGACCACATCCATGGCATAGTTTGTTTGAATGTGCCTATATTCTACACAAACATGTATCTTGGAAGAACGGACAATGTTGACAAAGACTGTTTTATTTTTCATTAAATAAAAATATCATTTAGGGCTAAGAATGGTTTTTTTGTGAAGCATCTATCAAAACTATGTTGAAAAATTGTACCACATAAATTTATAAAGTTATTATACCACATTTAATGTCCAAATAAAAAAATTAATACATCTCAATAACTTTAAATACGTATCTTTTGAAAAAGACAAATTTCCCCTGATTCAGCTGAAACCGGGTCAAATTTGAACTACAAGTGCCTCATAGTTTGCTTATGATTTATTGAAAAAGTAATTTTTAGGTACAAAAGTATCTATTTCAACATAGAAACAATAAGTGCGTACCAAGATGCAACACCTAAGTAAGAATGGTCATGCCCGTTGTTTTTACCTCAAAAGTGTAATTTAAAATCGCTTAACGTCTCAAGCATTATATGCCTATGGGCATGATTATATTTTTTACAAAAAAATGGTTTCAAATCATCAATAATTACTAGGATTAATTTTAATAAAATTAAAAAATTGATTCGGTCCATTTGGAGGCCAAATTCAAATTATAGAAATGAAAACAGAAAAAATGTCCCGAGCCACAACAGGCCAGCTGCCCTCAAGGCGCACGCCAGCGCACGCTTGCTAGGCCGAGATTCGGCCCATGGCTGCAGCGGAAGCCCATGTTCAGTTCAAACAAAACGTTAAGTAGCGTCCTTATTGTAATATGTCAAGTAGCCTTGGATCACTAGTGGAAACAATCCCTTTCGTCCAGGGCCAGAAAAGGCATCTGTCCCGGTTGCGTCAAAATTCGAGACAAATGCTATGCATTGGTCCCGGTTTGTGCGCCCGAGGCAGCAGAAATCGCCTGAGGGCATTGGTCCTGGTTTGTGGCATGAACCGGGACCAATGCCTCGCCACAGGCCACGTGGCACGCGCAAGGGCATTGGTCCTAGTTCATGCCACGAACCGGGACCAATGCCCCCCTTCCCCTACATATACTGCCTCACAGCCCCCTTCCCTCTGTTTTTTTTTTGCTTGGAGGAGTGAGAGAGGTGGCTGCTAGTGTGTGTTATTTTACTATGCACACGAGGTGTTCGACGAAATACCCGAGCCACACATAAGCTCACTGAAAATGGTATCTTCGACCGAGGTTAACAAACTTATCTTGTTCATCTGTAATCGATACATAAAAAAGTAATATTGGTCGATGTACTGTGGTCATTTCTCTATTGAAGATGTTATTGTAATGTTTTTTGATAAACTTAATTATACAATGCAGATGGATGCATGGCAGCGATGGATGTACGGTGACCGACGCACTTCCGAGTATATGGCAGGCCTGAATGCATTTCTCGATGTAGCTCAGGCGAACCAAGATAATGGATTTATGTGTTGCCCATGTGTTGATTGTCGGAATGTCAGGGAGCACTCTTCCTCGAGAATCCTTCACGGCCACCTACTTCGGAGAGGTTTCATGCCCAGCTATAATTGCTGGACCAAGCATGGAGAAAGAGCGGTTGTGATGGAAGACAATAAAGAAGAAGAAGAAGATCCTTTGTTCCCTGAATATGGTGATACTGCCATGGAAGACAATGCAGAAGAAGGAGGTGATCAAGAACGGGCATCAGAAGAGCCTGATGATGATCTTTGCCGAGTTATTGCTGATGCAAGGGAAGACTGTGAAAGTGAATTGGAGAGGTTGAAGCTGGAAAACATGTTACAGGATCACAAAAAGTTGTTGTACCCAAATTGCGAAGATGGTAGCACAAAGCTCGGTACCACACTGGAGTTGCTGAAATGGAAGGCACAGAACGGTGTGACTGACAAGGCATCTGAGAGTTTACTTCAACTAATGAAGCCGAAGCTTCCAAAGGATAACGAATTGCCTGAGAGTACGTACGAAGAAAAGAAAGCTCTCTGCCCTCTAGGATTAGATGTGCAAAAGATACATGCATGCATTAATGACTGCATCCTCTACCGCGGTGAGAAGTACGAGAATTTGGATGAATGTCCGGTATGCACTGCACTGCGGTATAAGATCAGAGCAGATGACCCTGGTGATGTTGACGGCGAGCCCCCCGTACGAGGGTTCCTGCAAAGGTGATATGGTATGCTCCTATAATACCACGGTTAAAACGTCTGTTTAGGAACAAAGAGCATGCTAGGTTGTTGCGATGGCACAAAGAAGACCGTAAGAAAGACGGAAAGTTGAGACAACCCGCCGATGGATCACAGTGGAGAAAGATCGAGAGAGACTTCCAGGACTTTACAGGAGAGGCGAGAAACTTATGGTTTAGTCTAAGTACAGATGGCTTTAATCCGTTTGGGGAGAAGAGCTCCAGTCATAGCACCTGGCCCGTGACTCTATGTATGTACAACCTTCCTCCTTGGTTGTGCATGAAGCGCAAGTTCATTATGATGCCAGTTCTCATCCAAGGCCCGAGGCAGCCTGGCAACGACATTGATGTGTATCTAAGGCCATTAGTGGAAGAACTCTTACAATTGTGGGGCAAACCAGGTGTACATGTGTGGGATGAGAACGAACAACAACCATTTGACCTACGGGCGTTGCTTTTCGTAACCATCAATGGTTGGCGTGCTCTTAGTAACATTGCCGGACATACAAACAAGGGATACAATGCATGCACACACTATTTAGATAAGACTGACAGTATTTATTTGGATAAATGTAAAAAGGTTGTATACCTGGGGCATCTTAGATTTCTTCCGATCAAGCATCCCTTAAGAAAGAAAGGAGGGAAGCATTTTAGAGGTGAGGCAGATAACCGGAAGAAGCCTGACCTCCGTAGTGGTAATGATTTATTCGATATGGTCAAGGACCTAAAAGTAATATTTGGGAAGGGTGATGGCAGCCAACCTTTTCCGAACGGCCCTGATAAGCGCGCACCCATGTGGAAGAAGAAATCTATATTTTGGGAGCTACCCGATTGGAAAGTTCTAGAGGTCCGGTCTTCAATCGACGTGATGCACGTGACAAAGAATCTCCGCGTCAACATGCTATGCTTCCTGGGCGTGTATGGGAAGTCAAAAGATACGCCAGAAGCACGGGAGGACCAGCAACATATGAAAGACCCAAGCAACAAGCACACGGATACAGGGCGTCGTTACTTAAGCAGGTATGCTCTTACTAAAGTAGAGAAGGAAATATTTTTTGAAGTCCTTTACAGTATCAAAGTTCCGTCTGGCTTCTCGTCGAATATAAAGGGGATAATAAACATGGCAGATAAAATTTCCAAAACCTGAAGTCTCATGACTGCCACGTGATTATGACGCAGTTGCTTCCGATTGCATTGAGGGGGCTTCTACCAGAAAATGTTCGAGTACCCATTGTGAAGCCATGTGCATTCCTCAACGCAATATCTCAGAAGGTAATCGATCCATAAATTCTGGCAAGATTATAGAGGGATGTGGTCCAGTGTCTTGTTAGTTTTGAGTTGGTGTTCCCACCATCCTTCTTCAACATTATGACTCATCTCCTGGTTCACCTATGTGAAGAGATTCAAATTCTCGGTCCGGTATTTCTACACAATATGTTCCCCTCTGAGAGGTTCATGGGAGTCTTGAAGAAATATGTTCATAACCGTGCTAGGCCAGAAGGGCGGCTTGAAGTAAGGAACGTCCAGGGGCCTTGCGGTCGGGGAGGATGACATACAGTAAGGGCGGCAGGATCCTTGCGGTAGCTCAACGCTCTTCGCAGCGACCGGCGCGACAGGAGCGCCCACTACAAGCAGCTCGGTCACCGTTGCCTACGACAAGGGAGGCGCCCGGGAGGTGGGTAGCCGAGGAGGGCAAGGGAACAGAGAGGGGTTCTGCGCCCGGGAGGTGGGTAGCCGCGGCGGCCTGGTGCACGCGGTAGAGGGGTTCGATGGTGCAGGGAATAGGGGAACGGAGGAGAGGTAGGTATCTCGATCTGAATTATGGGGGAGAGGGCGGTGGCGTACACGGAAAGATTTGGGGATTTTTAGGGTTTGGTTGGATGGGTAGACGCGGCCTTTGCCATCCTTTCTAAAAATTTGGCAACCGCGTGGCTGCGCGCCCACGCCCCACGATACTCTAAAAAAAATTGGCACCGGCATGCAAAGATCTGAATTCTCCCTTTGCCATCTTTTCTCACTGCACACATTTAATATTAGATCGACTGCAAGTGGGACATGTCGTTTCTTGTCCCCACTGTACATGTTACAGAATATGTACCACGACTAATTGCGTGGAGTATGTACTACGACTAATTGTGTGTTGCCCTATCTATGTATGTACTACGAGTATAAACGTTCCCCCTTTCAGTTGTAACAATTATTTTCTAGAAAATAGTTCCTATTTGAGTTAGAAAAAACATGAAATATTTAAATAACTTGTTTATTAATGCAAATTATTATTGTTATCATCTTTTGCAATAATAAATTATATATTGTATCTACCACTACTTTATAAATTCTTGAAGTAGGGAATTTTGGAATTATATCGATCAGACTAGTCCTTGAAATCTGTTGTAAAATTATGTCACGTAGTCCTTGAAACATATTTCGTCACACATATACAAATTGTTTTGCGATATTCAACACCTATCTAGGAACGGCAATATCGTCCCGTTCAGACCGTATTCCGAAATCGGCATAAAAGGTTAAAAAAATGGACAACCTTCGCAATATGTCATTACATGCGATGCGACCTACTATCCGTCAAAAATAATGAATTTCGAATACGACAACTACCGCAAAAAAGTGTTCTACGAAGATTCATGGCTTTCGGGCCAAATGGCGGATGTTATGGTCACATCCATGGCATAGTTTGTTGAAATATGCCCATATTCTACGCAAACATGCATATTTTAACAACGAACAATGTTGCCAAAGAAAATTTTATTTTTCACTTAATAAAAATACCATTTTCCATTTTCGGAGTGTCAAAAAGGATTTTTTGGAAGCACCTACCAAAAATATGTTACAAAATTGCACCAAATAAAATTATAAAGTTATTATACCACATTTCATGTTCAAACAATAAAATTACTACCTCTTAATAGCTTTAAATACACCTCTTTTGAAAAAGACAAATTTCTACCGATTCGGCTGAAACCGAGTCAAATTTGAACTACAGGTGCCTCATAGTTTACTCACGATTTTTTGTAAAAATCATTTTTGGATACACAATTACCTATTTTTTCAGAGATACACCCAGAGTTTCACAATATTTATCCCCTAGCTACGAAAGGTCATGCCCGTCGTCTTAACTTTTTCCTAAAACCGGCTTAGAAAATTCCAAAAAATTCAAAAAACTCGAAATGATGCAAGACCTTCGCGTGGTGTCATTATATATGTCCTATTATCCACCAAAAATAGTAAACTTGGAATATGACAATTGGTTTAAAAAGGTATTCACAAAAATGAGCTATCTCCTCCGAAGATTCTTGGGTTTCGGTCCAAATGACGGTTGTTATGGCCACATTCATGACATAGTTTGATGAAATGTGCCCATATTCTACCCAAAAATGCATATTGGAACAACTAACAATGTTACCGAAGAAAGTTTTATTTTTCTCTTAATAAAAATACCATTTTCCATTTTCGGAGTGTCAAAAAATAGTTTTTTTGTGAAGCACCTACCAAAAATATGTTATAAAATTTCACCAAATAAAATTAAAAAGTTATTATACCATAGTTAATGTTCAAACAACAAAATTACTACCCATCAATAGATTTAAATACACCTCTTTTGAAAAAGACAAATTTCTGCCGTTTCAAATGGAAACGAGTCAATTTTGAACTACAGGTGCCTCGTAGTTTGCTCATGATTTTTTTGTGAAAATCATTTTTAGATACACAAGTACCTATTTCTTTAGAGATACACCAAGGGTTTCTCAATATCAACACCTAGGTACGAAAGGTAATGCCCGTCGTCTTGACTTTTTCCTAAAACCGGCTTAGAAATTTCCAGAAAATTCAAAAAAAAACTCGAAGTGATGCAACGCATTCGCGTGCTGTCATTATATATGTCCTGATATCCACCAAAAATAATAAACTTGGAATACAACAATTGGGTTGAAAAGGTGTTCATAGCAACGAGCTATCATCTATGAGGATTCCTGGCTTTCGGGCCAAATGACGGATGTTATGGCCACATCCATGGCATAGTTTGTTGAAATGTGCCCATATTCCACACAAACATGCATCTTGGAAGCACTGACAATGTTGACGAAGAAAGTTTTATTTTTCATTGAATAAAAATACTATTTTTCCTTTTCTGAGTGCAAAAATGGGTTTTTTTTTGCGAAGCATCTACCAAAAACTATGTTGCAAAATTGTACCAAAGAAATTTATAAAGTTATTATAACACATTTAATGTTCAAATAACAAAATTAATACCTCTAAATAGCTTTAAATACACCTCTTTTGAAAAAGATAAATTTCTGACGATTCAGATGGAAACGAGTCAATTTTGAACTACAGGTGCCTCGTAGTTTGCTCATGATTTTTTGTAAAAATAATTTTTATATACAAAAGTACCTATTTATTTAGAGATACACCAAGATTTTCTCAATATTCATTTTCTAGCTACGAAAGGTAATGCCCATCGTCTTGATTTTTTCCTAAAACCGGCTTAGAAAATTCCAGAAAATTCAAAAAAATACTCGAAATGATGCAAGACCTTCGCGTGGTGTCATTATATATGTCCTAGTATCCACCAAATATAGTAAACTTGAAATACGCAAATTGTGTTGAAAAGGTGTTCATAGAAATGAGCTATCATCTATGAAGGTTCGTGGCTTTCGGGCCAAATGACGGGTGTTATTGCCACATCCATGGCATAGTTTTTTTTAAATGTGCCCATATTCCACACACACATGCATCTTGGAAGCACGGACAATGTTGACGAAGAAACTTTTATTTTTCACTGAATAAAAATATCATTTTCCATTTTCGGAGTGCAAAAAATGTGTTTTTTTGTGAAGCATCTACCAAAATTATGTTGAAAAATTGTACCAAATAAATTTATAAAGTTATTATACCACATTTCATGTTAAACTAACAAAATTACTACCTTAAATAGCTTTCAATACGCCTCGTTTGAAAAACACAAATTTCTGCTGATTTAGTTGGAAACGAGTCAATTTTAAACTATAGGTGCCTCGTAGTTTGCTCATGAATTTTTGCAAAAATAATTTTTAGATAAAAAAGTACCTATTTCTTTATTGATACACCAAGAGGTTCGCAATATTCATCCTCTAGCTACGAAAGGTAATGCCCGTCGTCTTGATTTTTTCCTAAAACCGGCTTAGAAAATTCCAGAAAATTCAAAAAATGTCGAAATGATGCAAGACCTTCACGTGGTGTCATTATATATGTCCTATTATTCACCAAAAATAATAAACGTGCAATATGGAAATTGTGTTGAAACTGTGTTCATAGAAATGAGCTATCATCTACGAAGATTCGTGGCTTTCGGGCTTGAATGTGCCTATATTCTACACAAACATGTATCTTGGAAGAACGGACAATGTTGACAAAGACTGTTTTATTTTTCATTAAATAAAAATATCATTTTCCATTTTCGGAGGGCTAAGAATGGTTTTTTTTGTGAAGAATCTACCAAAACTATGTTGAAAAATTGTACCACATAAATTTATAAAGTTATTATACCACATTTAATGTCCAAATAAAAAAATTAATAATCTCAATAGCTTTAAATACGTATCTTTTGAAAAAGACAAATTTCCGCCGATTCAGCTGAAACCGGGTCAAATTTGAACTACAAGTGCCTCATAGTTTGCTTATGATTTATTGAAAAAGTAATTTTTAGGTAGAAAAGTATCTATTTCATCATAGAAACAATAAGTGCGTACCAAGATGCAACACCTAAGTAAGAATGGTCATGCCCGTTGTTTTTACCTCAAAAGTGTAATTTAAAATCGCTTAACGTCTCAAGCATTATATGCCTATGGGCATGATTATATTTTTTACAAAAAAATGGTTTCAAATCATCAATAATTACTAGGATTAATTTTAATAAAATAAAAAAATTTATTCGGTCCATTTGAGGCCAAATTCAAATTATAGAAATGAAAACAGAAAAAATGTCCCGAGCCACAGCAGGCCAGCTGCCCTCAAGGCGCACGCTTGCTAGGCCGAGATTCGGTCCATGGCTGCAGCGGAAGCCCATGTTCAGTTCAAACAAAACGTTAAGTAGCGTCCTTATTGTAATATGTCAAGTAGCCTTGGATCACTAGTGGAAACAACCCCTTTCGTCCAGGGCCAGAAAAGGCATCTGTCCCGGTTGCGTCAAAATTCGAGACAAATGCTATGCATTGGTGCCGGTTTGTGCGCCCGAGGTAGCAGAAATCGCCTGAGGGCATTGGTCCCGGTTTGTGGCATGAACCGGGACCAATGCCTCGCCACAGGCCACGTGGCACGCGCAAGGGCATTGGTCCTGGTTCATGCCACAAACCGGGACCAATGCCCCCTTCCCCTACATATACTGCCTCACAGCCCCCTTCCCTCTGTTTTTTTTTGCTTGGAGGAGTGAGAGAGGTGGGTGCTAGTGTGTGTTATTTATTATGCACACGAGGTGTTCGACGAAATACCCGAGCCACACATAAGCTCACTGAAAATGGTATCTTCGATCGAGGTTAACAAACTTATCTTGTTCATCTGTAATTGATACATAAAAAAGTAATATTTCTCGATGTACTGTGGTCATTTCTCTATTGAAGATGTTATTGTAATGTTTTTTGATAAACTTAATTATACAATGCAGATGGATGCACGGCAGCGATGGATGTACGGTGACCGACGCACTTCCGAGTATATGGCAGGCCTGAATGCATTTCTCGATGTAGCTCATGCGAACAAAGATAATGGATTTATGTGTTGCCCATGTGTTGATTGTCGGAACGTCAGGGAGCACTCTTCCTCGAGAATCCTTCACGGCCACCTACTTCGGAGAGGTTTCATGCCCAGCTATAATTGCTGGACCAAGCATGGAGAAAGAGGGTTGTGATGGAAGACAATAAAGAAGAAGAAGAAGATCCTTTGTTCCCTGAATACGGTGATACTACCATGGAAGACAATGCAGAAGAAGGAGGTGATCAAGAACGGGCATCAGAAGAGCCCGATGATGATCTTGGCCGAGTTATTGCTGATGCAAGGGAATACTGTGAAAGTGAATTGGAGAGGTTGAAGCTGGAAAACATGTTACAGGATCACAAAAAGTTTTTGTACCCAAATTGCGAAGATGGTAGCACAAAGCTCGGTACCACACTGGAGTTGCTGAAATGGAAGGCACATAACGGTGTGACTGACAAGGCATCTGAGAGTTTACTTCAACTGATGAAGCCGAAGCTTCCAAAGGATAACGAATTGCCTGAGAGTACGTACGAAGAAAAGAAAGCTCTCTGCCCTCTAGGATTAGATGTGCAAAAGATACATGCATGCATTAATGACTGCATCCTCTACCGCGGTGAGAAGTACGAGAATTTGGATGAATGTCCGGTATGCACTACACTGCGGTATAAGATCAGAGCAGATGACCCTGGTGATGTTGACGGCGAGCCCCCCGTACGAGGGTTCCTGCAAAGGTGATGTGGTATGCTCCTATAATACCACGGTTGAAACGTCTGTTTAGAAACAAAGAGCATGCTATGTTGCGATGGCACAAAGAAGACCGTAAGAAAGACGGAAAGTTGAGACAACCCGCCGATGGATCACAGTGGAGAAAGATCGAGAGAGACTTCCAGGACTTTACAGGAGAGGCGAGAAACTTATGGTTTAGTCTAAGTACAGATGGCTTTAATCCGTTTGGGGAGAAGAGCTCCAGTCATAGCACCTGGCCCGTGACTCTATGTATGTACAACCTTCCTCCTTGGTTGTGCATGAAGCGCAAGTTCATTATGATGCCAGTTCTCATCCAAGGCCCGAGGCAACCTGGCAACGACATTGATGTGTATCTAAGGCCATTAGTGGAAGAACTCTTACAATTGTGGGGCAAACCAGGTGTACGTGTGTGGGATGAGAACGAACAACAACCATTTGACCTACGGGCGTTGCTTTTCGTAACCATCAATGGTTGGCGTGCTCTTAGTAACATTGCCGGACATACAAACAAGGGATACAATGCATGCACACACTATTTAGATAAGACTGATAGTGTTTATTTGGATAAATGTAAAAATGTTGTATACCTGGGGCATCTTAGATTTCTTCCGATCAAGCATCCCGTAAGAAAGAAAGGAGGGAAGCATTTCAGAGGTGAGGCAGATAACCGGAAGAAGCCTGACCTCCGTAGTGGTAATGATTTATTCGATATGGTCAAGGACCTAAAAGTAATCTTTGGGAAGGGTGATGGCATCCAACCTTTTCCGAACGGCCCTGATAAGCCAGCACCCATGTGGAAGAAGAAATGTATATTTTGGGAGCTACCCTATTGGAAAGTTCTAGAGGTCCGGTCTTCAATCGACGTGATGCACGTGACAAAGAATCTCCGCGTCAACCTGCTATGCTTCCTGGGCGTGTATGGGAAGTCAAAAGATACGCCAGAAGCACGGGAGTACCAGCAACGTATGAAAGACCCAAGCAACAAGCACACGGATACATGGCGCAATTACTTAAGCAGGTATGCTCTTACTAAAGTAGAGAAGGAAATATTTTTTGAAGTCCTTTACAGTATCAAAGTTCCGTCTGGCTTCTCGTCGAATATAAAGGGGATAATAAACATGGCAGATAAAATTTCCAAAACCTGAAGTCTCATGACTGCCACGTGATTATGACGCAGTTGCTTCCGATTGCATTGAGGGGGCTTCTACCAGAAAATGTTCGAGTACCCATTGTGAAGCCATGTGCATTCCTCAACGCAATATCTCAGAAGGTAATCGATCCATAAATTCTGGCAAGATTATAGAGGGATGTGGTCCAGTGTCTTGTTAGTTTTGAGTTGGTGTTCCCACCATCCTTCTTCAACATTATGACTCATCTCCTGGTTCACCTATGTGAAGAGATTCAAATTCTCGGTCCGGTATTTCTACACAATATGTTCCCCTCTGAGAGGTTCATGGGAGTCTTGAAGAAATATGTTCATAACCGTGCTAGGCCAGAAGGAAGCATCTCGAAGGGCTATGGAACAGAGGAGGTCATTGGGTTCTGTGTTGACTTTATTCCTGGCCTTAAGACGATTGGTGTTCCTGAATCGCGGCATGAGGGGAGACTGAGAGGAAAAGGAACGCTGGGAAAGAAAACAATGATACCCAGGGACGGGCATTCTTTCACTAAAGCACACTACACAGTTCTACAAAATTCCATCTTCGTTGCTCCGTGTCTCGAGGAACACAAGAATATTGTACGCTCCACAAACCCAGGGAAGGATGACACATGGATTAAACGCAAACACATGGAGACTTTCGGAAGTTGGTTGCAAACACATCTTATAAATGACACCACTATTGAAGATCAGTTGTACATGTTGGCCGGGTCACCATCTTCGACTATTGGGAGTTTTCAAGGGTACGATATAAATGGGAATACATTTTACAGGATCGCCCAAGATAAGAAGAGCACCAACCAAAACATTGGTGTCCGCTTTGATACAACAAACGAGAATGGAAAAGAATGACACATACTATGGTTACATAGAGGAGATATGTGAACTTGAATACGAACCTTCTTTTAAGGTCCCTATGTTCAAGTGCAAATGGGTCAACCTGAATGAAGAAGGGGTAAAGGTAGACCCGCTTTACGGAATGACAACAGTGGATCTCAACAATATTCGTTACAATGACGAACCATTCGTCCTAGCCAATGATGTGGCTCAGGTCTTCTATGTGAAGGACATGTCCTCCAGACCGAAAAAAAGAAAAAATAAGCAAACAAATACATCATACGATGAGCCGAAGCGTCACATAGTTCTTTCAGGGAAAAGAAACATCGCGGGAATCGAGGACACGACAGAAATGTCAGAAGATTATAATAAGTTTGTGGAAATTCCACCCTTCACAGTGAAAGCTGACGCAACCATCCCGTTAAATAATGAAGATGCTACATGGTTACGGCCGAAGCGATCATAAGCAAGGGACAAGGGTTCATGGACCATCTCTACACGAAGAAAATTCAGAAGACTAGATAGGGATGTTGTTGGTGATGTGTAATAATAAACGTGGAATACATGATCATAGTTCTGTTGAAAAAGTGTTCACAAAAATTGTCGCACCGGCGCTCGCTCCCATATTGCACACAAACATGCATCTTGGATAGATAAAAAAGGCAGTACACAATGGCAACAGTGGATCTAAACCTAAACGGAGAGCATAGATCTACATAATGGCAAGACTGGATCTGATCTGCTAGTCATACTCCTGCCTAGGCCTATAGTACTCCGACTCGTAGTCGTCGTATTCTCCGCCGTCGTCGTCACTATCGTCGAACGGTGCTATGGACTCCCTCGGAGGATCACGACACCAGGACTGGGCGTGAGGGTAGCGCAGGCGGGGGTTATCGCCAGCCCTGATGTAGTTCATGACGCTCTGAAGAGTCCGTCCGCCGCCCCACCACCGCTGACGTCCGGCCTCGTTGAAGTTTGAAGGAGGCGGGCCGTTCTCCTCGTACCTGGCGAGCGCACTCTCACGCCGATTAATGAAGAAGGCATCCCAAGTAGGGCAGTAGTCAGGATTCCAACAGGGATTCCTCCGCTGCTCCGGCGTGAGCTCGTGGTAGTAGTGGTTCGTGATGGCCGCCCGACGCACGACACCTTGAGGAAGAGGAGGGACCGGCACTCCTCCGGCGCTCAGCATCCAACCGGCGGGAACGCTATAGCCGAGCGGGCAGGGGTAGTTCGAGGCGGAAAGTGCCTCCGCCTGGAGGAAGGTTAGAGTGGGTACGGTGGAAGCCATGAGAGAGTGGTGAGTTTATATGTGTTTATGCCAATGGTGGCAATCCTAGATATGTGTCTATATATAGTGAGAAGAAAACAGATCCCTTTAGTCCCGGCCTGTTTTACCAACCGGGACGAAATGGTTCAGGTTTCGTTGGGAAATGGATCGTCCCTTTAGTCCCGGCCTGTTTTACCAACCGGGACTAAATGGTTAGGGTTTTGTTCGGACCAATCAGAAAGAATCACACGGATCGTGTGTTTCTTTCAAGCGCTTGTCAGTCGTTGGATCAGGGATGCGTTTCTTTCGAGCTGTTGTGAGCCGTTCGATCAGGGCTACGGTGTGTTTCTTTCGAGCGGTTGTGAGCCGTTGGATCAGGGGTGTTTCTTAACTGTTGGATCAAAACCCTAGCACAAAACTTTGTGAGCCAGAGGACCCTATATATAGCCCACCTTCATACACCAGTCAGTTCATCGACCAAATACAAATCATCCGGATTCGCCAGCATACGTCCTGCCGTGCATTTGGTATGCATATATGCACTCAGTAGCCACGGCAGGGCTGTATGCTGGCGATACCAATTGTTTTGTTCTACATCCCCCCTTTAAGGTTTGATACATCATTCAGTTAATCGACCGAATACAAATCATCCGGATTCGCCATCATACGTCCGACCGTTCTTTTGATATGCATATATGCACTCAATAGCCACGGGCGGGGAGTATGATGGCGATACCGATTGTTTTGTTCTACATCCCCCCTGGAAGGTTTGATACATCATTCAGTTCATCGACCGAATACAAATCACCCGGATTCGCCATCATACGTCCGACCGTTCTTTTGATATGCATATATGCACTCAATAGCCACGGCCTGGCTGTATGATGGCGATACCGATTGTTTTGTTCTACATCCCCCTTGAAGGTTCATCGACCGAATACAAATCACCTGGATGCCTTGTATGCGACGAAACTATGTATATGCATGGATCATCTGGTCTGATGTGCACTTATTATAAATTTAACGTACCTTGTTCTATATTTGAAACGTGTGGAGTTATTATTTGAAACATAAATGATATATTGGAAAATAAAATAAAACAATAGAAAACATAAAGGAAATAATGGAAAACATAAAGGAAACAATAGAAAACAAAAAAGGTAACAATAGAAAACAAAATAAAACATAAAGGAAAACAATAGAAAACATAAAGGAAAACAATAGAAAACATAAAGGAAACGGTAGAAAACAAAAAGAAAACAAAAAGGAAACAAGAGAAAACAAAATAAAACAATAGAAAATATAAAGGAAAACAATAGAAAACATAAATGAAACAATAGAAAACAAAATAAAACAAGAGAAAACAAAAAGAATACAAGAGAAAACAAAATAAAACAATAGAAAACATAAAGGAAAACAATAGAAAACATAAAGGAAACAATAGAAAACAAAATAAAACAAGAGAAAACAAAAAGGAAACAAGAAAAACAAAATAAAACAAAAGAAAACATTAAGGCAAACAATAAAAAAACATAAAGGAAACAATAGAAAACAAAAGAAAACAAAAAATAATTAAAATAGGGCATTCATCCCGGTTTTTGCAAACAACCGGGACGGATGCCCCCACCAACGAGCGCGCTCCACCTGCCCCATCTGCCCGCTGCGGAAAAAAAGTGTGAGGCATCCGTCCCGGTTCGTAACAACAAACGGGATGGAAGACCCTTTCATCCCGGTTGTTGCTACGAACCGGGACGGATGCCCGTCCCTACATATACGCGTCGTCTCCCTCCCCCAAAATCGTAACTCCCCGCGCGCAGGTTTGTATCGCGACGCCGCCAGGCTGCCCGCATGTCTCCTGTGCCCGCGCCGTCGTCACCCGTACGTGGAGGAGCTCGCCGTCCGTAAACGTTCGTCGTTCGCCGTCGTCTCCCGCGCCCGCGCCCGCGCCGTTTGCCGTCGTCTCCCGTTGCCCGCGCCGTTGTCGCCCGTACGTGGAGGAGCTCGCCGTCGCCCCGTGGATCGCCGCGCCGCCAACGCCGGCCCGCGCCCGCGCCGTCACCCCATGGACCCTCGCCGTCGCCCCTCGCCGTCGCCCCGTGTCGCCCCGTCGCCCCTCGCCCCGAGCTCTCTGTAGGTAAGAAATTAACAGAGAACAATTTTTTTTTATTTAGTGCTTTTGTTTTTACAATTTTGTTTAGTGTTAGAAATTTAGTGTTACAATTTAGTGTTAGAATTTAGTTAGAAATTTTAGTGTTAGAAAAATTAGAAATTTTAGTGTTAGAAATTTTCACTAAGTTAGAAAAATTTCACTAAGTTAGAAAATTTCACTAAGTTAGTGTTAGAAAATTTCACTAAGTTATAATTTTTTTTACTTAGTGTTAGAAATTTGGAACTGTTATGAGGCACACATACCGATGACCATCTTTTTCCTGTTAAGAGGTACTACATGCGGTGGTGATCTGGAGAAAGGAACGAATGCGAGGGTTTATGGATTTCTTTCGAACTAAATAATGTCACATATGTAATATGGTTCGGGAGATCCGGATGAAATTGAACCCTTTAGTGCACATTCGTAATGGTGACATTCCTCAGAAATCCCTTCCGGGGTTATGAAGAATGTCCCCATTATGTATGTGTACAAAAGGGTCTAGTTTTTTCCGGATTTCACTATTACATATATGATTTTGTTTAGTTTCAGAGAACTCCAGAAACCCTTCCTTCCCCCGCATCTCCATCATGTGTACTTACCTCATAACAAGCACAAAATGTGAAGGTCCAACTTCACATCAAGGCCCGATGACCATCTTGTTCCTGTTAAGAGGTACTACAGGCGGTGGTGATCCGGGGAAAGGATGAAGATGAGGGTTTCTCGATTTCTTTCAAACTAAATAATGTCACATATGTAATATGGTTCGTGAGATCCGGATGAAGCTGAACCCTTTAGTGCACATTCGTAATGGTCATATTCCTCAGAAATCCCTTCCGAGGTTATGAAGAATGTCGCCCTTATGGATGTGCACAAAAGGGTCTAACTTTGTTCAGATCTCACTATATTACATATATGATTTTGTTCAGTTTCAAAGATGTCCATAAACCCTTCCTTCCCCGCATCGCCATCACGCGTACTACCTCGTAGCAAGCACAAAATGTGAAGGTCCAACTTCACATCAAGGCCAAGTAAGGAGTATGACTAGCAGATCAGATCCACTCTTTCCTAGTAAACTTGTGACTCGAACGGGGCATAACAACATTCCAGATTATCCAATAATGTGTGAAAACACTGCAAATCACTTCCTCTTCTTCTGACATGGATAATCTGGGATGCTACAACTGTTATGTCTCGTTCGAGTCGCAACTTTACTCGGCAAGACTCGATCTGATCTGCAAGTCATACTCCTTACTAAAGTTCAGAAACCCTTGTTCCTATTAAGATGTACTATATGCGGTGGTGATCCGGGGAAAGGATGAAGATGAGGGTTTCGGTTGAAACTAAGGAACCTCGCATTTGTAATATTATTGTTAGTGAGATCACAACTGGGTTGCACCGTTTGGTACATATACGTAATGGTGACAACGGAAAAGTACTGGTAATGGACCCAAAACGTAAACCCCTAGCGATGTGTGTGGACATGCAGGAAATGATCCAGCGGTAATTTCAATCTTTATTAATTTCAATCTTTATATATGGCACTATATCGACTACTTTGTTTCATTTTCGGATATCAAATAATTACTAACTCTTTTTATTCTTTTTCTTTTCCGGGCAGAGTTTGGAAGAGGTTCACAAGAAAGTCCAGGGGTGAATGGAAATCAGAGCCTACATTTGATATTGTGGAAGTAAGTACTACTATCTAGATCCGCGCATCTCCTTGATTCTAGTGTCGATACCATTATCATGGCTGGTTGATTATTATTTTGATTGAAACCATGTTCTCGTAAAGTGCTTGCAACAGGGAGACGGGAATCACTTGTGTGGATACTACGTCTGCGATTTCATTCGTCAGACGACCTGTTCCAAGGGCAGAGATTTAAAGCACCTTCATGTACGTCAGTCGTCAATTTTTCTTATTACCATCTATTTTATTTACTTAGTTTCATTAATATATATTGACCACTCTTCTTTATATTAGATCGAACGGCTCCGGGACGGTCTTCTACCAAGGGACCGCATACGAGCAATTCAGGAGGAAATTATGGGCTTCTTAGATGCAGAGGTCCTAAATGTAAATGGAGAGTATTATAGCGCCGGTTGGAACTGAATTTGATTTTGTAATTCATTCCATCGTTCATGTAATATGCTCGATATACTTAGCTTCTGTAATATAAGTGTTCCTTCTTTTTCTATATATATGTATTACTTATTTACACTAGTGGAAACAGGGGCATTAGTCCCGGTTGGTAAGGCCCATTTGTCCCGGTTGTGCAACCGGGATGGGCCGGCCGGGACAAATGGCCCTCCCCCATTGGTCCCGGTTGTACCAGGACCCGGGATGGGTAGGGAAGGCCCACGTGGCGAACATGGCCAGGGAGTCCGTCCCGGTTCGTTTTAGGAACCGGGATGGATGCTTTTTCTAAAAAAACAAATATTCGGCCCACTTTTCCTGCTGTGGCAGATTTTTTTCCTTTTTTTTTGGGCTCCTGTCTCGCAATCCCCAACCGGCCTCCCCTTCCCCAACCGCCTCCACTGGCCCACGTCTTTAATTAAGCCCACTGGCAACATTTTGGTCAAAGGGCCGACTGGCCCGCGTCTTTTATTATAAGCCCACTAGCTACATTCGGTCAAAGGGGCCACCGGCCACGCGGGGGTCAAAGGGGCCACTGGCCAGCGGCCTAGTGGCTGGCTCGCCCGGTCCCTTAAACTAAGACCGCAGGGACGCGCGGTCAAAGGGCCCACTGCCGCCTCGTGTTCCCGCGCCTCCACTTCCCCACGCGCGCGTGGCCACGAACGGCACGCCTCGGCTCCCTCCCGCATTCATGGCCGCATGCAACCGCCGCCACGTTCCGGCCGTCGGTTGGCATGCCAGCCCCCCACGGGTCCTTTTTAAAGGGCCCCGCCGCCCGTACATCCCATTCACCCCGGCCGCGTCCCAGCCCATGGAACCCTAGCCACCATGTCGCGCTTGTTCAAGCGCCCCAGGAACGAGCACGAGGCCGGGTCTTCGAGCGGCGCCGGCCCGAGAGGCGCCGGCGTCCCCCGCGCGCCGGCGGAGGACTTCGGCTTCAGCCCGGGAGGTGTCCGCATTGGCGGGCAGCCGCGCGTGCCCGCTCCACCTCCGGCATCACGCGCCCCGCCCCGCGCTGCGCCCAAGGGCAAGCGCTTCCGCCGGTACGTCCGGAAGGAGGAGGCTGAGTGGCACTGGGACCGCGCCACGCCGGTGTTCTGGCCGGACGTCCACCTTCCGGACGGCTAGCACCTGAACCTGCAGCGCATCCCCGTGCCACCGGCCCCGTCCAGCAATGAGGCCCTGCGCGAGGAGATCGACCGCCGGCGCACGCTCCTGCCGGCCCATCTCCTCAGGGACCGCGCGTACGCGCGGAGCTCCCCCTACTGGGCCACCTGGTTCCGGCAGGAGCACGAGCAGCGCCGCCGCTCCTACATCCCCACAGCCGAGGAGGTGAGCACCGAAGACTACCCCGCGCCACCGCCGGGCAGGGAGCCGGAGCTTTGGCTCCTGGAGGACGACGTCGCCGAGAACGTCGCCGAGGACGACGACCCCGAGCTCCAGGCCGGCTTGGAGGAGGCCTACGAGGCCTTCCGCCGCTCCCTCGTCGAGGACGAGGTCAAGCGGTGGCACCAGGTCCTGTCCACCGCTGCCGCCGACGGGGAAGCCATGCCGCCCCCTTCGACGCCTGCCCCTTGGTGGCAGACAATGAACGCCGAGCTGGAGGCGTCCGAGGACCAGCGGCTGCCCCCCGGCCTGGAGTACGGGATGACCTGGGCCTGGACCGGCGGCGTATGGTCGCCGGAGGAGCTGCCGCCACCGCCGCCGCAGTAGGAGGAGCTGCCCCCGCCACCGCCGCACGCGCCCCCGATGCCTCCGCAGCCACCGGCGGGCCCGCCCCAGCTGCCTGCCCACCTGTGGCAGGCACCCCCTACCACTGCATCTCCTCCGACGAGGAGGAGTAGGCCGGCGCCGGTGTGCCCCCCCTAGACTAAGCTACCCACCCCCCCAAGAAACGGCCGGCCGCCTGTGGCCGCGCCGCCGCCCCTATATGTAAGCACGGCCGGCCGCCTGTGGCCGCGCCGTCCCCCTATGTAAGCAAGGCCCCCGGGCCTTTTTAAATATATATTTGTGTCCCTAGTACAACGTGTCCCTAGTCCAACCCCGCCGGCGGAACCAGCGCGGGCGGGATCTTCCTACTCGTTCCCGCCGCCGGCAGGGCTTCGCCAAGCCATGTCCGCTGTCCTGGGTGGTCGCTCGGCCTAAAGAGAGGGCCGAGATATTTATACAACTGGGCCTCTAGTCCTGGCCCGTGCCACCAACCGGGACTAGAGCCCCTTTGGTCCCGGTTGGTACCACGGGCCGGGACCAAAAACTTATTTCGAATTTTGGTGGCACCCTGCGCGCCCAAAAATTTTTAGCGCCAAAATTTGAAAATTGTTTAAGTTTGCACATTAACAACTTCTATATACTTTCGAATTTGACAAAAATTTCAACATGAAAAATGCTAGAATTTGCATAACTAATTCAAATCCATTTTTCGTTTAACTAAATAATTATTCTAACTATTGAAACTATTAATTATTTTACCATTTGTATATAATTTGAATATAAATATCTTACAATTTTTGTTTTCTCTCGTGACCTTCCGAGTTAGTCCAGAGCATACAAGGCATCCCGGGTGATTTATATAAAGTTCGACAAAGTACCTTATTGACACGGTGAATTTGAGATCTTCGTCTACAACAGAAAAACCATAGTTTTCCTTCGAAGGTTTTCTCTGAGCATTCTTTCGGCATCTTTTCAAAACATAGTGTGGTGGAATTTCTTTGATATTTCTGATCTCAAGAACCTTCAGTACCTGGCAACACGGAAGACCTACATTTTCCAACTTCTTGCAGCTACAAATGTATTCTGATGAGTCGAATCTAACAAAATGACCCCGACGCCTGTTTTTGACAGTTATCTCATACTCGGATATGGGTCCAATTTCGCCACAGTTATAGACCACGCAATCCAAGTTCAGTTCAAATTCTAATCTGAAAATCTCAAACAGTGCAGGAGTGTATGCATTAGCAGCTTGCCAAAGTAACCGCAGAGGTGCAACCCTTTGCGTCATTTGAACTCCAAGGTAGTACCGAAGATCTATTTCTATTTTAAGGATATCTGTCAGGATGGTGCCTGCAATATCTGCCTACAGTTATCTCATACTCGGGTGGGTGTGCCGCTGGTTGGAATAATAATGAAATTAGGCTGGTCATAGTTGTCAGCTTTTTACCGGTCAATACAAAATACTGATCAAACAGAACTATATGATCATGTATTCCACGCTTATTATTACACATCACCAACAGACGAAGGAGAGAGAAACAGAAAAGTGGGTGGGTGTGCCGCTGGTTGGAATAATAATGAAGTCAGGCTGGTCATAGTTGTCAAGCACTCAATGCTTGCCAGCTTTTGACCGATCAATACAAATTATTGGTCAAACTTGCACCTACTCCATTCATAATCACAGAATATGTATAAATATCATTTTGGCTAACAAAATCTCGTTCATACTACGCTATAAGAACTATGATCATGTATTCCACGTTTATTATTACACATCACCAACAACATCCCTATCTAGTCTTCTGAATTTTCTTCGTGTCCCTTGCTTATGATCGCTTCGGCCGTAACCATGGAGCATCTTCATTATTTAACGGGATGGTGGGGTCAGCTTTCACTGTGAAGGGTGGAATTTCAACAAACTTATTATAATATTCTGACATGTCTGTCGTGTCCTCGATTCCCACAATGTTTCTTTTCCCTGAGAGAACTATGTGACGCTTCGGCTCATCGTATGATGAATTTGTTGCCTTATTTTTTCTTTTCTTCGGTCTGGAAGGCATGTCCTTCACATAGAAGACCTGAGCCACATCATTGGCTAGGACGAATGGTTCGTCATTGTAACCAATATTGTTGAGATCCACTGTTGTCATTCCATAAAGCGGGTCTACCTTTACTCCTTCTCCATTCAGGTTGACCCATTTGCACTTGAACAAAGGGACCTTAAAAGAAGGTCCATAGTCAAGTTCCCATATCTCCTCTATGTAACCATAGTATGTGTCATTTTTTCCATTCTTGTTTGTTGTATCAAAGCGGACACCACTGTTTTGGTTGGTGCTCTTCTTATCTTGGGAGCTCATGTAAAATGTATTCCCATTTTTCTCGTACCCTTGAAAACTCCCAATAATCGAAGATGGTGACCCTGCCAACATGTACAGCTGATCTTCAACAGTGGTGTCATTTATAAGATGTGTTTGCAACCAACTTCCGAAAGTCTCCATGTGTTTGCGTTTAATCCATGAGTCATCCTTCCCCGGGTTTGCAGATCGTACAATATTCTTGTGTTCCTCGAGATACGTAGCCATGAACATAGAATTTTGTAGAACTGTGTAGCGTGCTTTGGTCAAAGAATGCCCGTCCCTAGGTATCATTGTTTTCTTTCCCAGCGTTCCTTTTCCCCTCAGTCTCCCCTCATGCCGCGATTCAGGAATACCAATTGTCTTAAGGTCAGGAATAAAGTCAACACAGAATCCAATGACCTCCTCTGTTCCATAGCCCTTCGAGATGCTTCCTTCTGGACTAGCACGGTTATGAACATATTTCTTCAAGACTCCCATGAACCTCTCAAAGGGGAACATATTGTGTAGAAATACCGGACCAAGAATATGAATCTCTTCACATAGGTGAACCAGGAGATGAGTCATAATGTTGAAGAAGGATGGTGGGAACACCAACTCAGAACTAACAAGACACTGGACCACATCCCTCTGTAATCTTGTCAGAATTTGTGGACCGATTACCTTCTGAGATATTGCGTTCATGAATGCACATAGCTTTACTCGAACATTTTCCGGTAGAAGCCCCCTCAATGCAATCGGAAGCAACTGCGTCATAATCACGTGGCAGTCATGAGACTTCAGGTTTTGGAATTTTTTCTCTGCCATGTTTATTATCCCCTTTATATTCGACGAGAAGCCAGACGGAACCTTGATACTGTAAAGGACTTCAAAGAATATTTCCTTCTCTGCTTTATTAAGAGCGTAGCTGCTTAAGTAATGGCGCCCTGTATCTGTGTGCTTGTTGCTTGGGTCTTTCATACGTTGCTGGTCCTCCCGTGCTTCTGGCATATCTTTGGACTTCCCATACACGCCCAGGAAGCATAGCAGATTGACACAGAGATTATTTGTCACGTGCATCACGTCGATCGAAGACCGGACCTCTAAAACTTTCCAATAGGGTAGCTCCCAAAATATAGATTTCTTCTTCCACATGGGTGCACGCTTATCAGGGCCGTACGGAACTGGTTGGCTGCCAGCAGCCTTACCAAAGATTACTTCTAGGTCCTTGACCATATCGAATATATCATTACCACTACGCAGCTCAGGCTTCTTCCGGTTATCTGCCTCACCTCTGAAATGCTTCCCTCCTTTCTTTCTTACGGGATGCTTGATCGGAAGAAATCTACGATGCCCCAGGTATACAACCTTTTTACATTTATCCAAAAAAACACTGTCAGTATTATCTAAACAGTGTGTGCATGCATTGTATCCCTTGTTTGTATGTCCGGAAATGTTACTAAGAGCAGGACAATCATTGATGGTTACGAAAAGCAACGCCCGTAGGTCAAATGGCTTTTGTTCGTTCTCATCCCACCCACGTACACCTGGTTTGCCCCACAATTGTAAGAGTTCTTCCACTAATGGCCTTTGATACACATCAATGTCGTTGCCAGGTTGCCTCGGGCCTTGGATGAGAACTGGCATCATAATGAACTTGCGCTTCATGCACAACCAAGGAGGAAGGTTGTACATACATAGAGTTAAAGGCCAAGTGCTATGACTGGAGCTCTTCTCCCCAAAAGGATTAAAGCCATCTGTACTTAGACCAAACCATAAGTTTCTCGCCTCTCCTGCAAAGTCTGAGAAGTCCCTCTCGATCTTTCTCCACTGCGATCCATCGGCGGGGTGCCTCAACTTTCCGTCTTTCTTACGGTCTTCTTTGTGCCATCGCAACAACCTAGCATGCTCTTTATTTCTAAACAGACGTTTCAGCCGTGGTATTATAGGAGCATACCACACCACCTTAGCAGGAACCCTCTTACGGGGGGGGGGGGGGGCTCCCCGTCAACATCACCAGGGTCATCTGCTCTGATCTTATACCGCAGTGCAGTGCATATCGGACATTCATCCAAATTCTCGTACTTCTCACCGCGGAAGAGGATGCAGTCATTAATGCATGCATGTATCTTCTGCACATCTAATCCTAGAGGACAGAGAGCTTTCTTTGCTTCGTACGTACTCTCAGGCAATTCGTTATCCTTTGGAAGTTTTGGCTTCATTAGTTGAAGTAAACTCTCAAATGCCTTGTCAGTCACACCGTTCTGTGCCTTCCATTTCAGCAACTCCAGTGTGGTACCGAGCTTTGTGCTACCATCTTCGCAATTTGGGTACAACAATTTTTTGTGATCCTGTAACATGTTGTCCAGCTTCAACGTCTCCAATTTATTTTCACAGTCTTCCCTTGCATCAGCAATAACTCGGCCAAGATCATCATCGGGCTCTTCTGATGCCTGTTCTTGATCACCTCCTTCTCCATTCTCTTCCATTGCAGTATCGTCGTATTCAGGGAACAAAGGATCTTGTTTTTCTTCTTCATCGTCTTCCATTACAACCCCTCTTTCTCCATGCTTCGTCCAGCAATTATAGCTGGGCATGAATCCTCTCCGAAGTAGATGGCCGTGAATGATTCTTTCGGAAGAGTGCTCTCTGACGTTCCGACAATCAACACATGGGCAACACATGAAGCCATTATCTTTGTTTGCCTGAGCTACAGCAAGAAATGCATTCAGGCCTGCCATATACTCGGAAGTGCGTCGGTCACCGTACATCCATCGCTGTCGTGCATCCATCTGCATCGTATAATTAATGATGTTTATCAAAAATACATTACAATAACATATTAATACAGAGATGACCACAGTACATCGACAAATACATTTTTTTATGTATCAGTTACGGATGAAAAAGATAAGTTTGTTAACCTCGTTCGAAGATACCATTTTTAGTGAGCTTATATGTGGCTCGGGAATTTCGTCGAACACCTCGTGTGCATAGTAAAATAAAACACACTAACACCCACCTCACTCACACCTCCAAGCAAAAAAAAGATGGAAGGGTGGGGGGGGGGGGGCTGGGGCAGTATATATAGGCGAAGGGGGACATTGGTCCCGGTTCGTGGCCTGGACCGGGACAAATTCTCATGCGCGTGCCACGTGGCATATGGCTAGGCATTGGTCCCGGTCAGTGGCACGAGCCGGGACCGATATCTCCCCCACGAACCGGGACCAATGCCCCCAGGCGGTTTCTGTTGCACCGGGCGCACGAACCGGGACCAATGCATGGCATTTGTCCCGGATTTGGTTGCAGCCGGGACAGATGCCCCCTGGCCCCTTGGCCGAGAGGGGTTGTTTCCACTAGTGTTACTCGTGGGATCCGGGAGGTCAGGGGAGGGGTCACCGAGGCTCCTCTCTTCTCGTGGGATCCGGGAGGTCCGGGGAAGGCCCACCGGGCTCCTCTCTTCTCCTGGGATCCGGGAGGTCCGGGGAGGGGCCACCAAGGCTCCTTATCAGTGTATGGTGACAGGGGTATCGTAAAATCGAATTAATCGCAAAACATAAAATAAAAATGAAAACAATAAATAAATAAAAACTCTGCCGCGGCAGAGAAAATGGAAAAAGTGTTGCTGCGGCAGAGTAGTCATTCATCCCGGTTCGTGTTAAGAATCGGGACGAATGCCCCTGGCCAGGTTCGCCACGTGGTCAGCCCATTTGTCCCGGGTCCTGGCACAACCGGGACCAATGGGGGAGGGCCATTTGTCCCCGGTGGCCCATCTCGGTTGCACAACCGGGACAAATAGCCCTTACGAACCGAGACTAATGCCCCTGTTTCCACTAGTGGATGGCCTGGTGGTTACTGGTTGTTGTGGTGTACACCTGATAGAAGTGACACATAAGCTAAATACACCTAGGAAAAACGATAATATGGCCAGTAGACATGCCACGTAGACGGAATTGGTTATATGACAAATGGTTGTGTAAAAATACACACGTAGGCGAAACAATGATATGGCCATCCAGTATAGACGACACGTAGGGGAAATTGACAATGTAATATCAATGCATCCACTTTTAGGCTGTTTAAGACAATTTCGTTTTATAAAATTGCAACGTTTTTTTGCCAAATTATCGTGATAATTCTGGGTATTAACCCCCTCTAACAGCTTACTACGATATGGCACAAAATCGTCATAACTTTATGACTATTGTGTCCATCGTCATTGCGAGAACGTCATGTATCAGCCCATTTCTTGTAGTGATAGAATTCCGCAATTGCGAGAAACAATTACACCTCCAGGTGGCCTGACTCCACCAGTTGGAATTCCTCCTCCACTCGACCACTCCCCATTGTTCGGTTTTTGCAATATTTTTGGGTTTGAAATTCAAAATTTGTCGTGGAAAAATATCCGTTTGAGTTAATATAAATGAGTCTGTTGTTGGATTGTTGGATGATAACAAACTAAACTCTATTTAATGTCAATTTTTTTTTACTAAACTCTGTTTTTTTTCTTCATCATACTTGCACCCCAAAAAGAAAACTTTGACTGAACCATGCAAATCTCTTTAGAGAACTAAACGCAGGGCTATTCAGGCCCTGAGAATCGCTGCTGGAGCGGGCCCAGCTCGTGAGCGTGTGTGGCTGGGTGCGTGCATTTCCTTCTCTGTGTCGTGCCGGTTTGTGTGGGTCCGGTTTCTGCGCTGGCGCCGCGCATGTGGTCTACGTGGTCTGGGGAATACGTCGGTTCCCAGTGCTGGTTTGTGTCGCTTGGCCCTTGCTATCCCCTCCCTTCCCCATTTGTCCGTTCCCCTACTCCAGGCCGGAACCCCGCGAAACTCTCTCATTCGAGCGGTGGCTGCCCGACCGTGGCGGCGGCGGCTGATCGAGGTGCGATGGCGGCCGGACCCAGGTAGTTCCTCTTCTCCTCTCTTCTCTCTATCTTCATGCGCCCTCTCTCCTCTGTCCTCTCGTGTTTCTCACGCTCTGTCTCCTCCTGGAACAGCGCGCGGCGGCGGCGGGTTACGGGCTCCACGATGGTGACGGCTTTGAGTTCGCGTCGACCTAAGGACGAGTTGGGGCTGCGGCCGGAGGGTGTTGGGCAGAGGCGGTGTTCCATTGAAATACACCAGTCTCGGATGAATCGTATTTTATCCAGATCTGGATTTTCTGCTGTCATGTTTGTTGCCTGTGTAGTTTTCCAAAGAATTTCATCTATCCACTCATGCTGCAGCACAATCTGAGAATGGCTTGGGGTCAGGGTGCTAGGCCCATAACAAAAGCCTTTTGTCTCCTGCTCAGCAACATTGTCGCACCCGGACTTCTAGAGGATACTCATCGTACGAACTGAACAGTATTTTGATTGGATTACGGGGCTTACCGGCACCCGCAGCTCTTACGAGTAGGCCAACACTTATGTGTGACAACCAATCCTTACTATTCACCGTCGATGTAAACTATCCCGTAGAAATCAGGACACTACCATTGACGTACTTCATACCATACACACATGGTACGTCAACGGCTTTGAACAAGATGATAACACAATATATCTCTAAGACACAAAAGATTGAAATAAGTTGCAAATAGCTCTCACTAGAGCAGAGATAGCAAATACAATCATCCAGAGGACATATGTCCCAACATAACATCATTACATCTCAGCGGAAGCATTCAAAGGGTCTGAGTACAGACAAATCCAAATAGGCTTAAGAAGCCGGAAACTGAAATAAAGACGGAGCCCATCCACGTAGTCTCGGATCCTGCCCGGGTCCGCTACCTACTCGTCAGCAGCCTCGTCAAACTCCACGTAGTAGCCGTCACTGGGATCCTCGTAAGCGTAGTCTGCGGAAACCACAGCCCCAAAGGGGTCAGTACAACAACGTACTGGCAAGCAAGACTCACAGTTCACCAAAGTGTAGCCCGTCAACACCAAGCACAGATGCCTTGGGTTCAACGGAAGAAAGGGGATATAAAAGATGCTGCAACTGGCTGCGCTAACCAACTACAGAGATTCTACCACTTCCGGCTAACAGAAAGGAGATAAGATCGAGTATTGTAACCAACTGAAAGATAACTTCAAACAAACCCATCCTGGATCTCGCCCCTTATCCAAAGAAGCAATCCGAGGATAACTCACACAGTTGGATTAAAGATGAATCAATTTATGGTGTCAATAACCCTATTACTAGTCAAATTGTTAATCATTGGGTGTGAGATTGTGAATCATTAGGTTTAAGTTGTCCTGAGTACTTGTTAGCCAGTACTTTCACCAAGTTAACCATAACCGCGGAAAACACGGCTTCTCGAGAAGATTATCCCTGCAGGGTTGCACCAATTTGGCCGTACACGTAAGAATAACCCGCCAGATGGGATGCCTCCCACCAGCGGGGCACTCAACACAACCCAACTCTTCTTCGCATCAAGCCCAAAGCACCTTGGGCACACGGCTAATCGAGCCCCGAAGAAAGGGGACCCTCATAGCACTCTAAGAACGTGTCCCCCTATATGCCGACTACAAAAGTTCCACCCTGCGCTGGGCTCGCAAAAACATGCATGCGGCAAATGGAAAACACGAACTAAATGAGATGATTTGGACGAGATGAGAATCGAATCAAATTGAGGGGGGCGCCCATACACGCTTCCCACATGCGGGTAGTGCGCTCATCATGGATCAGTAGACAAGACCCTTTTCCTATTAGGGTCGACACTAGCAGGCCTCAAAACCACAAAGGGCCTCCTGCCGGTGCCTTATCAACATATTATTATTAACAGGTTGATTGATTAACATCGAGCCCCCAGAACATGATAGAAGTATAGCAACTGACAGTAACGGGTAACAGACTCGAGCAAAACAACCTAAGCATGCTAGTAAGACACTGGCTCATACAATGGGGTTGTAGGAGTGGAGGTGAGGCAATATCAGGGTTAAGGGATTCATGTGATAGGTTCGTATCAGAAACAACTATACATAGGGCTAGCAATATAGACAACGGAAAGTATCGGTAACCAATGTTGAAAGGAACACAGTGGTTCATGTGAGTGATAACTTTCCTGCAAACTCAGTAGCCTGGTACTGAGCTAGATCCTCAGAAGGGGTGCTGTAAAGATCGTCTGTCTCAACGTCGTCGTCTATTCGAGAAGAAGCAAACAAGCAAGACAGAAATATAAACAATCAATATCATGGCATAGTGCACAATCATGGGATGATGCATCTCAAGTTAAGGGATGCATCAAAATAAACTAGTTAAACATGGTAACACAATTTAAATGGACACCTATGCAATTTTGAGTTGCATATGAAAAAGGTCCATGAATTAAGGTGGAAACAAATGATCTACAATTTAATTACCATGTGAGAATTTATTACCATGATGCATGCATGATGATAACAACAAAATAACAATAATAGATGCAAGTGGAAAAGGAATTTAACAAGTTTGGAAATCTTTTATTAAGTTTGGAAATTTTGGGTTACATAAAGAGATTACACAAATAGTTGTTGTTTTCACCAATTTATATTGTGCAAAATAAATAACAAAATTCATATTTGAAAAGAATACAAAATTTTAGTTGGATTACATGTTTCCAAAAATTGGAAAAGGATTTAGGATGAATTTATTATGACTTAAACAAGATTAAACAGATTTTAAATGAATTTAAAACAAGTATGAATTTTAGTTGGATTTTTATTTGTTCAAAACATAAATTCAAATTCACATTTGAAAAGTTTATACTTTGATGGTTTGAAAACATATTTTGCATGTTCAAAAATAATTTAATTGGAGCAAGTTATGATTTTAGCAAATTTAAATGAATTAAACAAGGATTAAATTATTTAGGCAATTTAAATTATTCAAAACATGAAACAAAATTTATATTTGAAAAGGTTATTTGAAATAGCATGGAAAACATATTTTATTTGCATTGTTTGGATTAAGAATGAATTAGTTATGGATTTTAGCAAATTGCAATTGAATTATTTGAATTCAAATTTGAATTGCATTTTGAAAATTCAAAACAGAAAACATATGTTACCATTAGATAGAGAATTAAATTTAGAGCAGTGCACATATTTTATTTTTGTTATTTGGAGTTATAAAACTAAAGTTATTTGCATTTTATGTTCAGGGACCAATCTGTAAATTAAATGGACCTTGATTTAAAACAAAAAGGTTTAAAAACATTTTTATACCGCACAGAACCCTACCCTAGGCACTGCCGGGGGGGCCCAGGGTCACTGTGTGCTTGCGTGGCCACAAGGGTGGATGACAGGTGGGCCACTGGCGCGGGAAAAAATCCCCAAAAAGATTTGCGCTGCGGGGGCTCGAACCCACGACCAGGCGCTCGAGCGCTAGTGCTGTAACCAGTGTGCTGTTCTGCATTTGTTGTCAGTAGACACCACGCGTACAGGTAATAGTTCAGTTAGTTCTCTGAACTTTTAACTGACGAACAAAACCAAGTCTGAACCTGACAGAAACAAAACGCCGGCGGACGGCGGCGTGCCGTGGCTGTGCTGCCGTGGTTGTGCTCGTGGATGGGTGCGATGCGTGCACGGATGGATTGCGCGGGCGTGGACGCGAGCGCAACAGAGATAGAGGAGGAGGAGGACACGGTGGCTCACCGGGAGGTTGCCGTGGTGGATCTCGACGGCGAGGCGACAGCGGCGTGCTCGGCGGCGTGGATCCAAGCCTGCTCGAGCTCAACGGAGGGGTCGTGGTCGTAGAGGGAGGTACGGGGATCCAGCTCCCGGGGTCAGATCACGCCGAGGGGTGCTGCAGCGACGACGGCGAGCAGGGGTTCAGAGGAAGTTCCCGTGGCGGCGAACGGCGTGGACGTGGACGACGTCGTCGATCCAGAGGTTCACCGAGCTCGTGGAGGTGTCCAGGAGGTAGAGGGATAGGTGGGGGGCTGGTTCCAGTAGCTAGGATGGGTGGTGGAGGTCCATGGCGGCGGTGGTCGATGGAGATTCAGAAGCGGCGTCTCCGGCGAGGTTCAGAAGGTGGAGGAGGTGGCCGCGAGAGGGAAAAATGGCGGCGGCCTCGAGGGGATAGGGGGTAGCTAGGGTTAGGGCGGCGCCAGGGGGGTCTAGGGGTAGATATAGGGGCATGGGGAAGCTCCTGGCCGTCGGCGCGGCGCCGCTGCCGCCGTGGCGCCCTCGGATGCGCGCCGTAGATAAAGAAGACGACGGGGGCGTCTGCGAAACGGTACGCGGGCCAGCTACGGTGAGTGGGCTGGGCTGGGTAGGCTAGCTGCTGCGCGCGCGTGTGTTTCCTTTTCTTCCTTTTTTTTGCTGTTTTTTTTGTAGCAAAAAGAAAATGGAAGAAAATGATAGGTTTTTGAGTTGATAAAAATTTGGAAAAATTCATGTGAGTTTGTTAGTTCAACATCTACCATTTGACAACTTAAGTTTTTGAAAATTCAAATTTATTTGCTGTTTTGTAAATTGGTTTGAATTTGAGTAATTTGAAAATTAAATGATTAATAATGAAAACAATGTTTTTATTAGGGTGAACCCTAATGATTAAAAGAACAAATGGTTTGGGTTATAATGCTGATTTTTATAAGTTGTATTTGGGTGCTGTTTGAATGTTTTTGATTTGAATTTGAATGCAAATTGGAATTATTTAATTGAAATAGAACCACCATTTTATTAGTTGATCAAACATGGAAATAATTGGAAACAAAAGTTTGTTTGAATTGAACTTTTATTTGAAAACAAGATTGTAACATGACAAGTATGAATTAAATTTTTGAATATTGTTTGGATTTCTATTATGAAAACAGGATAAAAACAGATGCAAAACAAATGCAAACAATGAAATAAATATGATGACATGATGCAATACTTTAATTAAACAGGAAATCAAACATTCTAGGGGGTATTTTCATACTTGGGATGTTACAAAACGCCCCCCCCCTTGAAGGAATCGCGCCCCGAGATTCCTTACTGAGAAGCGAAAAGGTCCGGATACTTATTGCGAAGATCCTCTTCGGTCTCCCACGTTGCCTCTTTATCGGAATGATGCGACCACTGCACTTTCAAGAACTTGGTGCTCTTGTTGCGAGTCTTACGCTCGGTCTCATCGAGAATACGAACAGGGTGCTCCTCATAAGATAGATCATCTTGCAGTTCAATGGAATCATGATCAACTGCACGATCTGGGTCTTTGAAACACTTCTTGAGCTGTGACACGTGGAACACATCGTGCACCTTAGATAGTTTTTCTGGAAGTTCAAGACGATAGGCATTTTCTGCACGCCTTGAGAGGATGTTGAAAGGACCAACGTATCTTGGTGCCAGCTTTCCTTTCACACCAAAACGATGAGTGCCTCTGAGGGGAGTTACACGGAGATATGCCTTATCACCAGGTGCATAGATCATATCCCTGTGCTTGCTGTCATAGTAACTCTTCTGACGAGACTGAGCAATCTTGAGATTGTCACGAATGATGCGAACTTTCTCCTCGGCTTCCTTAACAATGTCGGGGCCTAAGAGTGAACGTTCACCAGCTCCAGACCAATTGATTGGACTCCTGCATCTGCGGCCATAGAGTGCTTCAAATGGTGCCATGCCTAGGCTTGCCTGGTAGCTGTTGTTGTAGGAGAATTCAGCATATGGAAGGCAATCCTCCCATTTCATGCCAAAGGAGAGACCACATGCTCTGAGCATATCCTCGAGAATCTGATTGACTCTTTCGACTTGCCCCTGAGACTGAGGGTGATAAGCTGTGCTGAACAGAAGTTTGGTGCCCAATGCTTCTTGAAAACTCTTCAAGAAATGAGAAGTGAATATGCTTCCATGGTCTGAGCTTATTTCCAATGGAACACCATGAAGAGGAACAATCTTTGCTGTGTAGAGCTCTGCTAACTGGCTAGCTGAGATAGTTTCCTTGACAGCAAAGAAGTGAGCTACCTTAGTGAGACGATCAATGACAACGAAGATTGCATCGTTGCCCTTCTTGGACTTTGGAAAACCAGTAACAAAGTCCATTTCAATCATGTCCCACTTCCACTCAGGAATTTTCAGAGGTTGGAGTAGACCTGCTGTTTTCTGATGGACTGCCTTAACACGTTGACAAACGTCGCATTCAGAAACGTATTGAGCAATTTCACGTTTCATGCCAGGCCACCAATACAGAGTCTTGAGATCCTGGTACATCTTTGTACTTCCAGGGTGGATGGAGAGAGGAGTTTCATGAGCCTCCTTGAGAATGACATCTTTGAGACTTTGAATCTGAGGAACTGCAATGCGTCCTTCGAAGAACACAGTTCCCTTGTCATCAATTGAGAAGGATTTGAATTTATCATTGCCTTCTTTGATGTGCTCTACAATCTTCTTGATTTCAGCATCACGAAGTTGTTCAGAACGAATCTTATCCTCGAGAGTTGGACTGGCTGTCAAGCTAGCAAGATATCCTTGAGGGACAAGACCAAGGTTCAGCTTCTGGAATTCTTCATGAAGTGGAGGTTGGCTTTCCATGATCATGAGATTATTGCAATAGGACTTGCGACTGAGAGCATCGGCCATAACATTAGCCTTTCCTGGAGTGTAAGAAATGGTGAGATCAAAGTCTTTAATCTTCTCAATCCATCTCCTTTGCCTGAGGTTTAGATCTGGTTGAGTGAAGATGTATTTCAGACTCTTATGATCGGAAAAGATTTCAGTGCGGTTACCCAACAAGTATTGTCTCCATTTCTTGAGGGCAAACACAACTGCTGCAAGTTCAAGATCATGTGTGGTATAGTTTTGCTCATGTGCATTCAACTGACGTGAAGCATAAGCCACAACTTGACGTTCTTGCATAAGAACTGCACCTAGACCTTGGAGAGATGCATCACAGAATATCTGGAAAGGTTTGGTAGTATCTGGGCCAACCAGAACTAGAGTGGAAGTGAGTTTAGTCTTGAGGAGATTGAAACTTTCCTCGCACTGTGGAGTCCAAACGAACTTCTTGTCCTTCTTTGTGAGATCAGTGAGAGGTTTGGCAATCTTGGAGAAGTTTTGGACGAAACGACGGCAATAGCTAGCCAAGCCAAGAAAGCTTCTTACTTGCTTTACCGTCTTAGGAGGTTTCCAATCAACAATTGCATTAACCTTTTCTGGGTCAATGGCTATGCCTTTGGCAGAGATAATATGACCAAGGTAAGCAACTTCTGGAATCCAGAACTCACATTTGGAGAACTTGGCATACAAACGATGCTCGCGAAGTTTCATGAGAGTGAGACGAAGATGTTCTCCATGCTCTTCCTCGGATTTTGAGTAGACCAGAATGTCATCGAGATATACCACAACAAACTTGTCGAGGTATTCATGGAAGACAGAATTCATAAGTCTAGAGAATGTCGCCGGTGCATTGGTGAGACCAAAGGACATGACGGTGTATTCATATAGACCGTACCGAGTGGTGAAAGCTATCTTTGGAATATCTTCCTTTCTGATCTTTATCTGATGGTAACCCATACTCAAGTCCAACTTTGAGAATATTGAGGCTCCAGCAAGTTGATCAAAAAGATCATCGATACGAGGAATTGGGTACTTGTTTTTGATGGTTTTCTCGTTGAGAGGACGATAGTCAACCACGAGTCTCTTTGTTTGATCCTTCTTGGCAACAAACAGAGTTGGGCAACCCCAAGCGGAGGAACTAGGTCGAATGTAACCTTTCTCCATGTACATATCGATTTGCTCCTTCAACAATTTCAGTTCAGGAGGAGCTATCTTGTATGGATGCTTAGAGATTGGAGCAGTACCTGGCTCAAGATCGATCACGAACTCAACTGCTCTGTCCGGAGGCATCCCTGGCAATTCTTCTGGGAAGACGTCAGGGAATTCACAAACCACCGGAACATTTTCGAGTAGAGGTAGAGGTTTTGCATCGAGGTTGAACAGCTGAACAGAACTTGATCCATATGGAGAATAGACTATCTGGCCAGAAGGGTGAGAGAGAGTTATTGACTTTTGAGCACAGTCAATTTTAGCTTCGTTGGTCTTCAACCAATCCATGCCCAGAATGACATCAATGTCAGAATTTCCCAGCAACATGAGTGAAGCAAGGAATATGCGACCTCCAATTAGGATCTGATTGTCCGTACTTATCTTGGAAGTCAACATTTGCGGTCCCGGAGAGTGAACAGTGATTTGATTGCTTAGTGGAACCAGAACTAGGTTGTATGCTTTTGCAAAGATATTTGACACAAAAGAATGCGATGCTCCGGTATCAAACAACACTTTAGCTGGAAAAGAGTTTACGGGTAATATACCGAGAACGACGTCAGCAGCTTCCTCAGCTTTGTCGGCCTTGATATGATTCACCCTCGCGGTCCTCCCAACAGGCATGTTGTTGGAGTTGAAGGCTTTAGCCGGGGGAGCACGCACCATTGCCTGGTTGGTGTTGGGGCGAGGAGGTGGAGGTAGCTGCCTCTGAGTGCACTTATCAGCATAGTGTCCAGTCTCCTTGCACTTGTAGCAAGTGACGACACGAGGAGGACCTGGCCTTCGCTGCCCCATTGGAACCCTCTCACCCTGCATCTAAGATGGGTTGGGTGGGCGGGGAGCAAAGCCTGGAGAAGCTTGGGCATATGGAGCCCGAGTGACAGCACCATTTGGCACCCAGATGCGGCGCTTCTGCGGAGGGGTGGTCATGTTGGAGGAGGAACCACCCTCACGCGAGTGCTTGCGAGAATCCTCGAACGCCTTGCGCCCATTTTCCTCATTGAGCGCGGTGTTCACGAGCTCCTCGAAGTCTTTGCACTTGATGTTGGTGAGTGCGTACTTGAGTTCCGGGTTAAAACCTCGGCGGAACCTTGCCATCTTCTTAGCTTCAGTGGACACCTCATCACCAGCGTATCGAGCGAGACGATTGAACTCATTCTGATAGCCAATGACGTCCAGCTTGCCCTGCTTGAGAGAGCAAAACTCCTCACGCATCCTTTCCATGAGACCATCTGGGATGTGGTGCTTCAGGAAGGCATCCTTGAAACATCCCCAGGTGATAGGATAGCCAGCTCTCATGGTCTGGTAGTTCTCCCACCAAGTGGCTGCCTGACCCTTCAGTAGGTAGGTGGCATACTTGACTTTGTCTTCCTCAGCAACGTGAGCAATGTCCAGAGCCCTGGCCATCTCCCGGATCCAGTCATCACCATCCAGAGGCTCACGTGTTGCCACGAAAGCTCTCGGGCCCATACTGAGGAACTCATTGATGCTGACCCGTGGAGCATTCTGGTTGTTGTGCTGGTTAGCCTGGAACTGGGCCATCTGCGCCACGACCTGAGTCATCTGAGTCAAGAGCTCCGTGATCGGAGGTGGCTCAGGCGGGTTGCTCCTTGTTGGCGGCATCCTGAATAGACATGCATTTTAGCACAACAACAGAAAAGGATAGACTTGGTAACCGAAAGATAGATTATTCCGACGCATGAATAGATAACCAACAGGTACATCATCACATGTTCAAATACATCAGAATATTCAACAGACCATAAATGGTTCAAATGCCAAAGGATAACTAAACATAGCTAGGAATGGATACATCGGTACTCCCATGCTCATCACGCAGGACGGCGGTGAGTAGTACGCCGAGAGATACGGTGAGGAGGAATCCCACGAAAGTAAGTAGATCGATGATCCACATAGATCTGACGTGGTCTGAGAGCGACTCTAGGTGTGGTGAAGTACATGGCGTCAACTCCCTGTGCTCCAAAGCGTGGAATCCCGGTGTAACCAGCACCGAGGTTGAGGAGTGGACCTCTGATCGGCTCGTAACCTCCAGAATCTGGCAGACGACGACCAAATGGCTGATCGAAACGTGCAAAGCGCTCATCTCCAACAAAGTCTGTGGTGTACTTCGCCAGACGAGTCAAAGCAAGGTAGAGCTGCTCTCTGACTGAGGCCAACTCCTGAGAAAGTGTGGTGGCAACTGCGTCACTGTGCCTCACAAACTGAGCGGTGGTGTGCAGCCTGGTGTCATCATGCTCGTAGACATCCAGGTTGTCGTAGAGGGTGAAGTGAGCTCCCTCCGAAGTGATGTAACCACGAAGGATGTGGCGATAGATAGAATCGTCAAATCCCCAGTAGTCAGCACGAAGGACGGTGAGACTCACATAAGCTGCCTGCTGCACAGCCATATCCACTGTGGAACCTACTGCCTCGTAGCGGTGGACAACGCTCATGCCATCATCTGACAGAATGTAGATGATAGCCTGGTAGTAGGTCTGGTGAAACTCTCGCTGCTGCTCGTAGACCTGGTACTCTGGTGCCCAACGGAACCCCAGATAAGTGACCATGTCTCTCAGCATCTCCGGATAACCGGCGGTGCTCTCACAACGAGTCATCCGAGCCACCTGCGGGAAGAACCTGAGATCCATCTGCAGATGATCGGGGAAGTTTTGATTAGACGCCGGTAGAGAACTGAAGTGGAAAGCAACAACAAGGTTCAACGGACGAAAAGGATGTTTGAAAAGAACAGGATATTGAAGCAACATCGGGAAACACGAGACCAAAACCTGAGGTACTACGGAGAACCCAAAACACGTGAAATCCTAACTTGAAAGTTTAGATGAGAAGAGAAAACAACGTTGCACTTCCTTACCAGAAAAGGGTGGGTGGGTGGGGAAAGAAGAAAAATGGCAGAATTCCTACTCTCACGTTTCATTTTTCCTATATAGCTACAAAAATAGTTTCTAGACTAAACTGCGACCAGTAAAAGGGATCCTACAGGCAGACAGGCTCTGATACCATTTGTCGCACCCGGACTTCTAGAGGATACTAATCGTACGAACTGAACAGTATTTTGATTGGATTACGGGGCTTACCGGCACCCGCAGCTCTTACGAGTAGGCCAACACTTATGTGTGACAACCAATCCTTACTATTCACCGTCGATGTAAACTATCCCGTAGAAATCAGGACACTACCATTGACGTACTTCATACCATACACACATGGTACGTCAACGGCTTTGAACAAGATGATAACACAACATATCTCTAAGACACAAAAGATTGAAATAAGTTGCAAATAGCTCTCACTAGAGCAGAGATAGCAAATACAATCATCCAGAGGACACATGTCCCAACATAACATCATTACATCTCAGCGGAAGCATTCAAAGGGTCTGAGTACAGACAAATCCAAATAGGCTTAAGAAACCGGAAACTGAAATAAAGACGGAGCCCATCCACGTAGTCTCGGATCCTGCCCGGGTCCGCTACCTACTCGTCAGCAGCCTCGTCAAACTCCACGTAGTAGCCGTCACTGGGATCCTCGTAAGCGTAGTCTGCGGAAACCACAGCCCCAAAGGGGTCAGTACAACAACGTACTGGCAAGCAAGACTCACAGTTCACCAAAGTGTAGCCCGTCAACACCAAGCACAGATGCCTTGGGTTCAACGGAAGAAAGGGGATATAAAAGATGCTACAACCGGCTGCGCTAACCAACTACAGAGATTCTACCACTTCCGGCTAACAGAAAGGAGATAAGATCGAGTATTGTAACCAACTGAAAGATAACTTCAAAGAAACCCATCCTGGATCTCGCCCCTTATCCAAAGAAGCAATCCGAGGATAACTCACACAATTGGATTAAAGATGAATCAATTTATGGTGTCAATAATCCTATTACTAGTCAAATTGTTAATCATTGGGTGTGAGATTGTGAATCATTAGGTTTAAGTTGTCCTGAGTACTTGTTAGCCAGTACTTTCACCAAGTTAACCATAACCGCGGAAAACACGGCTTCTCGAGAAGATTATCCCTGCAGGGTTGCACCAATTTGGCCGTACACGTAAGAATAACCCGCCAGATGGGATGCCTCCCACCAAGCGGGGCACTCAACACAACCCAACTCTTCTTCGCATCAAGCCCAAAGCACCTTGGGCGCACGGCTAATCGAGCCCCGAAGAAAGGGGACCCTCATAGCACTCTAAGAACGTGTCCCCCTATATGCCGACTACAAAAGTTCCACCCTGCGCTGGGCTCGCAAAAACATGCATGCGGAAAATGGAAAACACGAACTAAATGAGATGATTTGGATGAGATGCGAATCGAATCAAATTGAGGGGGGCGCCCATACACGCTTCCCACATGCGGGTAGTGCGCTCATCATGGATCAGTAGACAAGACCCTTTTCCTATTAAGGTCGACACTAGCAGGCCTCAAAACCACAAAGGGCCTCCTGCCGGTGCCTTATCAGCATATTATTATTAACAGGTTGATTGATTAACATCGAGCCCCCAGAACATGATAGAAGTATAGCAACTGACAGTAACGGGTAACAGACTCGAGCAAAACAACCTAAGCATGCTAGTAAGACACTGGCTCAAACAATGGGGTTGTAGGAGTGGAGGTGAGGCAATATCAGGGTTAAGGGATTCATGTGATAGGTTCGTATCAGAAACAACTATACATAGGGCTAGCAATATAGACAACGGAAAGTATCGGTAACCAATGTTGAAAGGAACACAGTGGTTCATGTGAGTGATAACTTTCCTGCAAACTCAGTAGCCTGGTACTGAGCTAGATCCTCAGAAGGGGTGCTGTAAAGATCGTCTGTCTCAACGTCGTCGTCTATTCGAGAAGAAGCAAACAAGCAAGACAGAAATATAAACAATCAATATCATGGCATAGTGCACAATCATGGGATGATGCATCTCAAGTTAAGGGATGCATCAAAATAAACTAGTTAACATGGTAACACAATTTAAATGGACACCTATGCAATTTTGAGTTGCATATGAAAAAGGTCCATGAATTAAGGTGGAAACAAATGATCTACAATTTAATTACCATGTGATAATTTATTACCATGATGCATGCATGATGATAACAACAAAATAACAATAATAGATGCAAGTGGAAAAGGAATTTAACAAGTTTGGAAATCTTTTATTAAGTTTGGAAATTTTGGGTTACATAAAGAGATTACACAAATAGTTGATGTTTTCACCAATTTAAATTGTGCAAAATAAATAACAAAATTCATATTTGAAAAGAATACAAAATTTTAGTTGGATTACATGTTTCCAAAAATTGGAAAAGGATTTAGGATGAATTTATTATGACTTAAACAAGATTAAACAGATTTTAAATGAATTTAAAACAAGTATGAATTTTAGTTGGATTTTTATTTGTTCAAAACATAAATTCAAATTCACATTTGAAAAGTTTATACTTTGATGGTTTGAAAACATATTTTGCATGTTCAAAAATAATTTAATTGGAGCAAGTTATGATTTTAGAAAATTTAAATGAATTAAACAAGGATTAAATTATTTAGGCAATTTAAATTATTCAAAACATGAAACAAAATTTATATTTGAAAAGGTTATTTGAAATAGCATGGAAAACATATTTTATTTGCATTGTTTGGATTAAGAATGAATTAGTTATGGATTTTAGCAAATTGCAATTGAATTATTTGAATTCAAATTTGAATTGCATTTTGAAAATTCAAAACAGAAAACAAATGTTACCATTAGATAGAGAATTAAATTTACAGCAGTGCACATATTTTATTTTTGTTATTTGGAGTTATAAAACTAAAGTTATTTGCATTTTATGTCTAGTGACCAATCTGTAAATTAAATGGACCTTGATTTAAAACAGAAAGGTATAAAAACATTTTTATACCGCACAGAACCCTACCCTAGGCACTGCCAGGGGGGGCCAGGGTCACTGTGTGCTTGCGTGGCCACAAGGGTGGTTGACAGGTGGGCCACTGGCGCGGGGAAAAATCCCCAAAAAGATTTGCGTTGCGGGGGCTCGAACCCACAACCAGGCGCTCGAGCGCTAGTGCTGTAACCAGTGTGCTGTTCTGCGTTTGTTGTCAGTAGACACCACGCGTACATGTAATAGTTCAGTTATTTCTCTGAACTTTTAACTGACGAACAAAACCAAGTCTGAACCTGACAGAAACAAAACGCCGGCGGACGACGGCGTGCCGTGGCTGTGCTGCCGTGGTTGTGCTCGTGGATGGGTGCGATGCGTGCACGGATGGATTGCGCGGGCGTGGACGCGAGCGCAACAGAGATAGAGGAGGAGGAGGACACGGTGGCTCACCGGGAGGTTGCCGTGGTGGAGCTCGACGGCGAGGCGACAACGGCGTGCTCGGCGGCGTGGATCCAAGCCTGCTCGAGCTCAACGGAGGGGTCGTGGTCGTAGAGGGAGGTACGGGGATCCAGCTCCCGGGGTCAGATCACCCCGAGGGGTGCTGCAGCGACGACGGCGAGCAGGGGTTCAGAGGAAGTTGCCGCGGCGGCGAACGGCGTGGACGTGGACGACGTCGTCGATCCAGAGGTTCACCGAGCTCGTGGAGGTGTCCTGGAGGTAGAGGGATAGGTGGGGGGCTGGTTCCAGTAGCTAGGATGGGTGGTGGAGGTCCATGGCGGCGGTGGTCGATGGAGATTCAGAAGCGGCATCTCCGGCGACGTTCAGAAGGTGGAGGAGGTGGCCGCGAGAGGGAAAAATGGCGGCGGCCTCGAGGGGATAGGGGGTAGCTAGGGTTAGGGCGGCGCCAGGGGGGTCTAGGGGTAGATATAGGGGCCTGGGGAAGCTCCTGGCCGTCGGCGCGGCGCCGCTGCCGCCGTGGCGCCCTCGGATGCGCGCCGTACAGAAAGAAGACGACGGGGGCGTCTGCGAAACGGTACGCGGGCCAGCTGCGGTGAGTGGGCTGGGCTGGGTAGGCTAGCTGCTGCGCGCGCGTGTGTTTCCTTTTCTTCCTTTTTTTTGCTGTTTTTTTTTGTAGCAAAAAGAAAATGGAAGAAAATGATAGGTTTTTGAGTTGATAAAAATTTGGAAAAATTCATGTGAGTTTGTTAGTTCAACATCTACCATTTGACAACTTAAGTTTTTGAAAATTCAAATTTATTTGCTGTTTTGTAAATTGGTTTGAATTTGAGTAATTTGATAATTAAATGATTAATAATGAAAACAATGTTTTTATTAGGGTGAACCCTAATGATTAAAAGAACAAATGGTTTGGGTTATAATGCTGATTTTTATAAGTTGTATTTGGGTGCTGTTTGAATGTTTTTGATTTGAATTTGAATGCAAATTGGAATTATTTAATTGAAATAGAACCACCATTTTATTAGTTGATCAAACATGGAAATAATTGGAAACAAAAGTTTGTTTGAATTGAACTTTTATTTGAAAACAAGATTGTAACATGACAAGTATAAATTAAATGTTTGAATATTGTTTGGATTTCTATTATGAAAACAGGATAAAAACAGATGCAAAACAAATGCAAATAATGAAATAAATATGATGACATGATGCAATACTTTAATTAAACAGGAAATCAAACATTCTAGGGGGTATTTTCATATTTGGGATGTTACAAACATGCTGCTCTGTTGAGCAATCATTTTCCACAAAATGGCATGCTCCATAGGAGGTTTAGCTTTGAGCCTGCTCCGGGTACCCTACTGACATGACGTGGGTCCACGGCCACTCTGCCACCCCTCGCCGCCGTCGCGGTACCCTGGTCCGATAGCCAGACTCGGCTCCCTAAGTGTCCGATTGGAACCAGATTTTCGTTTCCACTCTTGAATAATCAAATAGGATACCAGAACTAATTTGTGTTAGGATACCAATCCCTAGGATTTGCTTAAACATACATAATGGGATCCCCTACTTGAATATTTCTGGGATCCCCACTTAAAAGTACAGAATGGGATCCCCTACTCGAAAATCTGGTATCCCATTTGATTATTCATGTAGTTCTGGTATTCAGGTTTTCGTTTTATGAATTGCGTGTATTTTTTGTTTAGTAGTTGTATTGAAAAAATGTATAAAATGGGAAACGTATGCTTGGGAAGTGGACATTTAACAATATTTTTCCAGCGGTACACTACTTTGTGTTAGGAAGTTGGCTTCGTGCATCAGGAAATTAAAAAAAAGAATGAAGTATTCCCTCCGGTCCATTTTAAATGTCGTAACCAGTGTGTTGATTTGTATTAGCTTAGGTGTGTCTCTCCCGACAATTTATTCGGATCGGAGGGAGTTTTACTATTTTGTCTGGAGTTCTCTTCGAACATGCAGGAGTTGAATTTATAACACGCGTAGAAGTTCATTTAATTTTGGTGGGTTTAAAACTGATGTACTACTATTTGTGTCGACTGTGGACTGCAGCTAAGAGTACGACAAGTCCAACTTGCTAAATGTTTTGATGAAGTGCTTCAGACACTTCCTCGACATGGTGGGCGTGTCCTACACTCGACCCCATGCCACCGAAGGCAACATAAAATGCACGTCCGAGCGGAAGACAATATATGTGGTTACTCTTCTCCACGTGCTATCATTCGGTCGGCGCTGCCCTGGACTCGGTCAGCACATGCCACCCCTAGCGTATGGTGGCTTTGGTTATTCTACATTATGCATGTATTCTGCTTTGTCAAAGATTTGTATGCTTACAAACAATTTTATTTTGTTGGTTTAGTTGTTAAACTGTAAATAGGCGATTTAGAAAGGGGGGGAGAGATATAGCTGATCACTTTTTTTATTTTGCATATTCAGACTTCTGCGGGTTAAACATAATGATCAATTGGCCAGTAAAGGAATTCACATTTCCTTTTTCCTTGGTTTCCTTGCTATTGATAATTCGCCATTTTCCACTGAGATTGTATCAAACATGCATTTCATCAGCTGGATAATCTTGGTCATATATTAGTGGCCAGATAAGTGATATCAACTGGAATTCAAGGTGAAGTTAGTAATACTGAAATGCTACTGTGCGCATATGTACAACATATATGCATATATGTATGTATGCTAATACGACATGGTTGTACTGAAGACTTTCTACGATGAATCAGATGCAATGTACATGTCTGTATCTGAATTGGCGTAATTTGTTTAGATGTAGATTGAGCATATAACACAGATGATATATAAAATACCAAACTTGTGTAACACACGAGCATGTACTGAATGTGAAATATAGTCAACTGAACAAGGTCTTACCTGCATTTTAAATTCTTCTAGACAACAGTCGGTGCTTTTCAGTAGTTGCTATTTTGGTTGTATATATTTCAACTCATATGCTATTCCATTAACATTTTTTGCATGTATAAAGTTATGAGATAGATGCGTTTTTGTAGCCATGAAGCCTTTCACATATGAAGGTGATATGCTTTTGTGCCCCCTGCATTTTCATGTGACATAAACTAGGATTGAATACTAGCACATTACTAGGCTCATGACACTCTAGAAGTATTTTTTTTATCCCTTACCATGTTGGTAAAATAATCTAAGAAATTTTGATGACGTCCGTTGTATGAAGAAAAAAAGCCTCGAGAGATCATCTGGACTTGGCCTGCCAGACAACTTTTAGATTTTTAACATGGAAACTACATCGGACATGTGAGGAACTGAAAGTGAGTTCATGGGGTTCAAGATAAAACTATCCAGAAGTGGATAATGTACTACATGATGAACCGTTTACTATGCTATTTAGTTCTTTGTTGTTTCACATTGTTGTATTTGTTTTGAAACTCAAGGTGCTTTTTTAAAGTGAGCTCAAAATGCTTCTATAATTCTAATTATGCATTTGTGTTTGTGACATTGAAAGGATGAGGTCCCGAATGGTCGATGAACCAGGCAATCTAGCAAGCCTCAACCAAAAAGCATAGCTTAGCTTATATGCAACACGCCCAAAACTTTGCTATTTGAATGTATGATGTTCAACGACCAAATCATATTGTTTCCAGAGAACCATTAGATTTTTGTAATCAAAGTGTATGTGCTAGCTGATAGAAGAAGATCCCATGGTCGGCTCACCAAGGGAGAACATCTGAGGAAGAAAAAGAGTTGCTTCAACAATGCCTTCTAAGCGGTAAAAGAACAAACGGGCGCGGCAAGGCGCGCCTTCTTCTTCTAGTACTTCCTGTATTTTGCTAATCTATACTTCTTATAAGACAAAACCCCACTAAGATGCATTTATGATTTTTCTATCTTAACATGCAAACTATCCACATCACCCATCATTTTAGCCAATCAATTATCCATGTCATCTCATCTAATAATTGTGATATTACAAATTTTATGCCACATAACTATGCCATATTTTTTCAACCATATAATTATCGCTGTCACTAATATTTATTTCTCAAAATATACAACAATTTTACGCAAATTAAATTTAGTATATCGATTATTTGATCAATTGAATATTGATAATGAAATATTTCATACACCTTATACTTTTCGTTTATACAATATTTTTTTAAGAGATACCCGCTGCAACGCGCGGGGTATTCTTCTAGTTGTATATATGTGCCTGGCCCTCCACGTACTCGATGCAAGTTTGCTGCGTGCTCTCTTAAGAAGACGTCTTCCTAGGTCAAACAGAGCGACGACAAGCAGGGACAGTGGCCCACACCAGCCGGACAACCCAGAGCTGTTTTAACCAAACGCGCATGGCCGTCGATCCTCCCAGCACAATCTTTCCCCCCGAACCCTAGCGTCCAGCGACTATGCCGCCGCCGGCACGGCCGGTGCCGCAAGAAATCCTGGAGGAGATCTTACTCCGCCTCCCGCCGCACAAGCCTGCGTATCTCGTCCGTGCCTCAGCCGTCAGCAAGCCATGGCTGGCCCTAATCTCCGGCGCTCGCTTCACCGGTCGCTACCGCGAGTTCCACGGAGCTCCCCCCATGCTCGGCTTTCTCAAATCCAGTCCCTGGGATTGCTGGGGGCCGGAGGACCCCAACCCACCGTTCGTCTCCACCACGGGGTTCCGTGCACGCATACCGGACGACGGCTGGGGGCATAGGGACTACGGCGTGTGGGACTGCCGCCATGGCCGAGTACTCCTTGGTGAAAAGAAGGCCGCGCCCATGAAGCTCGCTGTTTGGGATCCCATCACAGGTCATCGTAGGGAGATGCAGGAGCCCAGCTGCATGGTGGTCGAGCACAAAGGTGGCCTTCTCGGGGCTGCGGTGCTTTGCGCCGTCCGCGGCTGTGACCACGGCGCCTGTCATGACGGCCCCTACAAAGTGGTCTTCTTTTCGCTTCACTCTGCTGGTGCTGGCAACTTTGTGGCACAAGTCTGCACGTCCTTGCCGGAAACCGGTGATTCGAGCAAGCCGCTGTCTGATCTTCATCCTGGCGAGTGGAGTGAGCCATGCTCTGGTCTTCCTATAGAGACCGTCGGATTCATTGAGCCAAACCCTCCTGTCCTTGTCAAAGACGCAGTTCACTTCATGCTCGCCTATGAACATGAGTATTCTGAAAATTATGAGGATATCGTTCGTGTACAAATTCTGAAGTACGACTTGACCTCTAATTTATTATCCCTCATTGATGCGCCTCAAGCGGCGGCTCGTCATTTCGGTAACTCTATTCTCATGGCGCTGGAGGATGGTACTTTGGGATTTGTACGTACTAAGAGGATTGCACGTCCACATATGGTCAAGACAAATGGATTCCAATGATGGAGTTGCGGCATGGACTCGGCATAGAGTCATCGATCTGAAAAACATTACTCCAACTAAAGATCCCAAGAAAACTATAAGCCTGCATGGATCGGTCGAGGGCAGTGATATCATTTTCGTGTACACGGAAGCTTGCATCTACAAGATAAATCTCAAAACACTACGGCGGAAGAAGATATGGGAGGGAGAACCTTTCAATGTGTTGATTCCATACGTGAGCTTCTACAATCCTCAAGGTATATATCCACATATCCTTTCCTTTGGTGATTGCAAAGAAACTCTTAAAAAATATTTATTTATGAGTTAGCTAGCCGTACATTTTTTTTTGTATTTTTAACGTGATTGAGCAAAATTTTGATGATATTTTATACTCAAATGGTACCCCTAATTATGCTTATGACTACTTAATTGCCTGTAGTATCATGTCATTACTACTTTTTTTTAAGTCACACCATTAAATCTGTGAATCTATGTTTGCAGTAAGGGTGAGAGCTTGCGATGTGGCTAGTTGACAACATATGGTTGAATATGCTTAAAGGCAGGGGGGACATTCTCACCGACAACAAAGATGACCAACTTAGAGGCGACACGGGTCTTTTCATGAATTACGGCATTGCTTACTAGCGCAGTCGTTTTTGTATAAGTTGGTGCTTGTTTTATTATCCTCATCATCACATGAGTTTTGTCTTCTAATATTCAAACCTAGGGTCTGGATGTGTTTGCAAGAACATGATAGTTGCAACCAGCTTGTCAACCTAAACATACATATTCTGCTGGTTTTGGAAATAGATATTCAAGGCTTTATACATGGTTATTGCGATGAATAGATGGTTAGTTTTCTTACATAGGATTGCCAATTATCTTGTTCAAAATGATCTTTGAATTACCATCATCAATAGTTCCGCAGAAGACACTATTAGAAGTGTGTGTGATCGCTAGGCCGACTTAATTGAGGAACAAGCTCAACATATGTGCGTTTGTATCGGGGATGGCTAGCTTACGGCTGACCGTGGGCAAGGTTGATATTCAGACATATTTTTTCCATTTTTGGTAACTTGCTTTTTCATTAATTTCCTGATTTGTTGGTAAAAAAGTAACAGGTTTTGGCCAAATTTACGGGTACACAAGAAAAAGCAAACGGATGCAAGTTCAAGACAAATCCGGCCAGTTCCGGGGGAGGAGTCATATACGGTACTATGGATCACTAATCTAGCTTGACCGTCAGGTGCTGGGTTCACGAGAGATGAAGCCAACAATCGCTAACAACGTTTACTTAACCTACCCACGAATTGCGATTGTGGCCTAATGCATCCCTCCAATCTCTAGTTGGACAAGAATTGGTGGCCTCTGGTGCGTCCATCTGTTGGGCCTCCCTGTGGGTCACTGTATTGTTATCTTCGCGTTGCATGGTCACCGTATGGTTGCAGGAGGCGGTTTCACGCGACCGACTCGAGACAACCCCTCGATCCATAAAATACTCTCGATCGAGTACCTGCCTCCATGCTGGGCGATGCTGCCCGTAACATTCCCCGTTCCCCGTCCTTCTACCCGACGAGGTCTCTCCATCGTTTCCTCGCGCTTACTCCATGCGTTGCCATCCCTCATTTGCCAGGGTCGCCGACACTTTTTGTCGTGCGACCCTCGAGCATCCATCTCACCGTTAGCAGAGACAGCAACCTGAAGGGTTCGTTTCATAGAAAAAACAAAAAAAATCATACACGAGAGATACCCGAAGGCCCAAGATCTAATATAAAAGATGAAAGCAACGGGCATAGAGAGAGTCTTAAGTAGAACATACCCTCGAAGACACAAATCGTTACGAGATCGAATCTCGTTGTTGAGGTAGTCGAACTCTCATCGATCTCAAGATCGCAAAGAAGAGCGATGCAATCCGGCAGTGCTTCCGCACTCGGTCACACGTACAGCTCGATGACGACTTCCGTTCACTCGATCCAGCGGGGCAGCGGAAGTAGAGAATCCATCGGAGCTCCAGCAGCACTACGACGTGGTGTGGTGGAAAAAACTTCGTTCAGGGCTTCGCCAAGCGCATGAACATGAGGTGGAGCTGCAGGAGGAGGGAGATGGAGATGACACCAAGTGTGTGGGGAGAGGGAGGTCTAACCCCTCTTTATTTAGGAGGGGGAGGCAGCCACGAAATTTTGGTGCCTCCACCTCTCCCTTCATCATGTGGGTGGAGTCTCCACTCAACCCACTCATTCTATCATCAATTCTCACTCAAAATTTCAAGTGGTTTTTTTAATAAATAAATAAAGCAATTTTATTTCTTTATTTTAATAGTTTTTAATCCTATTAACAAATATTAACACTTACCCGCTTGAACTATTTGTTAAGCAAACATTAACATATACAACCTTGAACTATTTCAATATTCGTCGAAACAATTCCGATGACTATTTCAATATTCCCAGAAACAATTCCGGTGTTGTCCAAACTTTTCTCCGATATTCCATATCTACTCAATCGTGTCATCGAACCTTAAGTGTTTCACTCTACGGTTTGTGAATAATATAGACATGATCGAGACACCTCTGCAATCAATAGTGAACAGCGGGGCTTGGATATCCGTAATGACTCCTACTCATTCCATGATGAATCTAGTGATCGTGTGAAACATGAACGTCGTAACCAATTCCCTTTGTCTCGCGGTATTTTACTTCTCCAAGATTCGATCATTGCTTTCAACCATACCTAGTTCAATCTTGTTACCTACAAGTACTCTTTTACTCATACCATGATATGACATCCTTGTGACCTAGTCATGTGCTTGCAAGCGGTGTCGATATGATATCACCGAGAGGGCCTAGAGTATATCTCTGCGTCATTTGGATGGACAAATCCCACTCTTGCTCCATGAGCCTCAACTAATACTTTCCGAATAACCAACGACACCTTTATAGTCACCCTGTCACGGTGTGACGTTTGATGACATCAAAGCACCATTCTGGTATTAGTGATTTACATGATCTCATGGTCTAAGGAATAAGGTTACTTCGTATGCAAGATATAACAATATACACTAAATGACTTGATCGTATTGTTATACTTAATTTGGGTCTATGTTGATTACATCATTCTTCTAATGACATGACCCCGTTATTAACAACATGCAATGTTCATGATCAGAAATTTTTGATCATCAGTTAATCAACGAGCTATTTAAAAGAGAGGCGTTACTAGGAACCATTGTTTGTTTATTAAACACACATGTATCAACGTTTTCGGTTAATACAATTCTAGCATGAGAAATAAACATTTATCATAAACATGGAATAAGATAATAACCACTTTATTATTGCCTCTAGGGCATATTCCCTTTAGTCTCCCACTTGCACTAGAGTTAATAATCTAGTCTGTAAGAACTTAACACATATGGAATTCCAGTGTTATTACCATGCTTTGCATGTGGTAAACTTCATCAAAAGATCTGACATGTTCAGGTCCTTTGGTATTTGCACATCGTTGCATCTACTTGCATCCCACATTCTCCAATAAGATGGCTTTGAATATATATTTGGTCAACCGATGAGACCTTAATTCCTCAGCTTAAAGTAATGTTACCAACATTGTGAAAATGTAGCTTCATAGTGTCATCAATCTTGGAAATTCACCAAGTTCCGTAATGACCTCCTTGACACAAAATACTCTTATTATTTATTGTCAATACAACGATATACTTAGCCTTAGTTGTAGTACCCGTCACAATACTTTAAATTTGAAACTCATTCAAATCCAGCACGGAACTTTCTTCCAGCCTATTCTGCCACCCTTCATCACATATTTTAATTGAGATAGATTTATTTGAATAGATGACAAGACTATTAGTGTAACATATTACAACGAATAGTTTGTCATTACTACGTAATAAAACATATCCTTAGCATTTCTAAAATTGCATAAGGATCTCTCCCACTATTGTTTAACCATCATATGAATTATCATGCTATAACTTTCTATAACATTGAAATATCTGGTTATGGACATAGCATGGAACACATGACTTAGAAATTCTTTTTCATGTGGCATGAACTCCTTCTTGTCATTTCGATATTGACTTACTTCAATACTTCATCTATGTAATTTAGCTCAACCATATCAGGCGCTTTAATCAATCTCTTATAGATATCAATGCACAATATCTTCTAAGCCTTTCATCAGTATGAAAATCTTAACCGTGTTAATTTAAAATACATATTTTCCAATCAAACATATGTCATCTACATAAAGCATTAGAAATATGTCTTAGCACTCCCACTTAATTTCTTGTAACTCTAGAAGCATCTTTACCGTTCATGATGGAATTAAACTCTTTTGATAACTTCATTAAAGTAAAGATTCCAACTTCGTTATGCTCACTTCAACCATTGAAGTTTGCATACCTTTCCGGCAACCTTTTGAATTTTACAAAACTCGCACACTGTGTCAAGTACACATCCTCAATCAAAGTTTTGCTAGAACTATCCGCAAAGACTAAAGCATCACTAAGGAAGATCAAAATCTTGTAGTAGTCAACTCTATTAACTTCATCGAAAACATCTTTGTTACTATATAGACCCGTTTCCTATCGTTAGGCATCATGCCTTTCGAAAAGAATACCAAGTCACATACTTGATATTCATACAGGGATACTATCGAGGATATAAAGACTCATAGCCAATTTTACGAAGTAAGGGTCCATCATTTGCTTCCTTTATAAGTTCTAGGTCATTTGTTGTCAAAAAAACACTTCACTCCCAAATCACAAGTTGGTCTAAGTACAAAGTTTTAGGACTTTTGTGGCTCAGTTTGCAAACTCATTCGAAATATCTACAACACATGTAGTGTCTTCTATTTGTCAAAATAGGATACCCTAGAACAACTTCCAGTGTGGCGCTACTCTTGACATTATCACGGAGATTCCCTAATCTCACCGAGTTTTACTCTCCTCCCACTCACTTGTTTCTCAAGAATTGCTTTCTCGAGAAATCAACCCTTTCTAACAAACAACATTTCTTTGATTCGGTGATAGGAGAAATACCCGATGGATTCTTTGAGATAACCTTATAAACATATATTTATCCTATTTTGGTTGTAAACATTTTACACATGCTACGCATACCAAAATTTAAGAAAAAGACAATTCGAGTCACTACCCAAACAATAACTTATATGGTGTCAATTTCAACGGATTATGATGGTGATCTTTTTAGTGTAAAAGCGGTTTTCACTAATGTATAAACTACAAAACTATAATGGGATTTTTATTTATCTCACCATGTCCAATAAGGTTTGATTTTGTCTCGCGAACAGTCTTATGTGGGGTATTCAGGAAGGATAAATTGTAGAATAATTCTCCAACCCTTCAGATGTTTTGCTAAACTTGTAACTCAAACTTTATCCTTTATGATCCAATCATAAATACTTGATTATCTTGTTACGATGATTTTACTTCATACCAACAATAGTTTGAACCAATTCAAATGTGTCAAACTCTTTTCTCTTTAAATTAATATACTCATATATCTACTCAAATCATCGATGGAATTTTATGAAGGAAAAACTAATCCACCACACATGACTGCATATAATGGACTATATACATCAATATATATAATCTCCACTAAATTAGTCGTCCATTCTACTTTGGCCTATGAATGGAGTTTTAGTCATCTTTTGGAAGAGGTCTCACAAGTGTCAATTTATTCAAAACAAAATGACTCTCGAGGTCCATTAACATGGAGTTCCTTCATGTATTCCTTTTCGATATGAACTAAAATGGTGGTGATATGAACTAAAATGGTGGTGTCATAATTTAAGTGAAATTATTTTACGTCTTGCAACATTTAGCATTTACTCTTATAGATGTTTACTTTACCAACACGATTTATATTAACTCATCCATAAATTATGGAATATGGTCATAGTTTGAACAATCTTATTTGTTCTCACAAAAGAACGGAATAAAATAAAAACTTATTAAGTTCCTAAAATAAATCTTGAATGGTTGGTTCGATACTACAATGAACACAATAACATTTTATTTCTGTTCTTGTCATGATCGATCCCACACCTACTACTAGTTCCTTTTAGGCCCTTGTATTTCTTGCATTGTGTTTGCTTTGTATGACAACTCATACCAACCAATCTGGTATCAAAATACCCAAAAATACTTTGTTAACTAGTAATACATATATAACTTGTATATCAAGCATATACTCCTAAGTTGGATCTTTCCAATTATATTCTTTTCTGCGATATACCTTTTATAATTCTATTTTTAATATTTCCTTTTCTTTACAGAAGAATCATTGAACATCAAACAATAGTAGTCGTAATAGCACATTTTCCTTGGCGAGTTAGTCATATAGTATCACTCATTGCGTCATACATTGAGTTCGATTGTTCTATTAATGTTGCGTTCCGCTGCGCTGAGGAGCTCGGGATGATGTCCCCCATCCCCTGCCACGGTGTGCGATTCCGTACATCGCTTTATGCGGACGACGTCGTCATCTTCGTCTCCCCCAGCGCGCGTCATCTTGGCACCGTGCGTGCCATTCTCGAGTTCTTCGGTGTCGCTTCCGGGCTTCACACAAATCTTGAGAAGTGCTCTGTCTCGCCCATAAGATGCAACCAAACCCATCTCGTTGTCACCGATCTACACTTCCCCTGCGCTGTCAAGATCTTGCACCTACTTGGGGCTCCAGTTGTCATACAAAAGGCTACCAAGGGCGAGCCTACAACCCATCGTCGACACAGTGTGACGTCGCCTCTCCCGCTGCTTGCAGGGTTCTACACCTCTACTGGGAGGCTCGTTCGCATCAATTCCATCTTCACGTAGATTCCCATCTACCTCTCCATAGCCATGGAACTGCCCTCTTGGCTACTGCAATTCATTGACCAGAAGATACGGGCTTTCTTTTGGAAGGGCTCGGAAGCTGTCAAGGGCAGGCATTGCTTTGTGGCCTGGGATCGGCTCTGTATGCCGGTGCAGTACGGGGGCCTCAGCATCATGAACCTGCAGTTGTTGGGCTTCGCCTTACGCATCAGGTGGGTCTAGATCTAGAAGAAGCGCGTGGGCTTCTGGACCGTGCTCAACCTTGAGACTGAGCTAGAAGTACATGCGACGTTCAATCAATCAGTGCGCCTCATCGTGGGTGATGGTCACATGACCCTTTTCTGGGAGAATGTCTGGCTGGGAGGTCGCGCCATCAAGTTTGACAAGCCCAATCTCTATGCCGCCGTCGACAATGGTGCCAAGTCCCACATGACTGTTGACGAGGCGATGTCTGATCGCCGTTAGATTCACGCCATCAGAGATTCCCTCACCGTACCTGTCCTGGTGCAGTTCTTGGAACTGGTCGATGCATTGCACGACGTCATTCTCCATGCCGGAACTCCTAGTCAGGTGGACTGGAAGTGGACTGCCTCTGCTCAATACTCCACCAGCTCCGCGTACCATACCTTCCACATCGGGCTAGGGCTGTTTCCTTTTGGGAAGACGGTCCGGAAGACTTGGGCTCCCCGAAAGTGCAAGGTGCACATATGGCTCGCCTGCAATGTCGGCTATGGACCGCTGATCGGATGCGACGATACGGCATGAACTCGCACTCCACCTGTCCGTTGTGCGACCAAGACCCAGAGTCGTCGGATCATCTTGCGGTTGGGTGCGTTTTCGCCATGGAAATCTAGCACAACCTTCGCCGACACTGCAACCTTACCGTTCTCACCCCCACAGCTGACGACAGGCTGATCGAGTTGTGGTCGGACAAGCGACAGTGGGTGGCCAAACCGCTTTGAAAGGGGTTCGGCTCGCTGGTGCTTCTCGTTGTCTGGATGCTCTGCAAGAAGCGGAACACCCGCGTTTTCCAGCGCGCCGCGGAGACGGTGCCGACTTTGTGCCGCAGTATTGCCAGAAAGATCGATCTGTGGAAGTTCTCCAGCGCTGTATAGGGCTGGGTGAACTCTGGGCATAGGCTCTTATATATTGCTGGGCGTTGTTCTTTTTTCCGCGAGACAGGCCTACGCAAGCCTTGCCGCGAACCTGTTACCGCACCCATATGATGCCGGAGTCGTTGTACCTTGCTTTTTTCTCTCCTTCTAATAAAACTGACACGCAAGCCTTTTGCGTGTTCGCAATTTTTTTCTATTATCACCATATTAATAGCATTCTTCTGGATTCCACTCTTAGCAATCTCCAGGCAAGGTAAACGATTTCACACATACTTTTAATCCATCCCATCATAAATTTTTTGTGATGAAGCTATTATAACTCGAAGGAAGGAATTTAGAGGATAATATTAGAACCCAACTTCTTGGAAGATTCAAACGTCTAGCGTATTCAATCATTGCATATATTCAAATAATATAATCACATTGTCATGCGAAATTATACTAAGTCGTGTTGCCACAAATAAGTTTCTAGATATCAATATATCTTTCACTTGATTGGTTCTACAAATAATTATTTTCAGTTTCTAAATCACCTTGATCAACAAAATATTCTTTTAAAGATAAAGTATTTTGAAAGAAAGCATGACAATGGATTCTAAGTAGGAATTAGTTCCTCTCTATATCAAGGTAATACCGAAAATCTACAATAGGTCTCAATTATAAATTTTACCAATACGGTACCATTCTTAAATGGTTTTACCAGATTATAACACTTATATCTCAATTAACAATCTAAGTGTAAGGTAGTTTGTGGATGCCAATGAATACTACAATTTATGAAAATTCAATTTAATTTGTTGTTCATGATAAAATAAGTTCAAGTTAATTTAAAATTACTACGTGAAGTCCCACTCAAAAACAACATTCGTCTAGTCGTTTTAGTGATTACACAAACCAAATTCACTACACTAAAACCGATCATCACGTGAGATGATATGCAAAGACAAACATCGACATGTTCATCATATCATCGATATGACTCGTGTTTTACCTTTCGGTTACGTGTTCCGAGGCCATGTTTGTACATGCTAGGTTTGCCAAGTAGAACCGTACTATTGCGTGTGTTCCGAGGCCATGTCTGTACATGCTAGTCACGTCAGCATCTGTTGTATGCAAACGTTGAGTCTGTCACACCCGATCATCACGTGTTGTCTCGAAACGACGAACTTTATTTGAATAGATGACAAGACTATTAGTGTAACATATTACAACGAATAGTTTGTCATTACTACGTAATAAAACATATCCTTAGCATTTCTAAAATTGCATAAGGATCTCTCCCACTATTGTTTAACCATCATATGAATTATCATGCTATAACTTTCTATAACATTGAAATATCTGGTTATGGACATAGCATGGAACACATGACTTAGAAATTATTTTTCATGTGGCATGAACTCCTTCTTGTCATTTCGATATTGACTTACTTCAATACTTCATCTATGTAATTTAGCTCAACCATATCAGGCGCTTTAATCAATCTCTTATAGATATCAATGCACAATATCTTCTAAGCCTTTCATCAGTATGAAAATCTTAACCGTGTTAATTTAAAATACATATTTTCCAATCAAACATATGTCATCTACATAAAGCATTAGAAATATGTCTTAGCACTCCCACTTAATTTCTTGTAACTCTAGAAGCATCTTTACCGTTCATGATGGAATTAAACTCTTTTGATAACTTCATTAAAGTAAAGATTCCAACTTCGTTATGCTCACTTCAACCATTGAAGTTTGCATACCTTTCCGGCAACCTTTTGAATTTTACAAAACTCGCACACTGTGTCAAGTACACATCCTCAATCAAAGTTTTGCTAGAACTATCCGCAAAGACTAAAGCATCACTAAGGAAGATCAAAATCTTGTAGTAGTCAACTCTATTAACTTCATCGAAAACATCTTTGTTACTATATAGACCCGTTTCCTATCGTTAGGCATCATGCCTTTCGAAAAGAATACCAAGTCACATACTTGATATTCATACAGGGATACTATCGAGGATATAAAGACTCATAGCCAATTTTACGAAGTAAGGGTCCATCATTTGCTTCCTTTATAAGTTCTAGGTCATTTGTTGTCAAAAAAACACTTCACTCCCAAATCACAAGTTGGTCTAAGTACAAAGTTTTAGGACTTTTGTGGCTCAGTTTGCAAACTCATTCGAAATATCTACAACACATGTAGTGTCTTCTATTTGTCAAAATAGGATACCCTAGAACAACTTCCAGTGTGGCGCTACTCTTGACATTATCACGGAGATTCCCTAATCTCACCGAGTTTTACTCTCCTCCCACTCACTTGTTTCTCAAGAATTGCTTTCTCGAGAAATCAACCCTTTCTAACAAACAACATTTCTTTGATTCGGTGATAGGAGAAATACCCGATGGATTCTTTGAGATAACCTTATAAACATATATTTATCCTATTTTGGTTTTAAACATTTTACACATGCTACGCATACCAAAATTTAAGAAAAAGACAATTCGAGTCACTACCCAAACAATAACTTATATGGTGTCAATTTCAACGGATTATGATGGTGATCTTTTTAGTGTAAAAGCGGTTTTCACTAATGTATAAACTACAAAACTATAATGGGATTTTTATTTATCTCACCATGTCCAATAAGGTTTGATTTTGTCTCGCGAACAGTCTTATGTGGGGTATTCAGGAAGGATAAATTGTAGAATAATTCTCCAACCCTTCAGATGTTTTGCTAAACTTGTAACTCAAACTTTATCCTTTATGATCCAATCATAAATACTTGATTATCTTGTTACGATGATTTTACTTCATACCAACAATAGTTTGAACCAATTCAAATGTGTCAAACTCTTTTCTCTTTAAATTAATATACTCATATATCTACTCAAATCATCGATGGAATTTTATGAAGGAAAAACTAATCCACCACACATGACTGCATATAATGGACTATATACATCAATATATATAATCTCCACTAAATTAGTCGTCCATTCTACTTTGGCCTATGAATGGAGTTTTAGTCATCTTTTGGAAGAGGTCTCACAAGTGTCAATTTATTCAAAACAAAATGACTCTCGAGGTCCATTAACATGGAGTTCCTTCATGTATTCCTTTTCGATATGAACTAAAATGGTGGTGATATGAACTAAAATGGTGGTGTCATAATTTAAGTGAAATTATTTTACGTCTTGCAACATTTAGCATTTACTCTTATAGATGTTTACTTTACCAACACGATTTATATTAACTCATCCATAAATTATGGAATATGGTCATAGTTTGAACAATCTTATTTGTTCTCACAAAAGAACGGAATAAAATAAAAACTTATTAAGTTCCTAAAATAAATCTTGAATGGTTGGTTCGATACTACAATGAACACAATAACATTTTATTTCTGTTCTTGTCATGATCGATCCCACACCTACTACTAGTTCCTTTTAGGCCCTTGTATTTCTTGCATTGTGTTTGCTTTGTATGACAACTCATACCAACCAATCTGGTATCAAAATACCCAAAAATACTTTGTTAACTAGTAATACATATATAACTTGTATATCAAGCATATACTCCTAAGTTGGATCTTTCCAATTATATTCTTTTCTGCGATATACCTTTTATAATTCTATTTTTAATATTTCCTTTTCTTTACAGAAGAATCATTGAACATCAAACAATAGTAGTCGTAATAGCACATTTTCCTTGGCGAGTTAGTCATATAGTATCACTCATTGCGTCATACATTGAGTTCGATTGTTCTATTAATGTTGCGTTCCGCTGCGCTGAGGAGCTCGGGATGATGTCCCCCATCCCCTGCCACGGTGTGCGATTCCGTACATCGCTTTATGCGGACGACGTCGTCATCTTCGTCTCCCCCAGCGCGCGTCATCTTGGCACCGTGCGTGCCATTCTCGAGTTCTTCGGTGTCGCTTCCGGGCTTCACACAAATCTTGAGAAGTGCTCTGTCTCGCCCATAAGATGCAACCAAACCCATCTCGTTGTCACCGATCTACACTTCCCCTGCGCTGTCAAGATCTTGCACCTACTTGGGGCTCCAGTTGTCATACAAAAGGCTACCAAGGGCGAGCCTACAACCCATCGTCGACACAGTGTGACGTCGCCTCTCCCGCTGCTTGCAGGGTTCTACACCTCTACTGGGAGGCTCGTTCGCATCAATTCCATCTTCACGTAGATTCCCATCTACCTCTCCATAGCCATGGAACTGCCCTCTTGGCTACTGCAATTCATTGACCAGAAGATACGGGCTTTCTTTTGGAAGGCCTCGGAAGCTGTCAAGGGCAGGCATTGCTTTGTGGCCTGGGATCGGCTCTGTATGCCGGTGCAGTACGGGGGCCTCAGCATCATGAACCTGCAGTTGTTGGGCTTCGCCTTACGCATCAGGTGGGTCTAGATCTAGAAGAAGCGCGTGGGCTTCTGGACCGTGCTCAACCTTGAGACTGAGCTAGAAGTACATGCGACGTTCAATCAATCAGTGCGCCTCATCGTGGGTGATGGTCACATGACCCTTTTCTGGGAGAATGTCTGGCTGGGAGGTCGCGCCATCAAGTTTGACAAGCCCAATCTCTATGCCGCCGTCGACAATGGTGCCAAGTCCCACATGACTGTTGACGAGGCGATGTCTGATCGCCGTTAGATTCACGCCATCAGAGATTCCCTCACCGTACCTGTCCTGGTGCAGTTCTTGGAACTGGTCGATGCATTGCACGACGTCATTCTCCATGCCGGAACTCCTAGTCAGGTGGACTGGAAGTGGACTGCCTCTGCTCAATACTCCACCAGCTCCGCGTACCATACCTTCCACATCGGGCTAGGGCTGTTTCCTTTTGGGAAGACGGTCCGGAAGACTTGGGCTCCCCGAAAGTGCAAGGTGCACATATGGCTCGCCTGCAATGTCGGCTATGGACCGCTGATCGGATGCGACGATACGGCATGAACTCGCACTCCACCTGTCCGTTGTGCGACCAAGACCCAGAGTCGTCGGATCATCTTGCGGTTGGGTGCGTTTTCGCCATGGAAATCTAGCACAACCTTCGCCGACACTGCAACCTTACCGTTCTCACCCCCACAGCTGACGACAGGCTGATCGAGTTGTGGTCGGACAAGCGACAGTGGGTGGCCAAACCGCTTTGAAAGGGGTTCGGCTCGCTGGTGCTTCTCGTTGTCTGGATGCTCTGCAAGAAGCGGAACACCCGCGTTTTCCAGCGCGCCGCGGAGACGGTGCCGACTTTGTGCCGCAGTATTGCCAGAAAGATCGATCTGTGGAAGTTCTCCAGCGCTGTATAGGGCTGGGTGAACTCTGGGCATAGGCTCTTATATATTGCTGGGCGTTGTTCTTTTTTCCGCGAGACAGGCCTACCCAAGCCTTGCCGCGAACCTGTTACCGCACCCATATGATGCCGGAGTCGTTGTACCTTGCTTTTTTCTCTCCTTCTAATAAAACTGACACGCAAGCCTTTTGCGTGTTCGCAATTTTTTTCTATTATCACCATATTAATAGCATTCTTCTGGATTCCACTCTTAGCAATCTCCAGGCAAGGTAAACGATTTCACACATACTTTTAATCCATCCCATCATAAATTTTTTGTGATGAAGCTATTATAACTCGAAGGAAGGAATTTAGAGGATAATATTAGAACCCAACTTCTTGGAAGATTCAAACGTCTAGCGTATTCAATCATTGCATATATTCAAATAATATAGTCACATTGTCATGCGAAATTATACTAAGTCGTGTTGCCACAAATAAGTTTCTAGATATCAATATATCTTTCACTTGATTGGTTCTACAAATAATTATTTTCAGTTTCTAAATCACCTTGATCAACAAAATATTCTTTTAAAGATAAAGTATTTTGAAAGAAAGCATGACAATGGATTCTAAGTAGGAATTAGTTCCTCTCTATATCAAGGTAATGCCGAAAATCTACAATAGGTCTCAATTATAAATTTTACCAATACGGTACCATTCTTAAATGGTTTTACCAGATTATAACACTTATATCTCAATTAACAATCTAAGTGTAAGGTAGTTTGTGGATGCCAATGAATACTACAATTTATGAAAATTCAATTTAATTTGTTGTTCATGATAAAATAAGTTCAAGTTAATTTAAAATTACTACGTGAAGTCCCACTCAAAAACAACATTCGTCTAGTCGTTTTAGTGATTACACAAACCAAATTCACTACACTAAAACCGATCATCATGTGAGATGATATGCAAAGACAAACATCGACATGTTCATCATATCATCGATATGACTCGTGTTTTTCCTTTCGGTTACGTGTTCCGAGGCCATGTTTGTACATGCTAGGTTTGCCAAGTAGAACCGTACTATTGCGTGTGTTTCGAGGCCATGTCTGTACATGCTAGTCACGTCAGCATCTGTTGTATGCAAACGTTGAGTCTGTCACACCCGATCATCACGTGTTGTCTCGAAACGACGAACTTTCTTAACGGTGCATACTAATAAAGAACACATTATTTTCTTGATATTAAGTGAGAGGGATCATCTTATAATTGTACCGTCACGATCTGAACAAAATAAGATGCATAAAAGGATTAACATCACATGCATGGATAATGTGATATGATATGGTTGTTCTTGCACTTGATCTCCATCTTGTGCAACATAATATTATCTCCATCATTCCACCGGCCTGGCACAAAGGTCTGTGGCACCTCCATCTTGATTGTCCATCAAAATTACAACATATCACATGGATATGATATACAACACATAGGCCATAAATAATAAAACAACCATATGGCTTCTGCCGGTATGTCAATTATTTACAAAAGGGATCATCTCATACATCAAATTTGTAACATTGACCATATCACATCACATGCCCTGCAAAAACAAGTTAGACGTGTCTAATTTATTTTTGCATATTTTAGGTGGCTTAGGGATTTCGAGGATAGAACCGTTCATACCTAAGAACATGAACCACAATTTTGATAAACATATTTTTAACAACCCTTCGTAGATTAGATCTTAACTATAGTAGGAGAAACGGACACCCCCTCAGCCATAAGTGAGACAGGTCTCGCGTAGAAAGTACACGTAAAGTTTGTCTATGCCGGCTTCATCCTAATATGCCACTAAGATCATAAAATACTCAACGAGGCAATAACATGATGATCAACGCCCACATACACCTATGTGTTCTACCCATACAAATCATCTATGCATAGATCCGGCTCTGATACCATTGAAGGGTTCGTTACATAGAAAATAACAAAAATTCCTACGCGAGAGATACCCGAAGGGCCAAGATCTAATATAGGAGATGAAAGCAAAGGCATAGAGAGAGTATCAAGGAGAACATACCCTTGAATACACAAAGAATTACGAGATCGAATCTCGTTGTCTATGTAGTCGAACTCACATCAATCTCAAGATCACGAAGAAGAACTCTGCAATCCGGTAGCGCTTCCGCACTCGGTCACACATACAGCTCGATGACGACCTCTGCTCCCTCGATCCAGCGGGGTAGCGGAAGTAGACGATCCCTCGGAACTCCGACAACATGACAACATGGAGTGGTGGAGAAAACTTCGTTCAGGGCTTCGCCAAGCGCATGAACATGAGGTGGAGCAGTGCTATGTGTTGTTGGGATACCCCCAAGAGGAGGGTGTGATGAGCACAACGGTAGGAGTTTTCCCCTTAGTTAAGAAACAGGGTTATCAATCCAGTAGGAGAAAGAGGACCTTTGGAAGGTTGATGCCACTGACGGTGGTGCTGGCGCTTCAACGGTGTCAGCAACAACGTGGAACCTGCACACAACACAACCAAAATACTTTGCCCCAACGGTACAGTGAGGTTGTCAATCTCACCGGTCTTGCTGAAAACAAAGATTAGACGTATAGTGTGGAAAACAGTTGAATTCTTACAGAAAGTAGAGAGAGCATGAAATTGTTGTGGTTTGTTTAACACTGTGGAAAATGGACCGGGGTTCATAGGTTCACTAGTGGTATCTCTCCATAAAAGATATCATGTTGTGTGAACAAATTACAGCTGGGCTGTCGGATATATACCGATTAGGGGTATATCGGGCATTGTCCTAAAGAGTCGGATTACCAGGGTGGCCTGAATGGTAATGGATCATAGTCCATTAGGCGGCCCAGTAAGCTGACGCGCAAAAGCCGGATTCTAGAAGAACCCGGACCGCGGCCCACGTGGTGCGGCTTTGAGTAGAAGGCGGATTCCTGCTTTCCAAGTTAGAAACTTACCATATTCTTCTAGGTTTCCTTTCTGTAAGCCCTAACCCCGCTATCTATATAAAGCCGGACGGGAGAGAAGAAAGACACAGAAAATTAGCTAGAAGCCAACTCGCCGAGAAGTTGATCCTCGTCGAGTTAGCGAATTCCAACTCACATTGTACTTTGTATACTTCAGGCTTCAGGCCCTGATTTAGTGAGATTGCAGGAATAGCAATGCCGCCTAGTTGCGACGTACCGAACCTGGGTAATTTTGTGTTCCTGGTTGTCGTACTACCACGTCCCCCCACGTATCTATCAGTAGTCTCATGGCACCCCCGTCTATGAACCCTACTACAATGTCTCGACAGTTGGCGCCCACCGTGTGGCCAGCAACGTCAGGCGTTAGGTTTTGATAGGGGATACTCGGCGGAATTGGCAGTACCATCACTGTCGGAAGCCTGGAATTCGCAACGACGTCCGACGCTTCCTCGACAACGGATCGTACATGCCAGCACGGAATCATATGGTAAGTTCCTGCATTTAACCGATTGGATCTGCAAACATCTTTATCGGATTAACTGCAGAGGCAATGGGATTCTGTGGTGGAAGTATATTTATCCCACCCGCCCTATACCCAGTTGAAGAAAACTATGATGCTGGATTTTTCTCAGATTGTCAATATCCTGCTAAAATTGCTGCCTCTTGGGAGATGCCTGCAATCAGATCTCACTTTATTGGCATGGTGCAGTCCAAGGTTGCTGAAAACACGGATGACAGCAATCCCGTGGAAGAGGCAGATGAAAACAATCCCATAGTAGAGGTGGAAGATCCGACACCCGTCAATACGATGACGAACTCGGAAGCCGACTCTATGCTAGCCGCCATTCAGGCGAGATTGGAGTCGGAACCCGGATCGGAAGAGCTCGATTCAGAGGACGAAGATGTAGACGCTTTCGAAAGAAAGGTCAAATCTCTGCAAGAGGGATTCCATGAAGTGCTTATGGCAAAACCGGCAGAAAACACGGATACCGAAAGCGAGGAAGACCCCAAAACACCTCCGCCAGATGACGAAAGAGAGGACGGTGAAAACACTCAAATTTACCCGGATATCAAGGAATTGACAGAGGATGAACTTGGTAAAAAACCTCCCTCTTCCAAGAAGAGAAAAAAGACTGCCAAGAAACTATAGTACAAACTCCGGAAGAAAAAATTGGTGGATACCGCTAATAAAAACCTGGAAGTAGGAGGAGGAAGCAGAGTCAATCATGCGGAGAAGAAAACCAAGGAAATCCTTGTTCCGTTAATGTCAGAACAGGATGAACGTGATTTACTTAAAACTCCAGTGGGACGCCATGAACTCCCTGAAGTGCTGGAAGCCATGAGACAAGCTCTCCAACGGCAACAGCAACATCTATTCAGAACTCGGGAAACCCTCCTAAAAACCCAGGCTGACATTAAGTTGCAGCAGGAAGAAAATGAGGAGTACGAAAGAAGGAATAGATCTGGCATAAAACCTACAAGGTTACCCGGAATCGCAAGACCAGAAGTATTGCCACCAAAGGAACGATTCCAAAACCCTTCTTGGCAAAAGCAAGTAAACAACATTGATGCCAAGGGCGAACCTGTATACAAAACCGCATCAGAAAATACGGAAGCCGCATTCGCCATCCTCAATGATGATATGTACTCCAATGAAGAAAAGCTTCAAGGGGTGTATGTTTTCTTAGGAAAGACATTGCAACAGCAACAGCGAGGGCATGCAAGATCAGGGAAGTTGCATGACGAATAAGCCCTATGCAAAACCGCCACATGCGCCGCTGGAGCACCTGGACCTGGTGAACCTGGAGATTCAGGCAATTCCAAAGAGAAGAAAGAGGATCCGAGAAAGGACAAGAAAGTTCCAGATCATAAGGATGCAGCGTCCAGGACAGCATCCCATCCTTCGAAAGGTGGAATTAACCCCCGAGATCGGGAAGAACAAAACCGGAAAGATGGAAAAGCAATGCCGCCTCCAAGACGCCCTGCTGAATAAGTCGGAAGATAAGACATTCCTCACAGGCGTGAGAGATCCCGTACTCCCCCTTGGAATAAAGAAAGGCCAAGGAGTAGAACTCCACCTTATTTCAAAGGACACGACAACGGACGAAATAGGGATAACCCCGAAAAAGCGCACTCGCGCAACAATGGAAAAGAAAGGAGCAGATTCCCTTCTATCCATTCAGCCGGCAGATATTCCATTCACGCTGATAGAGCAGAAAGAGATGATCTATGCTTTGGACCTAAGTGTTTCACTGATAGGATCCGGAGAATAACTCTACATTCTGGCTTTGCCAATGTTGGTCCAACATATCAAAAATACATTGGCAGTACAAACCCAAATACAACCGTCCAGATTAATAAAGGGGCAGACCTAGAGGCGGTAAAATTCCTCCTCCTAATTTTGCTAGATGAGCCAGACATTGGATCAACGGGCTTCCATCAAGAATCGTGGATAGCTAGGATGATATGGCTAGAGTCTTCACTCAGCATTTTCGGTGAACATACAAACGCCCCTAGAGCATCAACCAGCTAAACCGCTGCATCCAGTTTGAAGATGAGCCATATGTCGACTTTATTTCAAGATGGACTGCAATGAAAAACAGCTGCTCTGGAGTAAGTGATGTACAAGAAATGCATGCTTTCATCAATGGTTTAAAACCCGGCCTCATGCCGTTCATGGTTGGTTCAAAGGAGCACAAAGATCTCGAATCTATGCTTACCACCGCCAATGAGCACGCAGCGGCTGAATACGACATCAGAGCGTGAGGTGGAAATATTGATGCTTTGGCTCAGGCCAAAAAGACGCCTCGTTCCGAGAAAAAAAGCTACTCCAGAAGCACAGCCAAAGCCCAAAGAAGTTAATTTAGACTTTGGAAAGGATAATGGCAGCAAATGGAAAGGAAGAAACACAGAACCTATCTCCTACTCAAAGGAAGAGTGAGAAAAGATTAAGTTGGAAAACTGTGTCCACCATTCGCAATTTGGGAAACCTACCCATACTAATGCGCAATACCGGCTTAATAACCATATGAAAGGCAGTGCAGGATCCGGGAACAACGGGAAAAGCTCCAAGAGAAAATTCTCCAAGCAAAAGCCAGAAGCTGAAAAAGAGGATAGTGAATCGGACACTGATGAAAAAATCTAGGAACAGCAGCGGAAAGGTGAAACAAAATTCCCGACAGTTGATGGAGAATGCAACTTAACTTTCCTGGCAACTCCCTCAGCAAAGGTGGCAAAGGTTCCACCAACCCCCAAATTCTTGAAGTACTCGAACACACCAATTACCTGGGATCAGTCAGATCATCCCGGAAATATCCTAGAACCCTACACACAAGCTCTAATTGTAAGCCATATTGTTCAAAATACTAGGCTAAAAAGAGTGTTGTTGGATGGAGGATCCAGCATCAATATAATGTACACGGATACATTGAAGCATATGCGAATCTCCAAGACCCGGCTCAATCATAGCAACATACGTTTCCACCGCATCGTTGCTGGCAGGCAAGCACAATCCATAGGAGAAATTTCCCTAGACGTAACCTTTGGGGAAAAAGAGCATTTCCGACAGGAAAAAATCTCCTTCGAAGTCGTGTCGTTCTAAAGTGTATACCACGCAATACTCGGACATCCAGATTTCGCCAAATTCATGGCAAGATCATGTTATATCTATAAAAAGCTGAAGATGCCAGGGCCAAAAGGAGGAGTAATCACCATATCGGGAGACTTCAAATTGGCAAACGAGCTGGAAAAAGAAAATGCCCTTTGCGCAGAAAAAGTGATTGAAAAGGAGGAATTGAAGGAACTGGCAAAAGAAGTATCGCCTACGGAAATGCCGGCAGGAAAAGAAAGCCTGAAGCCGGCAGACAGTTTCAAACCTTCCGAGAATACAAGACAGGTTATCCTAGATCGCAAAAATCCGACAAAATTTGTCGTAGTGGGAACCGAGATGACCGACAAATAGGAAAGCACGCTCATCAAGTTCCTCCATGAGAACTGGGACATTTTTTCCCGGTGTCCTGCGGACATGCCGGGTGTACCCAGAGAACTTGCTGAGCATCAACTCAAGGTGATTCCAGGATCTAAACCCGTCAAACAAGGTCTCCGTAGATTTGACGGAAGAAGACAGAAGGCTATGGCAAGGAAATTATCCGGCTTTTAGCAGCTGATTTTATCCGGGAAGTTATACATACTGATTGGTATGCGAACCCAGTATTAGTCCCAAAGAAAAATAGTACTGTTCTTAGGATGTGTATAGATTACACCGGCCTGAACAAATTGTGTCAAAAAGATAGGTTCGCGTTACTGCGAATCGATCAAATAATAGATACCACTGCTGGCTCTGAGCTTTTATGCTTTTTGGATGCTTATTCCGGGTACCATCAAATACGTATGAAGAAGGAATACCAAATCAAAACTTCCTTCATAACCCCGTATGGAACATACTATTACATAACCATGCCCTTTGGCCTGAAGAACGAAGGTGCAACTTACCAGTGTTGCATGCAACGTTGTTTGCATAGTCAGATTGGCAAAAACATTCACGTTTACATGGACGACATTGCCGTCGTTTCCAACGAAAAAGATACACTCCTTGAAGATTTACGAGAAACCTTCGAAAATTTGCGCACTTACAAAATGAAGTTGAATCCATTAAAATGCGTATTCGGGATTCCCTCAGGAAAACTTCTGGGTTTCATAGTTTCTCACAGAGGAATAGAAGTAAACCCGGAAAAGATCAAGGAAATCTTAAACATCTCAAAGCCTACGTGCTTAAAAGACGTACAAAGATTGACGGGTTCTGCAGCCGCTGTCAGCAGGTTTATAAGCCGTCGGAGACAAACCTCTGCCATTATACAAATTGTTGAAGAAATCCGACAAATTTATATGCACAGAAGAGGCGGACAAAGCATTAACCCAGTTAAAAGAAACCTTGATGAAAGCTCTGATTTTGGCATCGCCAAAAGACGAAGAACCCATGCTACTGTATCTCACGGCAACAAACAGAGTTATTAGCGCTGTGATAGTTGTGGAAAGACGGAAAGAAGAGCAAAGAATACCAGATCAACATCCAGTGCATTATGTAAGCGAAGTATTTTTCGAGTCCTAGCAAAGGTATCCACACTATCAAAAGCTGGCATATGGCGTGTTTTTTGCATCTCGAAAACTCCACCATTATTTCCAAGGATATTCCATAATAGTGTGGTATGTAAAGAACCACTAAGGGATATTATTAACAATGCGGACGCAACAGGCCGAGTAGCCAAATGAGGCATCGAGTTAGCTGCTCTCGACATTAAGTACCAACCCCGGACGGCAATTAAATCCCAGATGTTGACAGATTTCGTCGCCGATTGGAGAGAAGCAATGGAAAACACACCAATGCCGGAGTCGGAATACTAGGTCATGCACTTTGACGGATCCAAGATGAAGGAAATGTTGGAACGCGTAGAGATAAAAAAAAACTTTTTCCTACGCCAAGATCTAGCCGGGGTAGAAGGCCACGAGGATTACCACTAGACGCGCGGTTGCGGATTATCGATGCAGCACGTCGATGCAGTGCAGTCCCACGATCCGATCTAGCCGATCCAATCCCGCGAACCGAAGTGTTGAACGTACAACACCTCCACCGATATCCACACGTACGAGGAGGAGCTTCGACGGCGGACTGCTAGGTCCGGTGCGACGGCTGGACTGAGTGGAGCTAGGGTTCCCAACGCATGGGAGTGGAGTCACGTGCCCCCTGGGCAACCTGCGCCCCTCTTTATATAGAGAATGGTAGTGGGCTTCACAACACTTGTGGCACATTCCCTCTGTGAGTCCGAATCACAGACCCAGTCCATTTCCGGTTCGGGTCCAACCCGACCAATATATTTGCTCCCGCTCTTAAGTGTGTGACCCTGCAGGCTCATGGCGACTTGGACACGATTGGAGTCCGACTCCCATCGATTAATCGGTAGCGGCTCCTAGCAGAACTTGCCGACTCCCAAGTCCCATTGAGTCATGACGACATACCTTCCAACGTGACTTTCATCTTAGTCCCTTTTGCCTCACGATATACCTTGTCGAACTATAGGCGATTTATCGTCATCCCTTAATAGCTCAACTCTCTTCTCGGTCCGTGATATATGATTCATCTGACTAACTCTTAGTCAACAGACTCAGTTAACACTTAACCGAGTTGCGCATAGCCATGCTTCCGGAATCATATCACTCGAGAGGGCCCAGAGAATATCTCTCCATTTGGAGGGGCAAAATCCCATCTTGATTATCCACATCACGCAGCTTGCTTCTCACTCGACCCGAACTCTGCCTTTATAACTGCCTTGTTACGGAACAACGTTTGACAGAACCTAAGTCGGTGATCCACAACTCGGATTGTGCGACAATATCAGGTCTAAGGATTACATTGATTGAGACATGCAAATGACGACATACTCGTTGCATCTCAATATGGGTCAGTCCGACTTGCTAAACTCTTTAGCCAAGTCTGTGAACATTGGAATGGCACCACCGTGCGCATGACAAGTGGAATCGTATCATCAGCCAACACTCACATTAGTCTAGGGTGTGTGTCCAGCACAACCTAAATGACCAAGGACAATCTAGTATGAACAACATAAATACATAGTTCCACAATCGAATCACATATTCAATGATATGTATCAGATGTTCAAAACAAGGACGACTTAATAACTTTATGAGTACATTGGGAATTACATCATACATGATTGACTCTAGGCATATTCCCAACAGGAAGGCGCTGGAGCTGGCGTAGTGTTAAAATCCCCCAAATGAATATACTATGGAGTATGTATTACAAATATACTTCAACGCCAATAATAACGTGGCAGAATACGAAGTTTTGCTTCATGGCTTGCACATTGCAAAAGAAATAGGTGTCAAACGCATACTATGCTATGGTGAGTCAGATTTGGTACAGCATCAGCTCAACCAAACATAGGACGCCAAAAGCCCCATCATGGCTGAATATCGGAGAACGGTGGACGAGTTTGCCATTTGCTTCGTAGGATTTAAAGTACTTCATATCAAAAGGGAAGAAAACTGGAACGCGGAGGCATTAGCCCGCATGGGCTCGGAAAGAGTGAAAATCCTACCACCAGGTGTGTTTGTCCAACATTTGCATGAACCATCGTTAAAAGGTGGAGATATTAATTATCCTCTCGTTGCCGAGTCAATTGAAGTCCTGCTCGTTAACCCGGATTGGACAATTCCATATTTAAACTTCTTAGTGGATCATAAGTTCCCGGATGGATCAGACGAGGTCTTGCAAAGACAGATAAAACATCGATGCAAAGGATATACGGTAATTAATGGTTGCCTGTACAAACGCAGCAGTATCGGAATTTTTCAGCGATGTATTTCGCCACAAGAAGGCCAAGAAATACTGCAAGAAATCCATGCAGGAGATTGCGGACATCATGGTCAATCAAAAAGCATTCCGTGTAGGGTTTTTCTGACTAACAGCCAAGGCAGATGCCGAACACATAGTAAATACATGTGCCCGATGTCAGTATTACGCCAAGCAGACGAATATGCCAACCCAAGCACTCAAAACTATCCCTATTACATCGTCATTTGCGGTCTCGGGGATAGATATGATGGGACCATTCAAAACTGCAAGAGGTGGACTCACACATCTACTCGTTGCGGTAGATAAGTATACCAAATGGGTGGAGGCGAAACCCATCAAAAAGCTTGACGATGTAACAGCCAGGAATTTCATCATTGACGTAGTCATGAGATACGGCGTTCCACACACCATAATCACTGACAACGGGACAAATTTCTCAATTGGAGAGTTGGCAAAATATTACTGACAAACGGGAATACGCCTAGATCTTGCATCTGTGGCACAACCACAATCCAATGGGCAGGTTGAAAGAATGAATAGCTCAATCCTGCAAGGAATACACCCAAGACTCGAATCTCCTCTTAATAGAGGAGCTAGAACATGGGTAGAGGAGTTACCTTCCGTGCTTTGGAGTATTCGAACGACGCCAAATAGATCGATAGGGCAAACCCCGTTTTTTCTGGTTTATGGCGCAGAAGCAGTGCTTCCAACGGACATGCTCCATGATAGCCCAAGAGTGCAGGCTTACGATGACTCGGATGCCGAAAGTGCACGACAGGATGCCGTCGATCTTCTAGAAAAAGAACGAGAACTTGTACTTCAAAGATCTGACATTTATCAGTAAGGATTACGACGCTACCATAGTTGGAAAATCAGGCATCGTTATTTGAAAGAAGGTGACTTAGTGCTAAGGTTGCTGCAAGAAAGGAAGCACAAGTTAGCCCCAGTTTGGGAAGGACCATTTTTCATTAGCAAAGCTATGAAAAATGGATCATACTATCTTGTAGATATTCGGGATACGGAGGATGATCCCAAATGACCGAATCACAAAAGAAAGAGAAAGATAGATGACGAACTAGGAGAGACCAAAAGACCTGGAGCATCCAGCAGTTACGTCCCTTCTACACTTAGTTCAATTTCTATGTAAACATCTTTGAGATCATGAAATAAAGTTATGGGAATTCATACATCTATGTTTTTACATATTTATTACAAAGCATAAATCCGTCTTATCTATTTCCCAATGATCTTTCAAAATACTCAATGTTAACCCGAATTGTGCCTGCGTGCTCGGAGTAAAAAAACTGAATGAGTTTTGGCCTAAGGCGGCTTAAGGAAACTCAGATTGTGCATGTGTGCCTAAGTTTCGTACAAAATTCCTTATTTTTTCTCTAAGTATTATCTGATTGTTTTTATGTTGGGTCACTGGAATTAGTAAGTAAAAATGCCTTTAGTATGATCCATGTTTCCGAGTTTCGACTGATTGGTTATACCCAGTCACTTGGCATAAAGATTATGTACTATCGAGCCATTTCAAACACTAAGGGCAGTTAAGGCATATAAACCAGAGAACTTAGAAGATAAAGGAATTAAAACCGGGAAAACTTGCAAAGACTTAATAATTTAACTGCAAAAGCAGAGTACTTGTTTATACAAAAGAATAGATAGCATTACAATAAGGGTTACATTGTAAGACCAGTAATGCTTCTATTTTCCTATCTTCTACTCGGGATTCAAGAAGCTTCTTCGGCATCCGAGTCTTCGTCCTCGCTGCTGCAATCCTCCGGTGTTGTCGGAATTTCCTCCTCGGGGTAGAAGGTGGAGACATTCACCATGTTGGAAATCTTGGTGCCGTGGCCTTTGATCTCATCAAAGATGCTGGCCCGCTGAGCATCTGTGTATCCTTGAGGGATACCGGATGCCACGCGCCAAGATTTGGCAGTGGGGTAATGCATACGCATGAGCCCAAGGGCCATGCGTGCACCACCACGAGCCGCAGAGCGGAACCAAGACTCCTTGCGGTTCGCCACCTCCACGATCGCCTCTGGAAGTTTGTTAACTTCCGAGAACTCCCCTGATTTGTCGGGAATGTACCTATTAATAAGTAACATCCCCGCAGCTTTGAGCGGGGAAGACTTTCCCGAAAGCCCGGATTCTCTCGATCCGGGTAAGCTGGGGGTTACCTTCTGTTTCAATCAACAAACAAATGTTAGGAAAATCAAAAGAAGGGAAACAAGGAAAAGTACGGTAAAAGTCAAAATACTTACCGAGAATCCGGTCCATCTCCGTGCCTTCCTCCAGGCGTTGGTTCGAAGCTTTCTCCAGGTCCCTGATTGTAGCTCTGTCTTTCTCGGCCTGGCTGGAGGACTTAGACTCGGCAATGCCAATAGCTAGTTGGCTGGCCTCCAGGTCCTTCTGGAGCTTCACAGTAAGCTTGTGAAGTTCCAGGTTTTCTCGGTGGAGGTTCTCAGCATTGTCGGCATCTTCAGCGATCTGTTTGCCTTTGCCAAAGAAGCTGAAAAGCAAGTAAAAGGAAAAGTTAGAAACTCGGAAAAATTACTTAGACAAAATTACGAATGAAAGCAGAGAAATAATTTACCTGTTGATTCAGTCAGCTGCTATTGAATGGATGCCAGCTCTACTTCCTGATCTTCAAGAATGTTAAGAAGGGTTTTCACCTCCTTGTTCTTGATGGTAAGTTTACTGAAAACTTCCACGTTGATGTTTTCAGCAGTTTGCTGAAACACGGAAAAGAGACAAAAATGCTTAAGTTAAGAACAAGCATAATAATGATAAAAGCATTAAGTCAAAAGTATAGATTTGTCTTATTGCTTGGGGGCTAGAGATATTACCTGGCTCATCTTGTTCAAATTCGCCAAGTTTTCGTTGAATTCTTTTGCATAGTCTGCAAAAAGACTCCCGACATGGCAAAGGCCATCCTGGATGACCTGCCGAGGTGAAAATACGAAGTTATTCCTAACAATAAGCCCGCCTTGCGGCCAAGGACGGATTAAGGGTGCTGGAGCAAAGTATTTGGTCGCCCACGGATGCATATATCCGTGTTCGTCAAATGGATCTTCCTTTACCTTGAACTCCTTGTCGAAAGTTGGAGTGGGATCCTCCTCTGAAGCATGAGAAGGACCACCCATTTCCGGCATCGCCCTTTCCCTCACGTCTGGGTCGGACGCAATGGACTGGCTGGTCTGCTGGGGTTCCTCCTCCCTAGCAACGACGTTTTCCTCTGCAGCTGCGACCGGAGTGTCGAGAGCAGTAGCAGAAGAAAGCCGCGTTCCCCTCCGGGCAACAGACTTATGTTTCTTCCGGCTTTTTGGCTTCAATGTTGTTGGAGCTAAGCTAGAAAGAAAATATATGAGAAGTTAGAATTTCGAGAAGAGAAAAGAAAATTCTTGCGACAAAAAGACGAGAAAAAAGAAACCCGGATGATTTACCTGGAAGTAGCGACGGGAACTCCGTCAAGATCAATTATTTCTTGAGTAGCGGAAGGCTTCTTGTGTTTCCGTCCGCCTGCAAAGTTAGCATGCATTGCGTCTAACTCGGCATCGTTCGCAAGATCCGCCGCAGGAAGATCGACAATCTGTCAAAAAAGACAAAGTTCGAGTTAAAGTGAATATCCGACAAAGAAGAAATGCTGAACCAAGGCCCAAAATGAAGAACCATAGCTTTGGAGCCGGGTTTGTCGCCATGTACATCGTCCGGCTTTCCTCATATTGGTCGCGTGTTGCGACCAACTGGTTAACACGTTTCCTAAAATCTTTTGCCTTCAAAGATTTAATCGTTATCCGCATTGCGTCTTCGGATCCCAAGTACTCGCACATGAGCCGGGGATCGCGGTGGGCCAGAGGCTGAATCCACCTTTCTAGCCAGCGTAGGACTTTGTCCATGCCAGTAAGTGGAGGAGACACGGAAACGAGCTTGGCGATGCGCCGTTTGATCCATAGCAGATCCGGCGGGAAGGTTTGAACTGCGTCCACTGCCCAATTGTCTTGGAGAGTGGCAGCGGAGTTGGCGAAAGGAGGAATTCCTGTTTCCTTTCCAGGAAACGGGACATCTTCGTGGTAAAAGAAGAAACCCGTCCAAAACTTGACGGATTTCGAGGTTTTTATCTTGGGGAACCAGTTCTCCCTAAACCTACGGAGGGTGAAGGAAATGGTCCCACAAGTCGGGAGTGCGCCCTCAGAAAGGTTTTGCTTAACCTCGAAACAATATTGACTAAAATCTAACCTAGGTTCTAATCCTAGATACCCTTTAAATAGGGCCTGGAACCCGGCTAGATAAAGTATGTAGTTGGGAGGAAGGTTGTGGGGTTGAATGTTGTAATGGTTTAGGACTTGGAGGAAGAAGGCAGAAGGCGGAAATCCCATACCTCTGCTAATGTGCGAGGTAAGGAGAACCCTTTCTCTGGCTTTCGGCATTGGCTCGGAGTCGTCCTCCTCATGCCGCCATTTTCCCTTCAGTATTAACTCTTCCTTCTCCATTGTCGGAAGGAGGTAAGGAACCAAGTTACAATGGCTCCAATTCCCGGACATTTCCCCGTCTTCCTCCGCTCCGGCGGCATCCGTGGTGGCAAGTTCCTCATCGACGAGTGTGAGCTTCTCTTCCGCATTCTCGGTGGTGAAGGGCGGAGAAGGCGCGGAAGATGACGACGCTACGTTTTCGGCCACGAGAGGAGGATCCTCGCGAGCCAAGCTACCGGTTGTTCCTTCCGGCACGCTCGCGGCGGCGCGGACGGGAGATTCCACTTGAGGATCTATGTCGTTGATGATATCGTCGATGTAGACGGCGACGGAGTTTTCCTCCATGGCGTGCGCTGAATCACCGGTAGCCATTCTTGGGCAACGAGGGGAAGATCCAGAACCTCCGATGATGTTCTCCGCGGACGGTGCGGGATGCACGGGCTCTGCTCACTCTTACAGGCTTTGACTCGAGAGAAATGGTGCTTGGGGGCTGGAAGATGGAGTGAGAGCGGAAGGGAAACCGGAGAACCCGAGGGAGGCTATTTATAGCCGAAAAAACATTGAGATGCGCCACAACGGCTATTTTGACCGTTAGATCTTCGACGCGTGTCATGCAGCAAAAATCCGGGAAATGAGGGGACGGGTGATAATTTCTATCTCCTCGTTTCCCATGAGAATCTGTCAGCAATACGTTTCAGGGTTTCACATTGAACCCAAACGTCCCTGACGTCAGCACGATTTTATCGCTGATGTCAGGAAGTTCCTTTTCCACGACAGATCATGGAAGAAAAAGCCGGATTTTGACAAAATCCGAGTTTCACGTGAAAGCATGATTTGAGAAAAAGAAGAATCGAGACGAAGCGCCTACATTTCTCGGAAAAGAATGCAAAATTGACGAAAGGTAGCAGATTGCAGTCTCAATCCTTCTTGGGGGCTACTATCGGATATATACCGATTAGGAGTATATCCGGCATTGTCCTAAAGACCCGGATTACCAGGGTGGCCTGAATGGTAATGGATCACAGTCCATTAGGCGGCCTAGTAAGCTGACGCGCAGAAGACGGATTCTAGAAGAACCCGACCGCGGCCCACGTGGTGCGACTTGGAGTAGAAGGCGGATTCCTGCTTTCCAAGTTAGAAACTTACCATAGTATTCTAGGTTTCCTTTCTCTAAGTCCTAACCCGGCTATCTATATAAAGACGGATGGGATTATCTAGAAGCCAACTCCCCGAGAAGTTGATCCTCGTCGAGTTAGCGAATCCCAACTCACATTTTACTTTGTATACTTCAGGCTTCAGCCCTGATTTAGTGAGATTGCAGGAGTAGGAACGCTGCCTAGTTGCGACGTACCGAACCTGGGTAATTTTGGTGATTCTGGTTGTCGTACTACCACGCCCCCCACGTCTCTATTAGTCGTCTCATGGCACCCCCGGTCTATGAACTCTACTACGATGTCTCGACATGGGCAATTGACAAATAAAGGTTGCACCCTAGTGCACATTATAACATGATGATTACTATGATATTTAGTGCGGGCATTACATCAAGATACATAAACCGACATCCATATGCATCTATGACTAATAATCCACCCTCAGGTTATCATCCGAACCCCCTTAGGTATTAAGTTGCAAGCAACAGATAATTGCATTAAACAAAGTGTGTAATGTAAGAAATGATTATACACGCGGGTACTCTCACTGCTGTTTTCTCCCTAATGGCAACACCATATCCTCCCCCTTCACGTTTATGTCACTCGAGCAAGGCAACAAGGAGGCATGAACCCACTATCAAGCATAAATACTCCCTCTTGGAGTCACTAGCAACTACTTGGCCAGAGCAACCACTAGCAACGGAAAGCATGCAAGATCACAAATAACATATGCAATAAATACTATAATCAACTTGGCATAAGGTCAATATTCATTGGATCCCAGCAAACACAGCATAAAGAATTACATAAGATCAATCTCGATCATGATAGACAGGTCACGAGATCTAAACAGGGAGGCATATGAGGAGGAGACAACCATCTAGCTACTGCTATGAAACCCATAGTCCAGGGATTAACTACTCACACATCACTCCAGAGGCACGCATGGTGATGTAGAAGCCTCCGGTGATGATTTCCTCTCCGGCAGGGTGCCGGAAAACAGCTCCAAAACCAACCTGATCTAGGGTTGACGGTGACGGCGGCTGCGGAACTTTTTCGGGGATTTTTATAAGGTGCTTAAGGTTTTCCATCCCGGGGGCTTAAATAGGCGAAGGGAAAAGGTTGTGGAGCTCCAGGGGCCCCAAACCCATAGCTGGCGCGACCAAGGGGACCCGCGCCAGCCCATGGTGTGGGCCCCCTATTGCCCCTCTTCAACTCCTCTTCGGTCTTCTAGATGCTTCCAGGGAAAATAGGACTTCCGGGCTTCGAATTTTCAATTCCGAGAATATTTCTAGAACAACTTTTCTGAAACTTAAAAAACAGCAGAAAACAGGGAACTGGTTCTGAGCATCTTGTTAATAGCTTAGTCCCAGAAAACATATGAAAAGGCTATAAATAAGGGAGAAACCATGTAGAAATTGGCATAATATCATCATGGAGCATCAGAAATTAGGGATATGTTTATGACGTATCAACCAGCAGGAGGAGGGAGATGGAGATGACACCAAGTGTGTGGGGAGAGGGAGGTCTACCCCTCTTTATATAGGAGGGGGAGGCAGCCAAGAAATTTTGGTGCCTCCATCTCTCCCCTCATCATGTGGGTGGAGTCTCCACTCAACCCACTCATTCTCTCATCAATTCCCACTCAGAATTGCAAGGGTTTTCTTTAATAAATAAAACAATTTTCTTTAAGTATTTGTTAATAAAACTATAACATATAGCACCTTGAAGCACTTAAATATTCGCGGAAACAATTTCGAATGACTATTTCAATATTCGCAAGAATAATTCCGGTGTTGTCCAAACTTTTCTCCGATATTCAGTATCTACTCAATCGCGTCATCGAACCTTAAATGTGTTACCCTACGGCTCGTGAATAATGTAGACATGATTGAGACACCTCTCCAATCAATATTCAACAGCGGGACCTGGAGTTCCGTAATGACTCCTACACATTCAACGATGAATCTAGTGATCGTGTGAACCATAAACGTCATAACCAATTCCCTTTGTCTCGCGATATTTTACTTGTCCAATATTCGATCATAGGTATCAACCATACCTAGTTCAATCTCGTTACCGACAAGTACTCTTTTACTCATTCCGTGATATGACATCCTTGTGACCTAGTCACGTGCTTGTAAGCGGTGTCGATGCGATATCACTGAGAGGGCCCAGAGTATATCTCTCCGTCACTTGGATGGACAAATCCCACTCCTGATCCATGAGGCTCAACTAATAGTTTCCAAATCCCCAACGACATCTTTATAGTCACCCTGTTACGGTGTGATGTTTCATGACATCAAAGCACCCTTCCGGTTTTAGTGATTGACATGATCTTATGGTCTAGGGAATAAGGTTACTTCATATGCAAGATATAACAATATAAACTAAATGAATTGATCGTATTGTTATACTTAATTTGGGTCTATGTGCATCACATCATTCTCCTAATGACATGACACCGTTATTAACGACGTCCAATGTCCATGATCAGGAAACCTTGATCATCATTTAGTCAACGAGCTAGTTAAACGAGAGACGTTACTAGGAACCATTGTTTGTTTATTAAACACACATGTATCAATGTTTCCGGTTAATACAATTATAGAATGAGAAATAAACATTTATCATAAACAATGAATAAGATAATAACCACTTTATTATTGCCTCTCGGGCATATTCCTTTCACAAGCACGCCCGCTCTCCTTGCCCATGCGGAGGTGTCGTTCCCTAGGCGGCCTCTGTCGGGCTCAATCCCTAGACACTCGTTAGTCTTCCCGCCTCTCTTCTCCCGCATCTTTGCTCCGAGTTCCACCGCGAGCGTGCTCTGCGGTCCTGACCGTAGGTCACCTCCCTCCGAGCATGATGCTGCTCGTCCTATCCCTTACGGTCTTGACAGTGACTGCAACACCAAATTTAGAGATGGGGCAGCAGGACCTCGGCGTAGGCCAGGTATCTACCTTTTAATTATAGAATAATTCTTCTTATTTAGGTAGTATTCCCTTCCATAAATATAAACTTGAATAAATAGAGGACAATATTGCATGAGAAATGTTCTATGATGCCACTCTAGTATTTGCTCAGCTGGTATGTGCTGGGATGTCACTCCGATCATTTCTCAGTTGGTATTACCTATATTTAAGTCTTATCAACCAGATAGATGTATTTAAATTTTTAATGATGCTAATATTGATAGATATTTATATTCATGGACATGCTCATGAGTCATGCTAATATATGAAATTGCAGGATTTGGGCAGCAGATTATAATAATGATAAGAAGGCAATTCTGCATCAAAATTGCAGTCTTCTTGACACAAATTTATGCCCATGTTGGATGAGGTATTTCTGAATCGTTTAACTGTGATTCCATACCATGCTCACGCATCCTCTCGGTTTACCATGTATGTCAATTTACCATGTTGCTCTTCAGCAGGGTTCAGGATGGAAAATATCAAAGGAGCTGACATGTGCAGCCGCAAGGCTACTCTACTGTTTATATGGAAAGTTGGTCCCAATATCGCACTGAAAGGCTAAAGTTACGATTTTGGTGCCTACATGCAACGTTATACATGTTGCGCTGGGAGTGTGAGAGCATAGGACAACAAGGGATTTGTGTTAATTTCTTTCTAAATGTTTCCCTATGTTATTTCCATACTTTTTTTTGTTGTGATTCACTATACAAATATATTGCTTTGACCTCGTGAATTTCGGCACTTAGTATATTTTTAGAGCTTAGTACAACACCATGGTAAATAAGAGTGTATATAAATATTGGGGAAATGATTCATTGGCCATTAATCAATTGAAAACAATTTCTTTATGATTTTTTTGATTTTCACTTGCTGGACTGAAGAAGTAGCCCTTTGAGCATATTCTGAAGGTTCTTTGCTAACTGTTAATATATAATCTGACCATCATGAATCCTGTTAAAATTGGAGGCATGGAATGCACCCAAGAAAATCATGATCTGTCAGAGATAGTATAGTTATTCATGGTCTCATGTAACATATTTATACTAAGATGTCGAGACTTAAGGCTGAATTGATGTCAAATGGTAGTAAACAACCTTTGATATTTCGAGTATCAAGATCATAGTTAATCGAGAGTAAATTTTTATTGGTATATCTATTTATATGATTAAGATTTGATCTCCCCTTCTATTTCTATTGAGATAAATGTATTTCTCAATAGCATGACATTACATTTGTTATCTCCCCTCATTTTAAACTTCACTGCAGACTAACAAGGACCTACTCAGTACTCATTTTGTATCAATTGTATAGCCAACACACTAGTAGAGAAGTGCCTTTCTATGGAACAGATTCTGTGGCGCATGGCTTCTTGGTGCGCCACAGAAATATATTTTTGTGGCGCACGGGTGGGCATGCGCCACAGAAAAGGGGAATTCTGTGGCGCACGGGACCGGGGTGCGCCACAGAAAAGGGGAATTCTGTGGCGCACGGGATAGTAGTGCGCCACAGCAATAAGCTGGGGCCCCACACCACTGATTGCCCCACTCCTATTCTGTGGCGCATAGTTGTTAGTGCGCCACATAAATATGACATTTCTGTGGCGCACCACTGCCACGTGCGCCACAGAATTCCCATCCCAAAAAATTCTGCCCACACGCACGAACTCCACACCCCCCCCCCCCCCCCCCCCCGGAACGCCTTTTCTAGATTTTGACGGAAGAGTTGGCGGTCTAAAAAGCATAAAAAAAAAAACAAATCCCTTATAGATGCATGGAGAGTTTAAGGTCTACTTTTTTTTATCAAATTTTGAAATATGAATTTCGACTTTCTGAGCAAAAGTTCGTTAAAAAAAGTAAAATGGGCATAACTTTTGCATACGATGTCGAAAAAAAATGATCAAGATATCAAAAAAAAAACTAGAGAGAAAAAGGAACCCAACCTCACTGGCCTTCGGCCTGTGAGCTTTTTTTAGAATCGCCAAATTCCAAAAGGAACAAAAGTTATGGCAGTTTTAAGATTTTGACTAGAAAATAAAAAAAAAAAAAAAAATCTGTGGCGCACCCCTTCATTTGGTGCGCCACAGAATTGTGGAGGCAGGATTCGAAATCCTGCCTCCTCCCCTCCTCTTCTTCCTCTTCTACCCACCTCCCCTCCTCTTTTTCCCTTCTCCCCTCCACTTCTCCTCCACTTCTCATCTTCTACCTCTCCACTTCTCTCCTCTCCTCCACCTACTACTCCACCTCTCCTCCTACTACTCCACCTCTCCTCCTCCTCCACCACCACCACCACCACCTCTCCTCCTCCTCCACCACCACCACCACCACCCCCCTCCTCCACCACCACCACCACCTCCGGCGAGCTCCTCCTCCTCCTCCTCCACCATCACCCGTCCGGTGAGCTCCTCCTCCTCCTCCACCACCACCCCTCCGGTGAGCTCCTCCTCCTCCTCCTCCTCCTTCTCCTCCTCCACCACCACCTCTCCTCCTCCTTCTCCTCCTCCTCCACCACCACCTCTCCTCCTCATCCACCTCCACCACCACCACCACCTTCGGCGAGCTTCTCCTTCTCCTCCCCACCAACTCCGGTGACACCCATCCTCCACCCACCAACTCCGGCGAGCGTCCGACGAAATCCGGCGAAATTTCGAAATTTCGAAAAATTCCCGCGGCCAGATCTGGCCGCCTTTTTTTTTTTGAAATTCAAAAAAAAATTCTATGGCGCACCCCCACTTGGTGCGCCACAGAATTGCAAATTTCTGTGGCGCACGGCTGAGGTGCGCCACAGAATTGACATTTCTGTGGCGCATGGCCACGGTGCGCCACAGAAAAATATTCTATGGCGTGAATTCTGTGGCGCACCCCTCTGGCCCATAGGTGCGCCACAGAATATCAATTTGGTGCGCCACAGATAGGCCTTTTTCTACTAGTGACAATTGATAGTGATATTCATGATATTTATAGTTGTGATACCCACTTTGTTTTCACTAGTGGAATACTTTTCAATTATGTGGCTTTTGCAACTCTTTATTGTTGTTCCCCGCAAAACAAAACAAAACTCTTTATAGCTGTTACTGTGATAAGTCTCTTAACATGCTTCCAAGTTTACTATCTATTAATGGTAATATTTAGGTCCATTATGGCCTGCTTATTATTAATGGACAGATGTTGATATATTTCTTAATTTTTTTGCTAATTCTAATCCGTTGTGATTTTTTAAAGAATGTTCTCAAACAATTACAATATAGCTTTTCGTTCAGCTTCAGATATTGGTAGCGGTCCATCAAGGGAATTTTTTGAACATCCTAGCAATCTCTTCCTTACTTGTGTGAAACATGCATTTTCATAGTAATAGTTCGTACGGGAACATTTGCTTCGTTTTTATTAAGTGGCATTTTCATGCATTATGACAGTTCCATGTGTGTGTTAGGGCACACACTCACGTCATGTACCTATATAATGTGGATGAACCTGTTAAATAGTTCCTATTTTTTATACCTGTTGTGAGTTTGTTCTATCTCTCCCTCAAAGTTAATTCGTTTAGCCCAAATATTTGTGTGAAATTGGTTTTTTTTTACAGGAAAGTTACATTCACGACCGTCTATTTTTATTTCATGAAAGTTCAAAATTTCTTCGGACAATATGCAGTCTCACAAGGGTGCATGAAGTAATAGTCTACAAGTAAAAATTAAAAACTTCATGTATAATGATAAAGACAACGATTGCATGTATGTTCATCACGTGTTGTAAAAAATATTTAGACGGGCACGTAGGTATGCTGACATAAATTATACGATCTCGTACCCATACCTGATATATGCAACAGGTATGATATTTCTCCATTTATGTACCTACTGGTAATGTTTTTTTTCACGTACCCTTACCACAATAGGGTTTTTACCTGCCATGTATCCTGATAATGGTTACTCATGGTCACCCCCAATGTGGGAGGGATAATCCAACTACTTTGTGGTGTGATACTCCAGGGGGAAAACGTGGAGCAGACAGAGGGAAAACGTGGAGCAGCATCCAGCGGCGACGGATCGCGGTCGCAAAGCGCCTATGGCGACAAACAGCAACGAACATAGAAATGAGAACGGGCCAGGCCGCTTCCCTCTGTATCGCGTGTTTGGGAAACTAGACAAGGGCAGGTTTTCCATTTCGGAAAATAATAAAGCCTCGTTGCCTTTCATTGTTGGCTAAACAAATAGATAATAAAGCAAATGGGGAAATTAACAAAAAATATTCAGCATTGAGGGGCTCATATGTAGATGCGCAAGAAATGGGGCATATGATCGAAGGCGTGCGATCTGGAGAGTTTTCATGGAAAAAATTATAGCACCAGTGTCTGTGTGTCACTCCATTTCTCGTGTATGCAAACACTAGCAACAACAAGTTTATTACTGATGCTTTTACTCTACATGATATTTACTGTCCCCTTTTTGAAAAAATTGAGATTTACTTTCGTCAGATTGTCATTTCGATTGATTCGATGTGCCTAGAGGTGATCTCTTACGTGCTCCGTGGTGCATTTTTCTTCTTTAACAATCTTAATTTAGGCGCTAATTGTCTCAGACATTAGCTAATTTATATGGCGTTGTCTCGCAAACTGTCCATGTTGTTGCTGTCTTGCCGCAGAAATATTGTAAATAGAAAGTCAGCTATTTCAAACAAGGTAATGTATTAACTAGAAAACTGGCTAACATGTGAAAAAAAGTAAATAAACTATAGCTTCCAATAATATGTGGTTTAAGCGTGATACTACTAAAACTAGGAGATTATGGAAGCTATGCTCGAAAGACTTAACTTACTGGTTGCATTTTAGCTCTATGAACAATACTTTTTATACTTGTCAAACTTATCTATTACCTTCCAAACATATGAATATCTCCATATCACTATATGCACATTTCAGTCTAGTACTACACTGTAGACAGAAAATATGCAATAAATAATGAACCACAACTGATGTTACATGGAGAGACAACAGAAGCTCTGTTAGATGTTCATGCAGCCATGCAAACCCTGATTATAGCCATGAATTTAGAACAAATCTTCTTGCAGAAAATATGATAGATCATCTCTTGAGCGATAGAAACAACTAACTCTAGACATGCCCCAATATCTGCTAATCAATGGTATATACCTCTATTCGTAGAGGAATATAGAATTTTGATCAAATCATGGAGAGAAAACTTCAGAATATTAAGATGGGAAGACTAAGATACTTTGTTAAGATACATTTTCAAGAAAATTAAACACGGAGCACATAGTAGATGCTGAAAGAAATTGAAGGTTCATTACAAAATTATCATTCATCCTCATAATTCATCATAATAATATTGAACCTCGAGTGATCATCTTTTCTACTGTTGAGGGTAACCGCTGCCCTTAAACATATCCGGACCATATGTGTCACTATGCCGCATCGGAAGAGCTCACCCTTTCTGCAAACATATATATTTCTAGTGTTACGACATGCATTAACGAGAGATGTAATGATAGTATATAGAATTGCATACTAAGTAGATGTAACCGCAAAGTTCTAGCAAGAGTGGAAAAAATGAATATAACTTTTGTTCTTTTTAGACATTCAGTATTTTGTTTGTTCCACTATCCCATACATTATTACTTATGAGTTGTTCCCGAATCACAAAAGAAATCAGATATAAATATACCTCGTGGATCGTAGAAACTCATGTATGGATACATAGTATATAATCTTTCTCCCTTCCATATCTTCTTCAGCTGGAGCGACTTGATGTTAATCTCGTAGATGCCAAGTTGTGTGTTCACAAAAATGATATCACCGCCCTCCACATACCCAATCAGGCTAGGTTGTTTCATGAGATTTTGGGTTGGATCAAGTTTCTTGAGATTGATGATTCTACGGCGATTCCATGTCAAGACTCCATTCAAACTAGTCGGCCTTGACCACACGTTGATTTTTAACCTGTCCTGGTGCGCAAGCCCCAAAGTGCCATCCTTCATGGCCATGAGGATAGGGGTATTGTCAACCTCATCGTCAAACCCGGCAAGCGACACATCAAGCCGTGCTAAGCAATTAGAGCCCATGTCGTACTTAAAAATTTCCATCTCATAATCATCATCTTTCCATAGCATGAAGTAGAGCGTGCCTTGGATTAAAACAGGAGTCATTGGCTGAATAAAAAAAAGCTCAGTCCCAATATCGAGGCCATAGGACGGATCTTTCCACTCAGCCACGAGATGAAGATCAGAGCACGGACTGCTCCACTGACCCGCCTCCGGCAAGGACATGTAGGCTTTTGCAACACAATTAGCTTTGGCCTTTTCAAGGGCGAGGAGGACCACCCGGAAGGGGCCGTCATGACAGGCGCGGTGGTCGCAGCCAGTCACGGCACATAGCACAGCGGCCATCTGGACATAGTTGCGGTAGCCTTTGGGAGCGTGTAACTCTTTCCTGCAGCCCGTCATTGGGTCCCAAACGACGAGCGTCGTGCGTGCCACATCCTTCTTCAAAAGGAGAACACGGCCATGGCGGCAGTCCAAGACATCGGCTTCCTTGTCCTCGGGAATCTGCGCGCCGAATTTGGTGGTTGAGACCAAGGTTGGCACCGATCTAGGCCATGAATAAAGGAAGCCCAGCATTGGGGCAGCTCCATGAAACTGGCGGTACTGGCCCTGAAAGCTATGACCTGAGAGGCGGGAGAGCCAGAGCTTGCTGGCGAGGGACGCGCGCACGAGGCACGCTGGCTCATCCGGCGGGAGGCGGACGAATATCTCTTCGAGGATCTCAGTCGGCAGCGCCGGTGCGGGCGGCGGCGGCGGCGGCATGGTGGATAGGGTTTCACGTGTGGGCTGAGGTCGTGCAAGCAGGATCGAAATCAAATAATACGCACGTGCACCGTAATACAATGGTGGACCGACTGGCCCATATTTATTCTGTTGGCAGCAGCGCCAACTGCCGACACATGGTGTGATGGATGTCACCCATCACCAAAACTTTTTTCTTCTCATCACCCATGCGGGACTAAGCCCATATATATATATATCTTTTTTAATCCTCATGGATCGCAAAAACTCATGTATGGACTCAAAGTACATAATCTTTTTTTCTTCCATATCTTATTCCATTGGAGCAACTTGAGGTTAATCTCGTAGATGCCGTGATCGTTCATCACGAATATGATATCACTAAGATATATGTGAACATAGATTTTCAATAGACCAATCGTTCCATATGGTAGACGTAACCGCGAAATACTATCAGGTGTAAAAAATTTAATATAATTTTGGTTCCATTGAGACATTCAATATGTTGTTCTTTCCACATACCGGTACATTATTACATATGAGTTGCCCCAAAACTACAAAATAATATCAGATATAAATATACCTCATGGATCGTAAAAACTGATGTATGGACTCAAAGTACATAATCTTTCTTTCGTCCAGTGGCGGAGCGAGACCAAGGGCTGAGCCCGGGCAAGATATACATGCATATCTTCTTTGACCACATGATTTGCCCAAAAAACTCTCACTTAAGCTAGCATGTTAAGTTAAGCATCAAAAGAACTTGGCAGGTGGAGCCCGGGCATGCCGGGCTGAAGCTCCGCGACTGCTTTCGTCCATATCTTCTTCCGTCTGAGCGACTTGAGGTTAATCTCGTAGATGCCATGATCGTTGATCACAAATATGATATCACCACCCTCTATTGTCCCTATCAGTCTAATTGTTTGCTTGGGATTTTGAAAGGGGATAACTTTGTTGAGATTGATGATTCTACGTTGAATCCATGTCATGTCTCCGTATGAACTAATCAACCTTGACCACAAATTAAGGGTTGAACCGTCCTGGTATGCAAGCCCCAAACTTCCATCCTCCAACGCCATGAGGATAAGGGCACTGCCAACCTCAACCCCCACCGGTGACACATCAAGAAGTGATAAGGAATTAGAGCCCATGTCATAGCGGAGAATTTCTCTGTGATTATAATTATCATTCCGAAGCATGAAGCAGATTGCCCCTTGGATGAAAACAGGAGGCATTGACTCAATAAATGCATAGCAAGGATAAAGACTGCGGGTGGAGCATCAATCGAACCACTCGGACAAAACATGCGGATGAGAGAACTGCTTGTCGTCCCACTCGCCCACCTCCGGCAAGGACGTGTACGCTTTTGCAACACAATGACCACTGTTGTCGTCAAGAGTGACAAGGACCACCTGGAAGGGGCTCTTGTGACACGCGCGGTGGTCGCAGCCAGCCACGGCACATAGTGACGCTCCTCGGTTTTTCGGACCTCATGTCGTGGATCTCGGTGAGACGGCGGTGGTGAGTGCTTGGCCGTGGTGGCGTGCTGGTGGGTGGCAAGTGTGGTGGAGCACCCTAATGTGCCAGGGGAATGGTGTTTTGGAGGTTGGGAGAAATCCATGCCGTCTCGTCACCGACGTGATGACGCCTGCCGGTGTCGTCCTCCTTCCTGAAGGATGTCGGGTATACTTCCTTTCCATCCCCAGATACGAATCGGGGGAAACCCTAGGCAGCAGCGTCGTCGTCGTCGCTTTCCCTCTTGAGGGGCTGTTTTGGTTTGCGGTGATCATGGTTGCAGGAGTGTGGTGGATTACTTCGGAGGGCGCTGCGGCCGAGGGTCATCACCGTTTCGTCGAACCGTCGGTGTCGGCATTGTTTTCTTTTTATGTCTTTTGGGCGGGTTGTGTGATGTTCGCCCCAGCAGTGGATTCTCAGATGTATCGGTTGGTTGCTATATTAATATAGCGGGGCGAAAGCCAGTTTCGGCGGTACAACGGCCATATGGGCGTAGCAGTTGTAGTCTTTGGGTGCGCGTAGCTCCTTCCTGCAGCCCGTCATTGTGTCCCAAACGACGAGCGTTGTGGGTGCCGCACCCTTATCCCGAAGGAGAACACGGCCATGGCGGCAATCCAAGAAATCATACTCCTTGTTGGCGGGATTGCGCACACTGAATTTCGAGGTTGAGACAAATTTCAGTACTGATCAGGAGGCCATGAATAAAAGAAACCCATCATTGGGGGATGTCCATGAAACTCACGGTACCGGTCATGGAAGCTAGGGCCGGAGAGGAGGGATAGCCAGGACTTGCTAGCGAGGGAGGCGCGAACAAGATAGGCCGGCTCATCCGGCGGAAGACGAAGGAAGATCTCCTCGAGAATATCGTCCGGCAGTGCCCGTGCCGGCATTGTGGTCGGCGGCGGCATGGGCGGTAGGGTCTCACGTCGGGAAAACCTTGAGTTATCGTGGACTGCGTGGCTGTGCTATGTCACCGTTCTGTGCAACCATCGTGTTTTATTTTTATTCAGGTCTATCACACACACATGCATGTAACCGGGTCGGAATCAAAAAGTACACCGTACAGTACACGTATTCTGTTAACAGCACGGATCGATCACGTATTCTGGTGACGCGCATCGATCATGCATGCGGCGACGCTGCACGAAATTTGTAGGTATGGGCCTCGCTCATGAAATTTGTAGGGCCTTTTGGCCAACGAGGCACATACCTTTCCTTTACGACTGTGTCTGGCTCATGAAATGTTTACATGTACTATATGATAACTAATTACATAAAATACACGAAGTGCGCGTTGTTTTGACAAAGTGGAATTAATGGCCGAACGATCGGCGGACCGGGTCAACGCAGCGGTCGGAATCTTCGAGCAAGCTGGATGACCGAGTATCATTCGGCTGAGAGGTTGGTATAAGCGCTCCCCGTCACATGGGTTAAAGCAGTGGCGGATCCAGGGGAGCGAGAACTGAATTACTTGGGGTGGCCGGTGGTTTGGGGGGGGGGGAGGAGGGCCCGCCCCTCACTAGTGGAAACCCCCCCCCCCTTCATTCTGCCCATGAAAATGCATTAGTCCCGGTTGCACCAAAAACTATGCATTGGTCCCTTGCGGCCGGGGCAGCGAAATCGCCTGAGGGGCATTGGTCCCGGTTTTTAGGGGGCATTCGTCCCGGTTTCTGGCAAGAACCGGGATCAATGCCTCGCCACATGCCACGTGGCACGCTCAAGAGCATTGGTCCCGGTTCTTGCCAGGAACCGGGACGAATGCCCCCCTTGCCTACATATACTGCCTCCCAGCCCTCCTTCTCTCTGTTTTTTTTGTTGCTTGGAGGAGTGAGAGAGGTGGGGGCTAGTGTGTGTTCTTTTACTATGCACTCAAGGTGTTCGATGAAATACCCGAGCCACACTTAAGTTCACAGATAATAGTATCTTCGACCGAGGTTAGAAAAAAAGTTTTTTCATCTTTTCAACTTGTCCTTTTCATCTTTAAGTGATAGAAAAAAGTTATATTTGTCGATGTACTGTGGTCTTTTCGCTATTGAAGTTGTTATTGTAATTGTTTTTTTATAAACTTAATTATACGATACAGATGGATGCACGGGAGCGATGGATGTACTGTGACCACGCACTTCCGAGTACAGCTCAAACTCACCAAGAGAATGGCTTTATGTGTTGCCCATGTGTTGATTGTCGAAACGTCAGGGAGCACTCTTCCTTGAGAGTTCTTCACGGCCACCTGCTACGGAGAGGTTTCATGCCCAGCTATAATTGTTGGACCAAGCATGGAGAAAGATGGGTTGTGATGGAAGACAATGAAGAAGAAGAAGAGGATCCTATGTTCCCTGAATACGGTGATACTGCAATGAAAGACAATACAGACGAAGGAGGTTATTAAGAACGGGCATCAGATGAGCCCGATGATGATCTTGGTCGAGTTATTGCTGATGCAAGGGAAGACTGCGAAAGTGAATTGGATAGGTTGAAGTTGGATGGCTTGTTACAGGATGAAAAAAAGTTGTTGCACCCAAATTGCTAATATGACAGCACAAAGTTCGGTACCACAATGAAGTTGCTGAAATAGAAGGTACAGAACGGTGGGACTGACAAAGCATTTGAGAGTTTACTTCAAATAATGAAGCCGAAACTTCCAAAGGATAATGAATTGCCTGACAGTACGTATGAAGCAAAGAAGCCTCTCTACCCTCTAGGATTAGATGTGTAGAAGATACATGCATGCATTAATGACTACATCCTCTACCGAAGTGAGAAGTACGAGAATTTGGATAAATGTCCGGTATGCACTGCACTACGGTATAAGATCAGGCCAGATGACCCTGGCAATGTTGACGGTGAGCCACCCCATAAGAGGGTTCCTGCAAAGGTGATGTGGTATGCTCCTATAATACCACGGTTGAAACGACTGTTTAGAAACAAAGAGCATGCCAGATTGTTGCGATGGCACAAAGAAGACCGTAAGAAAGATGGAAAGTTGAGACACCCCGCTGATGGGTCGCAGTGGAGAAAAGTCGAGAGAGTCTTCCCGGACTTTACAGGAGAGGCAAGAAACTTATGGTTTGGTCTAAATACAGATGGATTTAATCCTTTCGAGGAGCAGAGCTCCAGTCATAGCACCTGGCTCGTGAGTCTATGTATCTACAACCTTCCTCCTTAGTTGTGCATGAAGCGCGAGTTCATTATGATGTCAGTGCTCATCCATGGTCCGAGCCAACCCAGCAACGACATTGATGTGTAACTAAGGCCATTAGTGGAATAACTCTTACAGTTGTGGGGCAAACCAGGTATACGTGTGTGGGATGAGAACGAACTAAAACCATTTGACCTACGGGCGTTGCTTTTCGTAACCATCAATGATTGGTCTGCTCTTAGTAACATTTCCGGACATACAAAGAAGGGATATTATGAATGCACACACTGTTTAGATAAGACTGACAGTGTATATTTGGATAAATGTAAGAAGATTGTATACCTGGGGCATCGTAGATTTCTTCCGATCAAGCATCCTGTAAGAAAGAAAGGAGGGAAGCATTTCAGAGGTGAGGCAGATACCCGAAAGAAGCCTGACCTCCGTAGTGGAAATGATGTATTCGATATGGTCAAGGACCTAATAGTAATCTTTAGGAAGGGTGATGGTAGCCAACCTGTTCCGAATGGCCCTGATAAGCGCGCACCCATGTGGAAGAAGAAATCTATATTTTGGGAGCTACCCTATTGGAAAGTCCTAGAGGTCCGCTCTTCAATCGACGTGATGCACGTGACGAAGAATGTCTGCGTCAACCTGCTATGCTTCCTGGGCGTGTATGGGAATTCAAAAGATACGCCAGAAGGACGAGAGGACCAACAACGTATGAAAGACCCAAGCAACAAGCAGACGGATACAGGGCACCATTACTTAAGCAGCTACGCTCTTACCAAAGCAGAGTAGGAAATATTTTTTGAAGTCCTTTACAGTATCAAGGTTCCGTCTGGCTTCACGTCGAATATAATGGGGATAATAAATATGGCAGAGAAAAATTTCCAAAAGCTGAAGTCTCATGACTACCACGTGATTATGACGCCGTTGCTTCCGATTGCATTGAGGGGGCTTCTACCGGAAAATGTTCGAGTAACCATTGTGAAGCTATGTGCATTCCTCAATGCAATATCTCAGAAGGCAATCGATCCAGAAAGTCTGGAAAGATTACAGAGTGATGTGGTCCAGTGTCTTGTTAGTTTTGAGTTGGTGTTCCCACCATCCTTCTTCGACATTATGACGCATCTCCTGGTTCACCTATGTGAAGAGATTTATATTCTCGGTCCGGTATTTCTACACAATATGTTCCCCTTTGAGAGGTTCATGGGAGTCTTGAAGAAATATGTTCATAACCGTGCTAGGCCAGAAGGAAGCATCTCGAAGGGCTATGGAACAGAGGAGGTCATTGGGTTCCGTGTTGACTTTATTCCTGACCTTAAGACGATTGGTGTTCCTGAATCGCGGCATTATGGGAGACTGAGGGGAAAATGAATGCTGGGAAAGAAAACAATGATACCCAGGGATGGGCATTCTTTCACTAAAGCATACTGCATAGTTCTACAAAATTCCACCTTTGTGGCTCCTTATCTCGAGGAACGGAAGCTTATTGTACGCTCCACAAACCTAGGGAATGATGACTCATGGATTAAACGCAATCACATGGAGACTTTCGGAAGTTGGTTGCAAACACATCTTATAAATGACACCACTGTTAAAGGTCAGCTGTACATGTTGGTGATACGTCTCCAACGCATCTCTAATTTCTGATGTTCGATGTTGATATTATGCCAGTTCCTACATGTGTTCTCCTTTCTTTATAGCAATTTTACACGTTTTCTGGGACTAACCTATTAACAAGATGCCAAGTGCTAGTTCCATGTTTTCTGCTGTTTTTTATTCCAAAAAATTTATTCTGGAAATATTCTCGGAATTGGACCCCACGAATCCCGAAGTTCCTATTTTCCCCGGAAGCATCCAGAAGTACGAAGATGAGTCGAAGATGGCCACCAGGGTGGGCTCACCATGGCTAGGCGCGGCCCCACCCTAGGCCGCACCCAGGGGTGGTGAGGGCCCCCCTGGTCGCCCACCGACGTCGCCTTTTCACCTATTTAAGGCCTTCCTCCCGAAAACCCTAAGAGGATGGGTGAAATTCCACGAAACCTTCTACAGCCGCCGTCATCGTCAGCCCATGTTTTGGGGGACAGATCTCTGTTCTGGCACCCTGCCGGGACGGGGAAGTGCCCCCGGAAGCCATCTCCATCGAATCCACCGCCATCTCCATCGCCGTTGTTGGCTCCTATGACAAGGAGGGAGTAGTTCTCCCCCGAGGCTGAGGGCTCTACCGGTATCTATGTGGTTCAGCTCTCTCCCATGGTCTGATCTATATGTGATCGTGAGCTTTAATCTAGTTGAATAAGTAGATGTTACTCTTCATCTATTGTGCTACTCAAGTGTTTTATTAATATGAACTTTGGAGTCACCTTGTCCCGCGGTGTGAAGGTGACAGTGTGCACATTGTGTATGTCTCATCTATGAATTGTGGTGTTTGTCTAATACCTTCTAGGGCGCTCAAGTTAACAGTGTGGGGCTAACTAGACATGGGAATGCTTACTTTAAGGAATGCTTTTTGCAGCCCTACGCAATGATTAGTGTTCGTTATCCAACCGGAGAGGGTTAAGAGTAGCATAGTGAAGAGAAGATATTTAGTTATTGAATTATGTGATCATTGTTGAGAGTGTCCACTAGTGAAAGTAGGATCCCTAGGCCTTGTTTCCAAGCATTGAAACACCGTTTTTCGCCTGTTCTGCTACATGTTTGTTTGCTGCCATATTTATTTCAGATTGCTATTATTACTTATAACAATCCATATTACTCGCATTTCACTATCTCTTCACCGAACTAGTGCACCTATATACCTGAAAAGTATATTGGGTGTGTTGGGGCCACAAGAGATTTCTTGTATCCTAATTGCAGGGTTGCTTGAGAGGAATATCTTTGACCTCTACCTCCCTGAGTTCGATAAACCTTGGGTGATCCAATTAAGGGAAACTTGCTGCTGTTCTACAAACCTCTGCACTTGGAGCCCCAACACTGTCTACAAGAATAGAAGCGTGCGTAGACATCAAGCTCTTTTTTGGCGCCGTTGCCAGGGAGGTAAGGTAAAAGGTACTCACATCCTCGGGTGTGAGTGCTCGGAGTTATGTCCTGTAGATTCTGCAATTTTATCTTTTTGTTTCTTGTTTTCACTACTTAGGCTTATTTTTACTCGCTTCTTGTTTTGATTTTTACTAGTAGTCTTAATGCAAAACAACAAAAATATTATAGATTTTTATAATATTTTCTTGAATTAGGACATGATTCTTTTGAAGAGAAAATTAAAAAACCTACGGAAGTTTGTTTGCATAATAGTGATACCAATGTTATTAGCATTAATTCTTTACACCCCATCATTCCTAATGCTAGGGAAAAGTCTAAGCTTAGGGAAGCTAGTTTTTACGATATTTTTAGTTTTCTAGCTTTAGAGGAGAAAATTTGCTCTGATGATACTTTATCTCCCATATGTGATAAACCTAATGATGCTTGTGATATTTGAAATCCTCCTACTGAAAGCATTCCTTTTAAAATACCCAAGAAAATTGTTGAACTTGTCATGGATAGCCGTTATTTTGGAGATGGAATTGTCCATCCTAGTGATCATTTACACTTTATGCATGAATTATGCGAGTTATTCAAGTGTGCGGGTATCAAGCAAAGAACCAATCATAGAACTATACAACTTTTGGTCCACATCTTTACCCTTCGGGTTACGCGAGAGGTGGCACTTGACTTGCATAGGAGATGGCTTGATCTTTGATTTTTTGGAAATTAAACCTCTTGATCATGTCTTGGGTATACTTGGCTTGAGAAATGAATGTCCCTCGAGCCAACTGCTTGATCTCAAAGCTAAGGAAGAATTTAAGCTCTCCCATCATAGACATCTCGAACCTGTCAGTCGTAAGCTTTGTGAACTCATTATTGAAAGCTTGGTTAGTTGAGCCAAAGATAATATCGTCCCCATAGAGTTGGCATATGAAAATCTCTCCTTTTACCCTCTTTTTGAAGAGAGTGGGGTCGATCTTCCCAACTTCAAAACCACGGTCATCCAAGAACTCTCTAAGGTGATCATACCACGCACGTGATGCTTATTTAAGTCCATAGACCGCCTTATCGAGCTTGCAGACATGGTTAGGGAAGTTGAGATTCTCGAACACCGAAGGTTGCTTAACATATACCTCCTCTTTGAGTGGACCATTCAAGAAAGCACTTTTGACGTCCATTTGTTGCAATTTGAAATTATGCGAATAAGCATAAGCAAGAAGGATATGGATGGACTCAAGGCGAGCCACGAGAGCATAGGTTTCATCAATTCAACACCTTCAACTTGAGTGTAACCTTGAGCAACCAATCTTTCCTTGTTCCTTAGAATAATGCCATGCTCGTATTGCTTGTTCTTTAATATCCACTTAGTGCCGATAACATTGTAGAAATCTTTGGGCTTCTCAACTAATCTCCAAACCTTGTTGCGCTCAAAATTATTGAGACCATCATGCATAGCTACAACCCAATCGGAGTACTCAAAAGCTTCAAACACTTTCTTTGGTTCCACCATAGATATGTGAGCTTGATGCTCACTAAAATGTGCCAATTGCCTTCTTGGGGATCTTCTAGCTTGAACATCTTCCAAGACCTTGTTATCTTGGGCATCAATATGCTTCAAATCTCTTCTTATCCTTTTAGCACGACGGGCTTCGATCTCCGCATTATTCCGAGGAGAAATCTCTTGATCATCTTGATCATTTGGGTCCCCGTCTTGACCAACTTGGCCTTGATCATCATCATCAACAACTTCTTCAACACTAGCTTCAACTTGAGGAGAGGAGGATGAGGATGGTTGATCTTGGCCTTGACCTTGACTAGCATGAATGATAGGAGTGGTTGCATATTGCGTAGTAACTTGGTCAATAAGAGGAGGGTCTTCAACATGTTCTTGGTTAGGTGCATCACTTGGCTCCTTGGCTTTTTCTTCTATTGTAGAGGAGGGCTCCACTTGAGTAGAGCATATTCCTTCTCGAGTCGCCATAAGATGTCCCTCAATGGGGCGAAAAAATCCCACACCCATCCTTCCTATGGCTACTTGAGGCATTTCAACATCTACATTAGAAACATGAAATTGCGCCACTTGGGAGCCATCATTTTTCTCGAAAACCACACTACAAGATTCTATGACAATCCGTGAGGCCTTGTCAAAGACTGTATAAGTGTGGGATTCGGCACCGTAACCAACAAATATACCCTCAATAGTTTTGGATTGAAATTTAGACAACCTAACACCCTTGATCAAATAAAAGCACTTACAACCGAATACACGGAAGTAGGAGACGTTGGGCTTGTTGCTAGTGATGATCTCATATGGAGTCTTGTCCAAGCCCTTGCGGATGTAGATGCGGTTGGAGGAGTGGAAGCGGTGGATATGGCCTCGGACCATAAATATTAGGGAGAAGAATACTCCTCCAACATGGTCCCTGCCATCTCCAAGAGAGTGTGATTCTTCCTTTCGGCAACACCATTTTGTTGAGGAGTGTAAGTGGCGGAGTATTGATGTCGAATGCCCTCATCACTAAGGAATTCATTCAAAGTGTAGTTCTTGAACTCCGAACCATTATCACTCCTAATAGCCATGATTTGCTCATTGTGTTGACATTGCACTTGGTTAGAGAAGTCGATGATGGTTTGTTGAGTCTCACTCTTGCACTTGAAGAAATAAACCCAAGTGTATCTTGAATAATCATCGACAATCACCAAGCAATAATTCTTGCCTCAAAGACTTGCCTCGGGCACGACAGCAAAGAGATCAACATGGAGAAGCTCCAAGATCCGCTTTGATAAAATAATAGTCTTGGCCTTGTGCGAGATATCATGCATCTTTCCTTCAACACACGACCTACAAACGCGATCTTTGGAAAAGGAAACATTTTCTTTTAGTCCGACAATAAGGCCACCTTTGTGAAGACTTTGCAAAGTTCTCATGTTGACATGGGATAAGCGGTGATGCCACAACCACCCCACATCCGCCTTTCCGAAAAGACACATTGATTGAGAGTTGGTAGACTTTGAAAAGTCCACCACAGACAACTCATTTTCAACATGTCCCACGTATGCGATGTCAAGAGTCTTGCTCCTCAAAAGGACCACAATATCAGGATCAAAGAAGACGGAGAAACCCATCTTCCCTAATGAACGAACTGAAAGTAAATTGTAACCAAGGGATTCAACAAGCATGACGTCCACGATATTGATATCAGGAGCAATCACAACCTTGCCAAACCCCGATAGCTTAGACTTCGACTTGTCTCCATAGGTGATGGTTGCATCAATATCATTTGGGCGCAACTCCGTCACAAGTTCTTTGCTTCCAGTCATATGACTAGTGCATCCACTATCAATTATCCATTTATACCCACCGGAAGCATAGTCCTCCAAGATATCATTGACTAGAGTTAGGACCCGAGGAGGGTCCCTTCATGTTAGCGACAAGGGTTGTTGGAACCAAATGGTATAGTCAATGTAACCCTCAATAGGACCAACATATTTAGCTTGCACAACACCCTAATAATCAACATATAATAAATGGTGTGGATTGTTAGTTCCCGCGGAGATGCTACGAGTAGTGTTGTCCCTCATGACACTACTACTCGAAGCAACATTGCTTTCTTGTGCGGGAGTGCTACGAGTAGTGGTGTCCCTAATGATCATACCACTCTAGGGACCATTGTTGGCCTTCTTCTTTCTCTTCTTCTTCTTCTTCTTCTTCTTCTTCTTCTTTTTCTTAGCAACATAGCCAAGACCTTGCTTGCCCACTTGTTGCCTTGAAGCACTCAATTGTGGTCTAGCAACAACCACATTAGAGCTAGGGGCAACCACTTGTGGGATGGAGACCACAACCTTCTCAACTTGAGGGCCTTTCCCCTTGAGCCTTGCTAGCTCATCCTTCAACCTAGCATTTTCCTCAATAACATTTGCATGACCAGAAGAAGAAGTAGAGTTTCTAGGGTTGTTAAGTTGATTAAGTTGAGTTTGAAGTTGTTCATGCAACTCTTTGAGGGATGAGTGTTGGTTCTGCAAAGCTTTGTGAGCCTTGGTTAGCTTTTCAAACTCCTCGGTTAGTTTACCATGACCAACACCAAACTCAACCTTATCCTTTTTAGCCTTTTTATATTTAGCAATTGCAAGGTTACGTTCCTTAATGATATTATAAACAAGTTCATTATGTGGTTCTTCAATAGATTCAAGTTCCTCCTCAAGAAAAACTCTATCATCATGCTCTTCCTCAAGAGTCATAGAGAGGGATGCTATTTCATCCGTATCCCTTCTTTCAACCTCACCTTTATTCTCAAAGGCGTCATGGGCCTCTCCCAATTGGCTCATGAGATGATCGAAGTACTTCTTTGTCTCCCCTTGTATGTTAGACATAAAACTTCCAAAGAGAGTATTTATCTTCTACTCTAAGACTAACATCATTTTCTATTTCACTTGGGGTCTTAGAGTTGGGAAAGGTGATACCTCGAAGGCCTTAGCCATGAAGCACTTGGCATTTGGGTGACGATGATTTTCATTGGAGGATTCAAAGAGGGATGAAGACGATGGAGTAGAAGCAATAGCAAGAGCGGCCACTTCACTTGTGGTTTCTTCTTCTTCATCACTCCCGGAATCATACTCGTCTTGAGCCACTAGCACAAACTTGGTGGGAGAATTCTTGTTGAAAAGTTTCTTCTAGAAATGAGGTTTCTTGTAATCAACCTTGGACTTGTCCTTGCGAATGAGCTTGCCACTATGGATTTCTCTATTTTCATAGGGACGCTCCGCAATGATGTGGTGCTTATATTGACAATTGAAGCAAGACCTCACTCGTTGAGTACCATCATTGCCATAGAAAGACTTGGTCTTCTCCTCAACATATGCCTTGGCCTTGGGAGGATTCCTCCATAACTTTTGCACGGTGAGAGCAATGATATCCTTGAGCACGGGATCATATTCTTGATCCTTCAGTGGAGCCAACACCTCATAGCCTTTTTCTTCATACTCAACCTCTCTTGACACAACCTTGGCCTTCAAAGCAACTGATGCCCCTTCGTGCATTCATATGGCCCTAGCACGGTTGTCAGGAGCATTCTTGGTTTGCACTTGATAGGAGCACATCTCTTGCATAACTTGGATTGAGGTCAAAGAAGCAAAGGCATGTCTTCCTTGAATGCTCTTCAAGTCTGCGGGCTCAAATGGCATGCGAGCAATCATGTACTTCCTCTTGATCCAAGCATCATCAATGTACTTGGCACGAACATTGGAGAACACGGTGGCAAGAGTATTGAGCCTTCGGTACATGTCTTCATGGCTCTCTCCATCATGCATATAGAACCCTTCAGCCTCATTTCTCAAGGCATCATACCTATTCCTTTGCATGCTCTCATTGCCCACAAACATGACGATAAGAGCGTCCCATGTTTCCTTGGCGGTGGAATATTGTTGAAGATGCGGCATGTGATTAGGACCCATGGCTTGTTGAAGAATAGACAGGGCGGTGTAGTTGAGTTGACAATCTACGGATTCTCTTCTTGTCAAGTTCTTGGGGTCATGAGGCTTGTATCCATCACGAGTGACTCTCCAAAGTTCTATACAAGAAGAGTTCAAGTGAGTCTCCATGTAATATTGCCATTCACGAAAATAAAAAGCAGGTGGATCTCCCCTAGGAATTATATGAGGATGTGGGACGAGAGGATCGGGAGAATAACCTCCTTTGATGGGGTGATATTCTTCATCTCCTTCCGCACCCTTTTCAGTGGAGTTTTCAGCGGAAGCATCTTTAGGTGGTTCACCATCTACCCCTTTCTTGGCGCCCTCCGGAATTTCGTCCAGAGGAGATGAGCTGGTGACCTCCGGTCCTTTGGCTTTCAAAAGTTGCATCAAGACTTGACGCAACTCAACGATTTTGGTGTCTATGGATGAGGTCAATGAATTTTTCAACCCATTGAGATCATACATAGATACCGGTGCCATGGACCCGTCGGTCTCCGACTCATCAACCATACTTAAACTCTTAGGCGGTAAAGCCCGATAGAAGAGCCGAGGATCTGATACCAATTGAAAGTAAAGTATGGGCACCTAGAGGGGGGGGTGAACAGGTGCTACGACCAATTTTAATTTTTCATAGAGTTTAGGCTTGACACAAAGGTAAATTCTCTAGATAATGCAACTAAGGTGAATTTACCTATATGACAAGGATAACAATAATCACAATGCAAGTACGAGTAAAGGGAGAAGGGAACGAGGTAACCGATATGAAGCACGCGGAGACACGATGTAACCCCGAGTTCCTCCTTGTTAAGGGAGTATGTCTCGTTTGAGGGGTGTGAGCTCGCTATGAAGGCCTACTCAACGCCACAAAGGCCTCACCCTATTCTCTGATGAACCCCGCCACAAAGGCCTAGTCCACCTTCCACTATTGATCCCCTTTGAGGCGGTAATCGAATCCTTTACAAACACCTTGGGACACACACCCACAACAAAATTGGGGGCTCCCAAAAATCTTGAATCACCAAGAGTAGCAAGATGCCTAGGTTCTCCACAAGAGGAATCCCTAGGCTAGATCCCTCAAGCTAGAGAGGGGGAAATGAAGAACGGCTCGGTGAAGATGTAGATCGGGGCCTTCTCCTTCAATCCTCCAAAGATCTTCGAGTTAGGTGGGAGGGATTGGGAGTTAATGCGGATTTGGTGAGCTCTTAAATCCTATTGAATGCCAAGGGGAAGAACTAAAGCTCAAGGTGGAATAGGAGGGGTATTTATAGCCCCTCCTCAAATCTAGCCGTTTGGCGAGAAAACAGGTACCGGAATATACGGTCCAAGTTTGGACCGGAATATCTGGTCTCCAGATCTGCTCGAATCCGTTGACTAAAACCGGATTATCCGGTTGCCTCTGAATAATCCGGTACAAATAATCCGGCTGGCTTCTGTCCCGCGCAGGCATCTGAACCGGATATTCCGCCTCCTCCGGAATAATCCGGTACAAATAATCTGCTTCACTTCTGTGAGGTTTATCTCTAGTCCTTAGCCAATTTCAAGCCGAAACGCCCCAACCGGAATATCCGGTATGATATGAATAACCCGGTACCAATATTCCGGCTCATCTCTGTCCCAAAACTGGACCAAAACTATCCTAACCGGAATATCCGGTTAGAATAATCCAGTTTCTTACTGTCCCAAATCTCTTAGGCCCAACTTCACCGATCTTTTCGGTGATCGATGCCGATGTTAAGTATAACACCTGCATACTAAACACCTCGATAAATAATGTACTTAATATAGTTAACTAACACACAAAACACCGGGAAAATGAAATGCACTTTCAATTATGCCCCTTTCGTTGTTTATGTCTCCTACAACATCATCAAAACATCTTACCACGTTCTCTTGGACTGCCCTCATTTGGTCGAGGTCTTGGACACACTAGGATGCCCTGTCTCTACATGCATCACTAGTAGGAACAAGGGCATTAGCCCAGGGTCGGGATGCCCTCTAGTCTCGGCTAGGGCACCTGGAACATCTGAATCAGGAATAGAGCCCGCCCCTGTTGTCCCGGTTCTGTTATGAACCAGGACAAAAGATCCCCCCTCGTGGCCGCTGCATGAGAACGCGGTTGAGGACCTCTAGTCCCGGTTCGTAATACGACCCGAGACAAAATATTTTGTGATTTTTTTTCTCATTTGGGGTTTATGATTTATGGTTCCCATTTTGTTTTTTTTTTCATTTTGGGTTTAGGGTTTATGTTTCCCATTTTGGGGTTTGAGGTTTAGATTTATGTTTTCCTTTAGTCTCAATTATTTTTTAACTCTAATAATTCTTAATTCTTCACTTCTATTTACACTTCCTAGTGGTCAGCCAGGCTTAGAATGCTCCACCCGCAGCACGCTTAACTTCTTAGTTCTTTCTCTATGAGCTTCCAAGAATCCATGAATGTTTTGCTGACAATAGTAATGCTATCAGTCATATTAACCCTTGGACCATGATGTCACATGTCTTTACTTTGTGAAGTTAAACAATTATTTAAGTAAACAAAAATAAATAAGTAATACTAATTTTGCATTGAAATAATGTTAAATTTGAAAAATAATTAACTTTTTTTTGGCTTTTTGCATTTAATATTGAACAATTCTTATCTATAAATCCGTAAATCAAAATTTGACATATAATATGTATAAATCAATTAGAAAAAAGAGAGGAATTCAAATATGACTTCCATATCATCATGCCTGCCATAGAAACATGATAAACATCTTGTCTTCACTTGGTTCTCTCATGTTTTTTAATGTTTTATCCATGTTTTTATTGTTTGTATGTTGTTTTCAACTGTTTTCACATGTTTTCATCATGCTTCTCCATATTTTCACTTGTTTCCCACATGTTCGGCGTCACCAACTTTCGGACATGAAACCGGACGGGAACATGGGGAAGTGAAGGGTTTTTGAGCAAGAGTAATTCTTTAGTCTCTGTTACAGAGACTACATTGGGGAAACAAGTGAAAATATGATGAATATACCAGTGAGTTTACTTACACCTAAAACAACACAAGATTGGCATAAAACATGATAAACAAGCAATTGTGCCAAGAAAATAGAAGTAACATAATATCAGAGAGGTAGCATCACAATGCTTGCTGTAATCAAGAAAAACCATAATAGAATGACATGATACTAAAAGTTCAGCACATACATCACATTGCTTCAGAAAGCTTGCTCACATCAGACTTAAACAAGGACATAATTAATACTTCAGTTATCTATTACAGAAAGTACCGCATAATTGAAGATACCCATATGAAACTTCAAACACTACTCGTCCGGTTCAGGAGACCCCAAGCACTACATAATAATAGAGATAAAAGTGTTCGCCATTGCAAACACTACTCGTCTTGATGAGGAGAGATCCCCAAGCAGTATATAATAATGGAGATAAAAGTTATTGCCATTGAACACACTACTCGTCCTTCGGATCAGAATACCCCCAAGCAGGAGACCCATGGGGAATTGGTGGTGGTACTAGGTGACGCTACCCATAGTTGATGATTCCAATCCCCATTACGACTCATATGCAACGTACACGTCTATTGATTCATACTCAATGTTGATAGCGTCAAGTGGGGTCTTCACCCAGACTTTGAGCTGATCCTTTGGGAATTTTTCTTCATATGATCATACTCCTCGTCGATCACGATGCCTGGTATGAGTCATTGAAGTCTTGTCATGGTCAAGCCTGAACTTGCCTTGGAGATCAATGTGGCAGACATCTGGTATCTCAATGCCCCAGGTGTGCCTCATCTTGATCTTGTCATTCATTTGCTGAAAAATGTATGCCGCTGCGAAGGAACTCCATGAGTATTGGACAATTCTTATCACTACTGCAACAACAAAATGGATCAAATGTTAAAATACTGATGCAACAAGGATATTTCGGCACAAGTATAATAAGAATCATAACAAGTATATTTCAGCACAAGTATAATAAGAATCATAACAAGTATATTTTGGCACAAGGATAATAAGAATCATAAAAAGTATATATATTGGCCAATATGCAACTACAAGGAAAATTATTTTACTACAATCAAAGAGGAATTGCTCTTCCTAGAGGATTAAAATATAATTGTTGCTATCCTATGCAATTTTCCTATCCTACTTAATCAAAATAAGCCATTAAATTAACTATGACATGTTCTCCAACAATGGCCAATATAAAACTAAAAGGAAAATTCTTTCACTACAATCAAAGAGGAATTGCTCTTCCCGTATGATTCAAATGGACATGTTGCTATCCTATTCAATTTTCCTATCCTGCTGAATCAAAAGAAGCCACTAAACTAACTCTGAGATGTTCTCCCATCAAGGCCAATATGCAACTTCAAGGAAAATTCTTTCACTACAATCAAAGAGGAATATCTCTTCCCATAGGTTTTTTTTTAGATAACAGGCATAAATGCCTTGTTTTAAATTAATAATACAGCAGGTTTACACAAGGTTCGAATCACACCAGCATAAAGAATCATACATCTGCTGAGGCCAACAGCTTGCCAAATGAAAAGACTTAAACGAACAACACACACACTCGTCAATGCGAAGCCTCCATGGCGTGCAGCGGGATACTCACCCCCACCGGAACTACGTAGGTCGCCGGAGCGCCAGGTCGCGTTAGATCACCCTAAGATCTGCCACCAGCAGCAGCAGACGCTCCCGGTCACACTCCTTTGCGGCACTTGCTCACACCTGCAACAAGGAGATCTTCCCATAGGATTCAAATGGACATGTTGCTATCCTGTGCAATTGTCCAACCATATGGATAAAAAAGGCCCTAAATTAACTATGACATGTTCTCCCACGATGGCCAATATGCGACTACAAGGAAAATTCTTTCACTACAATTAAAGAGGAATTGATTTTTCATATAGAATTCAGATGGACATGTTGCTATCCTATGCAATATTCCTATCCTATGAATTAATCAAAGAAAAGACCCAATTAAAACTATGACAAGTTTCCTTTACCTTTCCCACTGGAAGACTATGACATTCTTCTTGAAACAAAGTTGGATGACGGCAACATCTTGACCATCGAGATCAAGGCCCATGAACTTGTCTTCCTCCTCTTCAAGACATTCCTCGAAAACGGAAAGAAAATCCTTCACCTTGGTGATGTCGTTCGTGTAGACGACATTGAGATATGACGTGCCATGAGCTGGCACCTTCCCACACCGAGCGATTGTATTCATGGTGGAGCACTGGGAAGAAGAGAAGCGAGAGTGCAAGGTAGACGAACAAAGAATGGCCATACACTGTAGCGTTTCCCGTGTTTTGATCGTTTGGAACAACTTCCAAAGCACGGGAGGCGGACGGTTTGGCCCCTTTAGTCCCGGCTAGAGCCACCAACCGGGACTAAAAGGGGTCGCGCCAGGAAAACGGTTGCCAACCCCTCTAGTCTCGATGCGTGTTACGAACCGGGAGTAGAGGTCCCGTTCGACCCGTGACTAGTCCAGTGCGGCCTCGTAGCCGTTGAACCGGGACTAGTCCCCCCTCTAGTCCCGATCCAAAATCCATCCTGGACTAGAGCCAAATGGGGCTCTGGACCAAAGACATGTTTTCTACTAGTGTGTGTCCATCTAGGACATCTCCGTGCCGCTGCCCATGTCTTCAGAGGCATGGACTATCGGTGTGGTTGTTGTTCTATGACAGCTATGGAAGGCCCGAAACGACTGCTTCTTCAACCCCAAGACATGCACTGCTTTGGAAGTTCTCCGGCGTGGTGCTGATGACATCTCATAATGGCAATTTTGCATTCTTGTTGAATCCCAAAAGTTTTTCTGTATGATAGGTCTTCTCAACTAATACTGAAGTGGCGCGGAAAAAATCTTCAATCCTGTTATTCTTACAAAAAAAAACTAGTTCACAAGTTTTTATATTCAACAACAAAAATATTTGTTCGATGCAAATAAGAATACATTTATAGTGAAAATGACTTAAGAAAAATCATTTGGACTCTTACGTTGTGCACAGTTTAATCCATACCCTCTTCTTTAGTGTGATAACTGATAAGTGTCTTCTCTGTGGATGCAAGAAATTAAAATTTGATATACGAAAACAACTTTAAAAAACAAAATCTCATGGACCTTTGTGCGGAGAATTTAACCCGGGCCGTTTTCAGTTTGAACACACATATCTTCCTCAGTGGATGCATGGATTAGTTCAATTCCCTTGTCGTTGGAGGACTGTGCTCGAGATTGTGATGCCGGGCCGAGATAAGTAAACTCTTTGCGGCCATGTCGATTGCACCTCTTCGTCTTGAATGCAACAAGTTCCATGTGAACAAACTCACACGGCTGCAGTAGGGCACTCGAGTTCCCTCCATGAATGTATTTGTTCTTGGGTCGTAATTCCACAACGCGTCAGGTCTCGGCGCCATTGATCTCTAGCCTCGACTCTCGTATCCATAACACGATTCTACCGTCATCTAATATTGCCAATGGTTGTAAGATATAATCATAGCATGTCGATGGTGTGATGTTTCGGTGACAGGGCATGGTGATGATGTACCGCTTGGACCAGTGTGACCTTTCTAAGCCCACGAGGAACCACAACTCCATCTCAGTACGGGACGTAGACCCGGTCGGAGTGACACGCGACTAGGTGGCCATCCAGCTCGGCCAAGCGGAAGTGTTTTGTCGGTCCAAGGAGGGAAGTTGCCAGGCGGCCGCCATGCCTCGCTATCAAGGTCGAACGCCATGATCTTGTGCGTGTTCTGCTGCTCCTCATATTCGTTGTAGCCGGAAAGAAAATAGACGACTCCATTTACCATGGCAAAGTCTCCGGTGTAGTCCATCTCCACATTCAACGGAGGGCTTCCCATATCCCTCCATCCGGTGTTGCCAAGGGTAATAATTTTGCACACCTGCTGCTCCTGGTGGGTATATGCTGGGGAGATGACGAGCACCTTGATGTCTCCCGTGCAGACCGCACGCCCAACTATGCACGACCTTGCGCTATAGCCCAGCGGTGGCACGTGGTCGGGCAAGACGGGAAAAGCGCCGCTAGCAAGGTCGAGAAGCCGGAGCTGACCGTCATGGTCGATGATGGAGGTCACGCGGCCATCACTTATGGCGTGCGCCTTGCTACTGTAGGGAGGCAGGAAGGCGTCGTCGCCATTAATTTTCACGTGCTTGACAGCGTTGCCCGACTTCACGTCCAGGAGATGGACCTCATTGCGTGAAGTGAAATCCTTTGTGCCGATTGCAAGGAGTGGGCCAGGGTTATGGGCAGCAGCGATGAACTCGGGATGGCAGAGCAGGGACCGCCACTGTTACACGCAATAGCAAAACAACGATGAAATTAAGCAAGATCGAACCAACGGGGACACGAGATTTTAACGTGGAAAACCCTTCCAAGGAGGAAGAGAAAAAACCACGGGCGCCAGCCAGCAATACTTCACTATTTCGGGGTGAGGTTACAATCGCGCCGGGATTTACAATGTGTGGCTTATCCCGTGCGGCGGCTTACAAGAGGTATATAAAGGCGGTCCTGACCTAACTAGGTCGGTAACTGTGTATCCAACTCCAACTCGGTATCGACTCGTACCGTACTTCGGCCCTAAGCCTCCGGCGACGGGCCTCCGCGTAGCGAAGGCCGAACTTTCCTTTATCTTCATATGAATTTGGATCACCATAAAATAACAGCCACGACCTACAAACCGCCCGGAAACGGCAGATCGGCTCGGTGGCAAGGCGGAGCTAGCAGGATTTCATAGAGAAGGTCGACGGGCAAGTCGCCGTCGTTGGCGGTGGCTAGCACAGGAGGTATGGTCGATCGTCGCGGATTTAGTGGGTAGGGCGCCGCCGACGATGACATCGCCATAGATTGGTATGATGTGCAAGTCCAATCGTCGTACCATCGTATTAGAACCCAAAACCTGGGTGTCCGACTCCGGAACGAAACCAATTAAGCTTCCTAAAACCTGTGTAGGATTCCGAAAACGAACAATAGTCCAAATCAACTCGAGAAGCACCCACGCTCTTATATAGCGCTCGTCCCTACTTGCTTGATCCATACAAATCTCGTAACCACGCAGCTAGCAACTACAGCTCAACGCGCCGCCGGCTGATAACGCCTTTGTAATTGATCGAGGTAGAGAGGAGGCGCAAATATGGGGAAGCAACGCAAGCCGTTGAAGCAACGCGAGAAGACCAAGGCAAAGAAGACAAAGAAAGGCGAGAAGACTCCCGATGCACTGCCGTGTGAAATTGAAGAGGAGATGACTGCCGACGCCGAGGTTGCTACAGTCTGCAAGAAGACGCGTGTATGCAGGGCGGCCGTCGCCGTGGCTGTCTTGGCACTGTATTGCCGGTTCGCGTTCTAATGTAATTAAGAATTTTCTTTTCTATGAAGCTCAGTTAAGCGTATATATGACTATATGTATCCACACGAATTTTAAGAACATAGGAGTATCATTTTGCCACGTGTTTCAATTTCCTCGACACTGAAACACACAAATGTCACATTGCCACTTATACAAAAATTGCCGAGATAGTACGAGATACCTCAAACCTGATTATTAGGCGACGTACTGAGATTCAAAAATAGCTAGCGGGAGGTACTTATCAAATTGCAGTATTTTAGTGAGCACTGTATATATAGGACAATACACTGGGATTATCAAGGTCACAAGAGCATCTCCAATAGTAGATGGTTTAAAATAGCAACCCTAAGGCTAAGGGCCCGCTTGGTTGGTTGTTTATGGGCCATAAAGTGTTGTGTTTTCCGGTCCCCTGAATTTTTCCGACCGAAGCCAGTAAAAGCACTTGGTTCATTGTTTTAAATTCCAGTCTCTGTCGTGTTTTAACCAATTCCGCCGTAAATTCGCACACACCTTCCTAGTTCCGTATTAGATACTCGGTGTATCATTGTGCACGAGCAGAAACGGATGGAAAATATCACGCCCGTGAAATAAAACAAAACTTCCAAGCGGGGCCTAAAATTCTTTATGTAAATTATACATCACCAAAACATGATTTTTAATTCACCCAAAGTGTCAAACCCCAACAAGTGATTTATTATAGAGCACGAGGTCCGTATTAGGTGATGTAAAATAGCACTGCTGTGCAGCTGCCTCCACCCAAAATAGCACTCATATGAAATAAACTGAAAAAATAACATGATAAATTAAGAATAATAACTCAACAACCCATAAGATTATTCCATAATTCATCAAGTTCATAGCATGCAACGAAATGGAGAGAGTATAGCCCAAATTATTAGAATAAAGTTCATCCATAGAGGCTTAATTGTTTTCCGTGCCATCTCCACCATTCCTCAATAAGATATTTTTGAAGATCAACGTAAGTATGGCGTCCGTAATGTCAAGATAACCCCGAAGAAAGGGTTGAACTCGGTTTGGATTTTTAATTGGCCGCACTCTTTCTCCCGTGAGGTCAAAGACGTCGTAGTCCAAATTATGTCCACACTTATTCTCAATGATCATGTTACACAAGAACACGCATGTTATCATGATATACCGAGTAAATTACAAAAATCTACCACACTTGCGGCGGTGCTTGCATGTCAGTACAATTCTTGGAATCTTTTTCAAGAATCTACCTAGTCTGGAACTAACGACCACAGAAAACGCTAACGACCAACTAACACTGTGTTGACAACAATTCTGACATGTGGGCTCCATTTGGTAGTGTTGAGTCGGCAGGACATGTGGACATGGAGGTGAGGTGTACGATAGGGCACACATGTCATCTCCCCCCTTTTCTTTTTGCCCCTGCCTCTTTTCTTCGTCCTCTAACTCTGCACGCACGCACCGGATAGCCCGATTGGCGCCCATGGCGCCCGAGGCCATGTCCGCCGCCGCCATGTTTGGCTCCGCCCGAGGCAACACTGGCGCCGTTCTCTTCCTGCCTCGTGCCCGCCATCCGCACAGTTGTCCGCAGGGTCGACGAGGGACGCGATACTAACGACGTCAAGCGCCGCTCTCTCTTCCTCGATGTGCGTCAAGTCCAGGAAGAGCACTCTCGCTAGGAGATCGGAGATGGCGATGCGTTTGGGGACGAGCCGCTTTGCCCTGGCGATGTGGTCGTGCGCAGCGACAATGTGGTTCGCCATGGCCGTTTTATCGCCCGCGCGGGCGGCACGCCTGGCGACGGCGTCGTGGATGTGGCCCGCAAGGTGGAGCACGAAAGCCGAGTCCTTGTGTGTGGCCGCGAGATCGTCGACGCGCACGATCCCCTCCCTGTGGCGGACCTGGCGCTCGAGCTTCAACGCCGCCTCCGGCAACCATGTCCCGCTTCGCCCGCCCGTACGGCATCGCCACTCGGGGCTTGACCAGCATCGCCTCGTGCACCGCAGACTTCACCAGCGGCATCTCGGCCAGCGCCTGCATCGTCAACTCGCCGTCGTGCGCGCGCATGGTCACGCGCACCTCCGTGACCAGCGAGGGGAAGAGGATCTTCATGCCGCAGAAGGATTAATTGTGTTGCGTACTTTACACACTTTTCTTAATGCGATTATCTGTTTCTTGCAACTTAATACCCAAAGATTGTTCGGATGATATTATAAGGGTGGATAATTATCCATAGATGCAGTTGGATAACGGCATATGAGTCTTGTTGTAATGCCGAATGAATCACATAGTAATCATCATGTCATGCATGTTTCAATATCTATCAATTGCCGAGCTGTAATTTGGTCACCACTCTGTTATCTATCTTTTATGGAGAGACATCACTAATGAACTGTGGACCCCGGTCCATTTTCTCATACTGATAATACAACCACTTCAATTAGTGTTTTCACACTGCTTCCACTGTTTTCACACCGCTACTACTATTTTCACATTGTTCTCCTACTGTTTATACACATACATTTAACCTCTTTGTTATCAGAAAAACCGGTGAGATTGATAACCTCACTGCTTCATTGGGGCAAAGTGAATTGATTATTTTGTGTACGTTCCACGTTGCGGCTGAACCGGTAGTGCGCCCTACCACATCAACTGAATCAACCTCCAGAAGTTGCTTGTCCTCCTACTGGTCGATTCAACCTTAGTTTCTTTTCTGAGGGAAAACTTGCTGCCGCACTCTTCATAACCTTTCTCTTAGAGTTTACCAACGAGTGCAACTACGCACTCCATCAACAAGACATGCTCAAAATATCATTGTGGTTGCAAGCAAGCCATCGGAAAGAAAAAAAAATTCATCATACTTGTTGCAACATATAAATCATCTATGTGAAAGATCAAGGAAGCATTCTTGTTACAAAGGAGAACAATATCAAAAAAATGTTTGCAAACACACCAAAGGAAAGAGAAAATTTTCAACGTGTTTGATGCAAATATGAGAAAGGTATCAGAGCCGGGTTCGATCCACAACACAATTTTGTTATGCTCTCAAGAGCTCGTTTTGTCAACTCATGTTAAATTGAAGTTGACATTAGCATGCGGTACTCAAACAGACAAAAGACCAAATGAAGAAATTTTGTTTGTGGTAAATGAACACGTCATCCATCATGACATGTCTCTTCTTGTGCAAGTCACAAAAATATCCAAAGCAATATGGGAAATTCGAAATATGGAAATTGGTAACATGCAACTTGAAGGATGCACATGTCTCAACATGGGCACAAGAAAAATCTCCAAAGGGTGAGGATGCTATGGGGAAAACTCATTTGAAAGCATAGTAACATTATTGCAAACCAAGTATTTGAAAGAACAATTATTCAACATTTTGATTGCAACAATGGGTGTAAAATTTAAACACTTGGGGCAAAACATGTCAATGGCAATATCATCAAAAATAGCATCATCCATAGCATCCAAGCAATCATCATTTGTCATGTTCACTAGTGGGAACATGGTCACATCAACACCCATACCTTTGTCGTCCTTCTCATATGAAGTAGGTATTGTGGTAGTAGGGGCCTTCGAGTGGCTGACTTGTCCATCTTGATGTAGACATGGGGTAGCAATACATTCATCCACCATGTACATCTTCTTCTCCATAGGAAGCACCGTCTTTAGGAGTGGTGCCTCATCATCCATGGAACCTAGCACATCATGGGAAAACACACTATAGAGGTAGAGGGTAAGTTGTTAGAATTCAAAATGGCCTCACATGACCTATCAACTACCTCTCGCAACTCATTTGGTGTATCACTCATGCCCTCAAAGTGGATGTACTCAATCTCACATTTTGTGGAGTCACTCATCTCACATGCTCTCTCACTCGTGTGGGCTAAGTGTCTCTCATGCTCACGTGGGATTGATACCATCTCATAACGCATGCACATAGGGTTAGGATCGACATCCTCAACTCCATACGCCTCCTTGGTTGAAGGGAAATTCCCATGCTCAACCTTATCGCCTCCAAATGTGTGAGACATAATATTGCCATCACCACTCGCCTCCATTGCCAAAGGGAACTCCCATGCTTGGCTTATCCACTTGACGCACCCTCTTGGTCGCCGCCTTGGCAATCCCACATCACATGTTCATGTACATTGCATATGGGGCATAAGAGGTCTTCATCTTGAAATAGTCTCATGGTGTTGTTGGGTGCGGCGCTCGAACCAACATCATCGCCATATATTATGGGAGGGCCTTCTCTTCCTCCATCTTCATGTAGGTCTTCCTATTGCCATGTGGGAGCCCTTGTGGTGTTGGCACTTGATATAGATACCACATGATGTATACTTGTTGAGGGAGCCATGGTGGTCTTGGCCTTGCACGTGTGATCTTGTTTATTGTGTCTTCGTCTTGAACTTTCTAGACGCTCAAAGATCTTGTCGATGGAGGTCTTGCGATCTTGTACCCATTGAGACATAGCATGCTCGGACTTGTCGAAGGTCTTATCCATGGAAAGGAATATATCCTACACGCCTTGTGTATGTGTTGGCAATGTTGTGGTAGCACTTGAAGGAGACACCTTGTTATGTGCACTCGCCGGCATCTTGTTTGTGGGAAAGTCATCGCGCACTTGGAGTGTTGGTGTAGATGTTCTCTTCTTGTGTCGTCGTCTTGTACCTTGTGTGGGCGACAACTTGGAGGTTGAAGTATGTTGACGATGAATCTTGCGGTGTTTCCCCTCTTCATGTGTGGGATGACGTTGAAACTCACTTGGATGCATTGGCTTCTTGGCCTTCTTGATTGATGAGACCTCGATAATGTCCTTCTTGTGGAGCTGTCTTGATGTTGAAGGACGCAATCTTGACTTTTCCAACTTGTCGGATTTCTTGTCGTGGCACCATCGTCAGGTTGAAGGGAGTTGTCTTGTTGGCCTTGGCATTATCCTTGAAGTTACTTGGTCTTGAGCATGAACCATAGGACATATGATATCTTGGACATAGAAGCTTGGAGAGGAAGTTCTTGTAGGTGAGCTCATCCATGTCCGAGTCGAAGTAGTTGTAGAGCTCTCATGCTTGTAGTAATTGTCGGTGTATTACTCCGCCATGCTTTTGGGTGCGTAGTCGATGTAGCACGGCTCCATCTCTTCATCCAAGCTCACGGTGTCGTAGTTGTAGTAGTGGTTCATGTCGTTGGAGCTCATGGAGTTAAAGTTGTTGTGGTTGGTGTGGCGCTCTGCCATGTCGATGATGCTTAGGGAGGAATAGTCGGTGTAGAGCTCGACGTCGTGGTCATAGTAGTGGTGGTGATCCACCATGTCATGCTCGTAATAGTGGTCATCCACCATGTCGTGCTCATAGGAGTGGTGATCCACCATGTCGTGGTTGAGGTCATCCATGTCAAGCTCGTTGTACTTGTTGTCGTTGTTGTAGTCGAAGTGGTACATCATGTACTCACCATGGTCATCAGGTCTCCATATGCTCTGCTCTCGCTACACATGGTTACTCACAAGCACACGTGTATATATAGAGTGTGAAGACCTAAGAGTTCAAACCTCAGCTTTTAGCAAGTATTGGAACTAGTGGACCATGCAAAGAGAAAGCGATAACAAAAAGAATGAAGTGACTTGAGTTTGAAAAATCCAAAAACACACTCCAAAACACACACGTCTTATGTGTGGATAGGTATGGTAATTGGAAAGCTAATGGAACAACCGAAAACTAAGATATTGTAACGGAAAGTAGAGAACCACAATGATCACAAAGAAATAACAAGTCAGTCTCCAAAAGATATGTGGAAACGCACACACGGAGATAAATGAGAATAGTGCAACCAAAATGTGAGCTAGGTAACTAAATGATCCTAGTGAAGACTATGAAGCTCGTGTTGCACAAGTACAAGGAGAGCCGCTAGTTTGATTGCAATTTATTGGTGTGCTACAAGATTTGCACACAATGCATCACCTACGAGATATTCATCGAGCTTGAGGGCTTCCAACAAGTGGTATGACAAGCGGTAGTTTCTTTTTTCTCTTTTTTTCTCTTGTCTCTTTCTCTTTTTTCTTTTTCACTTTTTGCTCACTCACTTTGTGCCAGCATATGAAACTATATGAACTAGCGCATACAATGGTCGCTCGGAAACTACACGGTGCAAGTGTTCAAAGACCAAGAAATCATATATGAACTATCCTCTATAGTAAGGTAATCACAAGGTAGGTTGTCTCACAAAGGAATGGCAAGAGGAAGAAGATTCGAAATGTTTATACCTCTCTCCGACGATCTTCACCCTATAGGCTGGAAAGTTTCATACTTGCTCACAAAATTTGGCTTCAATGCATGATGGAAATCCTGCAATGCTGATGTAGATGATGTAATTGGCTACAAAATGAGCTGAAGATCACTCAAAACGGAGTCTCGAGTCAAAAGTTGTGGTGAAAATGGTGATCGGACGCGACCGTTTTCTAGGAGGCCGGCCTGGCCGGGCTATGAGGCCGTGGTAGAGGCCGGGCGGGTCTGTTAGGTGTCCGTCCTGGGGGCCTGGGAGGCCGTCCTTGACGGTCTTTGAGGCCGGGCTTCTTGCGCACACGATTTGGACGCGATTTTGACTTTTTGGGGCGGAAAACGGCCCCAAAAATCACTAAATCAAAGGGAAAATAGGAGGAATTAAGTCATGGGAACGCAAGGGAATGTAGATCAACATGTTGAGAAATAGATCCGCAGATCAAAACCTACCAAAACGCACTCAAATCACAGATTGATCCAAAAGCAAATTGGGGCTATTTTTGGTGGAAATTTTTGAATTTAGGGAAGAACAAGAAAACATTTGGGGGAAAGACGGTGTCAAATCTGTGGCAACCTTTCTCTTGATACCAGATGATATAGCCTTGGCATCTAGGGTGGCCCGATCTTCACAGATTGACGCACGAGAGGTGAGGAGATTGGGAAGAACGCGATGAACACGAAGAATACGATGAACTCACGCACACAAAGGGGAAAATAACTCGTGAAGCCTACGGGGGATCGCAACTCAAGTCAGCAACACGCTAATTGGATCCGATTCCTCTCACCGGCTGGTCCACCGATCCAATAAAATCCGCAAGGGGAAGGTTGGCAAGAACTACCAAAATCACGAGGTGAAAGAGTAGCTACTTGGAGAGATCTTGATAGAATCCAATAGACGAATCTATGAGGTAGCCATGGATCCCATGGGGGAGGTTCTTCACATGGGAGGGGGAGCACAAGGCGCAATTCTATCTCAAGTCAACTCTTCTCTAGGAAGGAGGGGGAGGGGTCCTATATATAGTAGTAGGGGGGTAGGTAGAGGGATACAAGGGAATATTCCCAATCACTGCGCGCATGCAGGTAAGTCGCAGGGGACCCGGCCTGGGAGGCCGGGTGGCTCAGTTGGGTGACCGGCCTAAGGCGCAGGGAAGCCGACCCAAGGCCGGGGTGGAGGTCGGCTGGCTCGGCAGGGAGCCCGGCCTGGCCGCACCGTAAGGACGTGTTTCTTGGCCTTCTTCTTCTTCGTCTTCTTGCTTCTTCCTTCTCTTCCACACGTAACAACTTGGACGGCCTTGAGTCCTAGGCTTCCTCGGCATCTCCCCTCGCATCCGAACTAGTCGACTCATACCTAGCATTGCACAGACGTAAATGGTCAAGTAGTATACCATCCAAAGGGGTACAAAGTGGGTTAGAGAAGAGGAAAGAGTTCACCTTTTGAATCCATGGTGACTTGACTTATGATGGAGTATGAGATATGCCCAGTGAGATGGGTCACGCTGCATCATCTCCCCCACTTGAAAAAGAGTGTCTTCGACGCTAACTTGGCATCAACGTGTAGAGGAGGTAGATGGATTGTCGTAGAAGTCGAAGTCACCATGCGGTTGTTCTTGATGGAAAGGGAATGGGAGCTCTTCAATGTGCTTTTGGCCTTCATGTAACCTACCAAGCTCACCAGATAGACAAAACAATAATCAAAGAGTAGCCAATTCTTGAAATTCATAGCATGGGTTTTTAAGTAGAGGGAAGGCACCTTAGCAAGATGTCGATGTGGTTGTCTTGTAAGATCCTCCGTCATAGAAAGGTGGTGATGTAGCCACACATGCCATCTCATCCAAAGGTAGAACCTACACACCAAATACCAAGAAAACCATGTGTGGGCAAGATAGAGGAGCACATCATTCATGACATGCCCGTTCTTGTTCATAACACAATTAGCACAACAAAAATATATCGAATCTATTGCATATAAAATATCAATGTGAAAGCCATTCATTGAAACAACTCCAAATTTGAGAACACAATCATGGGTGCAAGCAAAGAATAGGAAAAAGAAATTTTCGTCATTTTTTTGGAACAACAATGGAAGGGAAATTAAAACACTCATGACAAGACATGCTCAAAATATCATTGTGATTGCAAGCAAGTCATCGAAAGGAAGAATTGTTCATCATACTTGTTGCAACACATAGATATGTGAAAGGTCAAGGAAGCATTCTTGTCACAAAGGAGAACAATGTCACGCGCATGTTTGCAAACAAATCAAAGGAAAGAGAAAATTTTCAACGTGTTTGATGCAAAATATGAGAAAGGTATTAGAGCCGGGTTCGATTCGCAACACAATTTTATTATGCTCTCAAGAGCTCGTTTTGTCAAATCATGTTAAATTGAGGTTGACATTAGCATGCGGGTACTCAAACACACAAAACACCAAATGAAGAAATTTTGTTGTGGTAAATGAACACGTCATCCATCATGACATGTATCTTCTTGTAGTGGTTTTCGACACAACTATATGGTCTAATAAACTCAACTAAAGAAGAAAATCGTACTTAGAACTTGCAAGTGAATAAAATATAAATAATTCTTGGGCGTGTCTATCTCTCAGGCGACTGAGATTTAACTCAATCTTAGTTACCTCCTATCTACCCCCGATCTAACACTAGATTTCCCTCCCAGCGAGCCCATCTTGCTCTGTTTTGTTTGTGTCTTTTTTACAAAACTAGTTACTGCGCCTTTTCCTGTTTTTTTTTCCGGATGTTGTTTTAAGCTAGAGCCTCTATCCATGGATCCTAGCAAGCCGGACTCTCGCCTCATTCATATTTCTCACGTGCATGCACGAGTAGGCTAAAAATAGAGATCATCTACAAGCTCCTAGCACATGCACGCGCGTGTTTTTTTCGCAATTAAATTCTATTTTGTTTTATCTATTATTGGAAATGTTTTAAAAACAAATGTAAATCTGTTTTATAAAAAAGAGTTTAGAATTTTTTAATTCTTTTAGAAAACATAATCGGAACATTTTAGAAAAAAAGTTCCTATAATTTTTAAAAAGGCTTATAAAAATATCCATTGGGTGTTGAGAAAAAGTTCACCGCGTGGTTAAAAATATTATCGTGTATTTTGAAAATATGTTCATATTATAGAAAAATCATCGTGCTTTTAAAAAGTTCATATTATATTTAAAAGTGTTCATCGTATATTAAAAAAAGGCTCATCGTATATTTAGAAAATATTCACCATATGTCAAAAAAACTATTCAAGATAAAAAGTATTTTTGGAGTTGCAAAATTCACGTGTTTAATATAAATTTGTTCACTTCGTTCAAAACACATATTCAATAGATAAAACTTCGCGTGTCTGGAAACATTGTTCACAACATGTTCACAGATTTAAAAACCCTCACGAAGTTTAAAGATTCAAGTGTTTAAAAAAATTCAGAAAATAATAAAGTGGGATAGTTCTAACTCATGTGTAATTGAAAATAAAAATATAGTTCAACACATAAAATTGCATGAATTACTGTAATTTTTTTAAAAATGGCCAGAGGGGAAGTTGCGACCCATGTGTAATTGATATAGAAAAATATATTATTTACAACTAAAAAAACTCAAAATGCAAAGCAATTTGAAACTCATAAAAATAGCATGAATCATGATGCACATAAATTGTGAAAATAATAAAGAGGGGGAGTTGCAACCTATGTGTAACTGAAAAAGAAGATTTTTTTGAAAAGGTTAGAGGGTAGTTGAAACCAATGTGTAGCTGAAAAAGAAAGAGTTTTGTAACTCACTTGCAACTCAAAATAAAAATTAATTGCGCCCAAGTTGCAACTTGTATATCGCACAAATCATGATGCACATAAATTCAAAAATAAAGTGAGAGGGAACTTTGCATCCACGTGTAATTCAAAAGAAAAAAATAGTCGCGATTCACTTGCAACTCATAAAATCGCATGAATTACGATGCAAAATGATTTAAAAATGGTCACAGGGGGAGTTGCGACCTATGTGTAATTGAAGAAAAGATTATTTGCAATTCACTTGCAACTAAAAAAACACAAAATGCAAAGCAATTTGCAACTCATAAAAATCGCAAGAATCATGATGCACAAAAAATTAAGAAATTGTTGGAGGAGTTGCAATATATGTGTAACTGAAAAAGAAGAAAAAATAATGGTTAGAGGGGTGTTTCAACCTATGTGTAACTCAAAATGAAATAATTTTTAAAAAATATTCACCATATGTTAAAAAAAACTATTCAAGATAAAAAGTATTTTTGGAGTTGCAAATTCGCGTGTTTAATATAAATTTGTTCACTTCGTTCAAAACACATGTTCAATAGATAAAAATTCGCGTGTTTGGAAACATTGTTCACAACATGTTCACAGATTGAAAAACCCTCACGAAGTTTAAAGATTCAAGTGTTTAAAAAAATTCAGAAAATAATAAAGAGGGATACTTCTAACTCATGTGTAACTGAAAATAAAAATATAGTTCAACACATAAAAACGCATGAATTACTATAATTTTTTTAAAATTGGCCAGAGGGGGAGTTGCAACCCATGTGTAATTGATAAAGAAAAATATATTATTTACAACTAAAAAAACACAAAATGCAAAGCAATTTGAACTCATAAAAATAGCATGAATCATGATGCACATAAATTGAGAAAATAATAAAGAGGGGGAGTTGCAACCTATGTGTAACTAAAAAAGAAGATTTTTTTTGAAAAGGTTAGAGGGTAGTTGAAACCAATGTGTAGCGGAAAAAGAAAGAGTTTTGTAACTCACTTGCAACTCAAAATAAAAATCAATTGCGCCCAAGTTGCAACTCGTATATCGCACACATCACGATGCACATAAATTCAAAAATATAGTGAGAGGGAATTTTGCATCCACGTGTAATTCAAAAGAAAAAAATAGTCGCAATTCACTTGCAACTCATAAAATCGCATGAATTATGATGCAAAATGATTTAAAAATGGTCGGAGGGGGAGTTGCAACCTATGTGTAATTGAAGAAAAGATTATTTGCAATTCACTTGCAAATAAAAAAAACACAAAATGCAAAGCAATTTTCAACTCATAAAAATCGCAAGAATCATGATGCAAAAAAAATTAAGAAATGGTTGGAGGAGTTGCAATATATGTGTAACTGAAAAAGAAGAAAAAAAAATGGTTAGAGGGGTATTTCAACCTATGTGTAACTCAAAATGAAATAATTTTTTTAAAAAAGTCTAGAAGGGAGTTTCAACCTTTATGTACCCGAAAAAGAAGTGAGTTGCAACTCAATTGCAAGTCAAAAAGAAATACCAGTTGCACCCAAGTTGCAACTTGTATATCACACAAATCACTATGGACAAAAATTCAAAAAAAAAATGATAAGAGGGGGAGCTGCAACCCAAGAGTAATTGGAAAAGAAAGAAAATTAGTTTAAACTCAACTGTAACTCAAAAATTATTAGTTGCAGGTTGCAACCTAAGTTTAACTGAAAAATACGAAATTTAGTTGCGACTCACTTGCAACAAAAAAAATTCAAATTGCAAGAAAGTTGCAGTTCATATATCTTAAAAATCACGATGCGCACACAAAAATTTAAAAGATGTTAGATGTAAGTCACTAACAGCTCATATATCGTACGAAAATCACGATGCACAACTTTTTTGAAATGGTTCGATGAGGAGCTGTAACCTAACTGAAAATAAGAAATTTAGTTGTAACACACTTGCAACTCAAAAAAATGATAAACAAAATTGCAATCCAGTTGCATTTCATATATCACGATGCACAAAGTTTTAAAAAATGATTAGATGGGGAGTTGCAACCTAGGTGTAACTATAAAAACTGAAATTTACTTGCAACTACAGAAACTAAGTTGCACCCAAGTTGCAACTCATATATCGTACGAATGATGAAGCTCGGGATTTTAAAGAAAAAAGGTTACTAGGAGTTTGCACCTCCCATGTGAAAATTCAAAAGAAATAATTCAGTTAAAACTTACTTGCAGCATAGAAAATATGAGTTGCAACGAAGTCGAAACTCATATATATAGCATGACACATGGTGCAAATTTTTTTTTGAAAAAAATTGGGTTGGGGGGAGGGTGGAGTTGCAACCGGTGTAACTGGAAAAATAAGAAAATGGACAGAGGAGAAGAAAATGGATAGAGGAGGGAATTTTTCACTTTCAACTCATGTGTAACCGATAAGAGGCTCAAATTAGAGCCGACTCTTGGTGCGGCATCTCCCCCTTCGTGGAGCATGCCGCTCCGCTTTTGCTTGCCCTCCCTGTTAAGTTGTCTAACTTATAATGTGGGATTCGGATGCACACATGGTAAAGGAAAGAGGGGTAATTACAAAGTCCACTGGTTTTTTCTTTATTCAGGCGGGAAAATACAAAAATAGTTCTTACAAAAAAGTCCACATCATATGTGCTAGTACTAGCAAAGTTAATACATAATTATGTACTAGTAGCAAAACTTAAACGTTGCATAGTATCTCAGATGAATGTTGATTGCTAACCACTTGCAAAAATATGACACATCACACTAATCAAGATGGGAATCTAGTGGGCAGAACGTCATGTGAGATTTAGTTGATTGTGATGTGACATAGATAACCGTATAAATATGAAAAAAAACAGTAAAAATGGTCTGCCAAAAAATGAAAACATTAACAAACATTTGCTCCTCCACACGCACTACTTACACAGCCGCTAGAGACTAGACCGCTGAATTAACTCATTGGTGAAAACTGAAACCATCTCCCGCCCGCTCCCTAACTTGAAAAAAACAGAAAAAACGTACAACTGCAGGCTCAGATTGCTAAAAGACACATCGCACGCAAAAAAAACAGAAAAGACCCACGAGCGAAGGGGCTGCTAACACACACTGGCTTCCTTAGAAAAACAGAAACAACAACACACCAGCCCAACAATACGGACACCTTACGCGCGAGAGCAAAAACACAAAAGGATGCACGAATGGCAACGAGAGAAGCAACGGTTCTGGACGCGACTGAGATTTAACAAAATCTCAGGCGCCTGAGATTTAGCAAATCCGATAATTCTTACCCTCGGAGAAATGTGTCCATATAATTAATTATCCCGCATTCTCCTGATCCTTCGGATCAGTTAGGTAGGCGGGTCCGCTTTTCGGGCATTACAGGTTAAAATCTTTACCTAATAATAAAAGCGTTAAGGCTTCCCTGGTTGGTTACTTGGTCGGTCGGTCAGTCATTAAAACTACCCCCAAAGTTGACATAAATTACCCACTTTGCCACCAATAATATTTACCTAATCTATCTATACCTCTATATTTATATGGTTGGTCGGTCCGTCGTCAAAATTGCTCCAAAAGTTGAACAAAATTACCCGTATATGACATCCTAAGTTAATAACAATTCGAATTTGTTTGTTTTGTACGTTTAATGGCTTGTCGCTAGCTGTTTTTGTTGTGTCCGCTTGTTTGGTTGGTACGTACAAGAGACTAATTAAAACCCGAGTACCCCGTGTCGTACAAGAGTCCAATTAAAATGTGAGAATCCTGACCAGAATCGAATCGGTCTCTTATGGGAGCCTTTAAATAAGGCAAAGGATAGTTTACGCTGCATCAAATCGACCAACGGATCCAAATCGATATCCCAAACTATCAGGCACGCATGTGAGCTATAAATTCGACGAGAGATTGCGCCCCGAGACCTCTGAGTTTCTATTTTGTAATGTAGGAGTCCGCTACTTCGCTCACATCAGGCCGATCCTGACGATTACTAGGACTCATCCCGCTCCAGCCAGCATGGATGGGAGGATTAAGGAGGACGACAACGTGGAAGAGCTTGGGAACATGTTTCTAGGTGGAGATACGTCAGTGTCATCCCGACGATTACCAAGACGTAGCCCGTAGGCATAGCGCAGGCATAAGAAAATCGACTGACCTCAGCTAGGCGTCGAGCCGTACCACGCTTACATGGCAGTACGGAAGACAGGGCCCGGGTTCAAATGGGTGTGCGTAGCCAAGACGCTCCCTCCTCCGTCGTGTTTACCTCGAGACACTCCTGCCTTGCGCCTTGGACGAGAGTATGATCCAACATGTGCCCTCACACATGGCGTGTTCTATCCGGGAGGGGTGGCAGTAGCGCCGTCTGAGCTTCTTCGAATTGATTCACGGTTTGCTGCTGGAAACAGAGGAGGCACATCATCCTATCCGAGGCGCATCAAGCTCTGATCAGTTAAGCAATCCAATGTTTTTTTTCGAATCAGGTTCGTGAGCTGCTTTGCCATAATTTCTACACTTGCGCCTGACAACCAGAGTTTAATCTAGGACGATCAGATTGCTTGCATGATAGGAGCGGGTTAATGGTGACTGGTTTTCTACATGACTGTTCTCCCGGTTGGGATTTTTTCTCATCATGGTGTCATAAATTTATACTCACCAATTAGTTAATATATACTCCCTCCGTCCGTGATAAAATGTACATTTTCCTTTTTCGTCGGTCAAATTTATTAAATTTTGACTAACTTTATCGGGAAAAGTATTAGCATTTATGACACCAAATTAATATCAATAGATTTGTCTTCACATGAAGTTTTAAAATATATAATTTTGATGTTATATATATTGCTATTTTTTTCTATAAATTTGGTCAAAGTTCAAAAAGTTTGACTAAGTGTAAAAGTAGATGTACACTTATTCGTGGACGGAGGGAGTATGTATATCCTGCAAACTGGTGCATCCATTACTTGAGTTGTTTCTGTTCGCCCAGACATGATATAATTCAACTGAAAATGTTCACCCATGCATGCTTAGATGTTTGCTGCTGATTCCCACTCTTTAACAATATTTACAGATGGTTAATGTTTGCACAGATTTCCATGAAGACTTTCAGTGAAGCGTTGGACATCAGCAACACTGTTGTCTGGAATGGTCCGAGAGTCTTTGAGTTTGAGAAATTTGCAGCAGGCACTGATGCCTTAGCCGGTGAAAACAAGGCCCTCTGTTTTGTGATAAAAAACGTGTGTTTTGGTCGAGCTTGCCATTGGAGGAGAGCCACGGTTGGTATCCTGCGTCGGCAAGGTTTTCCTTACCACAACTGTTCAATCACCTGGCAAGGCTAGAGTTTTGTGCTGCTACCAAACACCAAGTATCACCCGGCAAGGCTAGAACAAATCTATCCTTAGATCAAAACGACCCAGCATGCCCTTGTGGATATGTGTATGGTTTTTGTTTCATGCCTTGCATTTTTTGGCATATCCATGTTTTCCTTGGCATAAATCATAGTATTCCGGTAAAAAAAAATGTACTACCTCCGATCCGTATAAAGTGACGGAAGAAATCAAGATCTCACGTACAACTTTTACCTAAACCCACGACACTTTTTCCGGACTGGAGGGAGTATTAATTACAGAGTTTTGCTTTTGGTCAATTCGGTGTTGGGCTATACCATTGAGAACTTATATTGTGCGCCTCCATGAATCAATATTTTTTTCTCTCCCGTTGCAACGCACGGGCATTTTTGCTAGTTGAAGAAGAAATCGTTAAAAATATTGACAAATAGGGCTAATTTGGATGACAGATATCGAGCCATTCGATCGAGTTTGACGATGTTGACGATCCTTTCCTGGGCTAGTAGTGCTGCTTGCTGCGTTTTGTTGGGCCTAGATAAAAGTAGTGGGCCAAGCACGGATGGACCGGGGTCAATGTGTCCCAATCCGGAACGAAACCGATTCTGTTTCCTAAAACCTGCGTAGGATTCCGACACCGAACAATACTCCAAATCAACTCGAGCAGCACCGAGCGCTCTTATATAGCGCTCGTACCTACGTGCTTGATTCTCGCAACCACGCAGCTAGCAACATCAGCTCAACCGCGCCTTTGTTGATCGAGGTAGAGGAGGCGCCGCCGGCTGATAACTCCCGCCGCCGGCTGTACAAATATGGGGAAGCAACTAAAGCCCAAGCCGGGGAAGCAACGAAAGAAGACCAAGACAAAGAAAGACGAGCAGACTCCCGCTGCACCGCCGTGTGAAATTGAAGAGGAGATGACTGCCGACGCCGATGTTGCTACAGTCTCCAAGAAGACGCGTGTATGCAGGGCGGCCGTCGCCATGGCGGTCTTGGCCCTGTATTGCCGGTTCGCGTTCTAATGTAATTTGGAATTTTCTTTTCTATGAAGATTAGTTAAGCGTATGTATTCACAATAATTTTAAGAACATATCATTTGGCCACGTTGTTCAATTCCCTCCAAAACGAGACATACTGTCATATACAACTGCCAAGCTTTTGTAACACTGAAATACACAAATGTCAATATTTTAGTTAGCACCGTATATATTTATATGATAATACAACTATTTTGCCAGGCGACTATACCCCTCGTCGTCTTCGTTCTCGTACGTCGTCTTACCCGACCTAAGAGCTCTCCTCGCGATTCTGTGTCAATCTCTTGCTGTTATCCGCTCGGGCCGGATTCTGAGCCGAGTCCATCACGTAATTCATCGGTGTACCTCGACTGCTTCAATAAAAGCTGGTCGGACGCACGCCTAAAGCTCGCCTCGCCGACATCGCCCGCGACCACCATTGCGATTAGCCGAGATTACTAGATTCCCCGCCAGATGTCAAATTCCTCGTCCAAAAGAGCAAACCGACGCTAACGCCAGCTTCCAAGAGCCTCGCCAGCTCCTAGAAGTTCCTCCGTGACGAATCTCTACCTGCAGTTCGAGGCCAACCTGCGCGGCCACGACATGGATCATGCGGACAGAGGGCCTTGTCCGACCTAGAGGAGCATGAACGTAGGGTGGCGTACGGTGATGCACCAAATAGCTAGCGGGGGGCACCTACCAAATTGCAATATTTTAGCTAGCCCTGTATATATAGGATATTACAATCGTTGGGATGATCAAGGTCACAAGAGCATCTCTAACAGGCAATTTAAACTAGCAGCCCTAAATTTTTTTGATGTAAATTATACATCAACAAAACATGAGTTTTTTACATCACGCAAAGTGTCAAACTCCAACAAGTGATCTATTGTAGAGCACGGGGTGCGTAGTAGGTGATATAAAATGTCACCCCCGTGCAGCAGCCTCCACCCAAAATATCATACAAACATGAGACTCATATGAAAAAAATTGAAAAAAAAATTAACATGATAAAATAAGAGTAATAACTCAACAATCCATAATATTATTCCATAATTCATCAAGTTCACGGCTTCCAACGAAAAGAACAGAGTATATCCCAAATTATTAGAATAAAGTTCATCTATATAGGCTTAATTGTTTTCCATGCCAAGTCCACCACTCCTGCATGTGATCTTTTTGAAGATCAACATGAGTACCGGCGTCTGTATGTCAAGATAAACCCGAAGAAAGCGTTGAACTCGGTGTGGATTTTAATTTGGTCGCATTCTTTGTCCCATGAGGTCAAAGACGTTGTACTCCAAATCATGTCCACGCTCATTCTCAATGATCATGTTACGTAAGATCACACATGTTGTCATGATATACCAAAAGGTCTCTTGATCCCAAACCATAGCCGGACCTTGCACAATAGTTAATTGAGATTGCAATAAGGCAAAATCACTCTCCACATCTTTTGTAGCAGCCAATTGAGCATTATGAAAATACGGCTATTTATTAACTTGGGGGCATACAACCGGCTTGATAAATGTAGCCCACTTTGAATAAATTCCATCGACAAGATATTAACCAAAGTTATATGTGACACCATTTGATTCGAACTCCACATGTGTTTGTTTCCTATGAGCTAACTTGAAAAAAACTGGTCACGCTTCACAAGATTGATGTCATTGCAAGTTATAGACATCCAAAATATGCATGACAAAACCATGTCTCCTGATCGGCTATGACCTCCAGAATAATGGTGTCATCCTTCTTGTGTTTTCGAGTTGCCCATTCCATGTTGCACGACAATTTGTTCACTTTCAGTGCATACAATCAATGGAGTCAGGATCCTGTTGCGCAAATTATGAGTGTATTCTGAATTTATACTTTTCACGTTTTAATTGTTTTTTCTATATCTAGACAGTACGTGGACATCTATTTAGACAGTACATTAGACATGCATTTAGACAATATAGTAGAAATATAGCCATTATAGTCGATGTATGTATCAAAGTATAAGTCTCGAATAGTTGGATAGAGAGGCACACATGTCTCGTCATCTAGACACATAGTAGATTTATGATACATGTACAACAGAAAAGCTATCATGGCTAGAATCTTGAACGATTTTGTGGAGGTTTCTCTTGAACTGGTCCACAAATGCCTTGCAGTCCGCCCACTCGGTGTACGAATTCGTCATATACACCCAACACAGACACATTAATTGACAATATGCAAAACTAATGTTATGCAACGGAAACAATCATAACAAAAAACATGATCATTCGAAAGTTGAGCTAGTCAACTTAATTAGGAAGAAAATTTACATCGTCATTGTCACCTCTTACTTGCGCATTGCCGGCCTATCCAACAAGATGTCACCTATCTTTTTGACTAGCATGGGTCACCCTATAGGACGTTGCGTTTATCTAACTCTGCATTCGTGGCCGATATGCTGGCGTGAAACTCTATGTTTATAGGAATAAATCCCCGAAGATGATTATCTCAAGGTTGCTCTGTATGAGATACTCTTCTTTGAGCTCTTTTTGGTGTGGGTTTACCACTTGGGTTTGGCCCGATCTCACAAATTGACCCAGTGTAAGACTAATGACTCGACCTCTTCATGATAAAACATACATCGACTATAATTAACTCAATAGATATGCTATATATAACATTGTTCATTACTCATCATCTTTTCTTCATTATTGAAGCCAAATATAGTAGTCCGGCCTAAGTAACTAATGGTCCTCGACATTGTACAATTAAATTTAGTATATATCAGCATATACATGTTAACAGATTATTAACATCGCAGATAGGCTATATAACTGGCTCATTGATCATCATCTTCTCTTATTATTGGAGCCAAATGTAGTAGCCCGGCCTGAAGAATTCATGGTCCTCTACGTCGTGTATTTAAAGTTAGTATATATCTGTATATACATGTCAACGGATAATTAACTACGCAGATAGGCTATATAAACCTTGATCATTGATCATCATCTTCTCTTCGTTATTGGAGCCAAATGTAGTAGCCCGACCTGAAGAATTAATGGTCCTCTGTTGTCGTACATTTAAAGTTATTATATATCAGCATATACATGTCAACTGATAATTAACTTCGGAGATAGGCTATATATAAGGTGGCGCATTGATCATCATCTTCTCTTTATTATTGGAGCCAAATATAGTAGCCCGATATGAAGAATTCATAGTCCTCTACATTCGTACATTTAAATTTATTATATATCAGCATATACATGTCAAAAGATAATTAACTTCACATATAGGCTATATATAGCATGCCTCATTGATCATCATCTTCTCTTCTTTATTTTAGCGAAATGTAGTAGCCCGGATTGAAAAATTTATGGTCCTCTGCAGTCGTTCTTCGTGTTATATGCAGAAAATCCTTGTCGGCCGGTGCTCGTCAAATACAACAAGGTACAAGAGAGATGTGATGAACAAATAATAATCTTCAGAAAGTCATCAATGGAGCAATTTGAAGGGTGAAAACAATTTTGTAACTTTCTTACACACATAGTTTCATCCCTATAAGAAATTTATGTCACACTTAATTAACCTATATGAACCACATAGGACATGTTGTCTACACTATATATGACAATATCAAACCTAGTTATTTTATGCGGGGACTTTAACAGAAAAGCATGTGTATGCACAACATGACTTGTAGTGCATTGTTTCTTTATGCTTTTATTTATCTTGAAATTAGTTAGACGAAATGCATATAATTAACTCATGTACTATGTAATGTTCCTATCACATATGAATAGGTAGTATGAAAAGGGAGCTTCCTCTGTTCTTAATTCTCCACGGGCCTTCAATGTTGAGACATACTCGGCAACGAGGCTGAAAAAAAGAGACCTGTTGAAAAAAATTAAGGATGAATGAGAGACACCCAGTCCCGCTCTTGATGGAACGCCTCAACATATCCCTTTTATTACCCAAGAGTCACCTTTATAATCACCCTGTTACGGTGTGATATTTGATGCAATCAAACTAAATTTCCAGGACAACGATTAAACATCATCTCACGGTCAAAGGTTATGGTACTACTTTTTTGTTATCATCACGTTGAACCTAATGACTCGACCTCTTCATGATAAAACATAATGGGAGTGAGTCCATCACATCATTGACCAATTACAAGACTCTGTTATTAATGGCATAAATGCCAATGATTAGGAAACCTTGATCATCTGTTGCCCAACAAACTAGTATAACTACAGGCTACTAGGGACCTACTTTGTTTACATATCGCCCGTGCATAAATGTTTCCACTTAATACCGTTATAGCATCATATAAAACATTATAAAAAAATTGGTTATGAATAATAAAATCACTTTAATTAATCCTTTTGTGCATAACTCCTTCACCAACCTTCAAACTCTCAAAATTATTAACCTGTTTTGTTTTCCCGTTTTTGCTCATGAGGAAGTATTGAATGCTTTATTATGTTTTTATTTTGATGGCTTCACACCTATTAGCATGAATAATGTGCTTGTCCTTAATTTTGAAAAAAGAGCAGGCATCTGGGTGCCCAGCCAAACTAAGCTACAACAATAACAATAAAATCTCCGCAAACGGTGGACTTCAGAAATTATAACTTTGCTTGAGCAAACAATGTAAACATGTGATTGTTAGGATTCTCCTATGGGAGCCTCTCTTGAAGCCATTAAACATGAAAGATGGTAGATCATTTGATAGAATTCGTTGACATATACATACACCTCTCTCAAAATTGTTTTCAATATCCCTGTTTTATTAAATAAAAATCTCTAGCACATGTCTAATCCATGCTTTCCTCTGCAAAGGGCCTTTCTTTTAGTTTTATACTGAGTCTTCATCGTATTACTTTATGCACCAACTAAGAGAGCATAATTTTCATTCTGAGTATAATGTGCATAGTTCCAAAATTTATTATTGATTGATTCATGATTGTGGTATTGCTTGTTCTTAAATTATTTGTATGCAGTCACCGTTTAAATTTTGAAGCTGTCCTCGCATTTATGTTTTGCTATTCCACGAAGGATAAATGGGATACCATGTTATTATGTTTTTCTTTTTGATTGAAACAAACTTATTTTTTTCAGTGGTTCATTATTTATTTTCAATTGTTTGTGTTACTTTTCAAGTTCAATATAATTGCTAAGTTTACAATAGTTCAAACAATATTTATCATGTCTTTGTTAAAGTACTTTGATATCAGCTTGCAATGCTTTTACATAACGTTGATCAAGATTGTGTTGGCTTCATGTCACCTCAAAAATTGTATTGTTATCACTTGCCTATTCGAGTACGAGCATGAGTTAAACTTGGGATTCCGATACATTGCAAACGTATCCATAATTTTTGATGCTCCATGTTTGTTTTCTGTCCAATACTCTTATGTTATTTTCATATTTTCACATGTTTCCCTTCGATTTCCGGATATTTTCTCCGAATAACTTATTATCAAGATGCCCCAAGATTGTTGCTGTTTTTCTATTTCAGAAAAGTTCTAAAGGAAATAGTCTCGGAAAGGGATGAAAATCCACGGAAGTTATTTTTACCCGGAACAAAGACGGAGTCCAAAGGAGAATCGGAGGGGAGCCAGGGGGCCTCTAGGGGAATACCAGGCGTGGCTCCACCCTAGGCCACTCCTGGTGGGCCTCTCGGGACCCTAGCAACCGCCTCTCGCCACCTCTTCGCCTATAAGTTGCCTTTAACCCTAAAAATTACGGGGACAGAGTTATTTTCCATGAAACAGCCAGAGAGGCACTGTCACCTCGAAGTCCAATCTAGGACTTCTGCAACCCTGTTCTGGTACCCTGCCGGAGGGTGGAATCGTCACCCGGGGCATCTACATCGCCATGATCGCCTCCGAAGATATGCGTGCGTAGTTCAGCTTGAGACTATGCGTCCATAGCAGTTGCTATATGGTTTCTCTCTCCTTTATGTCTCTATAGAATCTCGTGAGCTGCCTCACATGATCAAGACCACCGTTATGTAATTATGCATGTTGTGTTTGCTGGGAACGGATGAACCATGAGATTATGATTATTTTTTTCATGTCAGTCTGAGATGCTTCACTTATATTTGTATAGAGTTTTTATCCTTTTTGCACTGCTCTCTGGTGTTTATGATTACCTTAGCCATGTAGTTGTTTTCACCTCCAAGAGAGGGTTTATATGCTAGATGGTAGGTTCATGCCTCCCTTACATATGTGTTGGACTGACAGAAACGTATCACATAGGGGATGTGATGTTGGTACTAATGAGAGAACATCGGTGCCTTTGTCTACGGATTATAACCACTGCTTACATTACGTATTGTTCTGAATGCATTTATCTATTGCACATAGAGAAATCACGTCGTTTCTGCAACTTAATACCTGAGATATTTGCTGGATTGCTTTCTTGATGTGGACTTTTAGATATGTATGCATGTTAGATAGCGGTCCATATGCATTGACGTAATGTTTATAATGTTAGAACCCGTGAAATATATCTCGCCATAATAATATTGTTATACTTTCATAATTTTTCAATTGCCCAGCTGTAATTTGTTTTCTTTGGAGTGACATCACTAGTGAACCTGTGGCCCTTGGTCTTATTTTCCTCATTGATATAACCTTTCTTTAAGCATTTTCATAATTGTTTCCTTAGTATACTGTTTTTATTATAATTACTTTTCAATACTCTATACGTTTAATCTCCTTTTTTTAACAAGACCGGAAGATTGATAACCTTCCGGAAAGTTGTTGCAATAGAGAGTTGGTGTTTTTGCGCAGTTTCCACGCTTGGTCACCATCTATAAACGATATTCACTGGTAGAAAATAGGCCTATAGTCCCGGTTCGCAAAGGCCATTAATCCCGGCCGCGCAACCGGGACTAAATAGGCGCGACTAAAGGCCCCCCCTTTAGTCGCCCCCTCTTACGAACCGCGGCTAAAGGCCCGTCCACGTTGGCGGGTGGCGTGCGCCGGGGTCGGGGGACCTTTAGTCCCGGTTGGCCACACGAACCGGGACTACATGCTTTTTCGTTATTTCTTTAATTCATTTGGGGTTTCTAATTATTTTTCACTCCCTTTTTTTCACTCCAATTTTTCACTCTCTTTTTTTTCAGAATTTTTATTATTTGCTTCTAACTACAATTATCTCTAGTCAAATTTCTTACTCGTGGTCAAACTTCCCGCTCGGTCACCCATCCTCCCACTACTCTAGCACTAGCACGCTTAACTTCCGAGTTCCATCCCGTCCCGCATCCAAGTGTTTCGCACGAATGTATGTGATACTAATATCATATCAATCCTATTAACATGTTAGTCGATGCCACATTTCTTTATTGTCTGAATTTCAAATAAATCTTTTAATAAACAAAAGTAATGATGTAATTAATAATTTTGAATAAATAAATAAACATTAACTTTTTAATTTGTATTATTTTTAAAAAATATTCGTAAAAATAAAACTAATTCATTTTAAAATCTTAAAAATACTATCAATATATCAAAATATTCAGAAAAATAAAACTAATTCATTTTAAAATCTTAAAAATACAAATAATATATCAAAATATTCAGAAAAATAAAACTAATACATTTTAAAAATCTTAAAAATACAAATAATATATCAAAATATTCAGAAAAATATAACTAATACATTTTAATATCTTAAAAATACAAATAATATATCAAAAAATTCAGGAAAATAAAACTAATTCATTTTCCCCTTTCCTAAATGCAAAATAAAATCTGATAAAATTCATGAACCAAACCATATGAAATCTAAACCATATAAAATTTGCAGATCCAAGTTTCGACTATTATTTTGGACACAAGAACTGTTTTGGCAATGACTATCTGTGAGAATGATTTGAACCCAACTTTTAAAATACATAACCAATATGGACAAACTAAAATGTTCTGGACAGATATTGAAAAGATATATCCATAGCACTTAGCCTCGCATCAAGGTCAACAACCAAATGAAAATACCATCCTTTTTAATAAAAGACCAGTAGGCTCTTCTATTATTTTTAGAATGAGTTCAAAAATGTATTTGAAGTAAATCCAACTGGATGAGTTTGGTATTGACTAGATCTATGTTTTCCTGGCTTAGATTAATTTAGAAACGGTAGTTTTTCTGTTTTGTTTTCTTGATGTGTTTTTGTTTGTTTGTTTTGAAATGTGTGTTTGACATAATATAAAAATAATATAGCTACAAATTAATATAGAAATAATATCCATTACATAATAATATATATCTATTACATACTAATATATCCATTATATGCATATATCGAACGCAAGATGCGGTACACAAACACCATCTACTCGAGCTCCGTCGAGTAGATGCGGAATAACTCGTAGGAAACGTATGCATCTATGGCCGCATAGTTGAGGTTGATCCGGTCCAGTGGGTTCTTTCCCCAATGCATGTGATTCTAGGAGGGGAAACCAGACTTCATGGTTTTGTAGTCGGCGTGGATGAAGGCGGTTGCTATCGGAGCCATCCCGGTCTTGTGACCGTACAACTCATCAAAATGGATAAGATCCAGAAGATCAACGTAGTGATCTTCAGGTATCACAATACCCAAGCGCAACAACTTCTGCCGGTCTTGAGTGATGTCAACGCTGCAGAAGTCGTACCCCTTGTTGACAAGAAAATCAAAAAGGGCCGGAGAATGCTTTTAACTACTGCAACAACAAAAATAGAACGTGTTAGATATGTTGCAACACATGTATTCTTCCAATGCAACAAACAAATCGAAAATGCAACACTATCCTACAAGAGAGATCGATTGTACGTGTGCGTTATCTTGCCCATTGGAAGACCAACACGATCTCCTTGAAGGCAATTTGGATGACGGCAACATCCCGTTGATTCGCCGTATACTCTAAATCAAGCCCGAAGAACTTATGTTGTTCATCGGCTTCATCATAGAGATTGCTCAAATGCTTAAGAAGATCGGGGAGCCTCTCGCACATATTGGTGTAGGATACGTCTAGACTCTTGCTGCATGGTGTGGCCACACGGAGAGTGTTCCAAACTTGAGAACCCATGGATGCTTGGTGGAGGAAGACGAGAGGAAGAAGAGAAGAGAGGAGAAGAAACAGAGACTCTCGGGTGCGCACTGTAGCAATGGCCGGCCTCTGCCTCTCGCTCGCGAAATAAAACCGCCGCGCGGGAGGCGAGCAGTTTGTATCTTTAGTCCCGGGTGGCCAGGCCAACCGGGACTAAAGGCAGGGAGGCCAGCAGACTGGATCATTAGTCGCGGGTGGCCAGGCCAACCAGAATTAAAACCCTCCACGCGCCTCCACGCGCTTCCCAACCCACGACGCATGACCTTCTGTCGCGGGTCTCCTCCCGACCCGGGACTAAAACCCCTTTAGTCACGGTGCGCAAAGTCTGAGGACTGATGGGGGCGTATGGAAGGCCTTTTTTCTACCAGTGATTGTTTATACAAGCAATCTTTTTCAAGACTACGAAATCCAACAGATTCGATAAACCCTGGTTACTTAAGTGGGGGCGAATTTCTGCTAGATTTATATCATACCTTCCGCATGTGATCACAAGAAAAAAAGTGGTGCATGATCACGAGGAGGGCGAGCGTTGGCCCCATCGAGGCCAGTGCCGATGCACGAGAGTGCGAAGGAAGGAGTTACATCCCTGCCACAGATGCGACGTAGCGCGACCATAAGTGGGATGTCAGCCTTCCTGTGGAAGGTGACGCTGCTGCATTGGCGACGGTACGGTCTACGGGAAGGGGAGGGGCGGCAACAGTGCAAACGTCCAAAGACAGTACGGGTGGTGCAGATCGTCAGCGAGGGGGCGCCCGTGGAGCAAACATGCTGGAGCTAGCGGAATGGAAAGGATTGTCTAAGAGCTTGTTTGCTTTAGATGCAAACCCGGAGGTTACTAAAGGGAAGTGATTTGCGTATACTACGATCTCAGTCCATTAGAAGTACACGCCTCGACGTGGGGTCCTATTTGCTTAATTTCTAATGATGTTAGATGCATGCGTGAGCGTGACCGCGCGTTGTATGGAAATCGGACGGAAGACACCTGTAGGCTGTAGAACCGTCGAATCAATTGTGGCAGCATCCAATACACCCCCCTCCCAATTCCCACATAACGGAAAAACCAACACGACACGAAGTCCGACATGGTGTCGTGATCTGTTAATTAATGATCATAACCTACGTGTCCGACTCGGGAACGAAAACCTACCTTTCGTGTAGTTGGTGAGCCCACCCAAGAGCATCCACGGCTAAACAAGTCCGACAGTGAACGGTACTCCAATCATCTCGGACTGCACTTGACGCTCTTATATAGCGGTCGTACCTACGTGCTTGATCCATAGAAATCTTCCAGCAGTTAGCAACTTCAGTTCTACAGCCTCGGTTGATCGATCGTACGTAAGATGGGAGCGCAGGGCGTCGCGATCGGCAACATGTGGGTTCCCCTCGTCGACAAAGACCCCGGCCACAGCGCGGCGGGCAGTGACCACGTCGTCGACGTTGTCGCCGGGAAGCTCAAGAAAGGCGTGGCCGTCACAGCGGTTGTCAAGGCAGACAAGGCTCCTTCGGCTGCTAGCGTCGCTAAGCCGGCGAAACGTGGTGACAAGTTGAAGCAGATGAAGAAAGTCGCCACTGGGTGCAGCATGCAGTCGGCGGCCATCAACATGAAGATCAACGTGAAGAACAACAAGCAGGCCGCGTCGCCACGCGGTAAGGACCTGAGTAATACGTGGATACACAAATATTTGTCACCGGAGGAATCTAGTAAGAAGGAAGAGCAAGAGTTTGTGGCTCCACGCGGCCGCCGCCGCACGGTGGACCCGCGGACGACTGCTGCTCAGGGCGTCACGGTCACCGGTGCCAACATGTGGGCTCTCCTCAGGGACGAAGGTACTTGTGACAGCGAAACCGCCTGCTTCGACGACGAGGAAATCGCCGAGGTAGAGGAGGCGCCGCCGGCTGATAACGGCGACGGTACAAATGTTGGCGTATGCTCAGGTCCAAGTGGTGGCGCCAAGCCGGGGAAGCAAGGCAACAAGAGCAAGACAAAGAAGACAAAGAAAGGAGAGAAGACCAAGACAAACAAGACAAAGAGAGGCCAGAAGACTCCCGTGGCACCGGCATGTGAATTTGAATTTGAATTTGAAGAGGAGATGACCTGCCGAGGTTGCTACAGTCTGCAAGAAGACGTGTGTATGCAGGGCGGCCGTCGCGTGGCGGTCTTGGCCCTGTATTGCCAGCTCGCGTTCCTCTGATCCACGATCCGACCATGCAAAGCACTAGCGAGCCACACTAAAATAATTCAGTTTTTATTAATATATGTGTCGGCAAGATCGATTTTTCTTGTATACTCCGTAATTAGGATGTTTCTTTTCTATGAAGCTCGGTTAAGGGTATGTATCCACAAGGATTTGAACAACATATTATTCGGCCACGTACTGTTCAGTTTCTTTAGAAAACGAGACATACTGTCATATTCAACTGCCAAGGTTAGTAACGGACAAATGTCACATTTCACTTGATCACATCAAAATGGTTGTAACTAAACTCCTTCCCCGTTCATCTTTATAGGGTACTTAAATTTTGGCCACTTACATCCTAAAATGAGTAAATCTAGACTTATTTTATACATAGACTCAATCATTTTATTATGCATCGGTCAAAATTAAAATGTTAAGTAGTACTCCCTCCGTTCCAAAATAGATGACTTCCACTTTTCCATATATGCATGTATCTAGACACATGTCGTGCGACAACCTCCATCCAAATATCTATTTTGGAAAATAGCACTGTCGTGCGACAACCTCCATTCAAATATCTATTTTGGAATGGAGGGAGGGAGTATGTCTTATAAAAGAGTACGGAGGGGGTATTGCAATTTGATAGGAGCCTCTAGCTATTTTTCCTAGCTTCTCTCCACGCCACTCATTTTAAATCTCTGCCATTTTGGCATAAAGTGGCAAGGTCATCAGAGCATTTCTAGAAGATGGCATACATTATACATAACCAAAGAAATGACTTTTACATCACCCATACTACTGTCCAACTCCAACAATGGATTTATTGTAGGACACGAAGTCCCAGGTAGGTGATGTAAAATAGCACTGTCGTGCGACAACCTCCATCCAAATATCATACAAAAAGAACAATCATTGGAAATAAATTACAAACCAATAAATATGATAAAATAAGAATACTAACTTAACAATCCATAAGATTATTCCATAATTCGTCAAATTCATAGCATTAAACGGAAAGAGTATAGTGTAGCCCAAATTAGTATATTAAATATCATCCATATAGGCTTCATTGTTTTTAATAACATGTACACCACTCTTCTATGATATATTTTTGAATATCAACACGAGTGTCGGTATCCTAGTGCCAAGATAAACCTGAAAAAGTCATTGAATTCTGTTTGGATTTTATTGGCCGAATTTTATGTCCCATGAAGTCAAAGAAGTTTTAGTACAACTTTTTTCCACGTTCATTCTCAATGATCATGCTATGATAGATCACATATGTTGTCATGATATACCAAAAGGTCTCTTGACCTCCAAACCTAGCCGGACCTTACACAATAGAAAATTGAGATTGCAAAATGGCAAATCCCTCTCCACATCTTTTCTAGCTGCCAATTGAGCATAATATTTGGAAGCATAATACGGTTCTCTCTTACCTTTGGGGGCATACAACCGTCTTGAAATATATACCATTCTGAATAAGTTCCATCGACAAGATAGTAACCAAAATTATATGTGCCAACATTTTCTTCGAACTCCACAGGTATTTGTTCCCTATCAGCTAACTTGGAAAAAAGAGGTAACCACATTAGAATATTGATGTCATTGCAAGATCTAAACATCACAAAATTTGCGTTCCAAAATCATGCCTTCGGATCAGCCACGACCTCCAGAGTAATGGTGTCATCCTTCTGGTGTCATTTGAGTTTCCCATGCCATGCTGCAAGGAAATATTTCTACTTTTGATGCATACAATCAATGGATCCAGTATCTTGTTGCCAAAATTTTGAGCGTACTCTACATGTCTACGTCGGTCCCAGGGGCATCACGGGAGAAACCCTAGCCGCCGCTCCCACCTCTCCTCTCTCCAACTCTCCGCTGCCGGCGGAGACAAAGACCTTCCCGGCAGAGGATAATCAACTGGAGCTCGTCTCCTGGCTCTTCCACGCACCGGCAGGAGATCTCCGACCTACATCACACAAGAGGCTTTGGACGTGGCTTCAAGCTTGGTGAAGACTGTACTCCTGGGCGGCCGTCCAGGAATGGTGGTGGCTGGATTTCCTCTCGGCTCCACCTGTAGCCGGTGATGGCCGACGACAACACTGATTTTGTATTAACTTCATATTCACAGTTGAAGGGGCTTACTGAGTAGGATCTGGTGCGTGTGTGGCGGGTAGGTGGTGACTATCGGCCGTCGCTGATGCATTATGGCGTGGCAGCCGGCTGTCGGTCTAGCCAGCTTCCGTATTACCTTTTAATATCAGATCGTAATACGGCCTGTGACTAAAGCCCTAAACTGTTTGCCTCCCGCGCGCTTGCTACATTAACTGTGGGTGCTCTGTTCTTCCTCTTACTCTCTCAGCTCTTCTTCCGCATCCTCCACCATGAATTCAATTTGTACTCGGTACGGGAACGTGCCCGTACATGGCTAAACTCTCGATATCGTCTACGAACGACAGCGCCAGAGTCTCGGGTCTTCTTGCCGATTTGGAGCGATGGGTTGAAGAGGAGAAACACAAGTTCCTTCGCCTTGATCTCGAGTACACGGGGAATCAATGAGATGATGTCGTCATCCAACTTGCTAACAAGAAGTGTTTCATGCTATTCTAATGGGTAGGGTAATACGAAACTTCTTGAAGGATAGGAAATTTTTATAGGATAGCAACATGTGGCCATTTGAGTCCTATTGCAAAGAGCTTGTTTTAGTTCATATAGGAAAGGAAAATTGCATAGGATAGCAGCATGTCCATTTTAACCCTATATGGCAAAGAGTTTCTTTTGATTCATATATATAGGATAGGAAAATTGTATAGGATAGCAAGTGCATGATGGAGTGTGGACACACACTCGTTGGGAGACCCCAAGTACAAGGTGTGGAGAGTGCATCAGCAAGTTTTTCCTCAGAAAAGAAATCAAGGTTGAACCGACCAGTAGGAGGAAGGAGTAACTTCAGAAGGTTGATGCAGCTGACATGGCAGGGCGCACTAGCGGTTCAGCAGCATCGTGGAATCTACACAACACAATAAAATCACTTTGCCCCAAAGAAGCAGTGAGGTTGTCAATCTCACAAGTTTTTCTGAACATAAAGAAGTTAAACGTATGGTGTGGAAAACAGTAGGAAAACAATATGAAAGCAGTATGAGATCTGATGAATGTTGAATCTTGTTGAGCTTCCTAACATGATCAAAATCATCTTTATGTAATGCTACATGTTGTGTTTGCTAAGATCTGATGAATGTTGAATGCTATGTCTTATGATTATCAATCTATCATGCTATCTACCTGCATATGTTATTTATGATCTTGCATGCTCTCCGTTGTTAGTAGATGCTCTGGCCAAGTAGATGCTAGTAACTCCAAGAGGGAGTATTTATGCTCGATAGTGGGTTCATGCCTCCTTTGCATCTGTGCTCGAGTGACAGAAACGTGACGGATGATGGATGTCTTTTGCCATTATAGAGAAAACAACAACGCTTTTTCTAAGGATGATGTTATTGTTTACATTACACGCTTTTCTTACTGCAATTATCTGTTGCTTGCAACTTCACCCAACGTTTGTTCGGATGATATTCAGAGGGTGGATTATTAGTAATAGATGCAGTTGGATAACGGTATATGTATCTTGTTGTAATGCGCACATGAAGCACATAGTAATATTTATTTCTTGCATATGCACTACGGTGCAACCTTCATTTATGTCAATTGCCCAGCTGTAATTTGATCACCACACATGTTATTTATATTTCACGTAGAGACACCACTAGTGAACTGTGGACCCCGGTCCTTTTTCCTCATACCGATAAATCACCTACTACTTTCATAATGCTCTCATACTGTTCCTACTGTTTTCCACACCATACGTTTAACCTCTTTGTGTTCAGCAAAACCGGTGAGATTGACAAACTCACTGCTACGTTGGGGCAAAGTAATTTTATTGTGTTGTGTAGGTTCCATGTTGCTGCTGAACCGGTAGTGCGCCCTACCGCCTCAGCTGCGTCAACCTTCAGAGATTTCTTGTCCTCCTACTGGTCGATTCAACCTTGGTTTCTTTTCTGAGGGAAAACTTGCTGATGCACTCTTCTCACCTTGAACTTGGGGTCTACCAACATTAGTCATCAACACATATGCATGAAGATAACATGATAGATTGATAATCAAGAAGACAGAGCATTCAACATTCATCTGATCCCAGCAAACACAACATGTAGCATTACATAAAGATGATCTCGATCATGTTAGGCAGCTCATGATATCTAAACATGAGGCATAAATTGGAGACAACAATCTAGCTACTACTATGGACCCGTAGTCAAGGGCTGAATTACTCACGCATCACTTCGGAGGAGGGCATGGCGCTGTAGACCCCTCCGGTGATGAATTCCCCTCCCGGCAGGGTGACGGGGAGACCTCCAAAACCCTCCCGATCTCGGGATGACGATGATGGCAACCTCGGGTAGATTTGTAGGGTTGATATATCGGGGGGATTATATAGGCGAAAGAGAGATGGAAGAGGGCACCTAGGGTGCCCAGACCACCCCTAGGGGGCGCACCGCCCTATGGTGTTGCCCCCTGTGGCCCCTCTCTGGGTCTCTTTGGGACTCCGTTGAACCTTCAGGAATTCTAAGACTTCCGGGCTTTGAATTTTCCAATTCCGAGAATATTTCCAGAACAACTTTTCTGAAACTAAAAACAGCAGAAAACAGGGAATTGGCTTTCTGGCATCTTGTTAATAGGTTAGTCCTGGAAATCGATAAAAACGACATAAAGTGTATAGCAAACATGTGGGAAATAACATGAAAACAACATGGAACATCATAAATTTAGGATACATTTATGACATATCAACATCCCAAAGCTTAGTTCCTACTCGTCCTCGAGTAGGTAAACGATAAAAATACATAATTTCTGAGGTGACATGCTACCAAAATGAATTTGATCATCAATAAAGTAAAAGCATATGTAAGCTGAGATCATAGAACTTAAGCACAAGCAAAATAAATAAAACTTTAATAATAAATCATAGCAATCACCTTGCATCATGAGAAGGTACACAAATAAAAGGTCATGAATAACAATGCATCGAAAGTTATACGTTTGTTTCAAGTACAGAGGAAGAATGAAAAAGTGATATTTCGCTAGTTCTTAAGAGTGGAGCAAAACATAAATGTCAGGACACCTTCAAAGTTTATGAGGAAGACTAGAAAAAATAATTTGGGAGCAAGCAATAACACATCATGAATCAATTAATAATCTTTCTGGGAAAAATGCACATTAAACTCAGAATGGCAACTATGCTCTCTCAAGTGTGCATAAAATTAGAAGATGGAGACTTAACATAAAATGTAAATGAAGGCCCTTCGGAGAGAGAAGCATGGATCACTCATGTGCTAGAGCTTTTATTTTATTAAACAGAGGTATAAAATGTTTGACACTCCTCCCATCCATCTTACACAAACCATGGTTAACCGAATCCTTGGGTGCCTTCCAACAATCACATACCGTGGAGAAGTGTCTAGTTTTAGGGAGGTGTATGCTAATGTCAACGAATGGTAAACAGAAAATACAGTACGTCACAAGCCAACTAGACTTCACAAGAGCGGCTCCCATATGAAGGACGCAACTGGTGTAGAAGGTCATCCCTATTTCTCTTTTGTTTACAATATTATGTTTTGACTGATAAATCAGACCGAGGCAAAAATATTGAAGAGAATTTGTATGTATTAATTTGGGGCTGGGCACCCCGCTGCCAGCTCTTCTATCAATTGGATAAGAGAATGAAGCCACTAGTGCAGGGTGTGAAATCCAATCAAGAAGTGAGATAAAGATTCTCTATTTAGATCCTCATGAGAAAAAATAGAAACGCAAAACATGATTAATTTTGAAAGTTTTAAAGGTAACACATGAGCAATTTACTTAGAGTGGCAGTTAAATACCACATATAGGTAGGTATGGTGGACACATTTGGCATACTTTGGTTTTTTGGAGTTGGATTGCACGAGTAGAGCTCATACTCAGTACAGGTGGAGGCTAGCCAAAGACTGGGAGCGACAAATGAAGAGAGCAATAATGGCCATAATCATGCATAGCGATATAACCATCATTAATCAAAGCATAAGTGGTACCACAAGTTCAAAAACTAATTGATGATGGAGGCTATTAGTGACTGGTTCATAATCATAAACATGGTGTGAGCATGCGCCAAGTCAGCCAAATAAAACATTCAAAGGAGAACACCACAAATTTATGCTTCAACATGACAAGAACAACTCATGATTCTTTCAATGGCACATTAAACACTCTTAGCTATGTGAGACCAATCATGCTAACATTAACAACTAGGATTTAGACTTAAAATAACATCTATCATGATATGAAAAAGTCTAGCCACAGTCCATACAAGCTTCTATTTGCATCGTTTATATTTTTTACCAAATGTAGTAGTTTCTTTTCACAACAAGCACCATACAAAATATGTTTAAAAAAACTCTCTAAATGATAGAACAAGCAATCATGAGAGTACTCACAAAACACTACTAAAACTAATAGCTCTGAATAAGAGATGCAATGAAAATAAGAGCTAAACAAGAATTTTCGCAGCAAATAGAAGAATAACTAAGAATACGAGCATAACGAGTATTCAAACGAAAATCAGGAGCATGTCTCACTCCCGAACAAGGATGCTAGGTTACAATGATATTATTGCAGCAAGGAAAACAAAAGAAAAGAAAACGAAAAATAACAGACTCTCTAAGTCAATATCATATGATGTATCCGAATAAAAATATAGTTTCACTAGAAGTGACCTGATAAATGGTTTATGAAGAAGGGGATACCTTGGGAATCCCCAAGCTTAGATGCTTGATTCTTATTATTATTTTTGGGATGAACCACGGGGGCATCTCCAAGCTTTAACCTTGCACTCTTCTTGATCACATATATCACCTCTTCTCTTGACCCTTGAAAACTTCCTTGACACCACACTCAAAGAGTAATTCGCATTAGAGGGTTAGTTGAATAATAAAAAAAATCTATGGGTTCTGTATGGGAACAAGTACTATGAATTCATTATCTACACCCACTGATGTTTCGTGAAGCAAAGAAATCTACTTGACATCGTAAAAGAGCAAATGCAAGAAAATGGCAGAATCTGCGAAAACCAGAATAGTCTGTAAAGACAAAAAATTTCGGGGCACTTACGCTACTCAAATAAAAAAACTTGAAGAACCAAAAAGTTGAGGAATAAGAACAAAAAAGTTCAGGTCATTCTGATCTTTCTAGATTTTTCACGATTATTTACGGTGGACAACAGAAATCTGTTTCCTGCACGGAAATCCCAAAACCAACTCCAACTTTCGTAAGAAACTTTACTTGGCACAACTAAAACATGAAAATAAAGATACAAGTGAGTTGCTACAAAATTATACATCCCCTTGACTCGAAGAAAACAGAAAAAACAAAGCAAAAATAAAACCATGGGTTATCTCCAAGAAGTGCTTTTCTTTAACGCCTTTTAGCTAGGCCTAGAAAAGTGGATTCAAGTGAAGAAGCATCCAAATCAAGATAAGGCAATTTATCAATAATTCATTGTATTTTATCTAAATTTGTTTCAGATGTTCCTCTCTTAGAATATTTAAGTTTACTATTCTCATCAAATAGTTTCTCAAGAACAATCGAGTCAAAATTCTTTTCTTGGGCTACATGCAATGCTATCAATTTAAAGGGAATTGGTATTTGCTCCTCATTTTCATTTTTAAGGTCAGCTTTTTCGAGAGCACCAACAATATCTACACATGAGCCTAACATATTGAAACGACCGAACACTTTTATAGCTTATATAGCAACATCTCCTAATTATTTAAGCAAGGTTTCTAAAATAAAATCCCTTTTTTTGATGTCTTCAATATTGTTTAAGTTGAGAAATGTATGTTGAAGTATGGGATGAAGGTTAACAAACCTAGCTTCTAACATTTAAATCAGAGAAGTTGCAGCAGTTTCATAATTTGGAGCAAGTTCTGCTATGGATTTTTCCTCTAGATTTTCATGTTTACTACCACGATTAAAGAATTCTTTAATGGTATCCTTTTCAAGAATAGAACCACTACCAACTGGAAGATCTTTCAGGGTAAACTTAGGAAGAAAAGTGATGAAGAAAAACAACAAGATAATAAAAATAACAACTAGAATAAGAACTAATTTTTTGTGTTTTTGATAAAGAGAAGCAAACAAGAAAAAATAAAATAAACTAAGAAAAACTAACACAAAGTATAGAGAATGGAAGTGAGAGACTCCCCTTGCAGAAATTCTCTTCGTCCCCAGCAACGGCGCCAGAAAAGCTTGATGGAGTGTGGACACACGCTCGTTGCGAGACCTTAAGCGCAAGGTGTGAAGAGTGCAGCAGCAAGTGTTCCCTCACAAAAGAAACCAAGGTTGAATCGACCAGTAGGAGGAAGGAGTAACTTTAGAAGGTTGCTGCAGCTGAGATGGCAGGGCGCACTACCGGTTCAGCAGCAACGTGGAACCTACACAACACAATCAAATCACTTTGCCCCAACGAAGTAGTGAGGTTGTCAATCTCACCGGTTTTGCTGAACACAAAGAGGTTAAACGTATTGTGTGGAAAACAGTAGGAACAGTATGAGAGCATTATGAAAGTAGTAGGTGATTTATCGGTATGAGGAAAAAGGACCGGGGTCCACAGTTAACTAGTGGTGTCTCTCCGTGAAATATAAATAACATGTGTGGTGATCAAATTAAACGTATGGTGTGGGAAACAATATGAGAGCAGTATGAAAACAGTAGCAGCAGTGTGAAAACAGTGGAAGCAGTGTGTGTATTATCAGTATGACGAAAATGGACTAGGGTCCAGAGTTCACTAGTGGTGTCTCCCCGTCAAAGATAACTAACATGCATTGTGAACAAATTACAGCTGGGCAATTGCCACAAATGAAGGCTGCACCGTAGTGCATATGCAAGACATAAAGATTACTATGTGATTTATGCGGGCATTACAACAAGATAGATAGACCGTCATCGAACTTCATATATGACTAATAATCCACCCTCCGAATATCATCCGAACAAACGTTGGGTATTAAGTTGCAAGAAACAGATAACCACAGTAAGCAAAGTGTGTAATGTAAACAATAACATCATCCTTAGACAAAACATGGTTGTTTTCTCCCTAATGGCAACATCACATCCTCCATCTGTCACGTTTCTGTCATTGGAGCACAGATGCAAAGGAGGCAAGAACCCACTATCGAGCATAAATACTCCCTCTTGGAGTTACTAGCATCTACTTGCCCAGAGCATCTACTAATAACGGAGAGCATGCAAGATCATAAATAACATATGCATGAAGATAACATGATAGATTGATAATCAGAAGACATAGCATTTACCATTCATCGGATCCCAGCAAACATAACGTGTAGCATTACATAAAGATGATCTCGATCATGTGAGGTAGCTCACGAGATCTAAACATGAGGCATAAAGTGAAGGAGACAACTATATAGCTACTTCTATGGACCCGTAGTGCAGGGATGAACTACTCACGCATCACTTCGGAGGTGGGCATGTCGGTGTAGACCCCTCCGGTGATGAATTCCCCTCCCGACAGGGTGCCGGGAGAGCTCTAGAACCCTCTCGATCTCGGGATGACGATGACGGCGGCCTCGGGTGTTTCTCGAGAAAAAGTGGTATATTTCTAGGGTTGATATATTGGGGCATTATATAGGCGAAAGAGCAATGGCAGAGGGCACCTGAGGGGCCCAGACCACCCCCAGGCACGCCGCCCTATGATGTGGCCCCCATGTGGCCCCTCTCCGGGTGTCTTCGGGACTCCGTGGAACCTTCGGGAATTCTAAGACTTTTGGGCTTCGAATTTTTCAATTCCGAGAATTTTTCCAGAACAACTTTTGTGAAACTAAAAATATCAGAAAACATGCAACTGGCTCTATGGCATCTTGTTAATAGGTTAGTCCCGGAAATCGATAAAAATGACATAAAGTGTATAGCAAACATGTGGGAAATAACATGAAAACAACATGGACCATCAGAAATTAAGGATACATTTATGACATATCAGCGGATTTGTCCATTCGAATCCTATGGGAAATAGAACTTGTTTTGATTCATATAGGATAGAAAAATTGCATTGGAGAACATGTCCATATGTATAGGATAGGAAAATTACTCATTTTGTTCCATTGTTGTTTCATTGAAATAATATACTTGTTGCGGCAGCATTTAACAGTTGTCCCATTTTTTTGTTGAACTAGTGACAAGCACTGTCTAGTATTCATGGATTTCCTTGTCAACAGTGGCATACCTTTTGGTAGCGTTGATATAATGAATGACAAGATAAAAATTACGCGTAATTGGGATATTGAGATACCAGCTGACTGCCACATTGATTTCCAGGAATTTTTCAGGCTTGAGCATCCGAAGATTTGAGTTGCTAATATGGCATCCGTCTTGATCAACGAGGAGTACGCTGATATGAAGAAATAATTCCCCAAGAATCAGCACAAGTTCTGGGAGAAAACTCCACTCGACATGACAAACATTGAGTATCTAGCAATAGATGCGTACGTTTAATTCGAGTTGTACCGCAGGATTAGAATCCTCAACCATGGACAGCGTCACCTAGTGCCCCATGGTGAACCTTCTTTGGGGTATTCTTCGAAGGACAAGTAGGTAGGTGTCTGTTTCTCTATTATTATGTACTTCTTGCGGGTCTCTCCTGACACGAATAATGTTTTCATGTTTCTTTTATATATTTCTTGAGAAGAATTTATGTAGTAATGTTATGTTATGGATATCCGAACTATTATTTCTAATAATTATGTCCCCTGTTTAAGTATGATGTGGGCAAGCCTTATGAAACAATTGACATGTATGTGCTGAATTTTTAGTACCATGTAACTCGAATTTGTAACAAACAATATCCTATATAAACAATGTTGTAACTTGTTGGCAAGCCCTTTACCATAGCGTGTAGCACTGCCTAATTTTGCATTTGACCGGTCAATATTTGTACTCGCATACCTACTGTGCCAAATTAATTTTTAAGCTCATTTAAATTTTATTTAGAATTATAATACCAAGTGGAGTAATTTAACATATATATATAGTAAATTCAATAAATAATTTATTTAGATTTATAATACCAATTGGATGGCAACCTTTCACCCATAGAGACAAGATCCCAACATGTTTAAATGTTTTTAGTTTATAAACATGTGAAATTGGATTTAGAATCACATGTTATGAATTAAGTAATATTATACCTTAATTATTTAATATAATAAATTCCGTTTTGTGCGAATCAACTTTTGAACATTTTATAATAGGAGATCAAACATAAAACCCTTCAGGTAATTTAACTTGGTGTCATTTGGTGCCCAAGTTTGGCATGTTTCCCTGAGAAAACCTAGTTTCGATACTTTGCTTGGGGTGACACCATAATTACCCCCACTAAGTAAAGTCCTATATATACATGATGGAAAATTTGACATGGAAATCATATTTGAACTTCTATCATTTTTCTAATCGATTTAGACATATTATTTGTCAATTTTCGATTTACGGATTTGTTGATACAAAATATTAATTATTAAAAGGAATATGCAAAAAAAAATTATTTAAATTCAATATTATTTGAATTTTATTTTTGCTTAACTAAATAATTATTTGGATTCACAAAATAAATCCATGTGACATCATGGTTCAAGGGTTAACATCATTGTCATCATAAAAAATAAAGACGTGGATTCACATGACTTGCAATTTTATTTTATTTGGTTTCCGAATTTACCCTAGAAAAGAAAAATACTACTCTTTTCTTCAGCTAACAAAAAAGAAAGAAAACAAACTGAGACATAGGCAGATTGATAAAGGCCCGGTGACTCGTAACTACTGCACCCTCAACATAATGCCACCACACTCCTAGCACAGTATCGAGAAGTCAAGAAGTACCACATACAGCTCCACAGCCATGAGGACGCACTAGTAGAAAACGGTCTATCCGTACCGGTTCTAGAGGCCTATTAGTACCGGTTGGACAACCGGCACTAATTAATCGGTACTAAAGGTCCACCAGCCTTTAGTACCGGTCATTCACGGACCGGTATTGAATGGGCCATCACGTGGCCCAAGAGGAGAGCCCGCGATCCGTGTTCCTTTGGTACCGGTTCCTGTTACAATTTTCTTTTCTCTTTTTTCTCTTTTTTCACGAAAAAAATCATTTTATTTTCATTTATTTATTTCTATTTTTTAACCACTTAAACTCACATTTATCACTACTCATTCTTAATTTCAATCTAATTTAATCCATTATACTAACACTTCCAACAGAGGTCACCCATCTTGACACTAGTCCCGCTCTAGCACGCTTAACTTCGTAGTTCCATTCCTATGAGCTACCTACAAAGAATAGATACTTACCTGACAATAGTATGCTATCAATCCTATTAACCCATAGACTATGATGTCACACACATTTATTTTATGAATCAAAACAATTATGTAAATAAAATGAAATGAATCATTAATAATATTTTGAATTAAAATATTTTTAAATGGAAATGATAATTAACTTATTTGTCTTTTTCTATTTAATATAGAATAATTCATATATGCAATTCGTAAATTTAAATTTCACAAATAATATGTCTAAATTGATTAGAAAAATGAGAGAAATCCAAATATGAGACATCCATCAGCTAACTCTTGTCTGATCTAGTAGTTCAATTTTTTCCCGTTTCCCGCTGAATCGGCAGAAATTTATGATTTTCAAAAGAGCTGCATGGAAATCTTTTCTTAGAAAACAGATTGTTTATTTCGGTATATCACATGTCCTAGCATGTTAAAACAAATTAAGCCCCCAAGTTTTTCAACATGTTTGTGGTAGGTCCTTCACAAAAAAAACTATTTCTAATAGTCCGAAGATGGAAAATGATTTTTTTTATTCAGTTAAAAAAATAAATTCCTTCGTCAACATTGGCCGTGCTTCCAAGATGAATGTTTGTGTGCAATATGGTCTCATTATAACAAACTATGACATGTATTTGTCCATAACACCCGTCACTTGAACCGAAACCCTAGAATGTTAGGAGGAGATAGCTCTTTTTTGTGAACACTTTTTCAACAGAACTGTCGTATTCCAAGTTAACTATTTTTGGTGTATACTAGGACATATGTAATGGCACCAGGCAAAGGTCTCGCATTATTTAGTGTTTATTTGAATTTACTGGAATTTTCTCAGCTCGTTTTAGGAGAAAGTCAAGACGGTGGGCATGACCGTTCTTAGCTAGGGGTTGTATATTCAGCGAATCACTGTGGATTTCTATTGAAATAGGTAATTGAGTAACTAAAAATGATAAAAATTTATGAGCAAATTACGAGGCACATGTAGTTCAAATGTGTCCCGTTTCCATCTGAATCGGCAGTAACTTGTGATTTTCAAAAAAGCTGGATGGAAATCTTTTCTTACAAAACAGATTGTTTATTTGGGTATATCACATGTCCTAGAATGTTAAAAAATTAAGCCCCCGAGTTTTGCAACACGTTTGTGGTAGGTTCTTCACAAAAAAACCATTGCTGACACTCCGAAAATGGAAAATGGTTTTTTTATTTAGTTAAAAAAATAAATTCCTTCGTCAACATTGTTCGTGCTTCCAAGATGCATGTTTTTGTGCAATATAGGATCATTATAACAAACTATGTCATGTATTTTTCCATAACACCCGTCATTTGAACCGAAACCCCTAGATTGTTAGGAGGATAGAACTCCTTTTTGTGAACATTTTTTCAACAGAACTGTCGTATTCCAAGTTTACTATTTTTGTTGGATACTAGGACATATGTAATGACACTATGCGAAGGTCTCACATTGTTTAGGGTTTTTTTTAATTTACATGAATTTTCTCAGCCTGTTATAGGAGAAAGTCAAGACGGCGGGCATGACCGTTCTTAGCTAGGGGTTGTATATTCAGCAAATCACCATGGATCTCTATTGAAATATGTACTTGAGTAACTAAAAATGATTTTTGCCAAAATTTATGAGCAAATTACGAGGCACTTGTAGTTCAAATTTGTCCCGTTTCCAGCTCAATCGGCAGAAAGTTGTGATTTTCAAAAGAGCTAGATCGAAATTATTTCTTAGAAAATATATTGTTTATTTAGGTATATCACATGTCCTAGCATGTTAAAAAAATAAAGCCCCCAAGTTTTGCAAGATGTTTGTGGTAGGTCTTTCACAAAAAATTAAGCCGCCAAGATTTGCAACGGATATTAGCTTCCATTGGAAAGTGAACTTCAGGATAAACCGCGACATTGTTTTCGGTTATTTCTCAGCTTGCTTACATATCTAGTGCTAGTACTATTTTATCATCAAACATGAGAGAAATATATAGAGATCACAATGAAATCTTGCTCACATCATACTTAAACATGAACATATAAATATAGATACATAAAAAAGTACTCGATCTACAGATCACAGGAGACCCGTACTACTACATTATAGTATATAAGTACTATAGATAATAGAGATCACATGATCGACCCCCAAGCACTACTACAGATCGTAGGAGTCGTCTGAATCGTCATCATCATCAACTGCTGGTGCTGCCGGTGCGAGGTGACGCTGCCCAAGGATGACGACTCGAATAATGCGGTACACCTCGTATCAAAGTCAAGCATCTATGGCGTCATAATCAATGTTCTTGCTGTGAAGTGGGGTCGTCTCCCACTCATTGTGGTTCTCGATCTTGTTCTTCTTATCACCGTACCAGTCGTCGATCAAATCCACTGCCATATGAGCCATTGAAGTCCTTTCATGCCGAGGCGTGAATATCTCATGGATATCAATGTGGCAGGCAACCGGTATCTAAATACTGAATCTTTTCCTTATCTTGATCTTTGTCGTTGTTTGTATCAATGCTAACAAAACGAATGCCGATGCGGCAAAGGAAGTCCATGTGGGCTGGACACTTCTTGTTACTACTGCAACAACAAGTTAGCATGGAACAAATTGTTAATTAAGAATCATAACAATAACCTACTTCTTATTACATTTAGTTAATTACCACTGCAATAACGACCTGCATATTGCAACACGGATTTGCCAATATGCAACAAGCCACCACATGCTGAACTATATATAAACATATGCAATTTTCATTATAATAAACAAATACAATTTTTATCATAATAAACCTATGTAATTTTCATCATAATAAACCAATGCAACTTTTATCATAATAAATCTATGCAATTTTCATCATAATAAAACTATGCAAATTTCTATATATCATGCGGATATATGATTCAAATGGGGATCAGATACATGATGATTCTATGTCACGGATATATGATTTCAATGGGGATCGGACATGTTGCTATCATATGCAATTTTCATTATAATAAACCTATGCAATTTTCTATACATCACGCGCATATATGATTTAAATATGATTCAAATGGGGATCGGATTGCTATCCTATTCAATTTTCATCAACCTATGAATGGATCAAGCCCCAAAACGTACTTTGCCCATTGAAAGACCAAGACAATCTTCTTAAAGCAAAATTGGATGACTGCAACATCCTTCCCATCGCGCGTGTACTCAAGATCAAGCCCGATCAATTTCTCTTGGTCCGTCGCGCTTTCAACCCATCATTTGAATGTGGCAAGATAGCCCGACATCTTGGCGCTATCATTGGTGTAGACGACGGCTAGCACGTTCGTGCCATGTATAGGAACAAGAGACATGAGAGTGATTGGTTGATCCATTGGTGGATTATGGGAAGAAGAGAGGAAGAAGAGACAGAGGAGGAAACAGAGAAGAAACAGATAAATGGCGATGTACTGTAGCAATTCGCGAACTCATAGGCGCGGGGGGCAAAACGGTTCGACTATTTGGTACCAGTTGTGGCCACCAGGCGGTACTAAAGGTGCTCGGCCAGGCGAACGTTTGTCATGCGCCACTTTGCCACACACCTTTGGTACCGGTTGGTGGCTAAAACCGGTACCAAATGTGTGCTCGCACCAGGCGTACGGTCGTCACACCCTTTTGGTACCGGTTTTTAGCCACAAACCGGTAACAAAGTGTGTGGCAAACCGGTATTAGGCTTGTCCAGCGCTCTCCGCGTTCGAACCGTTACAAGTCAGCCATTTCTATCGCTTCGTATTTGATTAGATACAATAGCTAGGATCCTATGACACTGTTTCTACTAGTGACGTCACCGTTATTCCGTCACCTTCCAGCCGGAGCCAGGTGACCGCCACCATGCCAACCCGCCCCTGCCGGGCCCTCAAGATTTGCGGGTATGGGAGTTCACCCGCCGCCGCCGGCCCCGCCCGTGACTAGCTCGGCGGCAGCAGCGACGACGGGGGACGAGGAGGAGACACGCTCGAGTCTGGACGAGGAGATGGATTAGATACGGCCATGGCCTCCGGCAATGTATTGTTCTCGGTAGCCTGCACTTGGCCGCATACTACATCCACACCTCTATCAGCAATTTTGTGGCACGACTTTGCCAGTTTTATTTTATTTTGTTTCCGAATTTACCCATGAAAAGAAAAAAATACTACTCGTTTCTTCATCTAGTATTGATCCATGTGTACCGTTGGATTGGCTTGGATTAACGGGCAATATTAGTGTTGGTCAAGGCTAGGTGTCGGAGTCAAAAGCTAGGTGTTGGACTCCGGAACTCCGTACAACACAGTAAATATATTATTTAGGGAACTGCTGAGCGTCCCCCGGGGGATGGAAAATTTCCATCCCCCGCCTCCCCCTGCTGACACCTGTCCCTTTTTATTTGCCAAATCCCACTTTTGCTCCCCGTAGCAAAAAATAGCCCCGCTTTTGCTCCCGTAGCAAAAAAAAGTCCCGCTTTTGCTCCCGTAGCAAAAAAACGTTTCACCCCAAAATGAACATGAAAAGGTTAGACCTCGCCGGAGTTACTGTAGCAATTTTATTTTTGCTACTGTAGCAAAACGTCAAATTTCGCCGGAGGCGTCACCGGAGAATTTTGCTCGCCGGAGCAAAACATTTATTCTAAAAGAGCAAAACAAAAACCTTATTGTAGCAAAATATTTATGCTATTAGAGCAAAAAACGGACCTCGCCGGAGTTACAGTAGCAAAAAATTTGTACAAAATAAGCAAAAGAAAAAGCCTATTGTAGCTCAAATTTGTACAAAAAGAAATTAGCAAAAACTGCTTCCGTCCGATGCCGGACGCGGAGGAGATGAGCATCACGGCAGGCCATGGGAGCACCCTAGTTGGGTCGTCATCCAGCAGGTGGGCGCTGGACTGCCATGGCGGCGAGGAGCTCGAGAGGAGGGGAGCATGGCGTGGCCTCCATAGGAGCTTCTCCACGGGAACGAGTCGGCGCCCCTCTGCCCCGACGACAGCGGGCACGCGCACTCCGCCGCGGCCGCCCGCCCGCAAGCACAAGCATCCGGCGCCAGCGCGACCACGCCGCGCTGAAGGACACGGAATCGACGGCCGCCGCCGCGGCGCGTCCTCCTTGGGGGCGGCGGCGCGTCCCCGGCGCGGCAGTGCACCACCGGCCCATGGAAGCAGCAGCAGGCGCCCTCCGGGTGCTTCTCCGGCGAGCCTTTTGCTGGCTCGCGCGGCCATGCTTCTCCGGCGAGCAGCAGGCGCCCTCCGGGTGGACCAGCGATGTCTACCATCGTGCGTGACAGGAGGAAGATAAGGTTGGTGGGGCCATGCATGAAACGAGTGGAGGAGAATGAGTTTGCCTGTTTTCCGGTGGACCCGTGGACCACGCTGCTCACGCGGAGAGTGAGCAACCGGAGGATGATCCCCCGGACTATCTTCAGCGTTTCCCTATTTTTTAACGTCTCCACCGAAGAATCTACGGATCAAAAGCTAGGTGTCGGAGTCCGGAACGAAAACCGATTCTGCGCGCTGCCCAAAATAAATCTGTTGACAAAATCTTGTGTCCGATTCCGACAAGGAACAGTACTCCAAATCAACTCGAACAGTAGTCCAAACTTGAGGGCTCTTATATAGTGGTCGTATCTCTACGTGTTTGATCGTAAAAATCTCGCAAGCACCCAGCTAGCAACTTCAGCTCAACCGCCATTGTTGATCATCGATCGTGAGATGGGAGCGCAAGGCGTCGCGATCGGTACCATGTGGGTCGCCGTCGACCGAAAGCGCAAGGTAGAGAAGGCTGGTAACGTCGCTAAGCCGGCGAAACGTGGTGACAAGTCCAAGCAGAAGCAGATGAAGGAAGTCACCACTGGGTGCAACAGGCAGTCGGCGGCCATCAACGTGAAGAACAACAAGCAGGCCGCAGCTCCACGCGGTGAAGAGCAGGAGTTTGTGGCTGCACGCGGCCGCCGCCGTACGGTGGACCCGCGGAAAACTGTTGCTCAAGGCGTCACGGTCAGCGGCGCCAACATGTGGGCTCTCCTCAGGGACGAAGGCACTTGTGACAGCAAAACTGCCGAGGTAGAGGAGGCGCCGCCGGCTGATAATGTCGACGGTGCAAATGTTGACGTATGCTCAGGTCCAAGTGGTGGCGCCAAGCCGGGGAAGCAAGGCAAGAGGACCTGGACAAAGAAGACAAAGAAAGCCGACAAGACCAAGACAAAGAAGACAAAGAGAGGCCAGAAGACTCCCGTCGCACCGGAATGTGATTTTGAATTTGATTTTGAAGAGGAGATGCCTAGCGAGGTTGCTACAGTCTGCAAGAAGACGTGTGTATGCAGGGCGGCCGTCGCGGTGGCGGTCTTGGCCCTGTATTGCCAGTTCGCGTTGCTCTGATCCACGATCCGACGATGCAAGCACTAGTGAGCCACACTAAAATAATACAGTTATTGTTAATAGTATGTGTCCACAATAATTTTTCTTTTCTATGAAGATCGATTTCTTCCAATGTAATAAGGATTTTCTTCCAATGTAATAAGCATTTTTCTTTTCTATGAAGCTCGGTCCTGAGTACACTTGCCTTAGAGCTATGAAAATTCCGTGAGACCCTCTCGCAGCTAACCCTCTCGCGGCGCTCCCCAGTGCGCCGCCGGTGGTCCTCCTCCACTCGCTCCCTCCCACTCCCCGTCCCCCTTTCCCTCCTTCCGCCGGCACTAGCCACGGTGGCAGCGGGCCCAGCCACCTATTGGTAGACCATGGGCCTCACCCGACAGCCCCCAAAATTTGGTTAATTTGCACATAGGAGGAAATTTCGACCCCTCCGGCACTCCCTCCCTCCGACCTTTATTGACTCTATCTAACTATGTTACAAATATATTATAATATCTTCTAAAAATCTCATCAACCTTCGCACTTGCTCCAGAAAACATGCTACATTTCTCTCTCACTGCAACTTCTTTGAAACGGTTTCGATTGACACGGGGCTTGTTTCCGTGATATCGCGTGCATAGGGACTAGGCAAAATAGTCATTTCCAGTAGCGGAGACGGTGGAGGCGGTGACGTGCTGACGCCCGACGCCTCACAGGGCTGATATCACCGAGGACATTGACATGCTCGCCGGCTTGCAAATCTACGGATGATCGAAGTTGCAGCACTCTGGTATATCTATCTCTACTATATACTAGTTGAATGCCCATGCGTTTCCATGGTCAATCAAATTTGTTTCTTTTACATACACGTGGTGTTGTCAATTGAGCTAGGTAACAAAAAAAATTGTCAACTCCTAACCATCCTAAGCAATATGGGTTTCACGTTAAAGGTGCAAGAGTGTATTTTTGGCACGGTTGTATCATGTAGCTCTCCTCTCCATTATAAAAAAGACATTATTAAGCTTGTTACTCTAATATATATGAATACTGAATGAGAGAATGCTAATTAATGGCAACGAACAAATGGTGCATAGCAACATCTACGAGACTACGACCATCTTCACTCTACTCTGCCTCATGCAAGGCCTCGATGGTGAAGGCTCACTCTGCCATCATCAATCGGGAGTTTATCCTAGACTTAAGTGCATTACTTAGTGTTTAGGCCCCATTTACCTTCATGCAGCATCTATTATAAAGAAAGCCGATGGTTCAATTGGAACTTTGAAAACGACATCATTTTTTTTATGTTTCTATTGGAATTGATTTGTAGTATGGCGGCCTTCTAATGTCTTCCAAAACTTTTAAGCTATCTGTAACACAAAAGACAACATATGGGCCATGTTGCAGAGTTTGTCGGAGCTCGGCACCCGCCACTGTTGCAATCTAAAATTTGAGCTTATCACTTCAGTCAGTAAGTGAAAAAAAATGTCTTCAATCAGTTAAAGTGAATTTCACATGATATTTTATAATTGCAAAAATGGAATTATAAAATCATTCCATGACGCGCCAGAGGATTATTGTGAATCTTTGCCAGGGCCCGGTACGTTCCAAGAAAACAAAATAAGGAACAATATATATTCTGGAATCTATGTCGACAAGCCCTAATATTATACATGTTACTGATCATGAATTTAAAAACATTCTTGTACTTATGGAATTGCATGGAACCATTTCGGCTTTGTTGTCGCGGAAGAGTAAATAATATTCAGCTTGCATCTTTGATCAATTCACCAGGCGCCAAAAAACTGCCAATGTGCAGAAACAGAAGAGGCGCAAAGCTTAAATAACATTCTGCTTGGTTCTTTGATCAATTCATGCATTGAGATGTAGCGTGGGGCATAACATCAGATGTCCATGTTCAGATAGCAATAGCTCATGAAGGAAAGATATCAATGTTATCTAACGCCCATTTTGTAGACCCTATTGATATATATTGGAATTATGCATGTAGCACTTAAACCTGTGAATAAGCAAAGCATTTTAGAGCATGCACGAAAGAACATACCAACATAGACTCTACTACATCCCAACTGCAAACGATGATTGTTCGCCCAGGCCTTTCTGTTTGTAGCTTGGATAACCTCTCTGTATAACCTATAAACCAAAGTAGGATTATGGAATCCTCCGCAATTAATTAGACACACTCAAAAGTCAAATTAGTTACACATTCATTACCTCGAGAATAGCTTATGTCCCTGTTGGTCCCAATAATTTAATAAGAGAAAGGCCAGTACATTCATACTATAGATAATAATAGTTTCCATTGAACAAATTATGAATAAATCATGTGATCAAGCATGTTCCCGGTTAACTTCTTTCTTGATGAAAATAACGATTTAGACATAGCTTGCTGAAAACAAATTTGATTCAAATCTTTACTACTAAAAGCTCAATCAATTGTGTTCGTGATGGTATAGATTGTGCGTCACCCAATTATCGCCTTCAAGCTAGATTGATATACTGGTTATCACTGATTGTCAATTATTATTTGCTTGATCCTAAAAATAGTTGTAAATTTATAAATATTGATAGAGCTAAAAAAAAATAACATGTGGGGTTTAAAATAGTCAACAATTCAGAAATCTTGATACGGCTAAAAAATATATACTTGTGGGACAAAGATTATAGGCAAAGTAGCCTCAACAACAACAAATAGTGTCATATTCGATGAAACTATTAAAGTAGACAATATGCTAAGATATACTTAGAGGTGAAAATAATCTTATTTAAATGCCAGAAAATATCATTGTGTAAATCTAAGTGAGATAAATATGTAATGGACACTATAAAAAAAATTCTTTGTTCAATGATCTCATAGTACGTATACCCTATAAAATAACATCGTATTAGGCATAATGTTACAGACCCCTGATCCCTATTGCGTAAAACACACTATATGACATAGATTAGAGATAGATAGGTGCATTGACATAGCATATCATATTGTAATAAGCAAAAAAAATACGGGAGAAGTTTTATACGCCGACGGCCAAATATCGGGCATTATGAGTAGAATTTTGCATTCGAAATCGGATTTCGATGTTCTTTAGCTCGTTTCGAAAAGGAGAAACATATCTACATGATCATGCATATTATTAAAGCTACATTCTTAAAAAAATTCCATGAGCAAGAACGGAACAAACAAGAAATGTTTAAAAGTTATCGGCTGTAGACCTATAAACTGGGTTTTTCTCCAGTGGGGATAGAGGTTGAATATTGAGAAACTCTTGGTGTATCTATGATGAAATAGGTAGTGGTGTAACTAAAAATGATTTTTGCCAAAAATCATGATCAAACTATGAGGTACATGTAGTTCAAATTTGACCAGCTTCCAATTGAATCGGCAGAAATTTGTGTTTTTCAAAAGAGGTGGATGAAAACATTTTCATAGGAAAAAATTGGTTATTCGTGCATATAACATGGTCTAGTATTTTTTTAAATTCACCTCCCAAGTTTTGTTACATATTTGTGGTAGCTCTTAAAAAAAATCCATTTTTTACATTCGGAAAATAGAAAATGGTTTTTTTATTCAGTAAAAAGGAAAACTTCCTCCATAAACATTGTCCGTGCTTCAAAAATGCATGTTTGTGTGGAATATGAGTATATTTAAACAAACTATGTCATGTATTTGACCATAACACCCATCATTTGGCCCGAAACCTTAGAATGTTCTGAGGAGATAACTTATTTTGGTGAGCACATTTTCAATACAACTGTCGTATTCCAAATTTATTATTTTTGGTGTATACTAGGGCATATATAATGACACCACGCGAAGGTATTGCATCATTTTTGGTTGTTCAGAATTATTTGAAATTTTCTAATCTGGTTTGAGGAAAAATTCAAGACGGCGGGCACGACGGTTCGCAGGTTAATCTATCTCGAGCCTCTAGCCGTTCACTTCATAAGAGCTAGGAGACAAACACGAATCCGCCATGTTTTGCTCCTCCACTTCGGCCAAATCAAATTCTTCATCTGTCGACGAATCATCTTACTCATATGAACTCATCTACAGAATCATAAATGTAATCAATTCATTAGCTAGTTCGAAATAAAAATATATTAAAAAGGAAAACCTTACCTTGGACGCCAGTGTGCAATTCAAGGGTCGTGATGGCCGGGAAGCTGCAGAGTCACGGCCTGGAATAGTGATGACCCAGAAGTGTAGGTGGTCGCAACAGTCTTCGAGGATAAATATAGTCCAATTTATAGATTCAACGCAAGGGGAGACAAACAATATTTTATAAGTCTTAACAACTGAGTTGTCAATTTAGCTGCACCTGAAAAGTATCTTGCTTCACAAAATTTAATAGTAGTAAAAGTGATGTAATGGGAGCATTAGCTCAATAGTAAAAGTAGCAGCAAAACAGTAGCAACAATAGTAAGATGAAAGTAAACGGAATAAAGTAGCAGTGCTAAAAACACCGTAGACATAGGGATGTTTGTGTGTGTGTTGCATGAATGAGATTAATCATGTAATAAGGGTAAGAAAAGGTAGCACACATATATAAGAGAGTATCCATGTCACAAACTATCATAGACATGTTTTTCGAGAATTGACACACGTGCTTGCAATAAGAAATTGCACAACGTCATTTGTCGTACCGTCCCGTTGCTGCGGGGCGAAAAGGGAACTAATGGTAATTAAGGTACTTAGTTCTACCAAGACCGGGCCAAAGCATTAATATATGGTGGAAACATGTAATCCTCGAAATAGAGTCCACCCCCTTCGATATCCCAACCATGTTACCTTAGGCTATCGGGTTCCGGACAATAATAAGTGTAACTAGTAGATATGATTCAAAACAACAATTATACTCGTGAAAACATAACATGTTCAGATCTAAAATTATGGCACTCGGGCCCTAAGTGACAAATCATTAAGCGCTCCAAGTTTCTACAACGACAATAAACAACAATAGTGGACACTAGGCATCAAGCCTTACAATCTACTAATTTATTACATGATGAATCTCATCCAATCCCTACCATCCATCTGCCTACAACAACGAATTACTCACAATCGAAGGGGGGGGCTAATGGACAGGTGATGGCGATGATGATGGTGACGATGTCTGCCTCAAATCCCCATCTTGGCTATGACTATTAATAAAAAAAATCACGAATGATTGTTTACGATGCTCCGTATATGATTATTCGTTTTTGGTAAAAAAATTGTCAAAAATAAAAAACTATGACCTTCTAGCGATAAAAAATGAGCGTGTTTCTTTTAGTGTTCACTTATGCCTCGAACCAATAAGCTCCAGCCAAACAAACCTATTGTTCGCTTTTTTCACTAAAATTGGCTTCGACTCTGTCGACATGCACGGTAGTCCCTCAGTCACTGATTTCAACTATATGACTACCCCCCTCCTCATATGCTAGAAATATAAATTCCTCGAAGAACCTATGGAAGTGCACAAGTGAGAAGGATTATATGCTCAAACCTTCCCTATAAAATCGAGTCATGCATAGTAAAAGATGACCACATATGATAATATGAACATGACTGGATGTGTTTTCTAAGAAGATATGGTCTACTTTAAAAAACATCCATATAGAAAAAATTACTAGGAATAAGAAACTCTTTAAAGTTAAAGTATAAAAGGAGTTGGGGATACAAAATCTTGCAGAATATTGATAGAGTGGCATAATTGCAATTTCCACAAGGATCCCAACTCCATGAAGTTTTCCATGTCAATAAGTTGTAGAAGCATCTGGGTAAACTTGTTGTCCCAAATACAAAATTGCTCTTGGTTACCTCGAACGGAAAAATCAAAATGCAACCATTCACCAAACTATACATGTGACAGATTCCACATATGCAAGACAATGCAATTTTTTTGATCCTCAATGGCTCATTCGCTAGGAAAACACATGCTGTGGTCGGATGCCACCCGAGAATATGCCAAGTTCATCCCAGCTAAATTTTGTAAATTCAATCCACGAGGTCTTGTGTTAAGGGCGGGCCATAGTCAGGACCCAAACTCTGAATCTCCAGCCTATACTAAAATTTTCGCTGGCACGGCATAGTCACTCCCCAATGACCTCTACGGGCGGCCAAGGTGATCATGTAACGCCTCACACGTGGTCCAACGGCTAGATTGCTGGTTTGGTTTTAAGGCTTGTCTAGCATGAAATCATCTTGTATGTGATTTTATTGTGTAAGAGAACAACTAAGATTAGACAATCCTCTTCAATGTAAATTGGGTGGGTGGAAGGTTTGGCAACTAAGCTATGCAAAACCCTAAAGTTTTTCCTTTCTTGCACTTTACTCTTTCATCGTTTCATACTCGCTGCCTCGTAGCGCTTATCCCGGCATCATCACCAACCAACATCTATTTCAACTTAATAGTAAAGAAGATCATTAAGCTTCGCCTACCAAAAATTATTAACAGTAAAGATATACAACTCGATTATGAAGTTTGGTTGACAATATTTGAGTTTGAACAAGTATCTTTCCCGGTATTTGTACATATTACTTCAACTCCCTGGTCGGTGGAGGATTGTGTTCCAGATTGGCGATGTCGCCCAGAGATTAGTAAACTCTTTGCCGCCATGTCTATCACACCTCTTCGTCTTGAATGCAACAAGTTCCATGTGAACACACTCAAACGGCTGGAGTAGGGCACTCGTGGCCCCTCCATAAATCCACACCACGTCACTCTCGGGGCCAATCTTTAGCCTAGACACTCCTATCCACAACACGATTGTACCATCGTCTAACATTGTCAATGGTTGTACAATATGCTCAGAGCACGTAGCTGGAGGGAGGTTTTGGTGACAAGGCATGGTGAAGATGTACCTCTTGGACCAGCGTGACCTTTCTAGGTCTATGAGGAACCACAACTCAATCTCAGTACAGTTGGAGTGACAAGCGACCAGGTGGCCTTCCAGCTCACCCAAGCATAAGCGTTCTGTGGGGCCTAGGTTGGAAGTTTCGACTGGGCTCCAGGCCTCGCTACTGAGGTCGAATGCCATGATCTTTTGCGTGTGCAGCTCCTCGTAGTCGTTGTAGTCAGACAAAAAGTAGACGAGTCCATTGACCACGACAAAGTCTCCAGGGTGCCACATCGTCACATTCAACGCAGGGCTTTCCGTTTTCCTCCAGCCGGCGTTACCAAGGGTGATAATTTTGCAGACCTGCTGCACATGGTGTGTATATGTGGGGGAAACGATGAGCACCTTGATCACCCCTGTGCAGGCCACACGCCCGACTATGCACCACCAATGGCTATAGCCCAGTGGTGGCACATTGTTGGGCAAGAGGCGGGAAAAAGAGCCGCTAGCAAGGTCTAAAATCCAAGGCCAATAGTTCTTGTCCATGACATAGATCACGCGGTCATCTCTGAAATCTCGCACCCCGCTGCTGTCCGGAGGCATGAAGGCGCCGTCGCAACAAATTTTCACGTGCTTGACAACATCGTCGGACTTCATGTCGAGAAGGACCTCATTATCTGAAGAAAAATCCTTTACGCCGATGGCAAGGAGAGGGCCAGGGTTATGGGCAGAAGCGATGAACTCCGGGTGGCAGAGCAGGGACCGCCACGACCTGCAGACGGCGCGGAAACGACATATTGTATCCGCGGGGAGGCACAGCAGGATTTCATAGAGCATGTCCAATGGCAAGTCCCCATCATTGACGGTGGTTGTGACAGGAGGTGTGGCGGATCGCCGCAGATTTTGTGGGTGGAGCGTCACCGACGATGACATCGCCATAGATTGGTACGATGTGTGAACACTGAAGGCGGCGGCGAACTTCTACTGCTCTTTCGTGGATTCGTGGTAGCGTCAGAGTTCTCCCCTCCCAAACAACTCAATACCTAATATTAAAGGGAGACCTGCACGTAGCTTCTTGGGTTTCGTATATGTTTAGTCGGTCGCTCTTTGTTTGGTCCGTGGGGTCGCTAATTTCGTGCGGACTCGCTTGCTTGGTGGCGTCCTGTACGGACCAGGCCAGATTATATAAATGAGAGACCTGCACGCATTGTGTTTCGTACATTCTCAATATATATATATATATATATATATATATATATATATATATATATATATAGGGAAAATGGTTTCTACTCCAGGGTGTAGCTACACCCACGTCTCATATACTGCCGTACGGAGTTATGTGTCATACTTTTTCGGTCCAAGTATGTTCATATACTATATCTAAGATACTCCAAAACAAGTTTCGTGAAAATTATAAAATTGAGCATGTAGTTTGCACTATATATTCAAAATACCGGTAGATATGTACATATAAAAGGAGTATGTAGAAAAATTACACATACTACGTAAAAAGTAGTATATATACTGCCAAAATAGTAATATATACTGCATACTACTTGTACATACTCTCCGGTACTATAGATACTACATACATCATACTAAACATATGTGGGTGTAGCTACACACGGGAGTATATATATATATATATATGGGGGGACGCTGCTAGCGCGGCCACGCGCTTATACCAACCGTCTAGCGGCCCTGCCTTTTTCGGAAAGTTCCCAACCAACGTTGGGGGCCTGTACCAAAAAGGAAACATCCCACCTTCCCCCAACCAGCTGTCCCCCTTCCAGCACATGCAGACAAAAAAAGGCCCAATCCCAACTCCAGGGTTCGCCTGCTTCCTCCCTACTTCCTTTTCCCCCTTCGCAAGGATCCTCCCCACGCGCCGCCGGGGCAAAATCAGCAAGAACCGAGAGAAAAACAGAGGAGAAGCAAAAGGAGGCAAAACATCAGGCAAGAAAACGACTGTGGCAACTGCAAACCGACAGTAAGACAGGTAATATTCAGACAAACTTGCTCCAGGTAGCTACATGATCCGAGCAAGGATTCGACTACTAACTAGTTGCTTCCCCAACCGACTGTTGCTTCTTCGTGATCCTTTCTGAGAAGACAAAAACTAACAAAACCAATAGGAAATTGCTTGTGTGATTACAACAAAACAAGTACGACTGAATTGCTTTATTCTTGCATCTTCTTGCCTCCAAATCAGAGAGAATCAACTCTTCTCTTTGCCTGGGATTTTGGTTGCTTGCTCTTTCTTGCCTGCTCCAGTAGGCTGTGGAGAAAAAACACTGGTTAGTAGGGGACTCACATTAGTTGTATAGTTGCATGTGGCATGAATTTCTACCCTTGAACATGGTGTGCAAGTTACTTGGAGAAAAAAAGAATCAGATGTACTTGGACTGAAAAATTGCTTGTTGTACATGTGTCAAAAAAATTTAAGAAACTTGCTTGTTACGGACGTAGTTAAAAATTGCTTGGGTTGTTAGTATAAAAAAACAAGCATGCTGTGTAATTTGCTTTGTTTGCAAAACTGGTAGCAGACACTAATTTGGCTACCCTGGAGGTAGTTGCTGTAACTAGCACATACAAAAAGGAACTGCCTCTAAATTGGCCTGCTATTTTTTGTGGTACAGGGTGATGAAAAGCAAGACATGGCTGGCATAGACTTGAATTTGCCTGCTGGTGATGACGATTTCGGCGCAGACCCCCAATTCTGCACACATGTTCCTCTTGTTGGAAGGTACAACACAAATGAGGGGGTTGGCAATTCTCCGTCGTTACTTGCTCATGCTAGCATGCCAGAGAAGCCATCTCCCAATTTGCATGATGTACCTACAGCCAGGGATCCGGGTTCTAATACTGGATAATCTGCTGAAGCTAATACTCGCAGTGATACATGCAATTTGAGTCCAGATGAAGCTGTGCTTTAGGTGATGGAGGGACTGATGGGGCTGAGGTTCGCTCTACCCTGGAGGAGCCGTACGTTGGCATGACGTTTGACACACTAGCAGATGCGCATTACAATGCATATGCCAGAAGGGTTGATTTGCAATCAAGTCAAACACATCTAGGAGGTCAGCATTCACTGATATTTTGGAGAAGCAGCTGTTTTGTTGCAACAAATCAAGGAAGCACAAGACAAAAGATGTCCCACCACTTTCTGAGATTGAAGATGTCGGTTCACAAACTTAAAGTGATAGTGATGAGACTGGTGACCCTCAATCTAGGTCTGGAAGTAGTAAGAAAGGCAGTTCTGTTAAGCGAGCAAAAAGAAGACGGAGGCAGTCGATTAAGCAGACTAGTTGCAAAGCAAGTATGCAGGTGAAGTTGATTGACAACAACTTTCAAGTAACTGCTTTTGTTCCCGAACACAATCATGATCTTATTGACAAGACTTCTTTAACAAAGTACCTTCGTTCTCACCAAGGGATACCGAGAGAGGAGCAAAAATTCTTGGAGACTCTACATAGTTGCAATTTGGAGACAAGGCGTATGATGTCAATTATGACACAGTTCTACACGAAAGCGGCATTTGTTCCATACACAACGAAGGCCATCAGCAACTTGAGGACAAAACTCCGAGGGTTTAAAACGAAGGAAGCAACAATTGCTTACTTTGAGGAAATGAAGAAAAGTGACCCAAAGTTGTTCTATTTAGTTAAACAGGACAGTGAAGGGAGGGTAGAAACTTGTTTTGGGTAGATGGAAAGGCTAGAGAGGCGTATGCCAATGATTAACATGACTGCATCTCATTTCATACGACCTATATGACAAACATGTATAACATGTCGTTTTCTCCTTTTATTGACATCAACAAGCATGGGCAAACATTCTTGTTGGGATGTGGCTTTGTGAAACAGGAATTAGCAACAAGTTTTGACTGGCTTTTTGGAGAATTTATGGTGGCGATGGATGGGTTTGCACCGCTGAACATAATCATAGATCAAGACCATGCGATGAGGCAGTAAATTTCTAGGATGTTCTCCCTCACATGCCACCGGAATTGCAGGTGGCACTTTATTAGAAAAGCTCAATCTCTTCTTGGTTCATACTTTGGGCGGCACCCCGAGTTAGCTACTGATTTTAATGAGTGTATTGATTTGAGCATGACTGAATTTGAGTTTGAGATGAATTGGGTAGCTATGATTGAGAAGCACAACATAGGAGAGAATGAGCATTTTGCGGGATTGTACAAGATCAGAGAATCCTGGATTCCATGCTTTTTCAGGAGGAATTTTTTCCCATTCCTTCAGTGCACACAGAGGAGCGAGGGGTTTAATGCTGTTTTAAAACGTTATGTGAACCCACATAATTCAGTGTTGAACTTTGTAAGGCAGTATATCAAGATTAGAAACAACATTCTTTTCAAAGAGGGAGGGAATGAGTTTGAAACAAGTGAGCTTGAACCCAAAAACTTGGTCTCCCTTCCCAATAGAAAAGAAAGCCCTGCGAGTGTACACTCGAGACATTTACTACAGGTTTTCACATGAGTTTGAAATAATTGGATGGTACAATGTGAGGCCGCAAGGTGGGGACATGTACTTGCTTGTGCCCAACAACACATATGTTGGGGCTTATGGGCGGAGGAACTACATGGTGCAATTCTACAAAGATGGGCTACCATGCGTGCATATACTGAAGGTTTTCACACACCTATGTGTCGATGAAATTCCATCTCGCTACATATTTCGTAGGTGGACACAGGATGTCATTCAGCCTGTTGCAGGCCCCTCTGCACCTGATTCCATGCCTGCTGATTCTGTAGAGCAAATTGCTCTTGCAAACCTGTGTACAGATTTTGCAAAACTTGCCAGAATGGTTGTTCATTCAGAAGAGCGGATTGCTATTTGCAAAGCACACATTCGGGCAGCTAGGACAGAAGTCAGTCAGGTGGACAGGGTGAGGAGGAAGAAAACAACGAAAGCCGAGGCAGAGGTGGAAGCAGCAGCGGCTTCTGCGGCTACACAAGGCTCAGCAGGTGACCCTGCAGTTCAAGACCCTAGAGCAAATAAATTTAAAAATCCTATGCGGACATCAACTAAAGGGCGGAAGAAATCAAAGGCACTAGGCTCAGCTCTTGATTTTCAACCTAAAAGGACTACCAAATGTGGAACGTGTGGCGACGTAGGACACAATTATGCTGGTTGCAGAGCGAGAAGAAAAATTGCATGCATAGTTGCCTTACACATTTTTTATTAAAAAAGTTGCAGAAGGTTAATGTGACACACCTGTTTGATTTTCAGAATTGCCTTCCAGTTAACATCATTGTGGTTACAGCTTAACCAGTTGTAAACCATTAGTTTCCTTATGCTCGGAATGTTTTCTTGCCCAAATTGGGGTACAACTCTGTCCTCCTAGTTGTTGGCATTTTGTAGCATGAAAATGCCGTAGTCGGTCCTTTTGTACGCACAAATGGTGAAAGCATGCATCAAAACAAATTGTAGGAAAACACGGAAAATAAAGCCATGTAAGCAAAGATTGTAGGTTGTTCTGGTTTAGAAAAGTTGCTTCGATGTTGGTAATGAATGATAGAACTTACCCTTTTGATTGCTTGGGGCAATTGATTTCTATGATAGGAAACTCCCTAATTTGTATCTTGGATGTGCTGTAATGCTTGCCCCGGTTGGCAAGAATTCCTTGAACTATGGTGTTTGCGCATTCGACAAGTTACTTGTGTTTCATTGACCTTAGGGAATCGAGAATTTCAAACCTCCCATCCCTGATGTTGAGTACAAGAAGCCAGTAATGCCTTGATTCTTTAGGACTAGATTTATCTAGTATTTCTAGGACTGGGAAATGAACCTGGAAATAGGAATACAATAACAGCAGTTGTTACTTATTTTCTTGACATACATCATGGTGAAAAAAAATGTATGATAAGAGAGAACCCAGGAAAATAGGGGCTTGCTTACCGATTCGCACATGCTTAGCCTCTTTGAAAAATTATTGAACCATTTGTCGATTTCGTTTCTAGTGAAACTACCATTCTGGAAGAATGTCTGAAAAAAAGCAAGCAGTACAAGTGGTCTCAGTTAAGTGACGTATAAAATAGTCATCACGGAAAACGAACAAAACTAGAATGAAGGAGAACAGAGAAAAACAATAACTTGCTTACAGTAATTCTAATAGGCATGAAACGCCTTATAGGCCTTTTTCAGTGGTCCTTAGAGCAGTAATTCCAATCTCGGCAACACATGATTCAAGCTTGCATTCAGGTCCCATGGAAGTAGCCAACTCATCCGCAGAAATGAAGAACTCGTCGTAGTTGATTATAGTTTTGTTGTACAAAAAAGATGTGAGGAACAGAAAAGCGATAAGTTAAAAAAAGAGGAGCATTCAAGTAATTTGAAAACCAAAAAGGCAAGAAACTATATTATATGGGGAGCATTTACCTTTTATTGCGGGATCTGGTCCTGGCTCCCCTTTTAATGTTCTTGCATATGTAGTCATACACAATGTTAACTTCCTTTGAACAGAAAAATGGATCCATGTTGGCAGGATCTACAGACAACGGTCTTATAACGGCCCGTACAACCCTGCGTTCATGCCCAATTGCTGGCTGGTTGATCGACGAATTGCTTCCTAACACATCTTTAGCTTTTGCTGCTTTTCTGTCGGAGTGTTCATGCCGTGTGAGTTTGTTTCGTCGCCATGGTTGGTGTTGAGCTGCATTTTGCACATCTGATTAATTACTTTCTTTTCTTCAGCCTCAGCTTGCCTCAGAAGTGTAGGGTCCCAATCATCATCATCATTGCCTAAATCTTCTAGTTGTATAGGTACGGTTGCGGTGCCTTTCAACTTGCGTGGGGTCACATTGAGGTTGATTGATGCAGAATCGAAGTTCACTTGCAAACCTGTCTTTCGCAGGCTACTCTATAAGGTTGGAGTAGGGTGTTTCCGCGGGCTCCTCCATACGCATTGCACAGAGTTTCCTAGTTGTTGTTGCACGACTTGCTCGGGTGTTGGAGTGGTGGGCAATACTGACGTGCCTATTTTAACGCCGATTGCGTTGTCATTTGTCAAACCAAGTGTTGGCAGAGGGAGGCACAAAAAACTTTATTGGTTCTGGAAGGGCGGTGCCCAGAAATAGCTTGGTTGTTGGTGTGTGTGGCGGCATGCAAGTTTCATGGTTATCAACACACGCTTGACTGCTCAAATAGACCTGCTGTGGAGATTCATATTCAGGCACTCGCTTCTGGCATGAGGCAGCATGAGGAGCAATTTGTGCTGGATAAGTTGCCTCAAAAACTGTATAAGGAAAGTACTGATGCAAACCTTCAGTGTTTTCAGAATGTGGAAAATCCCTGAGTTCGTGAGCTAGTGGTTTAATCGGGCAAATTTGGATAGCTTCATGGACTGGAAACTTGCAATGTCTGCTAGCTCTGGTGGTGCCTGATTGGAAATGGTGGGATCTATATTGACATCCAAAATAACTTCATCCGTTTGGTCGTCTTGTAGTTTATCTTTGACCTTCTCTGTGCAGACAGGTTTAGCCCCCTTCATTGGCTCATTTCTCTTGACATGTCCGGGTTTGACACTTTCTGCTGAAGGCTTGACACTCGCACTGCTTTGGTTAGGCTTTGACGACGTAGTGGCTTGTTTTTCAAATAACTGTGCTGGCTGTTTACTAGGGAATCTCACTGGAGCAACAAAGTCATCAGCGTCGTCATCTTCAATGACCTCGCCCCTACGCTTAACACCATTACTTGCAGATGGGGGTACGTTGTTTCTAACGTTGCTTGGCTCCACGAAAGAAACTTGCTTCAGTTTTTTTGGTGGTCTATCAGCTGGAACCTCGTCAGTAAGTTTCCCCACACCCTCGATGAACGTGGCAACTTGCTCAGATATTGATCTGCAAAATTCACTTGCCATTGCGGTGATATTCCTTTTCTTCTGAAAAATAAGATCATGGAAACAAAAATAAAATATTCGTAAGACAGAAAAGGTAAGAAACATTCAAAAAGATGATACAGAAAAAATTTGAGATGCAATTATGGAAGGAACACTTACAAATGGGCTGAAATTGGATGAAAGCTTCGCTGAAACAAAGTGTTCCGTCTCCTCATACCCGACAAATAGGCTGCCCCTAGGTTGTTGCAATACGCTAGGTTTCACCCTGAATCGCCCAAAACCACCACCTGGCTTCTTGTCAGGTTTAACAACTTTTGCTAAGCGTTTGTTGTCCCAAGCCTGAACACAAAATTTGCAATTTGGCACGGTAAAATCCACCACTAATGAATCCACATATTTTGCCTACAGAAAAGCAAATGGATTAAACAAAAAAAAACTCGGATACTCTATGTACATATGCATACAGTAGCATAAAAAAAGGAATAAAATAAGAGAAAAGGAACATTGGTGAGCATGAAAAAGCAACTATTACCACAAGATGATGAACGCAACAGGTTACAGATTTCTTCTTCGTGCCCATATTGGAAACAACAGTCATCATTTGGTCGTGGACAAACTTTGCAAAGTTGAGCCTCTTCACTTTCTTCAAGTCAACAATCATGGGGTAACACCTTGGACTAACTCAAAGACTTGTCGTGGGGCATAAGAAACAAGTGACTGTCAATACTATCCAGGCACGCAAGAAGTTGTCATCTGCCTTTCAATCATCTTGCAAAATGTGGTGATTTTAGGAGCTGAGCCTAATCCATACAGACTTCTTATGAACTAAGGATCTTTTTGATCCATGCCGTAGAAAACCTCTTCACCTATGTTTGGAAGGCCAAGGACCTCTGTAACTGCATCTGGATTTAGCATAATCTCACCCTGACCTTGCACCATGATGAACGATTTTCTTGGATCCACATTCTGCAAAATCCATTTGCTGTAATCCGAGGGCAATGTCGTTGCATTTATCTTTAGCAAACCACCAAGGTCGTATGAGGCAATCAACTCTTTCTGGTCTTCACTGGGGCTCTCACTGAGAGTCATTAGCCTGTGAGGAGATGCTATGTTCCTTCCTTCGCTTGCCTGATCACCCATCACTACTGATTTCTTGCCACTAAGTTCTGCAAACAAAAGCATAGTAAGCACCTAAAAAGTAGCAACATATTTTGTAAGCAGAAATGTAAGAGATAAATTATTCAAGACCAAAATTGCCACACAACCCAAATCTAAAAAGGACATGATACAAAACATATTGAGGTTGATACAAAAACTTAGGACCACATGCTTACTTATAACCTTCAATTATCAAAAAACAATCCATATGGTTGCCAAACAAAAATGACAGAGACAAGTCTGAGCAAATGAAAAACATAACTTTACTTTACACTAAAAAAATCAAGCACGTGAAGCTCACCAACAACTTGTCTGTACAGCTAACTGCAAAACCAAAACTACTTCCTACAAGCATGCAACAACCAAATTCACTGCAGGCTATAATCACCTCTCAAGCAACACAATAGACTTAAGCAAGTATCAAAGCAATCATGCGAAACCAGGCCAAATATCCGTAAAAACTTGCCTGAGCAACAAAATTCAGATCACATTTAGACAGTCTACCCATGCCAACAGAACTCACAACCTAAATCGATCCTAAATCCTGCCTAAACATCCACAAACCTCTCAAGCAACACAAACAGACTTAAGCAAGTATCAAAGAAATCATGCGAAACCAGGCCATATATCCACAAAAACTTGACCGAGCAACAAAATTAAGGTCACATTGAGACAGTCTACCCATATCAACAGAAACTAGCCAACCTAAATCGATGATAAATACTGCCTAAACATTCACAAAAACTTGCTCAAGCAACACAACAAACTTAAGCAATTATCAAAGCAATCATGCGAAACCAGACCATATATGTACCAAAAACTTGCCCGAGCAACAAAATTCAGGTCGCATTCAGGCAGTTAACCATACCAACATAAACTAGCCAACCTAAATCGATGCTAAATACTACCTAAACATCCAGGAAAATATGCTACAACGCTCCTTGAATGGCAGAGAGGGGGATTCGATTTGGGCATGGGGGATAAGGTGCTTGTGCATACCTGACGAAAATCTGCCGCCGTCAAGCCCTCTCGAACTGCTATTCTGCTCTAGATGATGATTGATGAGGTGACAGGGAGAGAGAGGCCGGAATCGGCGTAGATCTAACCCGAGCGCAACGGAGAACAGCTCCAGAAAATGGATTCGCCGGTGAACAGCAAATCCAGATCAACCAGCCGCAGTATCCACCTCCGCCGTCCTAGCCGCATCTGCCTCGCCGTCCTCGTCATTGCGCAACCATCAACGATAGCACCAAACCCTCGCCCGTGAGGTCACCGCTTGCCGATATCCCCGCCCCCAAGCAGACACTCACGTGTAGGGCCTCTCCCCGTCACCCACCCACAGCCGGCCGCTTGTTTGTGTTAGGTTATGTCCAAGGAACACAAAATAGAATGCTAGGGCCCACCTCTTGGCAATATTCCCCAAGTTTCGCCAGATCCGGGAATTTCGACTGTAAGTACTCCTGGAACCCGCCAGAGAGAATCCGATGCCAATGAAGCCCTAACAAAGAGAGTGAGGGAATCTTGGTCATCCAAGACACTTTCCACACTCTATATCACACATGGTATGTCATACCATGAGTTGTGGTGGCATTCAGACGCTCCGGAGCCCCTTTTCGGAGGAACCATAACCCCTTGGGGAAAAAGACGGAATTGTCGTTATGGCCCCTCTACGTGAGCCGGAAGGGGGTAGAAAGGTGGAACCAATTTCTTGGTTGAGTTATATTAGGCCCAAGGAACACCCAAGTCAATGGTAGGGACAACCTCTTGGCAAAATTTCCCCAGTTCTGTCAGATACGGGAGTTTCGGGCTCTAAGTAGTCGTGGAACTCTCTAGAGAGAATCCGACGACGGTGAAGCCCTACCACAGAGAGTGAAGGAATATTTGGAATCCAAGACCCATGCCACACTCTAACACATATGGTATGGCATACCATATGCTGTGGTGGCATTCATACGCTCCGGAGTCCCTCTCCAGGGAAACCCTAGCCTTTTTGGGGAAAAAGATGGAACCGCCGTTTTGGCCTCTCCGCATACATGAGCCGGAAGGGGGTAGCAAAGTGGAACTTATTGCTTGGTTGTGTAAGTTTATGTCCAAGGAACACCAAAGACAATGGTAGGGCCCACCTCCGTGCAAGATTTCCCCCGTTCCGCCAGATCCGGGAGTTTCGACGCTAAGTATTCCGGGAACCTGCTAGAGAGAATCCGACGCCAATGAATCCCTAACAAAGAGGGTGAGGGAATCTTGGTCATCCAAGACACTTGCCACACTCTATATCACACATGGTATGGCATACCATGTTCTTTGGTGGCATTCAGACGCTCCGGAGCCCCTCTTCGGAGAAACCATAACCCCTTGGGGAAAAAGACGGAACTACCGTTATGGCCCCTCTACGTGAGCCGGAAGGGGGTAGCAAGGTTGAACCAATTTCTTGGTTGAGTTATATTAGTCCCAAGGAACACCCAAGTCAATGGTAGGGCCAACCTCTTGGCAAGATTTCCCCCGTTCAGTCAGATCCGGCAGTTTCGGGCTCTAAGTAGTCGTGGAACCCTCTAGAGAGAATCTGACTCCGGTGAAGCCTTAACACAGAGAGTGAAGGAATATTTGGCATCCAAGACCCATGCCACACTCTAACACATATGGTATGGCATACCATGTGTTGTGGTGGCATTCATACGCTCCGGAGCCCCTCTCCGGGGAAACCCTAGCCCCGTTGGGGAAAAAGACGAAACCGCCGTTCTGTCCTCTCCGCGTACATGAGCCGGGAGGGGGTAGAAAAGTTGAACCAATTGCTTGGTTGTGTTAGGTTAGGTCCAAGGAACACCAAAGACAATGTTAGGTCCCACCTCTTGGAAAGATTCCCCCCGTTCCGCCAGATCCGGGAGTTTCGGCTCTAAGCAGTCCTGGAACCCGCCAGAGAGAATCCGACGTCGGTGAAGCCCTAACAAAGAGAGAGAGGGAATATTGGTCATCCAAGACACTTTCCACACTCTATATCACACATGGTATGGAAACACACGTGGTATGGCATACCATGTGCTGTGGTGACATTCAGACGCTCCAAAGCCCCTCTTCGGAGAAACCTTAGACCCTTGGGGAAAAAGACGGAACTGCCATTCTGGCCCCTCTACGTGAGCCGGAAGGGGGTAGAACGGTGGAACCAATTTCTTGGTTGCGTTATATTAGGCACAAGGAACACCCAAATCAATGGTAGGGCCAACCTCTTGGCAAGATTTCCCCCGTTTTATCAGATCCAGGAGTTTCGGGCTCTAAGTAGTCGTAGAACCTTCTAGAGAGAATTCACCGCCGGTGAAGCCCTAACACAAAGAGTGAGTGAATATTTGGCATCCAATAACCATGACCCACTCTAACACACATGATATCACATACCATGTGCTGTGGTGGCATTCTGACGCTCCGGAGCCCCTCTCCGGTAAAATTATGGTGTTGTGCAAGCTAAATATATTGGTCCTATTGAAGGTTTCATTGACTATACAATTTGAGTTTTAAAGACCCTTGTTGATAACATGAGGGGACCCTCCTCGGGTCCTATCTCTAGTCAATGATTTCTTGTAGGACTATGCTTCCAGTGGGTCTAAATGGATAATTGATAATGGATGCACCAGTCATATGACCGGAAGCAAAGAGCATGTGACGCAGTTGCGTCCAAATTATATATGTATGATATTTTGTGTCCACCATCGTCCATATATCTATTATTTAAATAAAATAAAAAATTTCGTAATTTTTTGAAGACTAAATTTTATAGAAAAAATACATACATGTCTATTATGTAAGGCCAAATTTGCATCAACATATATATATTGATGTTTTTATACATGTCTATTACGTAAGGCCAGATTTACTTTTTCAGATCTATGATTTTGTCATTTTTGTATAGCCTATGATATAATATATTATCATTTAAAACTCGGCAGCTATTTAGAAAATTGTGTTTGTAACTATATAAATTATTTTTGGATTTTTTTTCATGCTACAGAATATTTTAATTATTGATAAAAAAAAATTACAATCACAGAACCCGGGAGCCAAACCTCCTCGCCCTATACTATTGGTCTACCCTATTTCTATCCTACTCATTTCAATCCTTACTTTCATTAGTGATGTTCGCATAGGAATCTCTATATCGTTTTATGTTCCATCCTAAACTAGAAGCACGGATGTAATAAGTAAGCAAACGCAGTTTTATCCCGAAGCAATGCTAGCTTGTAGCTTCACAATCATGCATGGCCGTTCGGACTGCATTCTGCTTTCAGCAGAAACAACGTGCACAATCTAGACATTGTAAGCGTGACGCCGTAGTGTCAGTCAGTCAGAAGCCTAAACCATAACATGCGAGATGCCACGCCGATGGAGGCCCAGACTCAGAGCCTTGTTCCCACCCGGACGTGGCATGTCGCCCTGCAGCTACACAAGTACCAAGCAGCCTCCCTTCCTTGCTGTGCAGCACCTCACTCTTCCTCCTCTGCGTTCTCGCTGGCGACAAGCCATGTCGTATAACAAGACCGCATCCATCACCGCGGAGACCATAAACCCCAAGGTGAAGACTTTCAACTTCGAACCCTGCGGGGAGATCGCAAGGCATGCCGAGGTAATAATCATCCTAACTTCTACCTTGATTTAGTTACGTCTACAATTCAAGTGTTGAGAGAGACAGGGGCAAAGCTTCGATCTGCCCGGCTAGTCTGGGAAGCTACCAAGGCAAGGCTAGCTATGCGTTGAATCCTCTATTGAAGATGGTCATGGTCTCATGGAGCACATAATGAAGAAAATTACTAGTAGCTGTCAATTTTTATGTGCAAGGGCCGTCGGCTATGAATCTTGGACTTTTCCCAGGCTAGCACCGCCACTATTGATACTAGATTCCCAGTTAGACTCTCTACTGAGAAAATGACTTTCTCGCACCGGCTATGAATCATTTTGGACTGCACGCGAGTTTATATGTTTTCAAAGCTTTGATCTTTGGTACTGTCGTGCTAATTATATGGTGAAGCCCTCGTGGGGAGGGGCTATATACTTATCTGATTCCTGCACCTAGGAATTACTATGCCTACCCTGTCAGTTGCCTAGTAACAAGCCTACAACAGATCCAGACCCTTGTGGTTGAACTTTATGTTTTGATATGCATGTTTCTGCGTCACCCAGAGGCTGCAGGAGGAGATGGAGAAGAATCCTGGTACTCGCCCTTTCCCTGAGGTGCGTGTTTACGCGTGTGTTATACGGGTCTGTATGTTCGAATTCACTCCTTGCCAACTTACGCTTACGACATGCTGTTTCCTTGCAGATAATATACTGCAACCTTGGGAACCCCCAGGCTCTCGGCCAACGACCGATAACGTTCTTTCGTGAGGTTCTAATTCTTAATTGCGCTAGGAAATTTAACTCGACAATGATATTCCGATCGATATTCTCTGTCTCACCTCTCAAATGTCCGCATTCAGGTTCTTTCTCTGTGTGACCATCCATCTCTCTTGGACAGAGATGAAGCTCACAAGTTATTCAGGTAGGACATTAGTAGCTCATGTCAATTTACGAGAACCGCATTTCTCAAAATTCATGAAAATACGAGCCAAATCCGTATCCATAAAATATTTTTCTTTCAGTTCTAGCCGATGCCATACTTGAAAACTGAACTGAAATTGTTTCAATCTACTTTTGTAGTCCGTGTGCCATAAAAAGAGCCCACAGGATTATCGAGTCACTTCCTGGCAGAGACTCCGGTCCATATACCAACTCTCAGGTATTGTATTGGAAATATTCATACATGCGGTACGGTATTGTGGAGTACATGCTCGAGCTGTGTGATGTTTTCACTTTTGGGGCATTACCTCATTATTAGTGCACCAACGTTCAAAAATCCCCGTTCGCCAAGATCAGTACTGTTGGTGTCATAGTCTTGTCCCACATTGATATATCTTTCCATTGCTCTGTTATGAACTCTTCTTACATGATCAGGGAATCAGAAGCTTGCGTGAATCAGTTGCATATGGGATCGCTGAAAGAGATGGTTTTCCATCAAGACCGGAAGAAATTTTTCTGACAGACGGAGCGAGTTCAGCCGTACTACAACACACTTCAGAACTCGATCACATCACATGTACATGATATTTGGTCTATATGTATATCGTAGACTTGACCGGCTTTTTTGTCTCTTCCTTCCAGATTAATTTGATTATGAAGATACTCATTGGATCCGAGGAAGATGCCATCTTATGCCCTTTACCTGAATATCCATTATTTTCGGCTTCCATTATACTTAACTAGTCGTCAACCCGTGCACCTGCACGGGCTAGCTGTTTTGAGGAACAAATGTGTATTAATAACAAATCAGCAGCATTGTGTGTATGTGAAGTATAACATGGTGCTTCCAAGGTAGTTGAAACAATTCAAAAATATTTCAGCTAATTATATATGTTGTGTTTTATTCTGGGCCACAACAAATTATGAAGCACTTATCTATTTATTTCTTGGTTTTCCGCTTACACTGCAAGTAGTGGAAAGGAATTCTTGTTTGTTGTTCCTTGAAAAATAAGTTATAGTTTCATGTGACGAAATGAAATTGATACTATCAAAATATTAATGAAAATAAAAAATATGGCATGCATTATCTTAACGGTGGTCTAAATGATCATAAGGACAACTCAACCTTGAGTGTCAATTGATCTGCATATCTTAAACACTGACCCAACTGTCGGAATGCATATATGCAAGATTTCTGTATGAGATGGACTCACTAACTGATTTCATATGATAACTCGAACTTCGGATGGGACTTTAATTCTCGTAGATTTAATGATATAAATATAGTTTGTGCTTTCTTCAAACTTGTTCACATACCGGGAAGATCACGTGTTAAGAGACTGGAGTAGCAACATAATGTAAACTCTCATTGTATAAAATATATAATTAGTTTTCAGAAATAATGAATATGCTATACTAAATAACATGTTGATCCATTGGAGGAACAACCTAATATATGACGTTGGGATATAACACCTAGGGATAAAAGATGGAATCTCATTCTCTCAAATAGGTGTTTTAACAAACATATGGTTGCCTAGTGTCTTAACAAATCCGCAACTTCTATGCCACTTAATTTCTAGTGATTGCAATAAAAAAGAATTACCATGACCCAGAATGCCAGTGTGATCTACTATTTTATTTAAAATTGTTGTCCATTAAATGAATTTAGTGGGGGAGAGGGTGGAAAGTCATTTGTGATCCCGAACTCAAGTGTTCCCTTGGTTTAAAAAGATTCCAAAAAATGTTTAGAAGTTTTAAAAAAAATTCCGTAAACAAATCTAAATGTACTACATGATGTAGAATACAAACTTGCATAATCACAACCTGAAATTCTATATGTTATGGGCTACATAAAAATGACAAAATCAAAGCAGATTTGAAACACTATACTCATATCTGTACATTTTGTCATTTTTGTGTAGCTCAAAATAGAATGTATTTTAAATTTAAATTTTGCAAGTTTGTGGAATATATCATTGAGAACATCCGTGATTGTTTTAACATTTTTCTGAAATTTTGAAATATGACTTTTGATTAAAATTTTAAATGCCGGGAGCATTGGAGCTCAGGAGCAAGAAATCCATACTCGGGAGAGGGAGAATATAAATGTCAACTAATGAGAATCAGCTATACAGCCAGCCACAGTAATTCCGATATAATCATGAGAGCACACCAAAGTGCCGCCGGCGCTACTGGAGCAAGGATCAGAAGGCCTCGAAATATTTTGACGTTAATTGTGGAGGGTAGTCCTCCCTACATTAGACTGTGATGTTGGCATCTCCCCCAGTCTTACTTGTAGGGAGGGAGACAGGGGAAGACAGCAGCCCTAACAGCAACATATATCGATCCGTTCTTTTTTAGTACCAAAACAGTAGATGCCAGATAATTTGCACACCTCAATCGACTAAATACATACAATTGGAATGACCTTGTAGCAAACTGATAGTTGCCAAAAAAAAAATAGCCTATACGGACTGACATGACTATGTCCCCTTTCATGGTAAACAAACATGGAAAAGAGCTTTCTTCTACCACCGAACCATATATAATTTAGAACTCACACAGTACCCTTCCCCATTGAATATAAACTTCAGATATCACAAACCAACACAATGTAGTACAGGAATTATTACAAAGTATGATTAGGCCAAGAAAAGAGAGAAAGCAAGAAGTACCTGAACGATTCTACAGGAGTAAGGAGAATTTTCCATATAATAATAGCTACTCCGTATTTGCTTACTGCAGGCATCTATACTGACATCCGTATTCTAGAAAAACTGGACCTCTCATGGGGCAACTTCGCCATGGCCTCTTTGACATCCGGTAAAAAAATATCTGGTTTTTGCCGCCGGCGCAGATGAATATTTCTTCCATCCAGCGACGCGCCGCCGGCTGCTAGCTCTACTTTGCGGTAATGCTTAGGCTGGTTAAGGCGACGGAGATGAATAGATGATATATCAGAAAAAAATCGCAACAGTCCCCCATGGACTGACCTCTATAGCAACGTTGTGTCTTTCAAATTGCCATCGCTACATTGTCTTCTCTGCTAGGCTCCAACATTAATCATCATAATATTTGATCCAACCAATAAGAGAGTTAGATTGCTCTGTGATCTTGAAATCTTAAGAGATTAAAAGATTGCACTGGAACGATTCGTGAGAGTATGAGAACAAAATCTGCAGTAGTTCCCCGTGGCCGACCTTGCGATACTATCTCTTTCAAACTGCCTTCGGTACATCGTATCCTCCACTGCACCCTAACATCAATCCTCGAGAGAATTTGATCAACCAATAAGAGAATGGATCCGTGATCTTGAAATCTGAAAAATTGAAAGGTTGCATAGGGATGATTCGTTAGAACTTTGATTGGATCGTAGCCTTCTTTCGGATATGCAACATAGGATAGGAGTATCAATCAATTGAGTAAAGGAAGTTGAGGAATTTATGGAGAGGGGACATGATACGGTTGAGGATCTGGGAGAAACTTTATTGGACACGCTGCGGGATTGTTTTTAACGGAGGAGAGTCCGATCTTTTCGTGAGAGAGTAACGACCATACACATGCGGAAAGTACGATGTACATCCAACGGCCAGACGTACTTAAAAAACGGATCCGATGGTTAATTTGTCAGTTTTCTGAGGATTAACGTGGAGCCTCGTATGGTGCATCCAATTAGTAAATATAAGATATAAGATGGTGGAACCATGGTATGTGCTAGCTTTTTGGAATTACGAAGCTACATTTGCAATTTATCGAAGATTTTTTTTATATGAGTTATTGGAGATGTAATCTTGGTATGTATACGGTATGGTGTAGTACACCAACAGTATACATACCCCACCTGTAATAGCCACGTTGAGGGGCTTTTCCTCACCCATATAACACGTAACCGGTGCCCCTCTAGGGATTACACCGTTCCACCCAAACATCGTATTAGCCAACATGGTATCAGGCCTTCTTCTTCCTGTACGCTAGCTGCCGCCGCCGCCGTTGTGGCCTTTCGCCGCTCCTACCGCCGGTTCCTCCCTACACCTTCAACATCTCTCATTCTCCAGGACCTCCAACATCCTCTCCCGATCCCATTCCCAATACTTGTTTACCCTACAACTATACAATTCCTAGACACCCGAAAACCCTAGATTCGTTTACAGGACCTCTGGCCGATCGCATCTGATCGCCTCGCTACACTCTCGTCGCCTCCCTTGCGACCACGACCCCGTTCTGCTCGATGGCTTCTTCTTCGACTCCGCCCGCTCCTGCCTCCATCGGATCTCCACCTTCGATCAAGCTCACGCGGGAAAATTTTATGTACTGGCAGACTCAAGCCCTACCCACCCTTCGGGGTGCGCGTGTTATGGGCTTACTTGAGGGAACCGATCGCTGCCCGTCGGAATTCCTCGAGGTCGAGGATGAGAATCACAAGAAGGTGACTGTTGTCAATCCGGCGTATGACGCGTGGATCACCAAGGACCAACTCGTGGTGAGCTTCCTCGTCAACTCACTCGCCGAGGATGTCCTTCCGCATGTCTTCGGGCTCTCTACTGCGGCTACGGTGTGGCGTGCACTCAATGACCTCTACTCCGCGCAATCCAAATCTCGTGTGTCCACCATCCGCGGTGCACTTACGAACACGAAGAAAGGAGACATGTCTGCTCAGGATTACATCACAAAAATGCGTGGCTTCGCCTCTCAGCTTGCTGCAGCCGGGAAAGCAGTAGATGACGATGAACTTAAAGACTATATTATGAATGGTCTCGACGGCTCCTTCAACAACTTGGTTGCTGCCATAAATGATGTTCCTTCGACGTCCCTCAATGACATGTGCTCGCAGATTTTGTCCTGTGAAACCCGTGGAAATATGCTCCAAAACACCGGCCAAAACGCCTCTGGTTCTTTTGTTTCTTCAGTCAACATTGCTGCTCGACATCCGCATCAGCACGGTAGCGGGTCTGCTCGTCCTCAGCCCGCACCCCCCCTCTATCCAACTCCACCGATGCCATATAGCCCACATCCGATGCCCTACACTCCACCACACCACGCATATGCCTTGCCACCTCCACCATACACACCACCACCTTACAATCCCCCATACCAACCACATCCATACCCGCAGCCCTACAACACCTACCAGCCTATCCGCCCCCATATCCACCACCGGCCTATCATATGCCGCAACCACCATACCGCCCTCCTCGTCCCCAACAACCCCCACAACCGCAACAGCCCCGCAATGATCAGCAGCGCCCCCAAGGGCGTCGTCAGAAGGGGGCAAAAAGGATCGTGTGGCATCCCCGTGGCAGGAGGGAGTGTACTGTCAAATCTGCAAAAAGGAGGGACACTCCGCAGGTGACTGTTGGTGGCGATATGGCGATGATGATGAACCACCACCACCACCTAAGGAGCCCAAAGGTGCCTATGGAGTAGACACCAACTGGTATGTTGATACAGGAGCAACAAATCACGTTACTGGTCAACTCAACAAGCCCACTGTCCAGGAAAACTACCAAGGTCGTGATCAAATCCACAATGCCGGTGGACAAGGTATGAACATTACACATGTTGGTCATTCTGTTTTGCACACCCCTAATAGCTCTCTACAACTTCGTAATTCTGCATGTTCCTGAGGCCTCCAAAAATTTAGTTTCTACTCATCATCTTACACTAGATAACAATACTTTCATGGAAATTCACCCGTTCTTTTTCTTGATAAAGGATCAGGTCACGAAGCAAATCGTGTATAAAGGTCCCTGTCATGGTGGCTTGTATCCCCTCGTTCCTGTCTCGGAGTCATCCAAGCATGCTCTCGCCACCATCAAACCTTCATCCTCTACATGGCATCGTCGTCTAGGACACCCCTCATCATTTATAGTTCAGCAGGTTCTTAGAAAAAATAAACTTTCATATTCCCCAGAAATACATCCTTACATATGTGATCCATGTCAACAGGCTAAGAGACATCAGCTACCCTATTCAGTCTCCACTAGTGTTTCCACTGTTCCATTGGAACATATATTTTCTGATGTATGGGGTCCAGCTCCTCTTTCTGTAGGCAAACATGCATATTATGTAAGCTTCATCGATGATTTCAGTAAATTTTCATGGATTTATTTGCTTAAGAAACGCTCTGAAGTTTTTCAAGTTTTTCTTGATTTTCAACAATATGTTGAGCGTCAGTTTGGTCGTAAAATTCTCACTATGCAAACTGACTGGGATGGTGAGTATGAAAAACTAAATAGTTTCTTTCAACGTGTTGGCATTGTTCATCATGTTTCATGTCCACACGCTCACCGGCAAAATGGTTCAGCTGAGCGCAAACATCGCCACATTGTTGAAGTTGGTCTTGCCTTGCTTGCCAATGCTTCTATGCCACTAAAATTCTGGGATGATGCCTTTATTACAGCCACCTTTCTTATTAACATGCTTCCCTCAAAAGTTTTAAATTTTGAGACACCCACTGAACGACTCCTTCAAGTTACACCCAATTATGATTCTCTTCGTGTTTTTGGTTGTGCGTGTTGGCCAAATCTTCGTCCATATAATAAACACAAACTTTCTTTTCGATCTAAGAAGTGTGTTTTTCTGGGGTATAGTCCTCGTCACAAAGGAGTCAAATGTCTAGATCCAGATACAGGTCGTGTTTACATTTCTCGTGATGTTGTCTTTGACGAGAATGTATTTCCTTTTGCTTCATTGAATCCAAACGCGGGTCGTCGTCTTCGTGAAGAAATCATGCTTCTTCCTTTTGATGACCCCCTCCTCGGTATCACGTGATAGGGGTGTGCATTCTAATGACAATTATGTGCATATTGTTCCTATTGTTCAACCTCCACAGGAACCTACTACCGAGCCTTCTACAGATTCAGCGCAGCAATCGGAATCAATTTCTGATGAAAATGGTGACAGCAATGCCTCTGAAAGTGTTTCTGCAGCACACAGCCGACCAGGTGCTGTCAGCACCGATCCTCAGCACGATTCGTCCAGCGAATCCGCCTCGGATCGCGCCCCTGACGGCGTCAGCCCCGCAGGCTCCCGTCCGCACCAACGCGCACCCGCCACGTCGCCGACACGCGCGCCCACATCCCCCCGCGCGGACTCTTCAACGCCTCCGTCACGCGCGGGCTCCGCTGGTGAGCTGTCCCCGTCTCGGGAACTGCTGCTGCGGTCTCCGCCCCAGTACGCGCCTGACAGGTCGCCGACAACACCCCCTACACCGGACTTCGCGCCCGACAGCTCCAGCCAGGCTGCAGGCGAATCCTACACTGATTCCGGTGCGGATCGCTGCACCAATCCCTGCGTGGATACAGGTGCCTCTGGATCTTCTGTGCAGCCCCCCGCTGCACAGCCTCCTACTATTGGAGTTCAAACACGACTACAAAAAGGTATTCGCCAACCGAAAAAATTTACTGATGGTACAATCCGGTATGCTCTTCTCACATCTACAGGAGAACCCAAGAATCTTACTGAGGCACTAAAAAATGAAAATTGGAGAGATGCTATGCAAACCGAGTACGATGCTCTTCGTGCAAATAACACTTGGCATCTTGTTCCTCCAAATACTCACAGGAATGTTATTGACTGCAAATGGGTTTATCGTATTAAAAGGAATGCTGATGGAACAATTGACAGGTATAAAGCACGCCTAGTTGCTAAAGAGTTCAAGCAACGGTATGGTATTGACTATGAAGATACATTCAGTCCTGTTGTTAAAATTGCCACTATCAGACTTGTGCTCTCTATTTCTGTTTCTCGAGGATGGAGTTTACGGCAGCTAGATGTAAAGAACGCGTTTCTTCATGGTGTTCTGGAAGAAGATGTTTACATGAAACAACCACCTGGTTTTGAGTCTTCCGCTACTCCAAACTTTATATGCAAACTTGATAAAGCTCTATATGGTTTGAAACAGGCTCCTCGAGCATGGTACTCTCGTCTCAGTACAAAACTTCAGCAACTGGGGTTCAAACCTTCCAAGGCAGATACTTCCTTATTTCTTTATGATCAGTCAGGTATCTCTATGTTTATCCTTATTTATGTGGATGATATTATTGTGACGAGTTCATCCAACCAAGCCATTCAAGTTATTCTTCATCACTTGAGTTCTGAGTTTGCTCTTAAGGATTTAGGAGATCTTCATTATTTTCTTGGTATGGAAGTTCATAAGCAGACTGATGGACTGCTCTTAAATCAGGAAAAGTATGCAAATGATTTATTAGCCAAAGTGGGTATGAGCTCGTGTACTTCATGTCCGACCCCTCTCTCTACTACAAAATCGTTGGCCTTGAATGCTGGCTCTCCTCTTGGCCCTGATGATACAGCCAATTACAAAAGCAGTGTAGGAGGACTTCAGTATCTCACTCTGACACGTCCTGATCTCTCTTTTTCGGTTAATAAGGTATGCCAATATCTTCATGCTCCTACAACAACACATTTGTCAGCTGTTAAAAGGATTCTCAGATACATTCATGGCACACGCTCAGTAGGACTCACCTTTCAGAAGTCCTCTTCGACTCTTCTTAGTGCTTTTTCAGATGCTGACTGGGCAGGTGACTTAGATGACAGACGCTCTACTGGTGGTTTTGCTATATTTTTTGGTCCCAACCTTATCTCTTGGAGTGCCAGAAAACAGCCTACTGTCTCTCGTTCTATTACTGAGGCTGAGTATAAAGCACTTGCTAATGCTACTGCAGAACTTATTTGGGTTGAAGCTCTAGTTCGAGAGCTTGGTGTCAGTCTCAAGGAGAAACCATGTCTTTGGTGTGATAATCTGGGTGCCACCTATCTATCTGCTAATCCAGTGTTTCATGCTCGCACTAAGCATATTGAGATTGATTTCTTTTTTGTTCGAGAGCGTGTTGCTAGCAAGCAACTTGACATCAGGTTTATCTCTAGCAATGATCAGATAGCAGATGGTTTTACCAAAACATTATGTACAAAAAAGCTAGATGAATTTAAACGTAATCTAAACTTGTCCCAGGTTTAGATTAAGGGGGAGTATTGGAGATGTAATCTTGGTATGTATACGGTATGGTGTAGTACACCAACCGTATACATACCCCACCTGTAATAGCCACGTTGAGGGGCTTTTCCTCACCCATATAACACGTAACCGGTGCCCCTCTGGGGATTACACCGTTCCACCCAAACATCGTATTAGCCAACATGAGTAACTTACATTTGCATCGCGTCACAAACCTAGAATCAGATGGCGGACTTATTTCTCAAAAATATGTAAAATGACAATGTATGAAAGGACTTCTCATTTTATTACATGAACGAAAATTCCAAATTACTGAATTGAGATTTTAGGTACCATATAACCTTAGTGAGGATGGTGATTGGGGGCTTGAGATTTTCGAAGTAAAGAGATGTTTAGAGGAGGCCCGTATATTCGGTTTGACTGTTCGAGCCATAGTGGTTATAAATCCTGGAAATCCTACTGGACAGGTATGTAACATATATGTATAGATAGTAAATGTTTACATGGAAAAATATACACCTGAAATTCTAAATGATATGTTGTAGTGGTTTTTTTTTAATCATAGATCATTATCAGGAAATCTCCAATGTTTCATGTCAACATTTGCAAAGCATCGTTGTAGGTATTGTCAGTCACCAGCCAGGAGGAGATAGTGGAATTATGTAGGAAAGAAGGTCTAGTTATACTTGCTGACGAGGTATGCCCTTTCTAAATGGAAATATATGATGTTTATAACGTAAATTGCACTTGGTAAAGCACGCTAGAAAGAAAGCTTGGTTATTGCTAATAATTATTATCTTGCAGCATAATTGTGTAATTTATATTTATAGGTGTACCAAGATAATGTCTATGTGGATGATAAGAAGTTCAATTCTTTTAAGAAAGTTGCCAGATCACTTGGGTACGACGAGAATGATATCTCTATAGTATCATACCATTCCGTTTCAATGGGTAAATCCTCGTACAAAAAAAGTTGTTCATATTGTGTAAAAAACCTCGTACAAAAAAACGCATGGGTTAAAATTCTATGGCTATTGTCTTACAATTTTGAATATTGCAGGGTACTATGGAGAATGTGGCAGAAGGGGAGGCTACATGGAGATATGTGGTTTTGGGGAAGATGTGATGGGCGAGATTCGCAAGGTGGCTTCCGTGACTCTTTGCCCCAACATAGGTGGCCAAATTCTTACCAGCCTAGTTATGGATCCACCTAAGGTCCGATTTACCAGTCCAGTTTTCATTTGAGTTTGTTTTATTTAATAGATTTTCATTTTTTTTTAAACCATCGTTCTAGAACTAACATCGTTTCCATGAAATTAACATGTAATTATGCCCCCAAAATATGTATTCCCATTTCCTTCAGGTAATGTTTCCTTGTATGACTACCGCATGTCTTGATTATTAGGTTGTCCAATGGGTCCTCCACGAAATTTTTCGTTGACCTAGCATGGGAATATTTATAGGAAAATTTTACTCTGCAAATAATAGCTCCAATTGATCACAATAATATATTTGTTAGGATGCGAATAATTATAGCGAAGATAGGAATTTTATGGAGCTTTCAAGAGACCTGCGTTCTTGCTATATTAAGTTTACCTCTATCCACTACTATCTCAATTTTCTCACAAACCGAAAGGACCCGAGTTTCATGAAACCAGTTACGACATGCAATCTTATTATGCTCACATTTATATTTGTAGAATGGAGAAGAGTCTTTTGAAAAAATTTGGGCTGAAAAAGAAAGCATTCATGCATCTTTGATCAAGCGTGACAAGGTATGCTCCTAGATTGGCAAAATCACAAGGTCTTGTTCTAATTCTGTCGTGGTTGGATGAAATTGAAGCAAACCAAGCTGTTTCATATCCTCAAACATTGTGGTTTGGCTTCTCTGTTTATTACAGACCTTGGAGAACACATTCAGCAGCCTGGAGGGCGTGACCTGCAACAAAATAGAAGGTTCAATCTACCTTTTTCCCAGGATCCGCCTCCCTTCAGCAGCGATCAAAGCTGCCAAGGCCGACGGCGTCTCCCCAGACATATTCTATGCGTGCCACCTTCTCAATGATGCAGGGATCGCCGTCGTCCCTGGCTCTGGATTCCACCCGGTGAGTCTTCATATTTGTAAATGGAAGTCAATGTACGATACAAATTCGCTCTAGTGCATATCGTTTTATTAACCTGATAATCCGGCGTGGTTGACTTTTGCATTCCTCTTATCGCGGATTTCACCGGACACCACAAGATCTCTAGACGCAGCGGGGTCGCTGGGGCATGCCACATCCGGTGTGCCATCCTCCCTGGCGAGGATAAGATTGACGCAATGGTCCCACGCCTCAAGGCCTTCCATGAATCCTTCATGAACGAGTTCCGCGAGATAAACTGATGGAGATCGAACCTGCTGCCGCCCGACATACGCATTAGCCATTGGCCAAATGCCTGAGCTCTGGCAGTGCAATTCAACACTTGCATAAAAATTCTCGTAGAATCGAGAATGATGTTATACTCCTGGTTTATTGTAACTTGAAACTTGCTCCATTCCGGACATGTTACCACACGGTGGTATTTTATCTTCCTGTATGCCAAGTTTGTGTTGTAGGATAGTACTCTGTCTGCTTTGTATCTATGCAAACTGGTATATGTTTGTTGCTGTAGCATACAAAGACATTTTTCTCTTCTAGTAAGACCTTGAGAAAATGGCAGTTCGCCAGGGGTTAGGCATGATTAGCCTCCCCCTTACCCCACTATAGGAGAGTGTAGAAACGCCGACGGCCTCATTCCCATCGGGGAAAGGCCAATCCCCATCAGCGTATGCATAGGCCGACGGCCCCCGTCAGACTTTTGGTCCGTCGGCGTAGAGTCCCAGCCGTCGATGTATGCATCCCACCGGCGTAAACTGGGATACACGGACGGAGTTGTCATCGGCGTATAGGTAGGCAAAAAAAAAAATTCAAAAAAAAACCACATAATAAAACTATGGTCACATTTATCTCTAACTTTAACCATTTTTTTATTTTAATCTAAATTACTCGCTTCTATTAACACTTCCCGATCGGTCACCCATCATGAGATTCCTCCAGCCCTAGCACGCTTAACTTCGTAGTTCATTCCCTGTGAGCTATCTAGAAACAACGGGTGTGTTGGTGACAATATTATCCAATCAATCATGTTAACCCTTGGACCATCATGTCATACTCTTTCATTTTGTGAATTCAAACAATTATTTAAATAAAAAATAATAACTAATAATAAACTTGAATTAAAATAATCTTGAATTTAAATAATAATTAACATTTTTGCCTTTTCTATTTAATATTGAATAATTTATATCTATAAATCTATAAATCGAGATTTGACAAATAATATGTCTATATCGATTAGAAAGATGAGAGAAATTCAAATATGGCATTCATATAATATTTTCCATCATATATAAGCATTTTTTCCTTTTCATTGTAAACAAAAAATCTATTTTCTATTTTTCTTGTGAAAAATGGTCAAATTTGACTTTTTTCCTCAAACCGGCTTAGAAAATTTGAAAAAATTCAAAATAACTCAAAATGATGCAAGAACCTCGCCTGGTGTCATTATATATGTCCTAGTATACACCAACAATAATAAACCCTGAATACGACAGTTGTGTTGAAAATGTGTTCTCAAAAATAAGCAATCTCCTCAAGCATTTTAGGGTTTCGGGCCAAATGACGGGTGTTATGGTCAAATCCATGACATAGTTTGTTTAAATGTCCCCATATTCCACAAAACATGCATCTTGGAAGCACAGACAATGTTGACAAAGGAAGATTTCCTTTTCATTGAATAAAAAAACCATTTTCTATTTTTTGAGTGTAAAAAATGAGGTTTTTTGTGAAGGACCCACCACAAATATGTTGCAAAACTTGAGAGCTACAGTTTTTGAAAATACTATACAATATTATATGCACAAATAACCAATTTGTTTCATATGCAAAGGTTTCCATCCACCTCTTTTGAAAAACACAAGTTTATGTCGATTCCGTTGGAAACTGGTAAAATTTGAACTACCGGTACCTCATAGTTTTCTCATGATTTTTCGTAAAAATAATTTTTAGGTACACAAATACCTATTTCATCATAGATATACCAAGAGTTTCTCAATATTCAACCCCTAGCTACAAACGGTCATGTTCGCCGTCTTGACTTTTTCCCCAAACCGGCTTAGAAACTTCCAATAAATTCAAAACAATCCAAAATGATGCAAGAACTTCGCGTGTGTCATTATATATGTCCTAGTATACACCAAAAATAATAAACTTGGAAGACGATAGTTGTGTTGAAAATGTGTTCACAAAAATAAGCTATTTTCTCCGAACATTCTAGGATTTCGGGCCAAATAACGGGTGTTATGGTCAAATCCATGGCATAATTTATTGAAATGTGACCATATTCCACACAAACATGAATCTTCTAAGCACGAAAAATGTTGTTGCAGTAAGTTTTCCTTTTCATTGAGTAGAAAAACCATTTTCTATTTTCCGAGTGTAAAAAATAGGGTTTTTTTTGAAGGACCTAGCACAAATATATTGCAAAACTTGAGAGCTACAATTTCTGAAAATACTAGACCATGTTATATGCACAAATAACCATTTGTTTCATATGAAAAGGTTTACATCCACCTCTTTTGAAAAACACAAGTTTCTGCCAATTCCGTTGGAAACTGGTCATGTTTGAACTACAGGTACCTCATAGTTTGCTCATGATTTTTGGCAAACATCATTTCTAGGTACACAACTACCTATTTCATCAGATATACACCAAGAGTTTCTCGATATTCAACCCCTAGCTACGAACGGTCATGTCCGCCGTCTTGAATTTTTCTTCAAACCGGCTTAGAAAATTCCAATCTATGATGAAATACCTATTTCTGTGCATGAGTACGGATGGATTAAATCCTTTTGGCAACCAGAGCAGCACCCATAGCACCTGGCCCGTGTTTGTATGTATATACAACCTACCCCCCTGGTTGTGCTTGAAGAGGAAGTACATACAGATGAGTATGCTTATTCAAGGGCCAAAACAACCAGGTAACGACATCAATCTGTATGGCCAGTTGTTGGAAGAGGAGCTAGCCACGTTATGGGACGAGCCAGCCAATACGTGGGACGCCTATGGAGAAACGTTTTTCCCAATGAGAGCCGCGCTCATCACGACGGTGCATGACTACCTCGGTTACGGATATGTCGCGGGGCAGGTGACGCACGGATTCTGTGCATGCGTTAGGTGCATGGATGACACTACGTATCTCCAGCTAGAGATAAACCCCGGGTCTTCGAAAACCGTGTTCTTGGGGCATCGAAGGTGGCTTCGCAAGGATGACCCGTGGAGAAAACGCAAAGATCTGTTCAACAATGAAGTTGAGATGCGAAGAGCCCCACGTCAAAGGAGCGGCGAGGAAATCGACGAGCTGTTGAAGAACTGGAAAGAGTGCCCTGCGCCGGGAAAGAAGCGAATGGCGCCGGCGCCGTTGGAGGGTGTATGGAAAACAAGTTCTGTTCTCTGGGACCTGAGGTACTGGAAGATTCTCCGCACACCCCACTGCCTTGACCTCATGCATATCACGAAAAACGTGTGCGAGAGTCTGCTTGGCACCCTGCTCAACATGCCGGAGAGGACCAAAGATGGGCCGAAAGCAAGGAACGACTTGAGATTATTGAATATCAGGGGCGAGCTCCACGGAGGAAAACCGGATGGTGATGACGATGACGATGACGATGTGTTAGATGGGACGGAAGGTCGCCGCAAGGGCAAAAAGGCCAAGAAGACGGAATATTACTGTCCCCCTTCGTGCTTCACGCTATGCGAGAAGGAGATCGACCAATTCTTCAAGTGCCTCCTTGGAGTCAAATTTCCTTACGGTTATGCGGGGAAGATAAGCAGATACCTAGACGTACCAAAGCAGAAGTTCAGCGGAATGAAGTCTCACGACTGTCACGTGATGATGACGCAGATACTTCCAGTTGCAATTCAAGGGATAATGGACAAGCACGTCCGCGAAACGCTGTTTGGACTCTGCAACTTTTTTGACGTCATCTCTCGAAAGTCGATTGGCGTGAAAAAACTCGCAAGGCTACAGGAAGAGATCGTGGTGATACTATGCGAGCTTGAGATATACTTCCCGCCAGCATTCTTTGACATTATGGTGGATCTCCTTGTCCATGTCGTGGATGATATCATCCAGCTCGGGCCGCCGTTTTTACACTCCATGATGGCGTTCGAAAGGATGAATGGTTCCATCAAAGGATACGTCCGCAACAGGGCCCGTCCAGACGCAAGCATTGCCAACGGCTTTCTGACAGAGGAGTGCATCTCTTTCTGCACGAATTTTCTAGACAAAGATGAGAACCCTGGTATGCCCGTAAACAGGCACTTTGGCAGGCTCGGTGGATGGGGACACCGCGAGGGCCAGCGCGAAATGAATGTCGACTTTCAGGGCCGACGCAACGACTTTGACAGAGCAAACCTAGTCGCGCTACAACATCTAACAGTGGTCGATCCTTGGTTGGAAAAGCACAAATTGCTAATCGCGAAGTATTACAGTGACCGGGGTCAACATAGGACCGAAGCAGAAATAATCAGAGAGCACAACATCCATTTCACACAGTGGTTCAGGGAGAAGATTATGACCGATCAACCGGAGACGCCTTATTCTGAAGAAGAAAAACTCATACTCACATTGTCACAAGGCCCCGCACATAACCTCATGACATATCAGGCATACGATATCAATGGTTACACATTTTACACGGCAAATAAGGACCGGAACTGCGAATACCAGAACTCGGGGGTAACGATGGAATCATTAACAGGTGACGTCAAGGAAAGATACTATGGTAGGATCGACGAGATATGGGAACTCGACTACTGCGGAGAGAAGGTGCCAATGTTCCGTGTCACATGGGCAAAGAGCGTCAGGAAAGAAGGACAATATTTCACCACCATGGTGATACCTGAAGCCAAACCCGGCACGAATGTCACCGCAAAAAATGAGCCATGGGTCTTGGCTAACAAAGTGGACCAATGCTTCTTCATTACTGACCCGACAAGGCCTAGCCATGTTGTCGTGCGGAGAGGCAAAAGAAACATCATCGGAATGGATGGAGTAGCCAACGAGCAAGACTTTGACCAGTACGGCGACCCGAAAATGGAAGATGACAATGACGATGGAACAAAATACACAACAAGAAGAAGCAGGACAACGCTACCTACGGGTCGCCCATTCCACCGAAGAAGTCACGGTGTTCCGGGACTGAATTACTCAACCGCGACAAAGAAGGGAAAGAAAATTGTAAAACGCTAGCTAGAGCTACAAGAATCATTATGTTGCCGTGTGTGTGCATGAATTCGACAAAATTAAGATGATGTAATAAGAATATTTGAGATTTTATGACATCTAAATTAATCAACACTTTATTTGAGATTTTTTGCATTTATATCGATTTTGCAAATTTCATTATATTTACATCTATGTTGATCTACTATAATTTGCTATGTATATATTTATTTATATATTGATTTATATTGAATCATTTTGTAAGAAATAAAAAATAAAAAAATTTGGGGGTGGACAGGAGTCGAACCCTGGTGGGAGGCTAGGCAGGAAGGGCACTAGCCACTGGGGTAAGTATCAGTTGTTGATACCTACCCACGCGCAGTTCTTTTATGTAGATACTACCGATAGGCGTGGCGCACCTCCATCTTGTGCGCCACAGTTAGCTTAGGCGCAACGCACTTTTCGTAGGTACGTCACGAATAGCTTAGGCGCGACGCACGGTTAGTTGGTGCGCCACGGTTACTTTAAGCGCGACGCACCTCCCCTCGGTGCGTCACCGCTATCCTCTTCTATAGCACGTATGGGGCCGTTCCCCTCTGCTTCTTCCTCTTCTCCAATCTCGATCTGAAAGAACCACCGTCGCCTCCATTCCCCTTCCACGACGCCGTGTGCAGCTGCCCAGCGCCCTAGCCCTAGCCACCGCTGCCCAGGGCCCTAGCCCTAGCCACCGCCGCCCAGCGCCCTAGCCCTAGCCACCGCTGCCCTCCCGCCCTAGCCACCGCACGCCCACCGCTGCCCTAGCCACCGCTGCCCAGCACCGTAGCCGCCCACCGCCCAGGAGGAGGGGAGTCGCGCCGCCGTCCACGACAAGGAGGAGGACGAGGAGCCGCGCCGCCATCCAGCTACAGGAGCGCCAAGGCCTCCGTCTTCCACGACGTCGTGTGCAGCTGCAGGCCTGCCAAGGACGACGGCTTCTTCCCCTTCCACCATGCCGTGTGCAGCTGCGTGAACGACTATAACGAGCCCTAGGTAAGACCCCTCCTCCTCCCCTCCCGCCATGTTCTTGTTCCTCCTTGCCCTGTTCTTGTTCCTGTTCTTGTACCTGCGTGAACAACGAAATGGAAGAAACCTGAAGCTTTTCGTGTGCATTGGCCCTAGGTGTGGGCTAGCTGTTCATGCCATCTGGATTTTAGACAGTGACCAGGCTAGATTTGTTGTGATATGGTAATATAAAACATCGTATGCCAATTTGTGGTGTGGGCATCGAGTTGCTGAATGATGCCAATAGAGTTAATCTTCAAACAATTTTTGTGTGCTCAGGAAGCGGTAGATACCATTTGTGATTTCATCTCTCGGTAGTAACAGAGCACACAAATTTTTGTGTCCGTCAGAATAGTAGGCCAAGTTGGTGTGGTATGTGCACCGCGACGAGGAGCAGAGCGCAGCCTTGTGTGTACTTGTACGACGAGTAACTCGCCTCAGCTGTTTTTTTGTTTGTTTTTTTTCTTTGGAAGCAAAAAAGCTAGGAGCTGGATTTGTTGTATGAGTACCATCTGCTTTGATTGTGAGTCTGTGAGCTGGTTTTGTGACGACGATGAGTAGTTAAGCTTTGTTGAAGTAGATGTAGAGAAATGAGGAGGAGCAGCTTGTGTAGTGGGAGCGGGACGAATTTCAGCCAGTGTAATGGGAGTAGGAATAATATCTTAACTATGTCCTGCTGATAATTAGGCGATCCTCGAGGCCAATCGGTGGGTCAAAATTAGATATGTGTATGGAGAGAAAACTAACTGTGCCTGTCACCATATAGTCACTTTCTGTTAATTGCATGTTGAGCTCTGTCAACCATATAGCTCTGCTCATACGTTACTTTTTGTTTGTTCTTGGTCGAATTAGTGGATCTTGTGTCCTCCTCGCTCCTGCTGCCGTTACTTGGTTTTTCTTCTTCTCTGGAGGTAGCAGGGACGTCTTGCTGGCATGTGAATTCCTGCAGCTTAATTTGCCTCCTACTTTTAATTGCTTAGAACATAACAGTGCACAGTAAGAAGACTGATTATTATTTAATAAGCATGCAAACATGTCATAACAGTGCACGGTAAGTTAGGAATGGCAAGTTGATCAGGCCTGCTACTTCAGTTCCTAGCTTGGCCTTGTGATGATTCCACTGGATCTGTGATTTCACTGGTTCCTGGTGGTTGGATTAACTTGTGGAGATTGATTTGTGGTGAAGGTTTTTGTTGTATGTGCTTGAGCTGTGTGCTTGAATCATGTTTTGGAAATCTTTCCGGCCATCGAGCCGTTTAAAACTTTGCAGGGAATTCAAATGAGTTGCCCATTTTCGCCGAAATGTTGATTAATTTCCGTTTCGGCGAGAATCGGGCACTCTAGTGTTAGAAAATTAGCAAAGGTCATGCCGAAATTTTCCCGTGAATTTAGGACTAAGCCGTTTTCCCGTGATCGAGTAGTATGTCGATTTTTTGTTTCCTTTAGATTAACCAATAATTTCCCCCTTCAGAACATGGCACACGACGACGAGGCCGGCGGTTCTAAACCGTTCTGGCAAATCACCGACGAAGAAGATGAGCAATACGACCCGACGGCGGATGCCTGGGCTGACGCGGACACTAGCGGTGGCAAGGAGGATGACGCCACGACTAGTGGCGCCGGTGATACCACTAGTGGCGCCGCCGGCGGAAATGACACCACTGATGCCGGCGGTCAGACAGATGGTGGTAGCAAAGCCAAGAAGAATAGGAAACGGAAAAGTAACATTCTCCGCACCTACCGTGAAGAGATCACGGAAATTGATAGCTTTGGGTATCCAATCGCGCTCGAGGCGGTGGTCAAAGGATTCGGCAACCAGATTGGTTGCATTGTCCGGGACACTGTCAGGATCTTAACCGATGATCTAAGGAAAAAAGAGAATGAACATTATCGGGTTCTTCTCTTTAGAAAGCTGCACGGACGATACTTGTACCCGCATCCGCCAGACGAGCCGTTTAAGTATAATAACGACAATCTGGCGGGAAATATAGTCAACCACTGCGCCATTGGTAAGATGAACACCGCCTTGGCCAACTGGAAACACCGGGTGAAGGTTAAGGTCTTGGACCCCGAAAATAGCCTGCAGGATGTTTTAGCGAGTGAGCCGAGAATCACCGAAAATGAACTCCGGGACTTCAAGGTACTTTGCCAGAGCGAAGTCGCCAAGGCTAACGCTGATTGGGGGCAGAGGATGCGGAAGTTGAACATTGGTTCCCACAAACTGGGATGCGGCGGTTACAGAGCGGCGATTCCCAATTGGGAGAAGGAGGACGCCAAACGTGCAGAACAGGGCATCCCTGACCCTCTCGCAAAGTACTCGCCGCGGACGAAAAACTTCATCAGGGCCCGGTTTACATATGACCCGGTAGCTAATGAGTATACTACCGATGATGAGAAGGTGAAGACGTTGTATGACAACTTGGTAAGTAAATACACCACCCTAGTTAGTTTGCTCTCGACGATCTAGTCGATTGCATTATAGTGTACTGGTGGAATTCTAAACGGTTCACGCTAATTGTGCAGAACTTAGAAATCGAAAGTGGTGGAACCTCGTCATCCATGCCGATGCTGCACGGCCCGTGGGACGACAGTTTAAATAGGGCGGTGAACGTGACGCAGGGGAAGGAAAAGCACAAAAGGCAGTCAGGTGGCCGAGTTTGTGGCCTGGGCACGACGGCGAAGCTCAGAGAGTACTTCAAGGAGCCCAGGGAGGCGAGAAGGAATAGAAAGAGGACCATCGAAGATATCCAACTTGACGAAGCCCGCGATCGCGAGATTGCAGACCTCAAGGCCAAAGTTGCCGATATTCCTAATATTGTCAAAACAGCTTTGGCAGAACAAATGGGCAGCGTTTTGCCTACCATCTACGATGTGGTTACTCGATGGAATGAAGGAGGTCGAGTCTCGCCGGCCAACGCCACGATGGCGGACCCACTTGTGACTCCGCCCGCCTACACCACGGCGCCGATAGTGACTCCGCCCGCCTCTACCCGCCTGACCATCCGTTGCACGCCCACAGTGGGCGGTCCTCCGCCGAATGAAGAGCGTACCCGCCTGACCATCCGTTGCCTGGCCATCAGTTCCACGCCCGCCGCCGGTTCTCCCTCACCATTGAACAGTAGCACGCCCGCCGTCGTCGTTGGCCCCTCGCCACTAGAGGAGCTCGACGCCCTCGCCAGCCAGGTAAATAGTTAAGCGTTGGAGCGTCGATCTTCCTTTGCCTTAGACTGGCCTCTCTGACGCCCTGCATGTTTTCCGCAGAACGACGACGTTCCATGCACTCTCTTACACACAGTGGACGGCGTGTTGAAGGATGTTGCTGTGGGTATGATCGTTCAACCGTCAACCCGCAGGTTCCACAACAGGCCGATGCGCGAAGACGTATATAGAGTTCGAGTGCTTCGGGTGCTGGCGGGCTACGACGACTTGTTGCCTCCCATTCAACCCTACCAAGAAGAAGATGACCCCGATACCCTGACGCTGCTCCAGTGCATGCCTTGGAACATGGAATGGCCGAAGAGCCAGATTCGCCTGGGGAAGAGGGGCGCCACCCCGCGGACATCGCCTCTAGAACTACCGGCGCGAGGCACCACCTCGAAGAGAACCCCTCTAGAAGCTCCGGAGCGGAGCCATGGCAAGACCGTCGCCGCGCCGTCGCCTACCCGTGACATGGAGATGGCACAAGACCAGGAGAATGACGTTGATCTTGATGCCATGGATTTCATCGCTGATGACTTTGATGGCGGAGATTACGTTGCTCCTCCTCCAGAAGAACCCTACCATAGCACGGAGGCTCGTGGTGAGGCTCCTCCTGCGGATAAATCCAATTGCAAGCGTCTCTTCGGTTCTTAGGAAGACACGCCTCCAGATGTCGGCCCCTGCACCGAGACTCAGAAAAGTGCGAAGGGTGGAGTTATTTTCAGCCCTAGCACAATCCGTAAGGCGGCTAATGAGGAGATTGAGAAGGAGATCATTCCGAAAGCGCCGAAGCCGCGGAAAAGAGGACCTAGATCCAAGGCCGCAAAGTCCGCGAGCCAACCTGCTAAGATGCCGCTCCGTGTTCAGGACGGCCCACCTACATCTAAGCATACGAAGATGCATGTGATTGGTCAGCCTATGCTTAGCCAGAGCAAGCTCAAGGCCGCAAGTGGGGATATGCGGAGTTTGCATGACAACATTCTCTTTCTTGAATCGCGCCTTCTTGAATCCAAGGATCCATCATACCCGGTTTTCATTGCCATGGTGCCAAAGGACTTGGGCTTCGTCGAGTCAACCGGCGCGGATAGGATAGTACTGCGGTTTTCGGACATCTTCGATATGTTCCATAGCAATCCGCTGCACTACTCCATGATCCGCCTATACTCGCTCAGTCTGGCGGTGCAAGTCATCAGGGATAATACACCGGGCATCGCGATAGCGGACCCCTTCTACATGCGCCACGACGTGTTGTGCGGCGTTGGGAACCAGGTAGTCGCGTCGACATATCTCCGGGACTTCATGCTAGCGAACCAGACCAAGGATTACATCCTCGTGCCTTACTTTGCCGGGTAAGTCAATATTATTAGCCGAATCGAAAGTGATTTTCTTTAGATTTTCATCGCTCCTTTCCAACACTTTGTTTGGATTGTTCCGCGCAGATATACACAATGCACACTCATCTGCATTTGTATCAGTCATTCGCATGCCACGTATCTCGACTCAGGGAGTGCGGTGAAGAAAGACTACTCCAACGTGAAGAAAGTTTTGGATAATGCTCTCACCGGCTACCACGCAAGGGGGGGGGGGGCAAAATCACTAGGGAGAAGGTCGTTCAGGGCGCTCGGGTGTTCACCCACACGATGACTTTCGCGTGCGTCAAGCAGCCGGCGGGCAGTAACCGAGACACCTACTATATCCTCCATCATATGCGGGCGTATGTACGGGATCAACAGTTCCTTACCCTGCCTAGTCAAGTCCAACAATGGGCCTCCCGCTTGTCGATGGTCGGCGATGACAAGGTTAGAGAAGAGATATATGATATCCAGAAGTGCTTTGCCACGAAAATCGTTCATGAAGTGGTGAACAAGAGTGGGACATTTTACTGCCGGTTCAACATGCCGAACCGCGACATAGATACGTACCTAGCAACTGCCTGTGACGACAGGCCCTTCATCACTCAGGAGGGCTGTCCCGTTGTAATCCCTGGGAGGATGAGTCAGAAGGAGTGAGAACTATTGTAAGGCTTGCTACATTTTCCGAAATTAGTCAAACTCAATCGTTAGGGTTATGAATCGTCCATCGTGTAACAGATGCTTTATTATGTTAATGCTTAATTATCTTTCTTTTCATTATTGCGGTCTTACTTGTGATGGTCGTTCGATCTTTTGAATAAGTAAATGCCGATGATTAAAAGAGTTGGTTCACACTCAGATGGCCTAGGCGGTCCGTTGCGCCTTGTGATTTTCACAAAGTTAGGATCTTGTGCATCCCACTTGGTGCAGCGGCACCGCCTACGGCCGCTTGTATGTGTCCACCCTAAATATGAGGCACACATCGTTACAGTTATGAATCGTCCATTCTGTAACTGATGCTCAATTATGTCAATGCTTGATTATCTTGCATTTTATTATTGCGGTCCTACTTGTGATGGTCGTTCGATCTTTTGAATAAGTAAATGCCGATGATTAAAAGAGTTGGTTCACACTCAGATGGCCCAGGTGGTCAGCTGCGCCTTGTGATTTTCACAAAGTTAGGATCTTGTGCATCCCACTTGGCGCAGCTGCGCCACTTCGGCCGCTTGTATGTGTCCACTCTAAATATGAGGCACACATCGTTACGGTTATGAATCGTCCATTCTGTAACTGATGCTCAATTATGTCAATGCTTGATTATCTTGCTTTTATATTATTCCGGTCCTATGTTCGTTCGATCTTTTGAATAAGTAAATGCCGATGATTAAAAGAGTTGGTTCACACTCAGATGGCCTAGGTGGTCCGTTGCGCCTTGTGATTTTCACAAAGTTAGGATCTTGTGCATCCCACTTGGCGCAGCGGCACCACCTACGGACGCTTGTATGTGTCCACCCTAAATATGAGGCACACATCGTTACGGTTATGAATCGTCCATTCGTAACTGATGCTCAATTATGTCAATGCTTGATTATATTGCTTTTATATTATTCCGGTCCTATGTTCGTTCGATCTTTTGTATAAATGCCGATGATTAAAAGAGTTGGTTCACACTCAGATGGCCTTTTATATTTTTCCACTTACTACTTATTGTAGACATGTTTAAAACTATTGTTTTTGCTTTTCTTTCTTGTCATTACAGATGCCGAGGTGCTACGTGGTGTTTAGAGGCAGGGTTCCAGGAGTCTACGATCACTGGGAAGACTGCTTCGAGCAGGTGAACAAGTTCAAAGTCCTACAAATCCTACAACACAAGAGTGGCGGCGGAAGCTAGGTGGTTCATCCATCTCGAGGAGGAACAAAATAAGAAGAAGAAGAACAACACGTGGATGAAGACCATCGCAGTCGCTCTTGTCGCCGTCGCCTCGCTCGTCATGCTATGGTTCCTAGTTAGATGATTAGGTTATCGGCGACTAGATAGGTCACTTGTCCCGATGATGAAGCATCATCGATCGATGTAATCGGTCCCGATGATTAACCGTATGATGTAGGTCTATTTGCCATGATAAACACTTTGTTGTATTCATAATCAACTGTTTGACGTAGCTATTCGGAATTCTAATTAAACAGTATGATCAACTATGATATATCATTTGTTAGTCAGAGAACTGTTTTGATACATTTTGTTTACTGATATTTTTCTGTATTTGAGCTGTGTATATACCTGTATAAATACGGTACCGCGTATTTCAAAAAAATACAGCACAGTATACCCGTGACGCACCAAAAAGGATACCCGTGACGCACCAGGGATGATAGCTGTGACGCGCAAAAGTTCATACCCGTGGCGCACCCAGTAACTTAGCCGTGGAGGCATTACTTAGCCGTGACGCACCAATATTCCTAGCCGTGGCGCACCTCCTTAGTTAGGCGTGACGTGCCTCCCGATATCCGCGGCGCACCGTGACGATGCGTCACGGGTATCAATAGGCGCGACACACCAGCTCGGTGCGTCACGGATAAACCAATAGGCGCGGCGTGATAGTCGTGACTCGCCCTGGTGCGTCACGGATAAGCGAATTGGTGCGTCACGGGTAAGCTTTTTCCTAGTAGTGATGTATTTTAAAAGTTAGGTTCAAATCATTCTCACAGATAGTCATTGCCAAAACAGTTCTTATGTCCAAAATAATAGTCTTAACTTGGATCTGCAAATTTTATATGGTTTAGATTTTATATGGTTGGTTCATGAATTTTATCAGATTTTATTTTGCATTTAGAAAAGGGGAACATGAATTAGTTTTATTTTTCTGAATATTTTGATATATTATTTGTAATTTTAAGATTTTAAAATGAATTAGTTTTATTTTTCTGAATATTTTGATATATTATTTGTATTTTTAAGATTTTAAAATGAATTAGTTTTATTTTTCTTAATATTTTGATATATTATTTGTATTTTTAAGATTTTAAAATGAATTAGTTTTATTTTTTTGAATATTTTGATATATTATTTGTATTTTTAAGATTTTAAAATGAATTAGTTTTATTTTTCTGAATATTTTTTAGAAATAATACAAATTAAAAAGTTAATGTTTATTTATTTATTCAAAATTATTAATTACATCATTACTTTTGTTTATTAAAAGATTTTTTTTAAATTCAGACAATAAAGAAATGTGGCATCGACCAACATGTTAATAGGATTGATATGATACTAGTATCTCATACATGCGTGCGAAACACTTGGATGCGGGACGGGATGGAACTCGGAAGTTAAGCGTGCTAGTGCTAGAGTAGTGGGAGGATGGGTGACTGAGCGGAAAGTTTGACCACGAGTAGAAATTTGACTAGAGATAATTGTAGTTAGACACTAAGCAAATAATAAAAATTCTGAAAAAAAAAGGAGTGAAAAATAATTAGAAACCTAAATGAATTAAAGAAATAACGAAATAGCATGTAGTCCCGGTTCGTGTGGCCAACCGGGACTAAACGTCCTCCGCCCCTGGCGCATGCCACCCGCCCACGTGGACGGGCCTTTAGCCGCGGTTCGTAAGAGGGGCGACTAAAGGGGGGGCCTTTAGTCGCGCCTATTTAGTCCTGGTTGCGCGGCCGGGATTAATGACCTTTGCGAACCGGGACTAAAGGCTTATTTTCTACCAGTGGTTGTTTGGTTTTGCATAGAATTTTCAGATGGAATCAAAGGATGTGACCCAATTCCAATTCCTGTTTAGATGTACGCACCATGGAATTCCAATTTGCCTGCAAACCTACACATTTGAAATAAACTAGTCGGTAAGCGCGCTCCGCCGCGCCGTCTTCACCACTTTTTTCCTATGTGTGATAGATGTGGTGGACCTGCGTGTGTTTCAGTCTTACAACTCTCCGTTGTACATACTTAGTATATTTTTTACAGCCGTCGCAGCCTCACTAACATAGTTGATGCTAGTGGTGGAATACATTACAAACAACGAAGCCACATTCAGTGAAGGTGTGAAGGAAAAAAAAGACACAAATAAGTTGCATGAAAACAGAGCATCAAAGTTAGTAAGACAATCCCCCTTTACCTTTGCATAATTGCACCAACACGATTTCAAGAGATCAAGAGGAAGGAAATAGCAGACCCAACTACAACATGAGTTTTCAATGGGATAAGGAAAGTAGGAAAATTATATTATGTATCCTGGTTCAAACATGAAAAAAGAAGATCAAGCATCAAATACTCTAATACTTTTTCTTAGAGGAAAGAACTCTACTAAGCTCAATACAATTACTAATTTGTGGAAACCAAGCAACGGAAAATGACATGACTCAAGATGCAAATACTTTATCGTTTACATGCTCCTCTACAAATATTTTTTTCATTACCGTTCTCAAGCAACTCAGCCTTAAAATTGGTCTTCAACTATGCCCCTAATCTAAACATAATAGAAAGATAGAAAAGTTTGGAACCTCGCAAAGATCTAGAACAAGGAAAATGCCAATAAAGCACCAATTAACCAAATCGAGGATAGATGTTTTGGAGGTTGGACTATACATGGCCAGTGGTCATTCTTCATGGGGCGTGGGCGTGTGGCTTCTTTAGCCATACCGATTCAGTGCTTCCCAGACCCAGGATTAGACGTCTATTAACCAAATATGTGGCATGCCCCACCCGTACATAATGTGACCATTTCCTTCTGTCAAACCAATAACCAGTCTGTTTTCCTGGTTTTCAAGCGCAACAACAACATAACACACACCTGTAAAAGCAACACTGAATGATCGAATTGAGTCAGCTTGAAAACATTTGCTACAAACAAATTTACAACTCAATATGATTTGCATAAAGCCAAGTGATTCGGAAGAACCACATGGCATGACTGGCCAAATGTACACCTCAATATGATTTGCATAAGTCTACACTTAGCTCATTTGAAACCAAACCAACCGGAAGCATGCCTCACACACATGAGCTGTACCTCCACGCTACTACTATTAGGCAAGATTTTACAAATGGGATAAACGCATGATCAACAAAGATTCCCTCGCTTATGGACGTCACATGATCAACACACATGGCATACAATTTGGAATAATTGCAAGATTCATAGGGGATTGTTCATCCCATTGCAAACACTATTGCATTCATTTTTTAATGGCTAAAGTTGAATATCCATATATACCAAGTGCAAAATCTGAAATTACATATGTTAGGAACCAACAAAGTCCGGTTTAATTTATTGGCTAAGAACAAAATGAGACCGTAAAACAGAAATTACAGATGGACTAAGCATAACTAACGAATTCCAAGAACATCAGCTGACAATAATTCTAGTACTAACAATTTGGAGCACAACAAACTATAAATGAGAGATCACACCTTTTTGTTGGTTCAAGAGAAAATTATAAGGTGAACTCTAAGTATTGTTTGGAGTTCTTTCTCATTGAGTCATTTTAGCATTTGACCGTGTGGTCATGCAATCTCAAGAGATAATCAAGCAGACCGGAAGATCTAGTAATTAAAAGAGATTTATCCCTGTAAAGATACTATAAAAAGTATCAATGAAGAGAAATAAGTATATGACGTCAAATTTATGCTATCTCAAGCCATAGGTTAATAATAGTATGCCTAGCGGGGGACAAAAACATGTCTTCTCAACTTTGAACTCGATAATACAATTTTGCAAAGAAGAGAGCACTAACGAGGTAAATGCATCCACGGTGCAATCAAAAAGAAATTAACCGAAGGAGGTGAGTAGGAACATCGCGCCAATGAAATTGGACACTGTTAATTGAAGGTGGTAGTGCATGGACAACGTAATCATGCTATTCAGATTTGCTAGGAAGCTAAACTCTCAAGAACATCTTGCAACCACAAACCCATGGTTTCAGCCGAGATCTGGCGGCGACATAGGCTACTGGACGTATAGGCAAGAGAAATCTGATGGCTCTCTTGCGCTCGCAACCATCGTGTCAAATCGATAAAAAAAACTACTGATGGCGTGCTGGGAAGCCGGGGAAGGACGTCTCTCGTGGTAGAGTTTGGCATTATTTAGGGTCAACATCACTTCCCTCGATGTGTCTGGCAATTATAAAGTTTCATTGATGCTCTCTGTTATATATATGATCCAGTAGTTCCTATAGTGATAAATTCTGTAAAAAAATGACTTGTTATGGAAAATAACATGTAAACCACCATTCCATAAACACGTAAGTTTTGAGGCTAAAGGGCGGCGTTAGGTAAGAATCATCCCATATTTTATTTTTACAGGAATAAAATAAATCAACACAGAAAACCGCAGGACTATATTGCGTAAATAATAAAATATAGATTGTCCATCACATAGGACAGGAGAAACCAAGTTAGTGATCCCAACTTCTAATGAATACGTGTAGGTTCATGTGTTTATCCCCCCCCCCCCCCCCCCACACACACACAATTGTAATGTTTATTCAGCTAGAACTTTGATCTGTAACCCATAAGGTACATCTGCTTTGAAAATTTCGAAGTTGAATATTGCACCTCGCCATCTACATGGATTAAGGGTGGACTGGTAAGACACACACACACATACTGCATTGTAATAAAATGTAAATTTGACACCAAAATGTAGAAGACCTCTTTCGGTGTAGAGCTTAATCAGATTATCTTTCATCCAAAAGGAGCTTGGAAACATAATAGTTGCTATCAGAAATAAATTCAAATTGATAGATGTAATAAAATATATTCGCAACATGTAAACCTTTGGAGTCAAGGCCATACCTTATATGGTGATAGCTGACAAAGGAGGCATGTCATGTTTAATATGTGATCCATCTTAATAATAGATGACACAGAAAACTGCAGAAGGGAAAGTCACCAAAACAAATTGGAGAAGGAAGAACACACACGCATGACGATACATCGAACTAACGACAGGCGCATGTCATGGAGCAGGGTTGAATGCAAGGTTGTGTTACACTGCTTCAGACCTGACCAATGAGTAACCGGGTATACATTAACTGAGCATAGGCAGACGAAATGTGTATGACCTACTGATTAATAAGATGAAAATAGTATCACTAACATCCTATGATTACTGACATTTCAGTTCTCACAAGATACTTGCAACTAATATTGAGTTAGAAACCTACCCTAACAACTTCAGAATTCATATGAAAACAGAAAAAAAAATCAGTTCAGAATTCAATTGTATTGAGAAAAAAGAATTAGTTAGTTTGTGTAATTACAGAAAATAAGAGGAAAAAAAAGAACCTCCAGTTTTGCAAAGAATCAGAAGTCAAAATAACTGTAAATATTTAAAGAAAACATGGGCTTCACACCTGACAGTTTCACCCATAATCCACATTGAAGGCTATAATGTTCTATCCAATTATACACCTGTTAACATCTCATAAAGAATATCCGAGTCGCATCTTGTTCGTCTCAGAAGGGACATCATAGAAGACAGTGGAGCACGTGTATAGAGAGAGGAAGGGAGGTGGCTGCGCTCGAAGTTACCCACCACCACCTGCTCAGCGTTCCGCACTTCCAGCACTATCCGTTCCCCGACGTCGCTATTGACATGGAAAGGGGAAGAAAGGGCGCTTGAGGAGACAGGGGAGAGACCAGGGGAGATAAGAGATGGACGCCATGGCCGTCATGTCGTTCCCCGTCACCTATTCATCACTGCGCCTCCGCCGGCAGGGAGGTGAGAAACGGGAGGCTAGGTTTACCATGTGAGGATAGAGGAGAGGAGGCGACGGAGAAAAACTCTGAGGTGGCCGGCGACTTACAGGCAAGGAGGTCTGGCCTGGAAGAAGATGCGTGGTGGAAGATCTCAGCTGAGCGACCGGCGGCCGGAAACCCTAGCACGGAGGGCTTGCGGAAGGAGGATAGACCGAGATGTGTGGGGTCTGGTCATATGGGGTGCGTTGGATTCGCACTCGCGGAAGAGAAGGCACACAGGCAAGGCAAGAACACAACGGCCGGCCAACAATCAGCGGTACATAACAGCAAAGCCCCACAGACAGCGACACAAAATCCGGCAGATGGCCTCAACGGAGCCGTAGACTAGGGAACTTACAGTTCTAACAAGTTTAGAAAACTAAAAAAAATCATTGTTCTTAACTTATAGCAACAGAGCACCGAAAATAAAAAAATTGTGGCATGCGTCCCAGGCGAAGGTCAACACGCCCAGGGGAGATCTTGGATGGACTCTTGCCCTGAATTCTCTGTATCCGGCTGAACCAAGATGCTCTATTTCTTCTCAAAAATAAAAGCACGCCCAGGCTCGGGGTGGAGCAGTGCCATCCGACACTCCCGCTGCACCGCCTAGGATCGGGACGGCCCCGCTGCGCTCGCCTTATCTCCCCTCCCGATTTCTGCACAGCGACCGCCTACCTCTGTCCTCTCCAACGACCGGCCGGCGACCGTCGGACCTCCTCGGCCTTACCCTCCTCTGCCTCGTCCAGCGACCGACCGGTTCTCTTTGGACCTCCTATCCAGCGACCGACCGGTTCTCGTCCGTCCTCCCTGACCCGTCGATATAGTTCTCCATCGGAGTGGCGGAGACATGGTGTGGCCGACGGCGACTCGCAGCGGATTGGAGGGCGGGGAAATTACAGGGGGCGGCGAATGGGGACAGGGGAGAGGAGGATGCAGAGGTCACTGGTGCCGCCGTCCTGCGCCGCGCGGTGGAGCGAGTCGGGGGTCGGGGAAGAGGCACGGACGGGACCAAAGAAAATTTTCCGCGTCCGTTTCCAAGCATTGGCCACGCGGGGACGCGCGCGGGGGCCTTCCACGAAATTTGATAACTTTTCCGTCAGCCAATTCCGTGACCACTCCAAACAATTGAATTCGGGACATCAATTTCATATTGCCAATTCCAGAGTCTTTTTTGTACATCCAAACGGTAATAGAATATGACTGAGCGGCACGCTTTTCAGCCTTCGTCTCGTCTGCTTCTCAAGCTGATTTCGCCTGATTAAGTAGCCACGAGCAGGAGGTTATGCGGGGCTAAAAAGTTCCTGGGTGAGACTGCGCGGTAGTCCTGCGATATCCATCCGAGCAAACTAATTCTACCAGAGCTGAAAGAGCTCGATCGGTCGACAAGACCAAGCGATGCTTTGTTGCTCGATGAGATCATTGCAAGGTGAACTTAGCTACGTAAACAAACCACTATTCACAATAGATTTTTGGAAGAAATATTTTAATTTTTTGGATTTAACAATTAGTTTGATGAATTCCCCAACGAGGTGGTAGATTCGTATCCCTCCCATGTAAGAAAAATAAAATGCAAAAACAGTGGCCACATGCTTTTTCCATGTGTGTTGCTACTCTAGTTATATTTTTCCTTTTATTTCCATATTCAATTGAAATTTACCCAAATTTGACGCACACTTTCGATGGAACCGCTCGTATTTCGTTAGAATTTGATGAAGAGCCCGTACTGATTGGATAGGGAAGAAACACCGGCGCACGTATATACATGATAACACACCACTAGACCCGTGGTTTTGTGTTAATTGTTATGCTGAAAAAAAGGAGTGCTGGTTTAAATCGAGGATTTGGTAACGTTAGATGTAACCGATTGTTTTGGTACCGAGAGACCATCCGTTTCTCAAAATAAAGGGTATATATTTAGTCAAAATCAATGTATTATAAGTTTGAGAAATTAGATAGAAAAATATTATCATCTAAAGTACCAGATTAATATCAATTTATCCGGCGTATAATATACTGTCATGATATCTCTAATTTACAACATGGAACATTGAAGAAAAAAAATCTTGATTTAAGATATGGACGTATTACAATTTAACCATATGCACATGAGTTTGCGGTACTGAGCGGAGCATCAAGTACTGATAAAACAGAAGCAAGACAGTCGGAGGATATTACTTGCACAGCAAACTAGCAACATATATATATATGTAGAAAAACAAATCAACGTTTTAACCAAAAATAAAGCTATCTTTACATCCTCTAGCCCTTCTTCAAGGAAGGGAAATGGTTGATGTCATATAGGCTGGGTGGTTGCTGGGGAAGCGCCACCTTGTCTTGTGCAGGGACCTTCTTCACTACCACACTGGCCGGCTGCCTGCTCGACGTTCCATTGCTGTTATATCCACCTCGCTTTGCACCCCCATCCTGAATCACCTTGCTGCCATTGCCATCAGTAAAAGCCGCTGCGCGTTTTTCTGCCCACGCCTTCCTCTCCAGCTGATTCTGTCTGATTACATATTCCCGGGCAGAAGGGTAGGCGTGGCCGAACAGTTCCAGGGTGAGATTGGCTGCTGCCGGTTTCGCTGCGTTCCTGGCTGCCTCGACGTCGCTGGGGTCCATACTTTCGAGGAACTCAAAAAGGTTGGCGCTGCGCATCAATTTCGCCATATCGCTCGATCGGTCGACCAGATCGAGCAACGCTTTGCTGGTTTGCTCCTGGTGCTGTGTTGCTGCTATGATTATCCGTGGGCTGGGAAGCTGCGCCAGGGAGTATATAAAGAAGGTGGGGGCTGGCGTGCAATCGCAGGAGGAATCGGCTGCTGTGTTAGACTCTATTAGGTACTCCGAAACAGTTCCTGTGTTCCACTGCTGTGTTGGACTTGTGTTGGGTCTGCATATAATAGAAATAGTTCGATCGGGTACTCAGAACTAGTTAGACTCGGCTGCACAACATGGATTTCGATTCGGAGCATGCGGTTGCATCAGTCGGGCTCAACTTCTAGACGACCATGATAGAAGTAGAACCAACTAATAATCAAAGTGCTTTGCTCAAACAAACAAAAATAAATAAATCAAAGTGTCTTGCCGCACAACAAACATACGAGCAGATAAGACTGTCTCCACCTGCTGCACTGGTGACCCCAGCTTTTGATGAGGCCCAGACGTGGCGTATGTTGTGCTGTTCGACCCCGGCTTGATGCACGAGGCTACTGGAGGAATTATCTTATCTACAGATTCTGATTTTGCCCATTTAGTTTGAACAAGTGAAGTGTGCTATAGCTGGATCCTAAAAATTGCTGAAAAATATTTCCACATACCCAAATATAGTATTCTATGCAATATCCACACAGGGAGTTGTAAGATTAAAGCCATTTTTCTAGAAAGATGTGTCATGTACTTTGCTCACACTTTGAAAAATAAAACAAATTGTGAGATTTGTTTTTGTCAACAATGCTATCTTTTTTCATGGAGTCCTTTTATGTGTACTACTTACAAGAAAAAAAAAACTAAATTTTGGTTATGCCAATAGAAGAAAAGAAAAAGATCTTCAAATAACCCATCACCATTGTTGACTTTGAACCTAAATGCTTAAGCTGGTGAAACTTTCAATGAAAAAGTTCATAGCGATCCATTCATCGACACATCGAAATCAAGCCATGATAGGGGTGAGGTCACCTTATCTTGTATCGCCGTTGCGTTCGCTCTTCTCATTGGACCAATACACTAGTAGGAAAAAGTATACTAGAAGCAGTTAGAAAACAAGCATCACTAGTGGAAACAAGGTATTTTGTCCTGGGTGGTGAGGCCCTCTAGTCCCGGCCGGGCACCCGGGGCTACTAAATCAGGAATAGAGACCCCTCCCCCATGTAGTCCCGTTTCGCTTACGACCCGCGACAAAATGGAGGTGATGTGGCCTCTAGCTAAGCCTATGGTCGAGGAGCTTTAGTCTAGGTTCGTAAGAGGACCCGGGAAAAAATTGTCCCCTTGTGGCAGCCCTCGGATCTGCCTTTTTTTATTAATTACAATTATGATCAATTATTGTCGGGGGGCTACCCCCGAGTAGGGTCAAGCATGGTCTTAATTGGTATCCAAGGAGTGGATACCGAGATGTTGTTGGCCGAGATGCAATTGACCGGGATCCATATTGGTACCGTGTTGAGGGGTACCGAGATGGATCTATCTCGGTAAGAAGAGTACTGGGCAATATGTTGAAACGGGTGTCCTCCGGGTTATCCGAGTTGCACTTGGAGATTCCGGGTACACGAAGAATATTTCATCCTAGAGAAAGGTCAGCGGAACAGTTGAGATCCCGAAGATAACGGGAGAGTACACGTGTGCGGTTCACCTTACTATGAGTAATGATGTATATATGTACAGAGGAACGGCGTAGGGCATGGGTGAGGCCACGTCCTGTCTCTGACAAGGAGGACATGACGGGGCAGTGGCTACGACGAAGACGACTTTCGGTGTAGTTACCGCGAGCGTGCGCTACGAGCAAGTGTATCCCTCCTAACCCTGTACGTTCCGTCAGTGGCCGCCAGTATATAAGGTGGCCACTGCCCTCCTGCGCGAGGGGCGACCCCAGAGAGTGATCCTAGTCATTTTCCTTAGAGAGAAAGAGAGAAGCAGAAGAGATCTCCTTCTTCGTCTAGCTCTGCGAGCTTGAGGAACCACATTTTGTACTCGGTTACCCATATATATATTGACAGACAGGTAGGAGTAGGGGTGTTACCTCCACACGAGGGCTCTTAACCTGGGTAGATCTTATTGTTTGGAGTGACATGAGCATGCGGTTGCATCAGTCGGGCTCAACTTCTAGACAACCATGATAGAACCAATGAATCGAAGTGCTTTGCTCAAACAAACAAAAAAAAGATTAATCCAATTAAGTGTCTTGCCGCACAAACAAACCTATACGAGCAGATAAGACTACTGTCTCCACCTGCTGCACTGGTGACCCCAGGTTTTGATGAGGCCCCAGGCGTGGCGTATGTTGTGTTGTTCGACCCGGCATGATGCACGAGGATACTAGAGGAATTATCTTATCTACTGATTCTGATTTTGCCCATTTAGTTTGAACAAGTGAAGTGTGCTATAGCTTGATCCTAAAAATTGCTGAAAATGATTTCCACGTACCCAAATAGTATTCTATCCAATATCCACACATAGAGTTGTAGGATTAAAGCTATTTTTCTAGAAAGATGTGTCAGCTATTTTGCTCACACTTTGAAAAATAAATCAAATTGTGAGATCTGTTTTTGTCAAAACATGCTATCTTTTTCCATGGAGTCCTTTTATGTGTACTACTTACAAGAAAAAAATACTAAATTTTGGTTATGCCAATTGAAGAAAAGAAAAAGATCTTCAAATAAACCGTCACCATTCATGACTTTGAACCTAAATGCTCAAGTTGGTGAAACTTTCAATGAAAAGGTTCATAGCGATCCATTCATCGACGCATCAAAATCAAGCCATGATAGGGGTGAGGTCACCTTATCTTGTATTGCCATTGCGTTCGCTCTTGTTGTGACGCCCCGAGATCAGGCACTATGCAGATTTCAGCATTTCCGCCAAATCCAGATAATAACCGATTTCAGGTTGCCACTTGTGATAACATTACAACAGTTCACGAATAATCCACAACAACAACAGAGGAGGCATATACAAGACGACTCAAACGAGTCAAGGATACAACTGATACAATACAAAGATCCAAATGACAACGGAAGAAACAACATAGTGTCCGACTACGGACAAGATACAAATTGGACTAAGAGTCCTGAAGATAACCGATGGCGTCCAATCCCTGCCCAGGCCAAGCCGGAGGGATTCCCAAGCTAACGTCGTCAGACTTCAAACCTGTTGACTGCAATGTGGAATATGCAGCCACGAAATGGATTCGTGGGTCAGTACTATTAAGTACTGGCAAGTGGATAAACCATACTCACAAGATACCAGCGTAACCAATCATCACAAGATACAAATACTTTGGGTACAACGGAAAGGAAGGGAGTATTGCAAAAAAGCGGCAGCGGGCTGCACTAACCAACTACAGAGACGCGCTACAACATCCGGCTAAAAGAAAGGGATAAGATAGCGCGACAAAACCAACTATAACTACTCACCAAACAATACCCATCCAATGTTACCCCCTAGTAAGGAAGCAACCCAAGGAAACTCACACGGTTGATTAAGGTGACATTCATTTTTATGATGGAGGTAATCTATATTACTAGTCAAGTTATTATCATTAGGTGTAAGTTGTCTGAGTACTTGTTAGCCAGCACTTTCACCAAGTCATCCATAACCGCGGACAACACGGCTTCTCGAGAAGATTTAACCCTGCAGGGATGCACCAATTTGACCGTACACGTAAGAATAACCCGCCAGACGGGGGATCAACCCACCAAGCGAGGTACTCAACACAACCCAACTCTTCTTCGCATCAAGCCCAAAGAACCACATGCTGTGCGTGCGCGGCTAATCGAGCCCCCACGAAGAAAAGGGGGACCCTCATAGCACTGGAAGACCACGCCGCCCTAAATGCCGACTACAAAAGTTCCACCCTGGCGCCAAGGGCTCGCACCTGCATATGCATGCATCAAATGGAAAGCCCGAACTAAGTGTGGCGATTTGGACGAGATGCGAATCGAATCAAAATTGCGGGGGCGCCCACTCGCTTCCCACATGCGGATAGTGCGCTCATCATGGATCAATGGACAAGACCCTTTTCCTAATTAGGGTCGACACTAGCAGGCCTCAAAACCACGCCGGGCCTCCTGCCGGTGCCTTATCATCAAATTATTATTACCCAAAACATTTACATGTTGTTGATTGAATTGAAACCCAACTATCAAACTAAACAGGTGATAAGACGGACAACAAGACTTGAGCGCAAACAACACTAAGCATGCAACTACGACACGAGGGCCAACAAGGTAAACAAACAACAGGTAATATGAAGTGGAAGGAAGGCTATATCATGGTTGCAAGGTAAACATATGATAGGATCGAGACACAAGCATCGAATCAAAAGGCTAGAATAAGAACAACGGAAAGAATCGGTAACAAGTGATGAAAGGCAGCCATCGGTAGCAAGTGAGTATACTTGCCTGGAATCCAGCAAGTAGAGGTAGCAGAACTTGTCGTTGCTCACATCATCTCAACGTCCTATCCGCGAAGAAGCAACGAACCTCGAACAAACACCGGATGCAACAATTACTTCTACGACAAAAGATCCAGCATGATCAAGATATGGATGCATGACAAGTTTAAGGACGCATCAAAGATAAACTAGTTGACATGGTAAACATATTTAAATGGGCCCATATGCAATTTGGATTGCATATGGAAAAGCCCATGAATTAATGTTGAAATAAATGATCTACAAATAACCATCATGTGAAAGTTGATTAGAATGATGCATGGATGATGAAAACAATAAGAAAACAACAATAGCTTCAGTTTGATATGTTGTTTACCAAGTTTGGAATTTTTATTTATTAAGTTATGAAATTTGGCATTTTAAATGATTTAAACAAGCATTTGTTGTTTTCACCAATTTTAAATGTTCAAAGCAGGTAACAAAATTTATATTTGGAAAGAACACAAAATTTTAGATGGAATACATATTTCATTTGTTGAATTTGGATTTTAGATGAGCAAGTTATTAAATTGACAATTTTAAATGCATTAATAAACAATTAGTTGTTTTCAGCAAATTAACTTATTTAAAACAGATAACAAAGTTGATACTTGCAAAGTTCATGAAAAATGGGATGGAAAACATATTTTATTTGTTGAAATTGGATTTTAATTGAGCAAGTTATGAATTTCACCATTTAAATGATTTAATTAAAGCATTAAGTAATTGCATTAGTTTTATTTATCCAAAACAGAAAACAAATGTTATACTTGGAAAGATCATGGAATTTTGGATGGAAAACATGTTTTATATGGGCCATTTGAATTAAATTTGAATTAGTTATGAATTTAATCAAATTCAAAAGAGTTAGTTGAATTTGAATTTTTGAATTGATTTGGGATGTTCAAAACAGTGCACAAACTGCATATTTGGAAAGTTCATTTTATTTAGAGTGGTTTACATGTCTTACATTTTGAATTTGGATGTGTTTTGCAATTTTTATAGGGTTTGGAAATCCAGGGACTGATCTGTGATTTCCAGGGACCTTTGCGTGGAAGAAAAGGATAGCAGAGAAGCCCCTGGGCTTTTCCTACTCAACGCCGGTCAACACCGTGACACTGACCGGTGGGGTCAGCGCCAGGCTGGTGCCAGCATGGTGCGGGTAGATGCAGCACTGGCCACCACGGTCGCTGACCAGTGGGGCCAGCCGCGGGCGCGTGGAAAAAGAGCAAAAAAGGAGGCTTTTGCCTCACCAGGGATTCGAACCCGCGATCTACCGTGGTGCGCGCAAGGAACAGCGCCAGTGGGCTGCAGCTGTGTTTGTGAAACTATACAGATCTATCGGAAGATGTTGTATGTTATTGATGCTAACTGAACTTCGTCAGGAAGGTTCAGACACCGAATTACAACACCACAGCGATCAAGATCGGCAGCAGCGCTGCTGATTTCTTCCACGACCTGGAGACGGGTGAGGCAGGGAGGTGGAACGGGGCAGCATCTCACTAGGGGTTCGTGACGTCGCGGAATTTCTCGACGATGACGGAGATGGCCGGAAGGTGACGTCGGTCGTGCGCACCGTCAGAGGTGGCCGGCGGAGCAGGACGGAAGCGCGTGGCCTCTCTAGGCCGCCTCGGGTACGGATTTCCCGCGCAGAAGGCGAGGGCGGCGAGGGGATCCCATTCCCGCGGCCGGTACAGCTCGAGGAGGATCGTGGCGACGGGGCGACGGCAAGTTCTGACGGCGGGCTTCTGTTCTTGGTGGGGTTACGGAAACAGAGTAGCAAGAGAGGGAGGACGAGAGGGTGACGGCGGCAGGGAAGGAGGAGGGGGCAAGGGCTCGGAGAGGGCTTGGGTTGTGGAGAGGAGGGGTTTTAAGGAGGTGGAGGGATTGCTCCCGGCCGTCCCATCGAGCTCTGTTGACGTGTACACTGTGGATGCGCTGCCGTACGAGGAAGAAGGAAGAGGTGGGCTTCGGTGGTGTGGTCGGATGGGCTGGAAGAAGAGGGGAATGGGCTGGGTTGTAGGTGGGCCTTGGCCTGCCTCCCCAGCCAGAGAGGTTTTCTTTTTATTCTTTTGTTTCTCTCTTTTTTTTGTAGGAGAGGAAAGGAGGGAAAATAGAAATAGATGTTAGGGTTTTAGTTTTATGAAATCATATTTATTGATTTACAAAACAGCAAGGTCAAAGCATGTTAACATTAGTTTCAAAATTTTGAAATGTCAATTTGATTCTAGTTTGCTATCTGAATTTCAAATAGGGTGTCATAGGGATTTGGTTTTTGAAATAACCAATTTTTATTCAATAAGCTCAACCAATTATGAAAACTTATTGAATTTAATTTCAAGATTTCAATTTTTAAAACCACATTTGGAACATGCCAAGTATGAATGATTTTGATTTGAATTTACCATTTGGGTGTTAATAAAAGGGAATTTTATTAACAAGCAATTTAAATAAATCAACTTCAAAACTATTGGAAACAATTTGAGTTGTTTAGTTTGCAATTTTTAAATTGGAAACTTTGGACATGTTTGAAAGTTTAAATTGGTTTGAACTTTTGAGTTGTTTTGAAAACAGGGTGCAATGCATATGATGCATGTGATGCAAAGCAAAAAGAAAAACAACCAACTTTCTAACTTAGGGAAAACACCCCAGGTGTTACAGACGACACCACTAACAAGGGATTGCGCCCTCGCAATCCACCCCCTAACCCGGGAGGGGAAAGAAGTTCGACTATCGATTCTTCATGCTTCCAGTTGATCTCCTCGACACCACTAACAAGGGCTTCTCGACACCACTAACAAGGGAATCTTGCTCGGCCTGATGACGATGTTCTTCCACCAGGAATCTTCCGATGATCGAACCTATTAGGTTAAAGGCTCAGAAAACGTCCACCCACGTAGGATCCTAACACTTTGAAAGATAGACAAGGGGGGAGACTCCAAAACAAATAAGATGGGAGGGGAAATAGAATAGAGATAAGGAGAAAACAAGAATCCTATTGAGAGGTTTCCAAAATTGCTTAGCAAAAATAGTTTTTGACACTCTAGAAACAACGACCGTTAGCGAGGTTATCCTACAGGCTTTGCGGACCCGTTGCTTCGATAACCATTCGTATCAAAACAATATCGGGAATCGGAACCATGCTCTGATACCATTTGTGACGCCCTGAGATCGGGCACTATGCAGATTTCAGCATTTCCGCCAAATCCAGATAATAACCGATTCCAGGTTGCCACTTGTGATAACATTACAACAGTTCACGAATAATCCACAACAACAACAGAGGAGGCATATACAAGACGACTCAAACGAGTCAAGGATACAACTGATACAATACAAAGATCCAAATGACAGCGGAAGAAACAACATAGTGTCCGACTACGGACAAGATACAAATTGGACTAAGAGTCCTGAAGATAACCGATGGCGTCCAATCCCTGCCCAGGCCAAGCCGGAGGGATTCCCAAGCTAACGTCGTCAGACTTCAAACCTGTTGACTGCAATGTGGAATATGCAGCCACGAAATGGATTCGTGGGTCAGTACTATTAAGTACTGGCAAGTGGATAAACCATACTCACAAGATACCAGCGTAACCAACCATCACAAGATACAAATACTTTGGGTACAATGGAAAGGAAGGGAGTACTGCAAAGAAGCGGCAGCGGGCTGCACTAACCAACTACAGAGACGCGCTACAACATCCGGCTAAAAGAAAGGGATAAGATAGCGCGACAAAACCAACTATAACTACTCACCAAACAATACCCATCCAATGTTACCCCTACTAAGGAAGCAACCCAAGGAAACTCACACGGTTGATTAAGGTGACATTCATTTTTATGATGGAGGTAATCTATATTACTAGTCCAGTTATTATCATTAGGTGTAAGTTTTCTGAGTACTTGTTAGCCAGCACTTTCACCAAGTCATCCATAACCGCGGACAACACGGCTTCTCGAGAAGATTTAACCCTGCAGGGATGCACCAATTTGGCCGTACACGTAAGAATAACCCGTCAGACGGGGGATCAACCCAACAAGCGAGGTACTCAACACAACCCAACTCTTCTTCGCATCAAGCCCAAAGAACCACATGCTGTGCGTGCGCGGCTAATCGAGCCCCCACGAAGAAAAGGGGGGCCCACATAGCACTGGAAGACCACGCCGCCCTAAATGCCGACTACAAAAGTTCCACCCTGGCGCCAAGGGCTCGCACCTGCATATGCATGCATCAAATGGAAAGCCCGAACTAAGTGTGGCGATTTGGACGAGATGCGAATCGAATCAGAATTGCGGGGGGGGGGGGGCGCCCATACTCGCTTCCCACATGCGGTTAGTGCGCTCATCATGGATCAATGGACAAGACCCTTTTCCTAATTAGGGTCAACACTAGCAGGCCTCAAAACCACGCCGGGCCTCCTGCCGGTGCCTTATCATCAAATTATTATTACCCAAAACATTTACATGTTGTTGATTGAATTGAAACCCAACTATCAAACTAAACAGGTGATAAGACGGACAACAAGACTTGAGCGCAAACAACACTAAGCATGCAACTACGACACGAGGGCCAACAAGGTAAACAAACAACAGGTAATAGGAAGTGGAAGGAAGGCTATATCATGGTTGCAAGGTAAACATATGATAGGATCGAGACACAAGCATCGAATCAAAAGGCTAGAATAAGAACAACGGAAAGAATCGGTAACATGTGATGAAAGGCAGCCATCGGTAGCAAGTGAGTATACTTGCCTGGAATCCAGCAAGTAGAGGTAGCAGAACTTGTCGTTGCTCACATCATCTCAACGTCCTATCCGCGAAGAAGCAACGAACCTCGAACAAACACCGGATGCAACAATTACTTCTACGGCAAAAGATCCAGCATGATCAAGATATGGATGCATGACAAGTTTAAGGACGCATCAAAGATAAACTAGTTGACATGGTAAACATATTTAAATGGGCCCATATGCAATTTGGATTGCATATGGAAAATCCCATGAATTAATGTTGAATTAAATGATCTACAAATAACCATCATGTTAAAGTTGATTAGAATGATGCATGGATGATGAAAATAATAAGAAAACAACAATAGCTTCAGTTTGATATGTTGTTTACCAAGTTTGGAATTTTTATTTATCAAGTTATGAACTTTGGCATTTTAAATGATTTAAACAAGCATTTGTTGTTTTCACCAATTTTAAATGTTCAAAGCAGGTAACAAAATTTATATTTGGAAAGAACACAAAATTTTAGATGGAATACATATTTCATTTGTTGAATTTGGATTTTAGATGAGCAAGTTATTAAATTGACAATTTTAAATGCATTAATAAACAATTGTTGTTTTCACCAAATTAACTTATTTAAAACAGATAACAAAGTTGATATTTGCAAAGTTCATGAAAAATGGGATGGAAAACATATTTTATTTGTTGAAATTGGATTTTAATTGAGCAAGTTATGAATTTCACCATTTAAATGATTTAATTAAAGCATTAAGTAATTGCATTAGTTTTATTTATCCAAAACAGAAAACAAATGTTATACTCATGGAATTTTGGATGGAAAACATGTTTTATATGGGCCATTTGAATTAAATTTGAATTAGATATGAATTTCATCAAATTCAAAAGAGTTAGTTGAATTTGAATTTAGAATTGATTTGGGATGTTCAAAAACAGTGCACAAACTGCATATTTGGAAAGTTCATTTTATTTAGAGTGGTTTACATGTCTTATATTTTGAATTTGGATGTGTTTTGCAATTTTTATAGGGTTTGGAAATCCAGGGACTGATCTGTGATTTCCAGGGACCTTTGCGTGGAAGAAAAGGATAGCAGAGAAGCCCCTGGGCTTTTCCTACTCAACGCCGGTCAACACCGTGACACTGACCGGTGGGGTCAGCGCCAGGCTGGTGCCAGCGTGGTGCGGGTAGATGCAGCACTGGCCACCACGGTCGCTGACCAGAGGGGGCCAGCCGCGGGCGCGTGGAAAAAGAGCAAAAGAGGAGGCTTTTGCCTCACCAGGGATTCGAACCCGCGATCTACCGTGGTGCGCGCAAGGAACAGCGCCACTGGGCTGCAGCTGTGTTTGTGAAACTATATAGATCTGTCGGAAGATGTTGTATGTTATTGATGCTAACTGAACTTCGTCAGGAAGGTTCAGACACCGAATTACAACACCACAGAGATCAAGATCGGCAGCAGCGCTGCTGATTTCTTCCACGACCTGGAGACGGGTAAGGCAGGGAGGTGGAACGGGGCAGCATCTCACCAGGGGCTTCGTTACGTCGCGGAATTTCTCGACGATGACGGAGATGGCCGGCTTAGCAGCACGGAAGCGCGTGGCTTCTCTAGGCCGCCTCAGGTCCGGATGTCCCGCGCAGAAGGCGGGGGCGGCGAGGGGATCCCATTCCCGCGGCCGGTACAGCTCGAGGAGGACCGTGGCGACGGGGCGACGGCGAGTTCTGACGGCGGGCTTCTGTTCTTGGTGGGGTTACGGAAACAGAGTAGCAAGAGAGGGAGGACGAGAGGGTGACGGCGGCAGGGAAGGAGGAGGGGGCTAGGGCTCGGAGAGGGCTTGGGTTGTGGAGAGGAGGGGTTTTAAGGAGGTGGAGGGATTGCTCCCGGCCGTCCCATCGAGCTCTGTTGACGTGTACACTGTGGATGCGCTGCCGTACGAGGAAGAAGGAAGAGGTGGGCTTCGGTGGTGTGGTGGGATGGGCTGGAAGAAGAGGGGAATGGGCTGGGTTGTAGGTGGGCCTTGGCCTGCCTCCCCAGCCCGAGACGTTTTCTTTTTATTCTTTTGTTTCTCTCTTTTTTTTTGTAGGAGAGGAAAGGAGGGAAAATAGAAATAGATGTTAGGGTTTTAGTTTTATGAAATCATTTTTATTGTTTACAAAACAGCAAGGTCAAAGCATGTTAACATTAGTTTCAAAAATTTGAAATGTCAATTTGATTCTAGTTTGCTATTTGAATTTCAAATAGGGTGTCATAGGGATTTGATTTTTGAAATAACCAATTTTTATTCAATAAGCTCAACCCATTATGAAAACTTATTGAATTTAATTGTTTGCAAGATTTTAATTTTTAAAACCACATTTGGAACATGCCAAGTATGAATGATTTTGATTTGAATTTGAATTTACCATTTGGGTGTTAATAAAAGGGAATTTTATGAACAAGCAATTTAAATAAATCAACTTCAAAACTATTGGAAACAATTTGAGTTGTTTAGTTTGCAATTTTTAAATTGGAAACTTTGGACATGTTTGAAAGTTTAAATTGGTTTGAACTTTTGAGTTGTTTTGAAAACAGGGTGCAATGCATATGATGCATGTGATGCAAAGCAAAAAGAAAAACAACCAACTTTCTAACTTAGGGAAAACACCCCAGGTGTTACACTTGTCATCGGAAAGTATACACTAGTAGGAAAAAGTATACTAGAAGCGTGTAGAAAACAAGCATCACTACTGGAAACAAGGTCTTTAGTCTTGGGTGGTGAGGCCCTACAGTCCCGGCTGGGCACTCGGGGCTACTAAATCTGGACTAGAGCCCCCTCCCCCATGTAGTCCCGTTTCGCTTACGACCCGGGACAAAATGGAGGTCTCGTGGCCTCTGGTCGAGAAGGTTTAGTCTCGGTTCGTAAGAGGACGAGGGACAAAATTGTCCCCATATGGAAGCCCCTGGATCTGGCTTTATTTATTTATTACAAGTATGATCAATGATGCAAAAATATATGGTTAATTAATTAGAAATCAGAAAAATACATACTGTATATCAAAATGGTCATAAAATAAATATCTATCTAATACAAATAAATTTATTTTTTATGATAATTGAACCATGACTAGAGCCCGTCCATTCGTTTACATGTAGATCTAACCGGGACTAGAACTCGTCTATTTACGTGGAGATCTAACCAGGACTAGAGCCGTATAGTCTATTACATAGAGATCATACCGGGACTAGAGCCCGTCTAGTTGTCACTGTATTTGCCTGCGTTGTTTATGACATGATCAATCTTAAATCCCGCAATTTCCTATTGAATTGCTACAAAGCCCTGTTATGATTGCAGCTTCCTCCGTATTTTATGCAACTATAAAAGAAGGTGATCAAATGGAATATCAATGATCGTAACAAAAATTATGAATGACACTCAACACAATTGATGTTTATAAATTAAAACTGGGAATATATTTGATTACGTACTTCTAAAATTTTCGTTGGGTTCCGCTAACTGACCTCCTTGCGGATCCACTCGCAAACGAAGTATCCAAGAAAAATCCTCACCATTGGTTGCCTCTCGCACTTGACGAGAATACGATTCAATCATATAATAATCATGCATGATATTATGTCATACACGTGTTACTCTCCAGCTCTCTTGCATTGCCTCGTCCGCTCTAGTATAAATATATCCATCTGGTTCTCCAAGGCAAGGCTCCAACGCATCGTCTGAGTGCAGTCTGCGCTTCAAGTCCTAGTCGCCAAGGTTGAAGCCCTCGGCAACGCGCAGGTGACCACCATTGTGGCTCTTCCTACCCACACATTTCCTTGCGGCCAAGTTTGAAACGGGACAAATTTGAACTACAGTTTGAAACGGCCTATAATTTTTAGTTAATACTCGTAATTTGAACTACCTATTTCAATAGATATCCACAATTAGTTGTTGAATATATATCCCCTAGCTACGAACGGTCATGCCCTCCGTCTTGACGTTCTCCTAATACGGGCTGAGAAAATTCCAGAAAATTAAAAAATAAAACCTAAATAACGTGAGACCTTCGCGTGGTGTCGTTACATATGTCCTAGTATCCACCAAAAATAATAAACTTGCATTACGATAGTTCTGTTGAAAAAATGTTCACAAAAAAGAGCTATCTCTTCCTAACATTTTAGGGTTTCGGTTGAAATGACGGATGTTATGGCCAAATACATGGCATAGTTTGTTATAATGAGCCCATATTGCACGCACACACATGCATCTTGGAAGCACGGACAATGTTTACGAAGGAAGTTTTTTTAACTGAATAAAAAAACTATTTTCCATTTTCGGAGTGTTAGAAATGGGTTTTTTTTGTGAAAGACCTACCACAATCATGTTGCAAAACTTGGGGGATTAATTTTTTTAACATGCTAGGACATGTGATATAACCAAATAAACAATCTGTTTTCTAAGAAAAGATTTCCATCCACCTATTTTGAAAATCACAAGTTTCTGCAGATTCGGTTGGAAACGGGACAAATTTGAACTACAGGTGCCTCGTAATTTGCTCATAAATTTTGGAAATAATAATTTTTAGGTACTCAACTACCTATTTCAATAGAGATCCACAATTAGTTACTAAATATACAACCCCTATCTACGAACGGTCATGCCCTCAGTCTTGACTTTCTCCTAAATCGGGGTGAGAAAATTCCAGAAAATTCAAAAAAACTCTAAATAACGCGAGACCTTCGTGTGGTGTCATTACATATTTCCTACTATCCACCAAAAATAATAAACTTGCAGTACGACAGTTTTGTTGAAAAAGTGTTCACAAAAAGAGCTATCTCCTAAAAACATTCTAGGGTTTCGGTTGACATGGCGGGTGTTTTGGCCAAATACATGACATAGTTTGTTATAATGAGCCCATATTGCACACAAATATGCACCTTGAAAGCACGTACAATGTTTACGAAGGAAGTTTATTTTTAACTGAATAAAAAAACCATTTTCCATTTTCGCACTGTTAGAAATGGGTTTTTTTGTGAAGGACCTACCACAAACATGTTGCAAAACTTGGGGGCTTAATTTTTTTAACATGCTAGGACATGTGATATAACAAAATAAACAATATGTTTTCTAAGAAAAGATTTCCATCCACCTATTTTTAAAATCACAAGTTTCTACCGATTTAGTTGGAAACGGGACAAATTTGAACTACAGGTGCCTCGTAATTTGCTCATAAATTTTGGAAAAAAATCATTTTTAGGTACTCAACTACCTATTTCAATAGAGATCCACAATTAGTTGTTGAATATACAACCCCTAGCTACCAACGGTCATGCCCTCCGTCTTGACTTTCTCCTAAAATAGGATGAGAAAATTCCAGAAAATTAAAAAAACTCTAAATACCGTGAGGACTTCGCGTGGTTTAATTACATATGTCCTAATATCCACCAAAAATAATAAACTTGCATTACGAAAGTTCTGGTTAAAAAGTATTCACAAAAAAGAGCTATCTCCTCCTAACATTCTAGGGTTTCGGTTGAAATGAAGGGTGTTATGGCCAAATACATGACATAGTTTGTTATAATGATCCCATATTGCACACAAACATGCATATTGGAAGCACCGACAATTTTATGAAGGAAGTTTTTTTTAACTGAATACGAAAACCATTTTCGGAGTGGGAGAAATGGTTTTTTTTGTGAAGGACCTACCACAAACATGTTGCAAAACTTGGGGGCTTAATTTTTTTAACATGCTAGGACATGTGTTATAACCAAATAAACAATCTGTTTTCTAAGAAAATATTTCCATCCACCTATTTTGAAAATCACAAGTTTCTGCCGATTTAGGTGGAAACTGGACAAATTTGAACTACTGGTACCTCGTAATTTGCTCATAAATTTTGGCAAAAAAAAAAAAATTAGGTACTCAACTACCTATTTCAATAGAGATCCCCAATTAGTTGCTGAATATACAACCCCTAGCTACGGACTGTCATGCCCTCCGTCTTGACTTTCTCCTAAAACGGGATGAGAAAATTCCAGAAAATTCAAAAAAACCGTAAATAACACGAGACCTTCGCGTGTCGTCTTTACACATGTCCTAGTATCCACCAAGAATAATAAACTTGCATTACGACATTTCTGTTGAAAAAGTGTTCACAAAAAGAGCTATCTCCTCCTAATATTCTAGGGTCTCGGTTGAAATGACGGGTGTTATTTCCAAATACATGGCATGCACAAAAACATGCATCTTGGAAGCACGGACAATGTTTACGAAGGAAGTTTTTTTAAGTGAATAAAAAAACCATTTTCGGAGTGTCCGAAATGGGTATTTTTCTGTAGGACCTACCACAAACATGTTGCAAAACTTGGGGGATTAATTTTTTTTTAACATCCTAGGATATGTGATATAACCAAATAAACAATTTGTTTTCAAAGAAAATATTTCCATCCACCTGTTTTGAAAACCACAAGTTTCTGCCGATTCAATTGGAAACGGGACAAATTTGAGCTACAGGTGCCTCGTAAATTGCTCATAAATTTTGTCAAATATACTTTTTAGATACTCAACTACCTATTTCAACGGAGATCCACGGTCAGAAACTTCTCTCTAGGGAGTTTTATGACAGACACTGCACTTCGGGGTGTGATCTACTTCACCGGTATCAACTTCTCTCTAGGGAGTTTCATGACTTATAGCTTAAAAGTACTAGATCAGACAAGTGTTAGCTTATGGATGTCTTATATTTGAATTTCTCCCATTTTTCTAATCGATTTAGACATATTATTTGTGAAATTTAAATTTATGGAATTGCATATTTGAATTATTCAATATTAAATGGAAAAGGACAAATAAGTTAATTATTATTTCCATTTAAAAATATTTTAATTCAAAATATATTTAATGATTCATTTCTTTTTATTTAAGTAATTGTTTTGATTCATAATATAAATGTGTGTGACATCATAGTCTATGGGTTAATAGGGTTGATAGCATACTATTGTCAGATAAGTATCTCTTTTTTGTAGGTAGCAAATAGCAAAAGAACTACGAAGTTAAGCGTGCTAGTGCGGGAGTAGTGTGAGGATGGGTGACCTCTGCGGAAAGTGTTAGTATAAGGGTGTAAATTAGATTGAAATTAAGAATGGTGGGTGATAAATGTGAGTTTAAGTGGTTAAACAATAAAAATAAATAAAATGGAAATAAAATGAATATTAAATGAATAAAATGGTTTTTTGGGAAAAAATCGAAAAAAGAGAAAAATAACTAAAAACCTTTTGTACCGGTTCGTAATAGGAACCGGTACCAAAGGAACACGGACCGCGGACTCTCCTCTTGGGCCATGTGATGACCCATTTAATACCGGTCTACGAGCGACCTGTACTAAAGGCTGGTGGGCCTTTAGTGCCGATTAATTAGTACCGGTTGTCCAACCGGTATTAGAAGCTCTCTGAAACCGGTACTGTTAGCCTGTTTTTCACTAGTGATGCCTAAGTAAGTATATGTACCGCGTTATCATTTAAGAGTACATATGAGGCTCCTATACCTAAGTTCCGTCGCTTGTACCGTATATGGGTGTGCCGTCCAGGATATCACGTGACTGCCAGCAAGATCTTCTCGACCATAAATTGCTCGATGACGTATGCGTCGACATACGGCTGGCCGATGTCAATAGGCGGCTAGCTAGGGTTCTGAAGCTCAATCTCAAGGACACGAAAGGACGAATGACTTATGCGTCGACATACGGCCAGCCGGTGTCAATAGCCAGCTAGCTAGGGTCCTAAAGCTCAATATCAAGGAGACAAAGGAACGAAGAAGCAATACACATAGATTGTCCAATTAGGCCTCTTGTAGTATTGGCAGCCGATCTGCAACGGTCCTGACGTTGACATGTTCGATCAGGTTTCCTTCCCGTTAAAGAGTTAGTTTTTCTACACGATGCTCAACTCAATATTGCTGCCATCTTGACTGTAGATTTGATCTAGATTAATGGCTGGGATTACATGTATCTACACATTTTTGCTCTTTTATAACAAACAAAATGTTTAGATTTAGAAGCCAACTAGAAGACACTAGAAAATAGGAGAAATCTTATAAAAAAAAACTAGTGAGTAGATAACAATTAGGAATGAGATTATCCAGTTATATCCGTTTCCCAATAGAGTATTCTTTTTCCTAGTCGAATTCCGTTACAAACTGAGAAACGATGCAAATCCAACATCTAATCAGATTTTTCTCATTTACAACTCGACATGTAAATGAGACTAATTTCGGTTAAAACCCGAACTGCAATTAGAAAAAATATCTCAATTGCATGCAAACTTGCAACCGTAAAATGCGTTGTTGCAATTTCGACTTATAGCTGGAAAACAATCTCAGTTGCAAGTCTAAAAATCTCCAGCTGCACCTAGACTTGCAACTGTAAAATACTTACAACTAGAAAAATATCTCAGTTGCAAGCTGACCTGGAAATAAAATGTATAGTTGCAACCTCATCCGCAAATGGAAAATCTCTTTGGCGACCAAACTTGGAACTAAAAAAATTCTAGGTTGCAACTGGACTTTTAAAAAAAAACTCTCAGTTGCAACGCAACTTGCAAATAAAAAAAACTGAGTTGCAACCCCCACTTACAATGAACAAAACCAGTTACAATCAGAATTGCAACTCTTAAATGTGAAGTGCAACCCCACTTGGAAGTAAACAAATCTAGTTGCAATCGGACATACAACTGTACGGGGAAAAATCTTAGTTCCAACCCAACATACAAAAGAAAAAAACATAATCGCATCCTCACTTGCAACCGTATAAACGCGTAGCAAATTTATGTAAATGTGTCGCTAGAAACAAAGCTCATGGTCATACACCACAAAAAGACCAACTTTCACATCAGTGCACAAAAAATAGAAACCAAAATTTGACTCGCACAAACTTGGGGGCCTAGATCTAGTGGCTACTAAGAATGAGTAATTCCGAAAAATCTAATTAAGAAAAGTAGATTTCAAAGTAATTAGAAATAAAATATATTAAAAATAGAATATAAATAGTTACTAAGTGAAATAAGAAAGATGGTAAGAAAAACAAAATAACTATAAGGAAATACTAAAACCATTTTTTTTTGAAAATCAACCACCGAAATTTCCCATGACTCGTCAATATGGAAACAACATAAAAAAAATGCCCACATATAGGAAAATGGGTCAACTTTCTTGCAAGAAGGGAATAGGAAAAAATGCCCAATAAGCAAATAGTTGATGTGCCACTAAAGAAACCCAGCCATTTTCGTATAGTTGTACTCCTACGTCCATGTCTCTATTAGTAACATTGTGACGGGACAAGCGACGGAAAATAAATACATCAATCTTAATGATCAAGAATCGGATAGCTAAGATGTCAACTGAGCAATGAGTATAGAAAAATCGTAACAAAATTATATAATGTTCGATTATGAGCATTGGCTGAGAAGATTTTATTCAACGAAAAAATGTTTCTTTGATGCGTGTAGAAAATATATTTCCAGTGAAGCGACTAAAATGTTAATTGCACTCCTAAGATGCAGACAACATAACCCATACCTAGTTCATAACTGCGAAAGGTTTCTTCTCACATGATGCTCACATTAAAATTTGATACATGAAAAAGGTAAATAAAACAAAAATCACATGGACTACTGCACGGAGAATTTAACCTGGGCCGTTTTCAGTTTGAACAAGTAGCTTCCTCTGTGGATGCACTGATTAGTTGAAGTCCCTTGCCGGTGTAGGATCGTCCTCCAGATTGCTGATGCCATCCAGACTTCCGTATATTAGTAAACTCTTTGCCGCCAAGTCTATCGCACATCTTCGTCTTGAATGCAACAAATTCCATGTGAACACACTCACACGGGAGCAGTTGGGCACTCGTGTCCCTTCTATGAATATATTTGTTATTGGGTCGTAAATCCACAACATGTCGGTCTCGTCGCCCATCTGTACCCTAGTACCTCGTGTCCACAACACGATTCTACCATCGTTTAACATTGCCAACGGCTGTACGATATAATAGCGCGCACCTGGCGGGAGGTTTTGGTGACAAGGCATGGTGATGATGTACCGCTTGGACCAGTGTGACCTTTCTAAGTCCACGAGGAACCACAACTCAATCGTAGTGAAGAAGACCCGGTCGGAGTGACATGCGACTAGTTGGCCGTCCATCTCTGCCAAGCACAATTGTCGTGTGGGGCCTAGGAGGGAATTTGCCACTGGCAGCCATGTCTCGCTATGGAGGTCGAACGCCATGATCTTGTGCTTATGCACCTCCTCGTATTCTTTGTAGTGGGAAAGACAGTAGACAACCCCATTAACCACGGCATAGTCTCCGGTGTTCCTCATCATCGCATTCAACGGAGGGCTTCCTGTTTCCCTCCATCCGCCGAGGTTGCCAAGGGTGATAATTTTGCAGAGCTGCTGCTCATTGTGCGTAATTGTTGGGAGGACGAAGAGCACCTTGATCTCTCCGGTGCAGACAGCACTCCCAACTATGCACGACCTAAGACTATAGCCCAGGTGGTCCGGAAAGAGGGAAAAAGTGCCACTAGCAAGGTCTAAAAGCCGGAGCCGACTGTTCTTGTCGATGACATACATCAGGCGGTCATGGCTCACAACGAGCGCCGGAGGCAGGGAGGCATTGTCGCAATCAATTTTCATGTGCTTGATAGCGTCGCCGGATTTCATGTCCAGGAGATGGACCTCATTGCCAGTTGAGAAATCCTTTACGCCGATGGCAAGGATCGGGCCAGGGTTATGGGCTGCAGCGATGAACTCCGGGTGGCACAGCAGCGACCGCCAGGACCTGCAGACGGCGCGGAAACGGCAGATTGGCTCGGTGCGGAGGCGGAGCAGGATTTCGTAGAGCACGTCGAGGGGCAAGTCGCCGTCATTGGAGGTGGCTGCGAGAGGAGGTGTGGTGGATCGCCTCGGATTTTTTGGGTTCAGCATCACCGACGATGACATCGCCATAGATTGGTACGATGTGTGAACACTGAAGGCGGCGGCGAACTTCTTCTGCTCTTTCGTAGCTATTGGAGAATCGTGGATTCGTGGTAGCGTCAGAGCTCTCCCCTCCCAAACAACTCTATACCTAATATTAGAGGGAGACCTGCACGTAGCTTCATGGGTTTCGTATATGTTTAGTCGGTCGCTCTTTGTTTGGTCCGTGGGGTCGCTAATTTCTTGCCGACTCGCTCCGTTGATGGCATCCTGTACGGACCAGGCCAGACTGTATAGATGAGAGACCTGCACGCATTGTGTTTCCATGTATATATGGGCTATTCAATGCATGTGGTGCATGGGGCTGCACGACACGGCGAGACGGAGGCCGACCACAGGGCGGCGCCGGATGGCCCTAGCGCTTCAGATCTGAGCCCTTTTGGGCCACATCTGGGTTGGGGCGGGCTGGCCTGCTTTGCGTGTGACCTGTTGTGCAGTGTCGTCGTTGGTCTCCCTTCTTACAGTGTGGCTGCGGCCTTTACGGGCCCAATCCGTGCCCGACCGGACCTTCTTGGGACTGTAGTGCGGCCGGACATAACCGGGTCTCGTGTGGCTACGGTCGCATCCGGTTGACTACTGTATTCGGCGATGGAGGTAGTACCCTCCAGCGCAGCCTTGGCACCGTTGACTCCTCGAGTTGAGCTCTCCTCGCCTCCATCTAGCAGACCTTATGTCGGTAACCTCGGTGAGATGACGTTGGTGGCTTCGTGACCGTAGTGGCGCAGGTTGGTGGGCGGCGAGGCTGGGATGGAGAGACTTCGTCCTTGCGGGGGCTCTTGTGCAATGGATCGTCCGGGGGTAATGGATAGCGTTTTTTAGGTATAAATCCTTGTCGGCTAGTCCGGCACCGACGCAGATCCGCCTTCGCGTGGCGTCTTTCCTTCCTGAAGTGCGTCGTGGCTACACCCCATCCACTTCCTCCGTGTGCCGGGAGAAACCCTAGGACCGTTGCGCTAGTCTGGGAAGCAGCAATTGCTTTCCTTCGTGTAAGTGCTTCTTGGTACCCAACGATCTAGCGCTAGGAGCATGGTAGTACTTCTCCAGCGGGCGCTGCAGTTACGGGTCATCTTCTTTTAGTCTTCCTTATTGTGGCTTACATGTTTCGAGAGAGATCTTACATGCTTGAATTGTTTTGTGGCTTGTTTGAGTGGTTTAGTGGGGGTATTGTACTACTTTTTCATGTAGAGCCACTTTTTTCACGATTCGGAACCAGACGAATAGCAGAACGGAGGGTTTATGAGCACCCATCTTACCTGAATCTCAAAAGATATCTGAAACCGCTTTTTTCCATCCCTCTATATTTTTGGTGTTAGTAAACAACACAAGCGATATTTTAATTACTTTTTAAGTGGTGAAGATCGTTCAGATAAATCTTTCGAACCCCTTAGCATCAAAAAGGAAGAAGGGAACCTCGGAATTCTGTTTTGGTGTTGCAGGGATTTCTGGCCGCGAGAGGCCGGATAAATCCGCCCACAGAAATCCAGAGAGCATCTGAGGTGGGGCGCGGATCGCAGGAGCCCAAAGGGATTGCTGGTGGGCTTTTTCATCGCGCAGTGGCCGGATATTCCGTGGCCGGATAATCCGCCAGCCCAGGGGCTGGATATTCCACCGCCAAGAATTTGCCAAAGTCGAGAGACTGTCTGGAGTGGAGCTAGAAGCGCGGTTTTCGACTGGCCCTTAGGGCAGATTATTTGGCCGGAGGACCGGATATTCCGCCCTAAAGAAGGTGCAACGTCCATATTTCGAGAGGGGCTATAAATACGCCTCTCCTTCTTCCACCTCCAGCTACTTCGTCCAGGCCAACAAATGCACATTCATTGAGCTCACCAAATCTCTAGATCTCCAATACCTCCATCTAAATATGTTGTTCTTTTGAGGATTAAAGAAGAAGGACGCGATCAACATCTTAACCAACTCATTCTCCATTCCCCCCAAATTCACTTGAGGGATCTAGTCTAGGGTTTTCTCGTGGAGGGTAGCATCCTTGTCTCCGCGTGATTCCGTTATCGGTTACCTCGTTCCCTCTCCTATACTTTGAGTTTGTATATTGTTTATTGTTATTCTTATCATATAGGTAAATTCCCCTTAGTTGCATCTCCAGAGAATTTACCTTTGTTTCAAGCCTAAATTTGAGAAAATATTAAAATTGGTCGTAGCACCTATTCACCCTCCCCCCTCTAGGTGCCCATACTACACGTTCAATTGGTATCAGAGCCTCGACTTTTATTTTGGGTTTAACCACATAAGATTTATAGTATGGCCGATGAAAGGGTAGCCGCCGATTCCGCGGCAAATGTCACTATGGATGATCTCAAGGATTTGAAAGAATCCTTGACCTTGTCCATGGATATCAAACTGACGGATTTGCGAGATCTTTTGTTGCAACACATGAAAGCCAATGAACCGTTGACTTCCAATTCATCTCCTTTGGTAGAAATACCGGGGGAAGAAAATGATGGGGATAAGGGTGGAGAAGATAAAAGTTAACCCCCTAAGAACACAACTTCTAAGGGAACGTAAGAGAAGGCCGAGTACAACAATGTCGAAGGACGGTCCTCCCCCTATCCTCACATACCACATCCTTATATTATCCCTAGTGGCGATCCTCCTAAAACTGATACACATACTTTTGATCAATGAAAATATTATATGAAAACTCACTTGCACTCTTCTTGTATTGAGCTTTGGAGGGTCAATCAAGATAGATAAAAGCCTTATGACCCCAAGAACTTGACAAGAAGTGAAGCAGTAGATTCTCAACTCAACTACACCGACGTGTCCATGATTCAACCAGATGTGCGTCCAAACCACATGCATCAACTTCAACAATATTCCACCACAAAAGAAACATGGGATGCTCTTGTGATCATGTTTGTGGGAAATGAAAGCATGGAGAGGAATAGGTATGATACCTTGAGCAATGAGGACGAAGGGTTCTATATGCATGATAGTGAAAATTGTGAGGACATGTACTGGAGACGCAAGACCCTTGCCACCGCTTTTAATGGTGTTGGTGCCACTCATATTTATGATTGTTGGATCAAGATAAAGTACGTGAGTGCCCTCATTCCATTTGAGCCCGCGGACTTGAAGGATCTTCAAGGAAGACACGACTATCCACCCTTGACTTCAACCCAAGTGATTCAAGAGATGGGCTCCTTCCAAGTGCAAACAAAGAAGTCTCTTGACAATCGTGTTTGTGCTATTGGAATGCACAAAAGAGCCTCCGTTGCTTTGAAGTCAAAGGTTGTGACAAAGGTGCTAGATCATCATGGAGAGTGAATTAAAGACTTGGCCCCTTGGAAAGATCAAGAGTATGATACTGTGCTTAAGGATGTTATTACTCTTGTCGTGCAAAGGTTTTGGAACAATCCTCCCAAGGCCAAGTCTTATTGAGGAGAAGAACAAGTCAATTTATGGAAACAAAGGGACTCAAAAAGTGAGGGATTGTTTCAATTGTCAAGATAAACATCATTTTGTTGCCGAGTTCCCATATGAGAATAGAGAACATCATGGAGGGATTCGTGCTCCCAAGGAAAAAAAAAATCAAAGTTCCCTTACATGAAATCTATCTTCAAGAAGAAACCTTTCAACAAGAAGACTCCCACAAAGTTTGTTCTAGTGACTCAAGAAGAGTATGATTCCGATGATGACGAAGAAGAAGAAACCACAAGTGAAGTGGCCACTATTGCTATTGCATCATAATCATCATCTCCATCACTCTTTGAATACCCCAATCAGAAACTTGCTCAATCCTCCGCAAAGTGCTTCATGGCTAAGGCCTCGCAGGTATCATCTTCTACCTCCTCTAATACTCCAAATGAAATGAATAACATTGCTAGTTTTACTGTAGAAGATGAAATTGCCTCTTTGAATCGATGTATGACTAACGTGCAATGCGAGACCAATAGATACTTTGATCTTCTCATGACCCAATTGGGAGAGGCCCATGAGGCTCTTGAGAAGAAAGGTGAGATCGAAAGGAGGGATGCTAATGAAAAAGTATCTCTCACTTTGTTTCTTGAGGAGGAACATTAGGGTCGAGTTTCTCTTGAGGAGGAACTTGAAACTATTGAAGAGTCACAAAATAAATTAATTGCTAAACTCACTAAAGAGTGTGACCATGCTATTGCTAAATATAAAATGGCTAAAAAGAAAAAGGTTGACTTTGGGATTGGTCAGGAAAAACCAACCGAGAACTAGAGAAGCTCACTAAGGCTCACAAGGCCTTGGAGAGTGAACACTCTATTCTCAACAAGTCTTATGAACAACTTCAAAATCAACTTGATCAATTCAATATGCCTAGTTCCTCCACCTCTTCTCGTGATCATGCAAATATTATTGAGGAGAATGGTAGGTTGAAAGGAAGAGGTAGCAAGAATCAAGGGCAAGGGCCCTAGTGTTGAGAAGGTAATACCTCCTAAGCCACAAGTGGTTGCCCCTAGACCACAACTCGGCAAGCAAGATCTTGGATATGTTTCCAAGAGCAAGAAAAAGAAGAAGAAGAACAAAACAAGGCCAAGCCCGCACGAGCTGAGAAGAATGTTGTTGCGTGTGGTATTCTCATTAGGGACGACACTACTCGTAGCAACCCCGCGGGAAATAACAATCCTCAATATTTCTTATATGTTGATTATTATGGTATTGTGCAAGCTAAATATGTTGGTCCTATTGAGGGTTTCATTGACAATACTATTTGGTTTCCAAAGACCCTTGTTGCTAACATGAGGGGACCCTCCTCGGGTCCTAACTCTAGTCAATGATTTCTTGTAGGACTATGCTTCTAGTAGGTCTAAATGGATAATATATAGTGGATGCACCAGTTATATCACCGGAAGCAAAGAGTTTGTGACGGAGTTGCGTCCAAATGATATATGTATGATATTTTGTGTCCACCATCGTCCATAGATCTATTATTTAAATAAAATCAAAATTTTCATAATTTTTTTAAGTCTCTAAATTTTACAGAAAAAATACATACATGTCTATTATGTAAGGCCAAATTTGCATCAACATATATATTGTTGTTTTTATACATGTCTATTATGTAAGGCCAAAGTTTCTTTGTCAGATCTATGATTTTGTCATTTTTGTATAGCCTATGATATAATATATTATCATTTAAAACTCGGCAGCTATTTAGAAAATTGTGTTTGTAACTCTATAAAATATTACTATCACGAAACCCGGGAGCCAAAACTCCTTGCTCTGTACTATTGGTCTACCCTATTTCTATCCTACTCATTTCAATCCTTACTTTCATTAGTGATGTTCCCATAGCAATCTCTATATCGTTTTATGTTCAGCCTAAACTAGAAGCACGGATGTAATAAGTAAGCAAACGCAGTTTTATTCCGAAGCAATGCATGTAGCGTCACAATCATGCATGGCCGTTCGAACTGCATTCTGCTTTCGGCAGAGACAAAGTGCACAATCTAGACATTGTAAGCGTGACGCTGTAGTGTCAGTCAGTCGCAAGCCTAAACCATAACGGTAGCACATGCGAGATGCCACGCCGATGGAGGCCCAGACTCAGAGCCTTGTTCCCACCCGGACGTGGCACTTGGAACCACGCCAACTCACCACCCACCGTTCTCCTCTGCTGCATGCCGCCCTGCAGCTACAGAAGTACCAAGCAGCCTCCCTCCCTTCGTTGCTCTGCACGCCGGCGACAAGCCATGTCGTACAACAAGACCGCCTCGATCACCGCGGAGACCATAAACCCCAAGGTGAAGACTTTCAACTTCGAACCCTGCGGGGAGATCGCGAGGCATGCCGAGGTAATCATAGTAACTTCGACCTTGATTTAGCTACCTCTACATTTCAAGCGTTGAGAGATAGTGGCAGAGCTTCTGTCCGGCTAGTCTAGGAAGCTACCCATGCTATGCGTTGAATCCTCCATTGGAGATGGTCATGGAGCACATAATGAAGAATACCTGTCAATTTCTATGTGCAAGGGACCGTCGGCTAGGAACCTTGAACTTTTCCCAGGCTAGCAGCGCCACTATGTATACTAGATGCCAACCAAATATATCAGATCCATGCATGCATGTCGCAGTTACATTGTCTATTGAGATCGCGAGGCATGCCGAGGTAATAATCATCCTATCTTCTACCTTGATTTAGTTACGTCTACATTTCAAGTGTTGAGAGAGACAGGGGCAGAGCTTCGATCTGCCAGGCTAGCCTGGGCAGCTACCAAGGCAAGGCTAGCTATGCGTTGAATCCTCTATTGAAGATGGTCATGGTCTCATGGAGCACATAATGAAGAAAATTAGCTGTCCATTTTTATGTGCGAGGGGCCGTCGGCTATGAATCTTGGACTTTTCCTAGGCTAGCACCGCCACTATTGATACTAGATTCCCAGTTAGACTCTCTATTGAGAAAATGACTTTCTCGCACCGTCCTATAATATGAGATATTATTCAAGAAAAAAAAATATTATGGATCGACTAGCCACATTTTATCGAGTAACTAGCATAAAAAATGATTTATGTTATGAACACTAGGAGCCCGGTTGCATTTTGCACTGCACGCGAGTTTATATGTTTTCAGAGCTTTGATCTTTGGTACTGTCGTGCTAATTATATGGTGAAGCCCTCGTGGGGGAGGGGCTATAGACTTATCTGATTCCTGCACCTAGGAATTACTATGCCTACCCAGTCAGTTTTCTAGTAACAAGCCTACAACAGATCCAGACCCTTGTGGTTAAACTTTATGTTTTGATATGCATGTTTCTGCGTCACCCAGAGGCTGCAGGAGGAGATGGACAAGAATCCTGGTACTCGCCCTTTCCCTGAGGTGCGTGTTTACGCGTGTGTTATACGGGTCTGTATGTTCGAATTTAATCCTTGCCAACTTACGCTTACGACATGCTGTTTCCTTGCAGATAATATACTGCAACCTTGGGAACCCCCAGGCTCTCGGCCAACGACCGATAACGTTCTTTCGTGAGGTTCTAATTCTTAATTACGCTAGGAAATTTAACTCGACAATGATATTCCGATCGATATTCTCTGTCTCACCTCTCAAATGTCCGCCTTCAGGTTCTTTCTCTGTGTGACCATCCATCTCTCTTGGACAGAGATGAAGCTCACAAGTTATTCAGGTAGGACATTAGTAGCTCATGTCAATTTATGAGAACCGCATTTCTCAAAATTCATGAAAATACAAGCCAAATCCGTATCCATAAAATATTTTTCTTTCAGTTCTAGCCGATGCCATACTTGAAAACTGAACTGAAATTGTTTCAATCTACTTTTGTAGTCCGTGTGCCATAAAAAGAGCCCACAGGATTATCGAGTCACTTCCTGGCAGAGACTCCGGTCCATATACCAACTCTCAGGTATTGTATTGGAAATATTCATACATGCGGTACGGTATTGTGGAGTACATGCTCGAGCTGTGTGATGTTTTCACTTTTGGGGCATTACCTCATTATTAGTGCACCAACGTTCAAAAATCCCCGTTCGCCAAGATCAGTACTGTTGGTGTCATAGTCTTGTCCCACATTGATATGTCTTTCCATTGCTCTGTTATGAACTCTTCTTACGTGATCAGGGAATCAGAAGCTTGCGTGAATCAGTTGCATATGGGATCGCTGAAAGAGATGGTTTTCCATCAAGACCGGAAGAAATTTTTCTGACAGACGGAGCGAGTTCAGCCGTACTACAACACACTTCAGAACTCGATCACATCACATGTACATGATATTTGGTCTATCTGTATATCGTAGACTTGACCGGCTTTTTTGTCTCTTCCTTCCAGATTAATTTGATTATGAAGATACTCATTGGATCCGAGGAAGATGCCATCTTATGCCCTTTACCTGAATATCCATTATTTTCGGCTTCCATTATACTTAATGGTGGAACCATGGTATGTGCTAGCTTTTTGGAATTACGAAGCTACATTTGCAATTTATCGAAGATTTTTTTTTATATGAGTAACTTAAATTTGCATCGTGTCACAAACCTAAAATCAGATGGCGGACTTATTTCTCGAAAATATGTAAAATGACAATGTATGAAAGGACTTCTCATTTTATTACATGAACGAAAATTCCAAATTACTGAATTGAGATTTTAGGTACCATATAACCTTAGTGAGGATGGTGATTGGGGGCTTGAGATTTTCGAAGTAAAGAGATGTTTAGAGGAGGCCCGTATATCCGGTTTGACTGTTCGAGCCATAGTGGTTATAAATCCTGGAAATCCTACTGGACAGGTATGTAACATATATGTATATATAGTAAAATGTTTACATGGAAAAATATACACCTGAAATTCTAAATGATATGTTGTAGTGGTTTTTTTTTAATCATAGATCATTATCAGGAAATCTCCAATGTTTCATGTCAACATTTGCAAAGCATCGTTGTAGGTATTGTCAGTCACCAGCCAGGAGGAGATAGTGGAATTATGTAGGAAAGAAGGTCTAGTTATACTTGCTGACGAGGTATGCCCTTTCTAAATGGAAATATATGATGTTTATAACGTAAATTGCATTTGGTAAAGCACGCTAGAAAGAAAGCTTGGTTATTGCTAATAATTATTATCTTGCCGCATAATTGTGTAATTTATATTTATAGGTGTACCAAGATAATGTCTATGTGGATGATAAGAAGTTCAATTCTTTTAAGAAAGTTGCCAGATCACTTGGGTACGACGAGAATGATATCTCTATAGTATCATACCATTCCGTTTCAATGGGTAAATCCTCGTACAAAAAAAGTTGTTCATATTGTGTAAAAAACCTCGTACAAAAAACGCATGGGTTAAAAATCTATGGTTATTGTCTTACCATTTTGAATATTGCAGGGTACTATGGAGAATGTGGCAGAAGGGGAGGCTACATGGAGATATGTGGTTTTGGGGAAGATGTGATGGGCGAGATTCGCAAGGTGGCTTCCGTGACTCTTTGCCCCAACATAGGTGGCCAAATTCTTACCAGCCTAGTTATGGATCCACCTAAGGTCCGATTTACCAGTCCAGTTTTCATTAGAGTTTGTTTTATATAATAGATTTTCATTTTTTTTAAACCATCGTTCTAGAACTAACATCGTTTCCATGAAATTAACATGTAATCATGCCCCCAAAATATGTATTCCCATTTCCTTCAGGTAATGTTTCCTTGTATGACTACCGCATGTCTTGATTATTAGGTTGTCCAGTGGGTCCTACACGGAATTTTTCGTTGACCTAGCATGGGAATATTTATAGGAAAATTTTACTCTGCAAATAATAGCTCCAATTGATCACAATAATATATTTATTAGGATGGGAATAACTATAGCGAAGATAGGAATTTTATGGAGCTTTCAAGAGACCTGCGGTCTTGCTATATTAAGTTTACCTCTATCCACTACTATCTCAATTTTCTCACAAACCGGAAGGACCCGAGTTTCATGAAACCAGTTACGACATGCAATCTTATTATGCTCACATTTATATTTGTAGAATGGAGAAGAGTCTTTTGAGAAATTTTGGGCTGAAAAAGAAAGCATTCATGCATCTTTGATCAAGCGTGCCAAGGTATGCTCCTAGATTGGCAAAATCACAAGGTCTTGTTCTAATTCCGTCGTGGTTGGATGAAATTGAAGCAAACCAAGCTGTTTCATATCCTCAAACATTGTGGTTTGGCTTCTCTCTTTATTACAGACCTTGGAGAACACATTCAGCAGCCTGGAGGGCGTGACCTGCAACAAAATAGAAGGTTCAATCTACCTTTTCCCCAGGATCCGCCTCCCTTCAGCAGCAATCAAAGCTGCCAAGGCCGACGGCGTCTCCCCAGACATATTCTATGCGTGCCGCCTTCTCAATGATGCAGGGATCGCCGTCGTCCCTGGCTCTGGATTCCACCAGGTGAGTCTTCAAATTTGTAAATGGAAGTCAATGTACGATACAAATTCGCTCTGGTGCATATCGTTTTATTAACCTGATAATCCGGCGTGGTTGACTTTTGCATTCCTCTTATCGCGGATTTCACCGGATACAACAAGATCTCTGGACGCAGCGGGGTCGCTGGGGCATGCCACATCCGGTGTGCCATCCTCCCTGGCGAGGATAAGATTGACGCAATGGTCCCACGCCTCAAGGCCTTCCATGAATCCTTCATGAACGAGTTCCGCGAGATAAACTGATGGAGATCGAACCTACTACCGCGCGACATACGCATTAGCCATTGGCCAAATGCCTGAGCTCTGGCAGTGCAATTCAACACTTGCATAAAAATTCTCGTAGAATCGAGAATGATGCTATGCTCCTGGTTTATTGTAACTTGAAACTTGCTCCATTCCGGACATGTTACCACACGGTGGTATTTTATCTTCCTGTATGCCAAGTTTGTGTTGTAGAATAGTATTCTGTCTGCTTTGTATCTATGCAAACTGGTATATGTTTGTTGCTGTAGCATACAAACACATTTTGCTCTTCCAGTAAGACCTTGAGAAAATAGCAGTTCGCCAGGGGTTAGGCATGATCAGCCTCCCCCTTACCCCACTACAGGAGAGTGTAGAACGCCGACGGCCTCATTCCCATCGGGGAAAGGCCAATCCCCATCGGCGTATGCATAGGCCGACGGCCCCGTCGGCCTTTTGGTCCGTCGGCGTAGAGTCCCGGCCGTCGACGTATGCATCCCATTGGCGTAAACTGGGATACGCCGACGGAGTTGTCATTGGCGTATAGGTAGGCAAAAAAAATTAAAAAAAATTCAAAAAAAACCACTTAATCACAATATGGTCACATTTATCTTTAACTTTAACCATTTTTTTATCTTAATCTAAATTACTCGCTTCTATTAACACTTCCCGATCGGTCACCCATCATGAGATAGCTCCCTGTGAGCTACCTAGAAACAACGGATGTGTTGCTGACAATATTATCCAATCAATCATGTTAACCCTTGGACCATCATGTCATACTCTTTCATTTTGTGAATTCAAACAATTATTTAAATAAAAAATAATAACTAATAATAAACTTGAATTCAAATAATCTTGAATTTAAATAATAATTAACATTTTTTCCTTTTCTATTTAATATTGAATAATTTATGTCTATAAATCGAGATTTGACAAATAATATGTCTATATCGATTAGAAAATTGAGAGAAATTCAAATATGACATTCATATAATATTTTCCATCATATATAAGCATTTTTTCCTTTTCATTGTAAGAAAATATATTTTCTATTTTTCTAGTGAAAAATGGTCAAATTTGACTTTTTTCCTCAAACCGGCTTAGAAAATTTCAAAAAATCCAAAATAACTCAAAATGATGCAAGACCTTCGTCTGGTGTCATTATATATGTCCTACTATACACAAAAAATAATAAACCCTCAATATGATAGTTGTGTTGAAAATCTGTTCACAAAAATAAGCTATCTCCTCTAAGCATTTTAGGGTTTCGGGCCAAATGACGGGTGTTATGGTCAAATCCATGACATAGTTTGTTTTAATATGCCCATATTCCACAAAAACATGCATCTTGGAAGCACGGACAATGTTGACGGAGGAAGATTTCCTTTTCATTGAATAAAAACACCATTTTCTATTTTTTGAGTGTAAAAAATGAGGTTTTTTGTGAAGGACCTACCACAAATATGTTGCAAAACTTGAGAGCTACAATTTTTGAAAATACTATACAATGTTATATGCACAAATAACCAATTTGTTTCATATGAAAAGGTTTCCATCCACCTCTTTTAAAAACACAAGTTTATGCCGATTCCATTGGAAACTGGTCAAATTTGAACTACCGGTACCTCATAGTTTTCTCATGATTTTTCGCAAAAATCAATTTTAGGTACACAACTACCTATTTCATCATAGATACACCAAGAGTTTCTCAATATTCAACCCCTACCTACGAACGGTCATGTCCGACGTCTTGACTTTTTCCTTAAACCGGCTTAGAAACTTCCAAAAAATTAAAAACAACCCAAAATGATGCAAGACGATAGTTGGAAGACGATAGTTATGTTGAAAATGTGTTCACAAAAATAAGCTATTTTCTCCGAACGTTCCAGGATTTCGGGCCAAATAACGGGTGTTATGGTCAAATCCATGGCATAGTTTATTTAAATGTGCCCATATTCCACACAAACATGAATCTTGGAAGCACGAACAATGTTGCTGGAGTAAGTTTTCCGTTTCATTGAGTAGAAAAACCATTTTCTATTTTTCGAGTGTAAAAAATAGGGTTTTTTGTGAAGGACCTAGCACAAATATGTTGCAAATCTTGATAGATACAATTTTTGAAAATACTAGACCATGTTATATGCACCAATAGCCAATTTGTTTCATATGAAAAGGTTTAAATTCACCTCTTTTGAAAAACACAAGTTTCTGCCAATTCCGCTGGAAACTGGTCAAGTTTAAACTACAGGTACCTTATAGTTTGCTTATGATTTTTGGCAAACATCATTTCTAGGTACACAACTACCTATTTCATCATAGATACACCAAGAGTTTCTCAGTATTCAACCCTTAGCTACGAACAGTCATGTCCGCCGTCTTGCCTTTTTCCTCGAACCGGCTTAGAAAATTCCAAAAAAATCAAACAACCAAAAATGATGCAAGACCTTCGCGTGGTGTCATTATATATGTCCTAGTATACATCAGAAATAATAATTTGGAATATGACGGTTGTGTTGAAAATGTGTTCACAAAAATAAGCTATCTCCTCCGAATATTCCAGTGTTTCGGGCCAAATGACGGGTGTTATGGTAAAATCCATGGCATAGTTTGCTTAATTATGCCCATATTCCACACAAACATGCTTCTTGGAAGCACAGACAATGTTGTCGCAGGAAGTTTTCCTTTTCATTGAATGAAAAAACCATTTTCTATTTTCCGAGTGTAAAAAATGGGGTTTTTTGTGAAGGGCCTACCACAAATATGTTGCAAAACTTGATGGCTACAATTTTTTAAAATACTAGACAATGTTATATGCACAAATAACCAAAAAAAATTATATGAAAAGGTTTCCATCCACCTCTTTTAAAAAACACAAGTTTGTGCCGATTCCGTTGGAAACTGGTCAAATTTGAACTACAGGCACCTCATAGTTTTCTCATGACCTTTGGCAAAAATCATTTTTAGGTACACAAATACCTTTTTTTATCATAGATACACCAAGAGTTTCTCAATATTCAACATCTAGCCCCGCTGAAGAAAAACCCAGCTTATAGGTCTACACTCGGTAACCGTTAACCCTTTCTTGTTTGTTCCGTTCTTGCTCATGATTTTTTTAAATAACGTAGCTTGAATAATATGCAATATGATGTAGATATGTTTCCCCTTTTCGAAACAATCTAAAGAACATCGAAATGCGAATTCGAATACAAAAGTTATGCTCAAAATGGTGAGTGAGTAAAAAAAACTAGGATATGCCGATGGTGGCCGTGGCCGTAGCAAAAAAAAAAAAAAAGACATAGGCCGACGGGGTTCCCATCGGCGTATCAAAAAAAAATTCCATTTTGCGCCGGCATGCTGGGTATACGCCGACAGCCCCGATATTTGGTCTTCGACCTTTCGAGGCTCTCCCGTAGTGCCCAAGTATTCCAGCTTATAGGACAAAACTGATAGCTAAATCTGCAATCCCTCTCTTAGCTTTCCCATCGAATGTTCAGCTTGGATAAGTGAGCAAGGTTCATATCGTATCGTTAGATGTTTATGCAATGATGATTATATGATTATCTTATACATAGTATATGAATGATGGGATTTTTTTTTATCTGTGCTTATTAAAAAATTGATAATTTTGTAGCTCTATATTTATTTTGAAAAGGAGGATAACCGTTAGCCACTCCATTGATTTTTGATAGAGGCACCCATATATTTTTCATTGTTCAAAATACAATGGCGGGACAAAATCGGCTATTAACCCTACAATAAAAGGAATGGTAAATACACAAGACGACTATTAACCCTACAATAAACGGCTCATGCAAAATAAAAAATGCATAAAGTTCTAGGCTAATCCTCAAATAAGGAACATACACTAAAGCGCCGATGATGACGAGTCAAAGATAAGGCCAACCTCGGGATATCATCCCTAAAGTTGAGTCTCGGGTAACCACCTTCACCAAGTCAACGACGTAGTCATGTATCAATATACCCTGGTCAGAGATCCCTGTGGTTCTAATATAGTGCAAGTGCATGTTGGTGCAATCTCCTACCATTATCATTAGCCCATCCATTACAGCATGCAGGTTATCTGCCGATGGACAAAAGCAGTCGGCCTAGCCTTTATTGTCATCGGTATAGGGCTATGCCGACGACAGTGGAGACCTACACATTTAGTTTCTGATTACACACTTAATCTGGTTAAAGTACATACCCTGATCAAAATTTCTATTCAGTCACCCGTACTTAAATTGCTGCAGCCTAGTTTTTTACATTTTTATTAATAAGATTGGTCAAACATACAACGTTAACTGCCATTTTTATATAATAGAATATGACTGAGAGGAAGGGGAAACTGTTTGGAATTGAATTGGCCTGTGAATTCCAAATCCAAGATGGAAAGGCATTGAGCTTCAATTCCAATTCTGTTGTTTGGTTGTGCATAGAATTTTCAGATGGAATCAAAGGGTGTGACCCAATTCCAATTCCTGTTTAGATGTACACACCATGGAATTCCAATTTTCCTGCAAACCTACACATTTGAAATAAACTAGTCGGTAAGCGCGCTCCGCCGCGCCGTCTTCACCACTTTTTCTATGTGTGATAGATGTGGTGGACCTGCATGTGTTTCAGGCTTACAACTCTCCATTGTACATACTTAGTATATTTTTTACAGCTGTCGCAGCCTCACTAACATAGCTGATGCTAGTGGTGGAATACATTACAAACAACGAAGCCACATTCAGTGAAGCCGTGAAGGGAAAAAAGACACAAATAAATTGCATGAAAACATAGCATCAAAGTTAGTAAGACAATCCCCTTTACCTTTGCATAATTGCACCAACACGATTTCAAGAGATCAAGAGGAAGGAATTAGCAGACCCAACTACAACATGAGTTTTCAATAGGATAAGGAAAGTAGAAAAATTACATTATGTATCCTGGTTCAAACATGAAAAAAGAATATCAAGCATCAAATACTCAAATACTTTTTCTTAGAGGAAAGAACTCTACTAAGCTCAATACAATTACTAATTTGTGGAAACCAAGCAACGGAAAATGACACGACTCAAGATGCAAATACTTTATCATTTACATGCTCCTCTACAAATATTTTTTCATTACCGTTCTCAAGCAACTCAGCCTTAAAATTGGTCTTTAACTATGCCCCTAATCTAAACATAATAGAAAGATAGAAAAGTTTGGAACCTCGCAAACATCTAGAACAAGGAAAATGCCAATGAAGCACCAATTAACCAAATCGAGGATAGCTGTTTTGGAGGTTGGACTATACATGGCCAGTGGTCATTCTTCATGGGGCGTGGGCGTGTGGCTTCTTTAGCCATACCGATTCAGTGCTTCACAGACCCAGGATTAGACGTCTATTAACCAAATATGTGGCATGCCCCACCCGTACATAATGTGACCATTTCCTTCTGTCAAACCAATAACCAGTCTGTTTTCCTGGTTTTCAAGCGCAACAACAGCATAACACACACCTGTAAAAGCAACACTGAATGATCGAATTGAGTCAGCTTGAAAACATTAGCTACAAACAAATGTACAACTCAATATGATTTGCATAAATCCAAGTGATTCAGAAGAACCACATGGCATGACTGGCCAAATGTACAACTCAATATGATTTGCATAAGTCTACACTTAGCTCATTTGAAACCAAACCAACCGGAAGCATGCCTCACACACATGAGCTGTACCTCCACGCTGCTACTATTAGTCAAGATTTTATAAATAGGATAAATGCATGATCAACAAAGATTCCCTCGCTTATGGACCTCACATGATCAACACACATGGCTTACAATTTGGAATAATTGCAAGATTCATAGGGGATTGTTCATCCCATTGCAAACGCTATTGCATTCATTTTTAATGGCTAAAGTTGAATATCCATACCAAGTGCACAAGCTGAAATTACATATGTTAGGAACCAACAAAGTCCGGTTTAATTTATTGGCTAAGAAAAAAAATGAGACCGTAAAACAGAAATTACAGACGGACTAAGCATAACTAACGAATTCCAAGAACATCAGCTGACAATAATTCTAGTAACAATTTGGAGCACAACAAACTATAAACGAGAGATCACACCTTTTTGTTGGTTCAAGAGAAAATTATAATGTGAACTCTAAGTATTGTTTGGAGTTCTTTCTCATTGAGTCATTTTAGCATTTGACCGTGTGGTCATGCAATCTCATGAGATAATCAAGCAGACCGGAAGATCTAGTATTTAAAAGAGAGTTATCCCCTTAAAGATACTATAAAAAATATCAATGAAGAGAAAATAAGTATATGAACGTCAAATTTATGCTATCTCAAGCCATAGGTTAATAACAGTATGCCTAGCGGGGGAGAAAAACATGTCTTCTCAACTTTGAACTCTATAATACAATTTTGCAAAGAAGAGAGCACCAACGAGGTAAATGCATCCACGGTGCAATCAAAAAGAAATTAACCGAAGGATGTGAGTAGGAACATCGCGTCAATGAAATTGGACACTGTTAATTGAAGGTGGTAGTGCATGGACCACGTAATCATGCTATTCAGATTTGCTAGGAAGCTAGACTCTCAAGCACATCTTGCAACCACAAACCCATGGTTTCAGCCGAGATCTGGCGGCGACATAGGCTACTGGACGTATAGGCAAAAGAAATATGATGGCTCTCTTGCCCTCGCAACCATCGTGTCAACTCGATAAAAAAAACTACTTATGGCGTGCTGGGAAGCCGGGGAAGGACATCGCTCGTGGTAGAGTTTGGCATTATTTAAGGACAACATCACTTCCCTCGATGTGTCGGGCAATTATAAAGTTTCATTGATGCTCTCTGTTATATATATATGATCCAGTAGTTCCTATAGTGATAAATTCTGTAAAAAAATGACTTGTTATGGAAAATAACATGTATACCACCATTCCATAAACACGTAAGTTTTGAGGCTAAAGGGCGGTGTTAGGTAAGAATCATCCCATATTTTACTTTTACAGGAATAAAATAAATCAACACAGAAAACCGCAGGACAATATTGCGTAAATAATAAAATATAGATTGTCCATCACATAGGACTATAGGACAAACCAAGTTAGTGATCCCAACTTCTAATGAATACGTGTAGGCTCATGTGTTCATTCAGAACCAACCCCCCCCCCCCCCCCCACACACACACACAATTGTAATGTTTATTCAGCTAGAACTTAGATCTGTAACCCATAAGGTACATCTGCTTTGAAAATTTCCATGTTGAATATTGCACCTAGCCATCTACATGGATTAAGGGTGGACTGGTAAGACACACACACACATACTGCATTGTAATAAAATGTAAATTTGACACCAAAATGTAGAAGACCTCTTTCGGTGTAGAGCTTAATCAGATCATCTTTCATCCAAAAGGAGCTTGGAAACATAATAGTTTCTATCAGAAATAAATTCAAATTGATAGATGTAATAAAATATATTCGCAACATGTAAACCTTTGGAGTCAAGGCCATACCTTATATGGTGATACTGACAAAGGAGGCATGTCATGTTTAATATGTGATCCATCTTAATAATAGATGACACAGAAAACTGCAGAAGGGAAAGTCACCAAAACAATTGGAGAAGGAAGAACACACACGCATGACGATACATCGAACTAACGACAGGGGCATGTCATGGAACAGGGTTGAATGCAAGGTTGTGTTACACTGCTTCAGACCTGACCAATGAGTAACCGGGAATACGTTAACTGAGCATAGGCAGACGAAATGTGTATGACCTACTGATTAATAAGATGAAAATAGTATGACTAACATCCTATGATTACTGACATTTCAGTTCTCACAAGATACTTGCAACTAATATTGAGTTAGAACCTACCCTAACAACTTCAGAATTCATATGAAAACAGAAAAACATCAGTTCAGCATTCAATTGTATTGAGAAAAAAGAATTAGTTAGTTTGTGTAATTACAGAAAATAACAGGAAAAAAAATAAAGAACCTCCAGCTTTACAAAGAATCAGAAGTCAAAATAACTGTAAATATTTAAAGAAAACATGGGCTTCACACCTGATAGTTTCACCCATAATCCACATTGAAGGCTATAATGTTCTATCCAATTATACACCTGTTAACATCTCATAAAGAATATCCGAGTCGCATCTTGTTCGTCTGAGAAGGGACATCATAGAAGACAGTGGAGCACGGGTATAGAGAGAGGAAGGGAGGTGGCTGCGCTCGAAGTTACCCACCACCACCTGCTCACCGTTCTGCACTACCAGCACTATCCGTTCCCCGACGTCGCTATTGACATGGAAAGGGGAAGAAAGGGCGCTTGAGGAGATAGGGGAGAGACCAGGGGAAGATAGGAGAGGGACACCATGGCCGTCATGTCGTTCCCCGTCACCTATTCACCATTGCCGCCTCCGCCGGCAGGGAGGTGAGAGACGAGAGGCTAGGTTTACCATGTGAGGATTGAGGAGAGGAGGCGATGGAGAAAAACTCTGAGGTGGCCGGCGACTTACAGGCAAGGAGGTCTGGCCTGGGAGAAGATGCGTGGTGGAAGACCTCAGCTGAGCGACCGGCGGCCGGAAACCCTAGCACGGAGGGCTGGCGGAAGGAGGATAGACCGAGATGTGTGGGGTCTGGTCATATGGGGTGCGTTGAATTCGCACTCGCGGAAGAGAAGGCACACAGGCAAGGCAAGAACACAACGGCCGGCCCACAATCAGCGGTACATAACAGCAAAGCCCCACAGACAGCGACACAAAATCCGGCAGATGGCCTGAACGGAGCCGTAGACTACGGAACTTACAGTTCTAGTTAATAACAAGTTTAGAAAACTAAAAAAAATCATTGTTCTTAACTTATAGCAACAGAGCACCGAAAATAAAAAAATGGTGGCATGTGTCCCAGGCGAAGGTCAACACGCCCAGGGGAGACCTTGGATGGACTCTAGCCCTGAATTCTCTGTAGCCGGCTGAACCAAGATGCTCTATTTCTTCTCAAAAATAAAAGCACGCCCAGGCTCGGGGTGGAGCAGTGGCATCCTACACTCCCGCTGCACCGCCTAGGATCGGGAGGGCCCCGCTGCACCGCCTAGGATCGGGACGGCCCCGCTGTGCTCGCCGGGGCAGCCGGGCCTTATCTCCCCTCCCGATTTCTGCACAGCGACCGCCTACCTATGTCCTCTCCAACGACCGGCCGGCGACCGGCGGACCTCCTCGTACTTACTCTCCTCTGCCTCGTCCAACGACCGACCGGTTCTCTTTGGACCTCCTATCCAGCGACCGGCCGGTTCTCGTCCGTCCTCCCTGACCCGTCGATATAGTTGTCCATCGGAGTGGCGGAGACATGGTGTGGCCGACGGCGACTCACAGCGGATTGGAGGGCGGGGAAATTACAGGGGGCGGCGAATGGGGACAGGGGAGAGGAGGATGCAGAGCTCACCTGTGCCGCCGTCCTCCGTCAACTTCTACAGGTCGCCTTCCTGCGCTGCGCGGTGGAGCGAGTCGGGGGTCGGGGAAGAGGCACGGACGGGACGAAAGAAAATTTTCCGCGTCCGTTTCCATCCATCGGCCACGCGGGGACGTGCGCGCGGGCCTTCCACGGAATTGGATAACTTTTCCGTCGGCCAATTCCGTGACCACTCCAAACAATTGAATTCGGGACATCAATTTCATATTGCCAATTCCAGAGTCTTTTTCCTACATCCAAACGGTAATAGAATATGACTGAGCGACACACTTTTCAGCCTTCGTCTGCTTCTCAAGCTGATTTCACCTGACTAAGCCCTCGGTTGACCATCTCTTGCTCTGCCGTTCCGCTGGAGGGTTCTTGCTGTCCTTCCTGCCAGAAGTGCTCGCGGCGTCGGGGTCTTCGAGGCTTCAGAATAATGGCGGTGGTCCTAGGGTTTTCCATCGCGCGAAGATGAAGATCATGATGTTGGTCCTCTTTGATCAAGCCGGGGTGTCGACCGAAAGGCTCCGCCGGCGAACTCCCATGGGCAACGCCTGGAGATTGCTGGATCGGTGGAATTCAGTCGCAATGCTCAATCATCGAAGGTGAGATTGGATCGGTTGACTAGCAACGGTGCTCGAAGTCTTTGCATCGATGGGAAACTGGCTTGGAGTTACAATATTCGTGGCAGATGTATGTCAGAGGGGGAGACAATATGCGTGAAGTCCAAAGTCCTACCTTTCAGGGTGAAAACCCAAGGTCTGGCCTTAATTGGTTGTGCCTGTCACTGGTCTTCTTGGAGCCGTTGTTTTGAGAGTGAGGATTTTCTTCAGGGTGAAAACCCAAGGTCTAGCCTTAATTGGTTGTTCCTGGCACCGTTCTTTTTGGAGACGTTGTTTTCGAAGAGATGGACGTCAGCTGTTGTTTAGATGGTGGTTGTGCGGATACCGTGAGGACTGTAACTCTGTAGCGGGACTTTTCTTCTTTTTTATTTCTTCTTTTTATTGCTTTTCGGCTGTGTGCATCTATTGCGTTGTTGCAGAGGCCGGGTGTAATTTGTATCTTTGCGATATTAATATACTTCCCTTTATAAAAAAAATTTAGCCACGAGCAGGAGGTTATGCGGGGCTAAAATGTTCCTGGGTGAGACTGCGCGGTAGTGCTTCCATGTCCATCCGAGCAAACTAATTCTACCAGAGCTGAAAGAGCTCGATCGGTCGACAAGTCCAAGCGATGATTTGTTGCTCGATGAGATCATTGCAAGGTGAACTTAGCTACGTAAACAAACCACTATTCACAATAGATTTTTGGAAGAAATATTTTAATTTTTTTTTGGATTTAACAATTAGTTTGATGAATTCCCCAACGAGGTGGTAGATTCGTATCCCTCCCATGTAAGAAAAATAAAGTGCAAAAACAGTGGCCACATGCTTTTTCCATGTGTGTTGCTACTCTAGTTATATTTTTCCTTTTATTTTCATATTCAATTGAAATTTACCCAAATTTGACGCACACTTTCGATGGAACCGCTCGTATTTAGTTAGAATTTGATGAAGAGCCCGTACTGATTGGATAGTGAAGAAACACCGGCGCACGTATATACATGATAACACACCACTAGACCCGTGGTTTTGTGTTAATTGTTATGTTGAAAAAAAAAGGAGTGCTGGTTTAAATCGAGGATTTGGTAACGTTAGATGTAACCGATTGTTTTGGTACCGAGAGACCATCCGTTTCTCAAAATAAAGGGTATACATTTAGTCAAAATCAATGTATTATAAGTTTGAGAAATTAGCACTAGTGGAAACACGGGCACTAGTTCCGGTTGGTAAGGCCCATTTGTCCCGGTTGTGCAACCGGGATGGGCCAGCCGGGACAAATGCACCTCCCCCATCGGTCCCAGTTGCGCCAGGGCCCAGGACAAATGGGACTGACCACGTGGCGAACCTGGCCAGGGGAGTTAATCCCGGTTCGTGCTAGGAACCGGGATGAATGCCTCCTCTGAAAAATCTGCATTTTGGCCACTTTCTCTGCCCCGGCAGGGGTTTTTTTTCGCATTTTTTTCCCAATTTTGGATCCTGTCTCACAATCCCCAACCGGCCTCCCCTTCCCCAACCGTGTCCACTGGCCCACGTCTTTAATTAAGCCCACTGGCCACATTTGGGTCAAAAGGGCCCACTGACCCGCGTCTTTAATTAAGCCCACTGGCCACATTCGGTCAAAGGGCCCACTGGCCACGCAGGGGTCAAAGGGGCCATTGGCCGGCGACCTAGTGGCTGGCTTGCCCGGTCCTTAAAGTAAGACCACAGCCACGCGCGGTCAAAGGGCCCACTGGCCGCCTCGTCTTCCCGCGCCTCCACTTCCCAGCGCGTGGCCACGAACGGAACGCCTCGGCTTCCCCGCGCATTCATGGCCGCCTGCAACCGCCGCCATGTTCTCGCCGCCGGTTGGCATGCCAACCCCTCCCGGGTCCTTTTTAAAGGCCCCCCCCCCGCCGCCCGTACACCCCACTCACCCAGGCCGTGTCCCAGCTCCAAGAACCCTAGCCGCCATGTCGCCCCGCCGCTAGTTCAAGCGCCCGAAGAACGAGCACGAGGCCGGGTCCTCCAGCGGCGCCGGCCAGAGAGGCGCCGGCGTTCCCCCGCCGCCGTAGTAGGCGTTTGGCTTCGGTCCGGGAGGCATCCGGATCGGGGGCAGCCGCGCGTCCCCGCACCACCTCCGGCAACGCGCCCGCCGCCTCGCGCCGCGCCGGGCAAGAGGTTCCGCCGCTACGTGCGGAAGGAGGAGGCCGAGTGGCATTGGGAGCACGCCACGCCGGTCTTCTGGCCGGACGTCCACCTCCCGGACGGCTGACACCTCAACCCGCAGCGCATCCTGGTGCCGCCGGCCCCGACCAATGAAGCTGCCCGCGAGGAGATCGACCGCCGGCGCGCGCTCCTGCCGGCTCACCTCCTCCGGGACCGCGCCTAAATATATACTGGAGCGTCTGGTTCCAGCAGGAGCACGAACAGCGCCGCCGCTCCTACATCCCCACGGCCCCGGAGGAGAGCGCCGACGACTAACCCGCGCCACCGCCCGGCAGGGAGCCGGAGCTGTGGCTCGAGGAGGACCCCGAGCTCCAGGCCGGATTGGAGGCCGCCTACGAGGCCTCCCGCCGCACCCTCGTCGAGGACGAGATCAAGCGGTGGGAGAAGGTCCGGGCCCGCGTGGCCGCCGACGACGACGCGATGCCGCCCCCTTCAGCGCCGGCGCCGTGGTGGCAGACCATGAACGCCGAAATGGAGGCGTCGCAGGACCAGCCGCCGCCACAGCCGCTGCCCCCCGGCCTGGAGTACGGGATGAGCTGGGCCTGGACCGGCGACGAATGGGCGCCGGAGGAGCTGCCGCCGCCGAACGCCCCCCGATGCCTCCGCAGCCACCGGCGGGCCCCCCAGCTGCCTGCCCACCTGTGGCAGGCGCCTGCCTACCACTTCATCTCCTCCGACGAGGAGGACTAGGCCGGCGCGCCCCCGGCCACCTATATAGTACCCCCCCCCCCAAGAAATGGCCGGCCGCCTGTGGTCGCGCCGCCGCCCCCCGATGCATGTAGAAAGACGGCCAATAGGGCCGTCGTCGTCAATAAACACGGCCGGCCGTCTGTGGCCGCGCCGCGCCCCCGATGTAAGCACGCCCCCCCGGCCTTTTTAATATATATATGTATTCCCGTCCTAATTCGTCCCCGAGCCAATCTACGGCCTAGTTCAACCCCACCGGCGGAACCAGCACCGGTGGGATCTTCCTATCCATTCCCGCCGCCGGCAGGGATTCGCCAAGGCTAGTCCGTTGTCCTGGGTGGTGGCTCGGCCTGGAGAGCGGGCCGAGATATTTATACAACTGGGCCTCTAGTCCCAGCCCATGCCACCAAACGGGACTAGAGGTACCCCCATTGGTCCCGGTTGGTGGCACGTGCCGGGACCAAAACGTATTTCGAATTTTGCTGCCACCCTGCGTGCCCAAATTTTTTAGCGCCAAAATTTGAAATAAATTTAAGTTTGCACATTAATAACTTCTATATACTTTCGAATTTGACAAAAATTTCAACATGAAAAGTGCTAGAATTTGCATAACTAATTCAAATCCATTTTTTGTTTAACTAAATAATTATTCTAACTATTGAAATTATTAATTATTTTACTATTTGCATATAATTTGAATATAAATATCTTATAATTTTTGTTTTCTCTTCTGATCTTCCGAGTGAGTCCAGATCATACAAGGCATCCGGTTGATTTATATTCCGTCCAGCTCAAGGAAGGTTTGTCATGCAGTTTTGCTTGTAAAATAAGCTCAACTTGTTCTAGGAACTGATCATATTGGCTCTCCATGAATGCATGAGCTTCGACATTTTCTCCAGCCTTTGCTGCAACTTTATATAAAGTTTGACAAAGCGAGTTGTACCTTTTTGACACGGAGAATTTGGGATCTTCGACTACAACAGAAAAACCATACTTCTCCTTCGAAGGTTCACTCTGAGCATCCTTTCGCCATCTTTTCAAAACATAGTGTGGTGGAATTTCTTTGATATTTCTGATCTCAAGAACCTTCAGTACCTGGCAACACGGAAGACCTACATTTTCAAACTTCTTGCAGCTACGAATGTATTCTGATGAGTCGAATCTAACAAAATGACCCGGACGCCTGTTTTTGACAGTTATCTCATACTCGGATATGGGTCTAATTTCGCCACAGGTATAGACCACGCAATCCAAGATCAGTTCAAATTCTAATCTGAAAATCTCAAACAGTGCAGAAGTGTATGCATTAGCAGCTTGCCAAAGTAACCGCAGAGGTGCAACCCTTTGCGTCATTTGAACTCCAAGGTAGTCAGCTTGTTGTTCAGCTAGACGTTTCTCCTCCAAAAATTTATCATATCTGTTAAAGAAGTACCGAAGATCTAATTCTGTTTTAAGGATAACTGTCAGGATGGTATCCGTACTATCACTTCGAAGTGTGCCTGCAATATCTGCCTACAGTTATCTCTTACTCGGATATGGGTCATAGTTGTCAGCTTTTTACCGGTCAATACAAAATACTGATCAAACAAAACTATATGATCATGTATTCCACGCTTATTATTACACATCACCAACAGACGGAGGAGAGAGAAACAGAAAAGTGGGTGGGTGTGCCGCTGGTTGGGATAATAATGAAATCAGGCTGGTCATAGTTGTCCGCTTTTTACCGGTCAATACAAATTACTGGTCAAACAGAACTATATGATCATGTATTCCACGCTTATTATTACACATCACCAACAGACGGAGAAGAGAGAAACAGAAAAGTGGGTGGGTGTGCCGCTGGTTGGGATAATAATGAAATCAGGCTGGTCATAGTTGTCAGCTTTTTACCGGTCAATACAAATTACTGGTCAAACAGAACTATATGATCATGTATTCCACGCTTATTATTACACATCACCAACAAAATCCGTATCTATTCTTCTGAATTATCCCTTGCTTATGATCGCTTCGGCCGTAACCATGGAGCCTCTTCATTATTTAACGGGATGGTGGGGTCAACTTTCACTGTGAAGGGTGGAATTTCAACAAACTTATTATAATCTTCTGACATGTCTGTCGTGTCCTCGATTCCCACGATGTTTCTTTTCCCTGAAAGAACTATGTGACGCTTCGGCTCATCGTATGATGAATTTGTTTTCTTTATTTTTTCTTTTTTCGGTCTGGAGGACATGTCCTTCACATAGAAGACCTGAGCCACATCATTGGCTAGGACGAATGGTTCGTCATTGTAACCAATATTGTTGAGATCCACTGTTGTCATTCCATACAGCGGGTCTACCTTTACCCCTTCTCCATTCAAATTGACCCATTTGCACTTGAACAAAGGGACCTTAAAAGAAGGTCCATAGTCAAGTTCCCATATCTCCTCTATGTAACCATAGTATGTTTCATTTTTTCCATTCTCGTTTGTTGTATCAAAGCGGACACCACTGTTTTGGTTGGTGCTCTTCTTATCTTGGGAGATCGTGTAAAATGTATTCCCATTTATCTCGTACCCTTGAAAACTCCCAATAGTCGAAGATGGTGACCCTGCCAACATGTACAGCTGATCTTCAACAGTGGTGTTATTTATAAGATGTGTTTGCAACCAACTTCCAAAAGTCTCCATGTGTTTGCCTTTAATCCATGAGTCATCCTTCCCCGGGTTTGTGGACCGTACAATATTCTTGTGTTCCTCGAGATACGGAGCCACAAACATATAATTTTATAGAACTGTGTAGTGTGCTTTGGTGAAAGAATGCCGTCCCTGGGTATCATTGTTTTCTTTCCCAGCCTTCCTTTTCCCCTCAGTCTCCCCTCATGCCGCGATTCAGGAACACCAATCGTCTTAAGGTCAGGAATAAAGTCAACACAGAACCCAATGACCTCCTCTGTTCCATAGCCCTTAGAGATGCTTCCTTCTGGCCTAGCACGGTTGTGAACATATTTCTTCAAGACTCCCATGAACCTCTCAAAGGGGAACATATTGTGTAGAAATACCGGACCAAGAAAATGAATCTCTTCACATAGGTGAACGAGGATATGAGTCATAATGTTGAACAAGGATGGTGGGAACACCAACTCAAAACTAACAAGACACTGGACCACATCCCTCTGTAATCTTGTCAGAATTTCTGGATCGATTACCTTCTGAGATATTGCGTTCATGAATGCACATAGCTTCACAATGGGTACTCGAACATTTTCCGGTAGAAGCCCCCTCAATGCAATCGGAAGCAACTACGTAATAATCAAGTGGCAGTCATGAGACTTCAGGTTTTGGAATTTTTTATCTGCCATGTTTATTATCCCCTTTATATTCGACGAGAAGCCAGACGGAACATTGATACTGTAAAGGACTTCAAAGAATATTTCCTTCTCTGCTTTAGTAAGAGTGTAGCTGCTTAAGTAATGGCGCCCTATATCCGTGTGCTTGTTGCTTGTATCTTTCATACGTTGCTGGTCCTCCCGTGCTTCTGGCGTATCTTTTGACTTCCCATACACGCCCAGGAAGCATAGCAGATTGACGCAGAGATTCTTTATCACATGCATCACGTCGATCGAAGAGCGGACCTCTAAAACTTTCCAATAGGGTAGCTCCCAAAATATAGATTTCTTCTTCCACATGGGTGCGCGCTTATCATGGCCGTTCGGAACTGGTTGGCTGCCAGCAGCCTTACCAAAGATTACTTCTAGGTCCTTGACCATATCTAATATATCATTACCACTACGGAGCTCAGGCTTCTTCCGGTTATCTGCCTCACCTCTGAAATGCTTCCCTCCTTTCTTTCTTACGGGATGCTTGATCGGAAGAAATCTACGATGCCCCAGGTATACAACCTTTTTACATTTATCCAAAAAAACATTGTCAGTCTTATCTAAACAGTGTGTGCATGCATTGTATCCCTTGTTTGTATGTCCGGAAATGTTACTAAGAGGAGGCCAATCATTGATGGTTACGAAAAGCAACGCCCGTAGGTCAAATGGCTTTTGCTCGTTCTCATCCCACACACGTACACCTGGTTTGCCCCACAATTGTAAGAGTTCTTCCACTAATGGCCTTAGATACACATCAATGTCGTTGCCAGGTTGCCTCGGGCCTTGGATGAGAACTGGCATCATAATGAACTTGCGCTTCATGCACAACCAAGGAGGAAGGTTGTACATACATAGAGTTACAGGCCAGGTGCTATGACTGGAGCTCTGCTCCCCAAAAGGATTTAAGCCATCTGTACTTAGACCAAACCATAAGTTTCTCGCCTCTCCTATAAAGTCTGGGAAGTCTCTCTCGATCTTTCTCCACTGCGATCCATCGGCGGAGTGTCTCAACTTTCCGTCTTTCTTACGGTCTTCTTTGTGCCATCGCAACAACCTAGCATGCTCTTTGTTTCTAAACAGACGTATCAACCGTGGTATTATAGGAGCATACCACATCACCTTAGCAGGAACCCTCTTACGGGGGGCGGGGGGGGGGGGGGTGGCTCGCCGTCGACATCACCAGGGTCATCTGCTCTGATCTTATACCGCAGTGCAGTGCATACCGGACATTCACCCAAATTCTCGTACTTCTCACCGCGGTAGAGGATGCAGTGCATACCGGACATTCATCCAAATGCCTTGTCAGTCACACCGTTCTGTGCCTTCCATTTCAGCAACTCCAGTGTGGTACCGAGCTTTGTGCTACCATCTTCGCAATTTGGGTACAACAACTTTTTGTGATCCTGTAACATGTTGTCCAGCTTCAACCTCTCCAATTTATTTTCACAGTCTTCCCTTGCATCAGCAATAACTCGGCCAAGATCATCATCGGGCTCTTCTGATGCCTGTTCTTGATCACCTCCTTCTTCTGCATTCTCTTCCATTGCACTATCGTCGTTTTCAGGGAACAAAGGATCTTCTTCTTCTTCATCATCGTCTTCCATCACAACCTCTCTTTCTCCATGCTTGGTCCAGCAATTATAGCTGGGCATGAAACCTCTCCGAAGTAGATGGCCGTGAAGGATTCTTTCGGAAGAGTGCTCTCTGACATTCCGACAATCAACACATGGGCAACACATGAAGCCATTATCTTTGTTCGCCTGAGCTACAGCAAGAAATGCATTCAGGCCTACCATATACTCGGAAGTGCGTCGGTCACCGTACATCCATCGCTGTCGTGCATCCATCTGCATCGTATAATTAAGTTTATCAAAATACATTACAATAACATATTAATACAGAAATGACCACAGTACATCGCCAAATATTACTTTTTTATGTATCAGTTACAGATGAAAAAGATAAGTTTGTTAATCTCGGTCGAAGATTTCATTTTCAGTGAGCTTATGTGTGGCTCAGGAATTTCGTCAAACACCTCGTGTGCATAGTAAAATAAAACACACTAACACCAAACTCTCTCACACCTCCAAGCAAAAAAAAAGATGGAAGGGGGGGCTGGGGCAGTATATATAGGGGAAGTTGGTCCCGGTCCGTGGCACGAACCGGGACCAATATCTCCCAACGAACCGGGACCAAAGCCCCCAGGTGATTTCTGATGAGGGGATAGTAACCCGGTATGCCGACTCTCAGGTGAGATCCGGCCCAAACGACGGATGGATCAAATCCGGCTAAGGACAAAGAAGCTTCTAGAAGGCCCAGGACTTGTAAGGATCGTAACCCGGATTGTGGGTTACGGTAAAGAAAGTTAGGGTTCGTATGAAGAGTTCGAATAGGACTCGAGAAGCGCTTTGTAAGGCAAGTCAAGGGGGATATGAGTACTATATAAACCAACCCCTGGGCTTCGCCTAAGGGAGATTCAAGTCATAACTGTAACACCTATTATCGAGTATCCAGTATAATCATATCGAGAGCCGGCGAGTTGTTTTCCGGTTCTTAGATTGCTTTCGCCATGTTCTCTTTCGAGCTAAACCCTCTCCCAAATACCTGCGTCGACTTGCCCCAAGATCAGTTACCCCAGGTAACATCTGCCGTGATTATCCCACGACAGTTGGCGCCCACCGTGGGGCCTGCGTCCAAAGGTGTTTACATCACGGGAGAAGCTCGGAAGAGCATGAAGAACCTCATCGTCGGAGAAATCTACGTCAACGGCAAAGGAGAGAAGATGGTAGACGATTCTGGCTGGGGGCCAGAGTCGGACCACCTCGAAACCGGATCCATCGTGACAGTCGGCAGCATCAACGTCTTCATCGGTATGATATGTACTTCCAGTTTGAATTGTGATAATGTTGGATCTGATTCTATGTCAGGGGAAGACGCGTATGTCCGATCGGGAAAAGAAGAATCGATTGGAACAACGGGTCAGATAGAGAGGGAGGATGGTACCGAGTCTATACGGGATTTGTCGGAGGATCGATATGAAAGGGAAACCAGCGAGGAAGAACAGTACGAATCTACACCGGGCATCATGCGCCGGGTTGCAGTTTATGCGGCTCCCGCGACCAATCTCAATCAAGAAAACGCGGCCGCGGCACCAGCTGGGGCGGTTCAGGCAGCGGCTCAGCAGCAAGGACCAGTTGACCCGGTCTTGGCCCAAGTCGATGGAGAGTCGGCGTCTGTCACCAGTCGCCCAGCGGACGAGGAGCGACACGCAAATATGTTCGGGTTCCAAGCAAACCGGACACCGGGGGCCGGACCCTCAAACCCGCGTCACCCGGCTCTGTTTGATAATAACTTGATTTTGGACCCCACAGTCTTGGCCACAGTTATTACCCCGGAAAACGCGGCAGAACGTGTAAGAGACCTGGACGTAGCTCGTCGTGCATTGGAGCAGCAAAGAAGGCAAGTGGAAGCAGAAAGGCAGGGGATGGCCGCGCGGCAGCACGAATTGGATGACCGAGAAACCCGGCTCCGGGAGGAAACGACAAGGATGCACCAAAGGCACCGAACTATGCTGCCGGCAACAGGAGGGGTTATTAACCCGACCGCCCTGGTGTTCACGCCTCAAGATCAGCCGATTCCGCCGACGAACCAAGGGACCATACCGCGACCTTCAACGGGAGCACATCCGGTAAGCGCGCCAGCCGGGTTACCTTTGCCACAGACAGGGGCGACAGCCGGCAATACCATGCCGCCACCACCATCGCGATTCCGCACACCAGCAGGTCATTACAACAATCCCATGGACAACGTGTACGCAGCAACGCTCGCATTAAACCAGATCCCTGTGGGAGACTCGCCTCATGCGGAAGGAACCCGACGAGCAATCGATCTACTACACACCGCGGTAGCACAGCAAGCTAATTATCCGGATCATAGGAGCGGGATGCATGGGACACCGTACGCCAGCCAGCAACAGGGCCATGTTCAAACGAATACGACGCAACGAAGGGAAGAGCAGCAGCAAATGCCGCCTCCACCGCGTATCCAGACAGCACCAGTAGTATCAGCAGCGCAGGCGGTGGTGAACAGTTCCAGAGCCAGAAGAGCCGGGGCCGGGTCTGCAGCGCACGAGTTACCAGTGGTGCCGCATCCCGCGGTACCCCCAGCCGGGTCACGCGTTTCCCGGGCAAGACCGGCCCCAACCACCCTTGCGGGGCCAAAGTGCCTTTCGGACGATATCAGAGCAGAACCTTACCCGGAGAAGTTCAAAGAACCGGGGAAAGTAGTAAATTATGAGCCAACAATGGATCCAGAAACGTGGCTGAGCAGCTATGAGATGGCAATGTCAATTCGCAACGCATCCGAGAATCTCCAAGCCAAATTCATGTACTTAATGATGTCAGAGGGAGCAGCAAAGTTATGGTTCACCAACCTACCGGAAAAATCGATCAAATCGTGGGAGGAGCTAAAGACCGCATTCATCAAGCACTTTCATGGGACATGCAGAAAGTTATTTACTATTGATGATTTAGAAAGATGCGTTCAGAAGAAAGGAGAATCGGCACGCAGCTGGGTACGCCGGGTTATGGAGATACTCCACTCGTCTACGGATATCCAGCCTAAGGACGCGCTACAAGCTATGGCAAAAACATGTAAGTACGTTCCTTTGGTACAAAAGCTAACTCGCATGAAATCTAGTAGGAATGCAGCGGAGGTTACAATGGGAGAGTTAATGGATGCGTGCAACAAACACGCTGCAACGGATACCACAGAGGAGGAAGTTGACGACAAGAAAGCAAAAGCAAACGCAAGTAGCAGCGGGAAAACCGGCAATGGGTCGGCGCCAAACAATAATGGAAGTAGCCAAAACAAGCGCCCGTTCGACGGGAATTCCGAGTTTGTAGCCAACACGGAGGCCGGGTCTTCAAGACCTAGATCCGAAGGGAATTTTAATACTGGGAATCACAATGGGGGACACTACCAAGGACCTCCAAGACCAAGCAACAGTTGGGACATATTTAGGATGGCGTGCCCGAAGCATAGCAGGAATGGCAAGCCGGCCAATCATTCACTAGAGCAATGTGCCGACTTACAAAGGTGGAAGAACGAAGAAGTGAACAGAGCTATGCGAGGTGCGGGCCGGGGAGGAGGTCCGGGTCTAGGTGGAAACTTGGGTAATGGGCCGCCCCCAGCCGGCAATCCGCCAGCTGGAAATCAAGGTAACAATCAAAATGGAGCAGGAGGTTTTCAAGCTAACCCCAAACAGCTGGGTCAATATCATGTGCACACTACAGGAGGCTCTAACAAGGATAAGAAGATACTGAAACAAGCAGTTAATTCGGTCTCTTCCGCTGTTCCAAGGTATTTGAGGTGGTCAGAACAAGAGGTAACATGGAGCAGGAAGGATCACCCGGATAGAGTTGATCACCCGGGAGTCTTAGCTTTGGTAGTGGCACCACAGGTCAACGGCTACGAGCTGAAAAAAGTCCTGATGGATGGAGGAAGTAGTATCAATATCCTGTACTGGGAAACTTTTCTGCGAATGGGCTTAAAGGAATCGCAGCTGCAAAAGAGTACAACAGTTTTTCACGGGATAGTGCCGGGTCACTCAGCATGCCCTGAAGGAAAGGTGGCACTGGAAGTAGCTTTTGGAGAGTCAAAGGATAATTATCGAGTCGAGTGGCTTACCTTTGAGGTAGTAAAGTTGCGCAGTCCTTATCATGCATTGTTTGGAAGGCCGGCTTATGCCAAGTTCATGGCAAGACCGTGTTATGTGTACCTACAACTGAAAATCCCGGGTCCCAAGAAGACCATTACAATACACGGAAACCGGGATATAGCAGCTGAGTGCGATGAGGGAGACGCGGCAATGGCCGAGCAAGCCTGCAGGAAGGAAGAGCTCAAACATTACCGTTCTCAGGTAGACCTAGAAGAGAGGACAACGTCAAAAAAGCCAACCCCTGAGGGGGACAAAGCAAAAGTTAGGGCAGAACAAAACCCTAAGATGGTAGGCTTCATTAGGAGCAATACTTTCAAAACTCTCAGCAGGGAAGAAGAAGGCGTACCACCGTCCGCAGCTGATCACGTTCCAAGGAAGATATACCCGGACTGGCTAGCAAATCCGGTACTCATTACGAAAGGGCATAGCAAGTGGAGAATGTGCATCGGCCGTATCAACGCGAGGCCGATTCTCGAGAATAACTAAAGCAGTGTAATGGGCGGCAGGTTTCATACGCACTCTTTTCCTATCCAGGGTACCTAAGGGGACTGGAAGGTTTTTAATGAGGCGGCCTGCTGAATCAAAAAAGAAATTTTTATCAATAAAAGAAGATGGTTTCGAGTCTTATCATGGTCTTTGCTTCAGTTACAAGTAAGTAACATTGTTACTATCAATACATCAGTATCATCGAAATACATTACATGAATATAGGTCTCCGGGGGGTGATCTGCTTCAATAAGTAATCACAAGACCCGGAGACCCGGCCATGATGCCTATAAGTTATGGGGGCTGATTACTCGAAAAAACGGGTACAGCTGCAATCCTATAACTGGACAAAGGAGCCAAATTTCTTGGTTATTCTTACTTAAGCTCGATGTGACTCGCACTAAAGTGGCATGATCTGTTCGCGTACGATCACAATCAAATTATGCAGCCCAGTGTGGCTTGCTTGATCTTGTTTTTCGTATAGACGCAACGACATGGTATCCACGCGAAAGCCGGCTTATAGTACAAGATAATCAAAAGGGTCATCTAAACCACAAGTCCATGCAGAGTATAAGGCTAAAAAAGCCGGAAACTCAACAAATATTAAGCATGACTTCAGTATTTATGTAAACAGATATTGGTATTCAGCTTGGTAAACAGCAGTATGTCATCTGAGAAAGGCCACGCCCCTATAGCTCGTACTTTGGGTCATGGGGACTGGGGACTTCGAAACAGAAACAAACTGTTTTAACTACCCAAGCCTGAAAACCTTAATTTCCGAGTATTGGGGACTTAAAGAAAGGTTCCTCTATCAAAACCTACGATACTCGGTTAGCCGAGTCTCAAAAGGAAACTGAAAACAAGAGTTCGAAGTATCGAGAATAAGCTTATAAGTAACACAAGGATCGAGATTATCAAAAGCCAGGGGAGGCAAAGAGTTATCATAAGATTAATAAGCATACAGTCATAGTATCAGCGTCAATGGTGCACAAGCGCACCACCAAAAATCATATCAGTCTCGAGAAACACAAAGCGTTGGGTAGCGTCCTACTCGGCGTCCTGAGAGTGGTCCTCCGGGTCTGAATCTTGGACTTGCTCCTTGGCCTTACCAGCAGCTTTACCCGGGCTCTTCACTTCTGGACGAACAGGCGGAGGCACGGCTGGGGTAGAGGTAGACGGCTTTACGCCCAGTTCTGCTTCCCTCTTTGCAGCCTCTTCCTTCCTCCTAGCCAGATCAGTCGACCATTTGTCCAACATATCAATAGGGGGAGGCGCCTCCACCAGGATAACCTTGCCCTCAGAATCATACGAGCTCATAATTGTGTTTAGATCCATCTTGTCGGCCAAAGCTGTGGCTGAAGGACGTACCGCAGATTGTATAGCTTTGAAATCCTGGGGCTTGAATTTGGACCCGTCAGCTTTAAATTCTGGGAACCCGGATACTATCTTTGCCGGGTCAAGCTTTGGAAAATAAGCCTTCGCCAGCGTTAAAGCCCGGGTCACCCCAATTCGGCAGGACGAACGCTTCAGTATTTCAATCCATCCAGGTGCTGTGGAAAAGGCCTGTATAAGGGTCTCCTCGCCCGGGTATACCTCAGAAGGCCACTTGATAGCATCCAGCAAAAGTTTCGTGCCGGCAAAAAACGTCCGGAGCACAGTTTTCAGAGTTTTTACTTGAGTAATGGCATTCTCCTCCGGAGCAGCAAGGTTAGCACCTGCAATCCAAACATGTGAAAGCATATCAGTCATGTTGGTTATTACAGCGGCAAGATAGAGGTACGCAAATTAATCGCAAATAGCAAACTTACTTAGCAAGATACGGTAAGTGTCCGTAAGCTGAGCCGACAGGTTATTCAGCGAGGACTGGGCAGCATGGTACTTCTTCTTGTATGAGGAGACATCTTTTTTCAAAGTCTTTATCTCCGCTTCAAGGGCCTCCCTACGCTTAACTTCAGCCAGCAAGAGCTGCTCAGCCTTAAGTAACGCTTCATCTGACTGAGTAATCTCTGCCTGCAAAGGCCGGGTGAAGCTGTAAGCCGGATATCGCGAGAGTATTTTATCTGAGGAAATGATTGCCGGCAAGTACTATGCGAAGTACCGAGGATAATTAAAAAAAAAAAAATTATACTCGGGACTTGGGGACTGGATGTATAATAAGGAGTATCAAGTGAAAATTACCTGATGTGCTGCAGCCATACGTTCTAAGACAGTCCCTTCTGAAGCTTTCATGGCAAGAAGAGCGCTCATCAGCTGGTTAAAGTCAGCGTTATCCGAGTTAGATGGCTCGGGTACCTGGAAAGTGGGAAAAGGAGCATTTCTTGTAACAGGAGGTGGCACCCGGGTCATCCGAATGTCGGAGTCTGGTCCCCCTCCCGCGCTTGAAGCTGCCCCCTTCTCCTTCTCGCTCGTGTGCGAAGCGATTGGATACTCGGCGTCATGCCTAGCTGGCTCCGGTGGCGACATTTGCTCGTCGCCAGCCGTAGTGAAGGCATCATCAGCCGACTCGCCCTCGACCCGGACTTTAGCTTCGGTGTCCTCCTGGTCGCTACTAATAACCGTGGCTCTGAAGAAGGTGCAAAGGCGTAATTAATCTTTGGTTATGGAAAGAAAGGGGATGAAAGTTCGGTATAATATCCGGAAAAGGCGTTTACCCGGTGTTTACTGGGAAGTCCGAGGGGAAGCCGTCACTAGACCCGGAAGAGACTGAGAAATGGCAAGAGAGGTCTGGGATTACGTTACAAAGGAATGATTGGAAAGAAGTTTTGTTTACAACAAATACCAGGGTGTTGAACCGGGGGCGGCGAAGCAACCGGGTTAGGGGTCTCGTTGCCCGGATGATTCCGGGTTACTCGGCGCCTAGTCATGGGTGGCTCCTTCAGTTATGATCAAAAGGGGTGAAGATGGGGTTAGCCCCGGAGTGACGTTATGGGAGCAAAAAACCAAAGTGTAAGGGGATGAAGTAAAAACCTGGAGGGCTATCCTCTGGGATTTCCTCTTTGTTCCGGTTCTGGTGGCTGGCTCCGGCTCTTCCTCCTCGCTGGTGGACCCGCCCCTGCTGTCCGTTTCTTCTTCTTCGCTTTGGTCCTCTCGCTCTGAGAAATGTCCGAGTTACAGCATAAAGAAGAAGAAAAGGCAGGATATAACGTGTGCAAAGGAATCAAGTAGGTACCTTCATTCGAGTCAACGATATCGTCTTCCTCCTCCCCGTCTTCGGAATTAGGAGTGGAGTCGACCGTCCAAAAGTCATCATCGGCCTGAGGAGAAGATGCCAGGATAGTGATTAATATCGAGTCAAGAGAAGCGAATAAAAGTAAGTGTTAGAAGTCAAAATCAAAAGGCAGAAAACTTACTCCAGGGGTTGGATTCTCGAGGGTAAAAGGTTCTAGTCCGGCTATGCTCCGGATTACTTCGAGCTTCTCTGTCAGGAAACCCTTAATTGTTTTGTTAATGTCACCCGGAGCAAGGGTGCGGGTGGAGAATCGGATTGGGTCCGTGGTTTGACCCGAGTATTCGCACATCAGCTTCTCACGAATGGAGTTTGGCTGAATGCGGAAGCTAACCCAGGTCTTCACCAGGTTTAGCCCGATGAGGCCTCGGGCGGACAAGATGGAGATCCTAGCTAATAAAGGCAAGATCGCCTCCCTGTCCGGTTCAGACGCGAAGGCGTTGAATTTCTCGGAGATGTCAAGTTGACCCTCCGAGTAACCCGGCAACTTCTTTTCGCCGGGTGGAGAGGTATCCTGGCAGTAGAAGTACGAAAGCTGCCAGTGCTTTACGTGGGAATTGAGAGAAATAGGAGGCATCAGGGAGTTCTTGCGGCGCTGGATAGAGACCCCGCCGCAAGTGAGAAGTGCGCCGTCGCCGCTTTCGCGACACGGCTTGCACTGAAAAAGTTCGACGAAGAGGGCTAGACTTGGCGGTGTGCACAAGTAAGATTCGGAAAGAACAATAAAATGGGAGATGTTCAAAATGGAGTTTGGACCTATATCGAAGATACGGAGGTTGTAATGGTCTAGGACGTCACGGAAGAAGGGGTGACCCGGAGGCCTAAAGCCCCGGGTCACATGTTCAACGAAGCATATTACCTCATTCGTCGCTGGAGAAGGCCGGGTTTCATTGCCTGGCACTCGCCAGTGGATAGACTCCTGTGGAGGTAGGGTTCCAAGCTCGACCAACTCCTCCAGCTTGGCCTTGGTGACGGAGGACTTCCCCCAATTGGCCGATATGGAGCTTGTGGATTTAGCCTTATTCGGCTGTTTCCCCTGCCTCTTGGGTGCCATGGGATTGACCTGGTAAAACATCAAAGGAAAGGACGTAAGGAACAAAAACTTGGAAGTTAGCAGGCAAGCAATTACCCGCAATTTGAACATAACCCGGCTATTGCCTCGCTGGGTCAAGAATGATTTATCCGGGTATCAAGTGACCTTACAAAATACATGGAGCTTTCCGTAAAAGCAAATGTTTGGAGGAGTTAGGGGGATGCTTATATGCTTACCATCTGCGAATGAGTCGGAGAAGTAAGATTTTCTGAGGAAGGAGAACAAGGGCGGAAATTTCAGATGGCCCGAGCTTAGATTGGGAATCCTATTTCTAAAATTGTGACCAGATTAACGATTACTGGAGTTAGGGGAGTAATATAAGCTATGAATCCTATCCATAGGAATGTTTATGGTAAGTATCAGTGAGTTAATCCGGCGCAGCCCGAGAAATTGCGGACCGCTCGATTCAGATCTAATTAGAGGAAGAACTAAGAAATTGCGGGGGTAAGTTGGAGGATGTAAGGGACTTACTGAAGGAGATTGGAGTAAGGCCTTGCGGAGACAGATGGCGCAAGATTCGTGTCCTTTCGTGGTCGTTGGCCGGCGAATCGGAGGCTTGACGGTGGATTCGGGAGCTGGTGCGGCTCGCGCGGCGGCGGAGCGCAAACGAAGGCGGATGGGCTCCGGCGAGATGCGTGGGGTTCCCGTGGTGGCGCTCTGCGAGCTTGAACTTGGGGAGAAGAGAAATGGGGAAAGTGAGCCGTTAAGGGTTGAGTTTGCCTCCTGGGGCTTATTTATAATAAACCGGGTGGAAAAGCTTATCCTAACGGGCGAAACCCGGGGGTTGCGGAGTAATAGTTGGACATTTTGAAATTTGAAGACGTGCTTTATGTGCACTTAGATATGGTCCCGAGAAAAGAGAAGGGGGGAATCTCTTTCCTGGTATTAGCAATAATTATCGAAGAAGGTGCGAAGTCATGGAGTTCCTTACTAAAGCTCGAGTCTGGAAGATTAAAGGAGAACCCTTGAGGGAGAGCCGGGCTTTTACTTGGCTTCCTTGGTACCAGTCACGGCTATTCATCAGCGCGCTGCGTCCTGATTTTCATATGTTTGTGTCTTATATTTCTGTAGGGAATAGCCGGCGCTTCGAAGAGTAAATCTTGGAAGCCCAGGCTATTCTGGGGACTACTGATGAGGGGATAGTAACCCGGTATGCCGACTCTCAGGTGAGATCCGGCCCAAACGACGGATGGATCAAATCCGGCTAAGGACAAAGAAGCTTCTAGAAGGCCCAGGACTTGTAAGGATCGTAACCCGGATTGTGGGTTACGGTAAAGAAAGTTAGGGTTCGTATGAAGAGTTCGAATAGGACTCGAGAAGCGCTTTGTAAGGCAAGTCAAGGGGGATATGAGTACTATATAAACCAACCCCTGGGCTTCGCCTAAGGGAGATTCAAGTCATAACTGTAACACCTATTATCGAGTATCCAGTATAATCATATCGAGAGCCGGCGAGTTGTTTTCCGGTTCTTAGATTGCTTTCGCCATGTTCTCTTTCGAGCTAAACCCTCTCCCAAATACCTGCGTCGACTTGCCCCAAGATCAGTTACCCCAGGTAACATCTGCCGTGATTATCCCACGACAATTTCTGTTGCCCCGGGCACACAAACCGGGACCAATGCATACACTGGTGGAAACAGGGGTATTCACACCGGTTTGTAAGGGCCTTTGGGCCCGGATACAACTCCGGTGCTACGTATCCGGGTTTAAAGGCCCCCCTCCCCCGTTTAGAACCGGTCTACCACAAACCGGTTCTAAAGGCCTCCACGTGGGCGCCGAGGAGTGCGCGCAGGCGGAGGACCTTTAGAACCGGTTGGTAGCACCAACCGGTCCTAATGATTTTTTCTTTTTTTTTCCTTTTTCTTTTCAGGGTTTCCGATTCCGTATTTAGGTTTTAGGGTTTAGGGCGTGTTCCGTATTTTCAGGGTTTCCGTTTACGTGTTTCCGTTTACGTCTTTCCGATTCCGTGTGTCCGTGTTTCGTTTTTTACGAACACGGAATCAGAAACACGTAATCGGAAATACGTATCCGGAAATACCGATTCCGTGTTTGCGGTTAAGTGTTTCCGTTTCCGTGTTTGCGGTTAAATATTGATGCACCAAATAAAAGTACATATATATATATACATGTAACACGAAGTAATCGATCGAGCATTACATAATCTGAAGTTCGTTTCCAATAGTTGTATACTTGCATAGAGAAGCGAGCTGGCTATAATTGGTTCATAGGATGGAAAAATTCTCCGCCTTCATCTATGACTTGCGTGAGGAGAAATCCTGCCAATTCCATGTTCGATTGGTTTGATCATCGCCCGCTTTCGTGCCATCTTTAAAAGAAGTAGATGAAAACAATTAAGTTATGAACAAAACTAAACATAATTGATGGCAACATAAATAAAGTTGTGAAGATCCGGTTACGTACCTCTAGATTTCTGGAAGTACGGGATTTCTCATTGATAATCCTGTGAATGAACTCGCAAACGTAGTATCCACAATAATCAGTGCCCTGTAGTTGTTGCGGGACGTTCTATATACGAGAAACATAATTCAGTCAAATTAATAACAATCAAGAGAATGGTAATGGTATTGAAACCAGGGTACGTAGTACTACTTACTTTGTTTATCTGAAAGTTGAGCTTGTCTGCCCATGTACCGGGTTCTTCCTTGATGAACATTTGCCAAACCCTAGGCGACAAAAGAAAAATGAATACAAGAGTTAGTTATTACTTACTTGATAGCAGGAAATGAACGAAAAAGAGGCCGATGAACGAAAGAGGCCGATATATATATATATATATATATATATATATATATATATATATATATATACTTTTGAAGCATCTGACGCGCGCTCTTCCATGTGTCAGCGCCCCAGGTTAACGAGTCCCAGACTTCAACTTGTCCTTGATCTATTCTAATAATGAACAATATGAAGTGGGACCTGCACACGTGTACACACGCAGTCATGCATACTCATCAATTACACTTAACATCAGGCAAGCAACATGAAATGTCTACAAGACAGTAACACTCATTTGAATCCGTAGGGCCAAAGTATTTCTTTTTTGGTACTTTGTCGCTTCAAAAAGCTTAGCAAATCATCTGGTGTATCCTTGTTGAACTTTTCTATTGTGTTTTGATGATACGAATACGGGTCAATGAACCCAAAGTCCCAGATTCCTGCCAGCCTGCATTCACGAATCTTCATTCTGCATAGTAGCGTACAAAAAGAATGTCGTGAGTGATAATTATACGGGCAATGAACGCGAGCTTAACTAAATAATTAAATTACACAAATAAATCACTTACAAACAGTAGCAGCTGAGGATAGACTTGTCGAGGGCACGTTGATTGTACATCTGGAAGAAATCATCGAACCCAAGCTCCACACCGTACTCTCTGAAGTAGTGTTGATCCTGAACTTGAGCCATGATACAGTCTCTCTTTTGCCTTGCGGCCTCCAAGTACCAATCATGTAAATTCCGTAGTTGGGTTGTTAGAGTAGTAGGATTTTCGACCAAAGGGTGCTCGGGCTTGTATTTATATACAACATCAGCAATAGCATAACCCACGTCGCCCATGCGTGGACCGGACACTGAAGCCTGGTCAGATAACACCTTGAGCGGGGCAATTGACCGTGCTTCTTGTTGTCCGAGCTGGGGAACTTGTTTCCCGCATTTCGTCTGCTCCGCCTGCTTCATCTGCTCCGTCTGCTTCATCTGTGCGGTGTGCATCTTCTCAATGTACCGTTCATAGTCTGAAAGGGGCGGCGGTGGCGGCGGTGCACGATAATATAAGTTGTCGATGGTCCGCTCAATTGTCCACTTTGGGATGTCCTTCAGAGTTTACTTCCAGACGTCTGGAGGGCGCTTCAGGGGAAACCGTGCGAACCATGCTTTGGTTTTGGCTTTCACGGCATCGGTTAGTTCCTCCGGAGTCATCAGGCCTGGTAACTTCGGGGGACTCTCGACTTTCTTGGGTTTCCTTTTTATCTTCTTGGGAGGAGTCCTGTTTCTTCTGAACTGCAGCTTCCGCTTTGCCGTACCCGTATTGGGAGCATCCGTCGGCTCACGGGAGTGCACGGGCGATGGACCCTCGGCCTCGGGCTCCCAATCTTCGTTGTGGGGTGGACTTGGAGGTGCGTTGGGGGGTGGACTTGGAGGTCGTGCATTCTCTGTACGAAAGTGAAAAAACTATTAAAAATAGGCTTATATGTGGTGCAACATTCAGTAATTGATGGACGTGGTGCATTTGTACCTGGAGGAGTCGGTGGCCTTGGCGCCGCATTAGGAAACACGATGTGTTTCTTATTCCACAAGATGATACCAAGCCCCATTTCTCCCAGTGTCTTCTCGCCTTCACCTCCAGGAATATGGAGCTCAATTGAATGGCATCCCGGCGTAATTGTTGACAATCCGACACGAGCATGGGATGCTGGAATCTGACCACCATGGTAGGTTGCTCCAGGTTGATTCGGTAAAGCATAGCCTGACGCCACCCTGAAGGATATGTTCCCCATTGGCATATGTATCTGACAGTTTGTCTTCTCCGTGATATCATCCAAGGGGTAGTGAGGCGCCGACGGTTCGACTGCACGACCGTCTTCTAGCTGCAACTGCGTGGAACCCATGCTGCTTCTATGCTGAGATGGGACGGTATCTGCTATAGGATCGTCTTCTATTTGCAGCTGATCAGGTGCAGGACGATGTTCAACCTCCTCTTCAGTGTTAGGTACAGGGTGTCCCCCTTTCTCCAAGAGAAACGCCACCTTCTCTTCTAATGTCGATATCCGTTCTAGCGCCTTCTTCTTGCTTCTACCACGGCTTCTGTAAGTGCCAATGTCCGCTGGAAACCCTTGGCTCCACGGGGTAGTGGCTCCAAAGCCTCGTGTTCGTCCCCACTTTTCGGGGTTCCCGAGTGCCTTCGTCAGCTCGTCGTTCCTTCTATCGGGAACAAAAGTTCCTTTTCGAACAGCTTCTATTGCCTTCTCTAGTTCTGCTACGACTTTTGTTATTTTTTCCGACCATGGTCCCTGAGCAACAATCATCCCAGTCTCAGCGTCCAACGTTGCCCCATGCGCGAACAACCAGAACCTGGACCTATCGGGCCAGTCATGTGTCTGTGGAATGATACCTCTTTTCAGAAGCGCATCTTCATAGCGTCGCCACCTAGGCAGGGCAGTCATGTAGCCACCTGACCCCAAAATATGGTGATATTTCTTCTTCTTCGCATTCTTCTTCGCATATTTTCTAATCTTTCTAATCTTCAGGCGCATTGCGTCCATCTCGCTCTTGTGACCATCGACGACACCGGCAAGAACCTTTTCCAAGGTCATCTTCTCTCTTTCAGTTTTTTCCAACCTTTCTTCAGTTTTTTTCAATCTTTCTTTCAAGCCAACATTTTCTTGTTCAACTAAGTGTAACTTCTCAACAATAGGGTCGATTGGCATTTCCGGTTCCACTACCTCCTAGATAAAAATATCTATGTCAAATTGGTCGGCGTAATTAATTGTCATATAATCAAGAAATGAAAATATGTAGTTATAAAAGATAATATACCACATCCGAATCATAGACTGGACGAGGGCCAACGGGGACGGATATCAAAACCATGGCGCTATATATATAAAAAAAATTATATACAAGTAAATATATATGTAAATCATAAAAATCAAAATTTATTTTGGTAAATAAAAACAATAGGCTCACCAAGGTTGTGTCGGTGACGGGGCGATCGACGGCGGTGAGGAAGGGGACAAGGTGCGTGACACTAAAAAAACCACAAATCATAATTAAATTTGAGCTCAAATTGCATATGTATACATAACAAATGATGAAATCTCTCTAGCTTAGGCATTTCATCAAACACCTAGCTAGCACAACAAAAATGAAATGAGCAAGAAAACGAGCAAAAATTGCAATGCCGGAAGAGGGAATGTTGATGCTAACCGTAGAACCAATGGGTACCAACAATCTTGACAAATGGTGGAGAAAAATGGGGATGGATTGGAGCTCACAAGAGGAAGGAGAGAGCAAAAATGGAGTTGAGCTCGACCTGGAAAAAATGTAGCTGAGCTCGGAGTAGAATATAGGTTTTAGGGGAGGGATTTAGGACCGGTTTGTATTACAAACCGGTGCTAAAGGTTCTGACAGCGGGACCCGCAGTTGCTGCAAAAAAATGAGAAAACCTTTAGAACCGGTTTGTGATAAAAACCGGTTCTAAAGGGTCTGTCCCCTGGGCCCCCTCCCAGCAGCAAATGGCCGCAAGGCCTTTAGGACCGGTCTGTAAGGGTCTGTCCCCTGGGCCCCCTTCCAGCAGCAAATGGCCGCAAGGCCTTTAGGACCGGTCTGTATCACAAACCGGTCCTAAAGGCCTTGCGGCCATTTGCTGCTGGGAGGGGGCCCAGGGGACAAACCCTTTAGAACCGGTTTTTATCACATCCGGTTTGAATGTGCTTGGCTTAATGCCTTGTTTTCTACTAGCGATAGCATATGTCCCGGATTTGGTTGCAACCGGGACAGGGCCCCCTGGCCCCCTGGACGAAAGGGGTTGTTTCCACTAGTGTAGATAGAAAAATATTATCATCTAAAGTACCAAATTAATATCAATTTATCCGGCGTATAATATACTGTCATGATATCTCTAATTTACAACATGAAATATTGAAGAAAAAAAATCTTGCTTTAAGATATGGACGTATTACAATTTAACCATATGCACATGAGTTTGCGGGTACTGAGCGGAGCATCAAGTACTGATAAAACAGAAGCAAGACAGTCGGAGGATATTACTTGCACAGCAAACTAGCAACATATATATATGTAGAAAAACAAATCAACGTTTTAACCAAAAATAAAGCTATCTTTACATCCTCTAGCCCTACTTCAAGGAAGGGAACTGGTTGATGTCATATAGGCTAGGTGGTGGCTGGGGAAGCACCACCTTGTCTTGTGCAGGGACCTTGTTCACTACCACACTGGCCGGCTGCCTCCTCGACGTTCCATTGCTGTTATATCCAGCTCGCTTTGCGCCCCCATCCTGAATCACCTTGCTGCCATTGCCATCAATAAAAGCCGCTGCGCTTTTAGCACGTTCGGCGGCACGTTTTTCAGCCCATGCCTTCCTCTCCAGCTGATTCTTTCTGATTACATATTCCCGGGCAGAAGGGTAGGCGTGGCCGAAAAGTTCCTGGGTGAGACTGGCGGCTGTCGGCTTCGCGGCGTTCCTGGCTGCCTCGACGTCGCTGGGGTCCATACTTTCGAGGAACTCAAAGAGGTTGGCGCTGCGCATCAATTTCGCCATATCGCTCGATCGGTCGACGTCGCTGGTTTGCTCCTGGTGCTGTGTTGCTGTTATGATTATCCGTGGGCTGGGAAGCTGCACCAGGGAGTATATAAAGAAGGTGGGGGCTGGCGTGCAATCGCAGGAGGAATCGGCTGCTGTGTTAGACTCTATTAGGTACTCCGAAACAGTTCCTGTGTTTCACTGCTGTGTTGGACTTGTGTTGGGTCTGCATATAATAGAAATAGTTCGATCGGGTACTCAGAACTAGTTAGACTCGGCTGCACAACATGGATTTCGATTCGGAGCATGTGGTTGCATCAGTCGGGCTCAACTTCTAAACGACCATGATAGAAGTAGAACCAACTAATAATCAAACTGGTTTGCTCAAACAAACAAAAAAAGATTAATCAAAGTGTCTTGCCGCAGAACAAACATACGAGCAGATAGAAGTAGAACAAACTAATAATTAAACTGCTTTGCTCAAAAGACCATGATAGAAGTAGAACCAACTAATAATCAAACTGCTTTGCTCAAACAAACAAAAAATGATTAATCAAAGTGTCTTGCCGCACAACAAACATACGAGCAGATAAGACTGTCTCCACCTGCTGCACTGGTGACCCCACGTTTTGATGAGGCCCAGGCGTGGCGTATGTTGTATTGTTCGACCCGGCTTGATGCACGAGGATACACTACGGGAGAGCTGGGATACGCCGACGGCCAAGGGATATGCCGACGGGGAATTGTCGGGGCCGTCGGCGTATCAGCGTGAATACGGTAGCCTCCGCGGCGGCCATCGGCGTAGACATATGCCCGTCGCCGTAGACGTGTATACGCCGACGGTGACCATCGGCGTAACCAAGGCCGTCGGTTTTTTAATTTTCATTAATAAACAGCCTTTATATTATATATATTTATGTAGGTATAATTTTAAATATATTGGAACGGTTAGCACATTCGAATTTCGATATCCTCCCTCCCGCATAAAATAACGACGTGAATCCGGAACGGGACCCTACACCATAAAATATATAATAAATAAAACATAAATATATAATACACATATAGAACATAAATATTTAGTTTAATTTTTACATACCCCGAAGTTTCAAAACCCCTCTCTGAGAATAACACCATTAACTTGTGCATGCGTCGTGTACACCCCTAGACGAACATCGAAAGGGGGTAGAACAGTAGAACCTCAACTTCTTTTATGTTCCTATGGTCTATCTTAACACAACCAAGTCACTAGTTCTACTATGCTAACCCCTTTCAACGTTGTTACCACGTTTATCCGTATAAGTCCGGTATTTCTCCAGCGGGTCTAGGTTTTCACCGGAGGGGGGTTACGGAGCGTCCGTCTCACCACACAAGCTAGGGGGTGCCATACCATGTTAGTATAGGTGTGTTTTGGTCTTTGGATGGAAAAGATTGCACTCCGAGGTGCGACCCGCTTCACCGGTGTCCGCTTCTCTCTTGCGAGTTTACATGCGCTTATAGGGTGAAACTCCCGTATCGGACGAAACGTCGGGAATCTTCCGAATAGGTGGGTTCTACCTATGTGTTTTGTGTTTCTATGGGCTACCATAACACAACCAAGTCACTGGTTCCACAATGCTACCCCGTTTCGACGCCGTTACCGCGTGTATCCGTATAAGTCCGGTATTTCTCAAGCCGGTCTAGGTTTTCACCGGAGTGGGGCTACGGAGCGTCCGGCTCCCCACAAAATCTAGGGGTGCCATACCATGTTAGTATAGGTGTGTTTTGGTCTTTGGATGGTAAAGATTGCACTCCGGGGTGTGACCCGCTTCACCGGCGTCCGCTTCTCTCTCGCGAGTTTAGACTCGGAACATAGAAAATGGTTTTTTGCTTCAATGAAAAGGAAAACTTCCTCCGTCAACATTGTCCGTGCTTCCAAGATGCATGTTTGTGTGTAATATGGGAATATTTGAACAAACTATGCCATGGGTATGACCATAACACTCGTCATTTGGCCCGAAACCCTAGAATGTTCAGAGGAGATAACTAATTTTTGTGAACACATTTTCAAGACAACTGTCGTATTCCAAGTTTATTATTTTTGGTGTATACTAGGACCTATATAATGACACCACGCGAAGGTCTTGCATCATTTTGTTGTTTTTTGAATTTTTTGGAATGTTCTAACCCCGTTTGAGGAAAAAGTCAAGGCGGCGGGCATGACTGTTCATAGCTAGGGGTTGAATATTGAGAAACTGTTGGTGTATCTATGTTGAAATAGGTACTTGTGTACCTAAAAATAATTTTTTCGAAAAATTATGAGCAAACTATGAGGTACCTGTAGTTCAAATTTGACCAGTTTCCAACGGAATCGGCAGAAACTTGTGTTTTTCAAAAGAGGTGGATGGAAACCTTTTCATATGAAAAAAATTGGTTATTTGTGCATTTAACATGGTCTAGTATTTTCAAAAATTATAGCTCTCAAGTTTTGCAACATATTTATGGTAGCTCATTCACAAAAAAACCCTTTTTTTACAATCGGAACATAGAAAATGTTTTTTGCTTCAATGAAAAGGAAAACTTCCTCCGTCAAAATTGTCCGTGCTTCCAAGATGCATGTTTGTGTGTAATATGGGAACATTTGAACAAACTACACCATGGATATGATCATAACACTCGTCATTTGGCCCAAAACCCTAGAATGTTCGGAGGAGATAGCTAATTTTTGTGAACACGTTTTCAACACAACGGTCGTATTCTAAGTTTATTATTTTTGGTGTATACTAGGACCTATATAATGACACCACGCGAAGGTCTCGCATCATTTTGTTGTTTTTTGAATTTTTTGGAATTTTCTAACCCCGTTTGAGGAAAAAGTCAAGGCGGCGGGCATGACTGTTCGTAGCTAGGTGTTGAATATTGAGAAACTCTTGGTGTATCTATGTTGAAATAGGTATTTGTGTACCTAAAAATGATTTTTTCGAAAAATCATGAGCAAACTATGAGGTACCTGTAGTTCAAATTTGAGCAGTTTCCAACGGAATCGGCAGAAACTTGTGTTTTTCAAAAGAGGTGGATGGAAACCTTTTCATATGAAACAAATTAGTTATTTGTGCATTTAACATGGTATAGTATTTTCAAAAATTATAGCTCTCAAGTTTTGCAACATATTTATGGTAGGTCCTTCAAAAAAAAACCCCATTTTTACACTCGGAACATAGAAAATGTTTTTTGCTTCAATGAAAAGGAAAACTTCCTCCGTCAACATTGTCCGTGCTTCCAAGATGCATGTTTGTGTGTAATATGGGAACATTTGAACAAACTATGCCATGGATATGACCATAACACTCGTCATTTGGCCCGAAACCCTAGAATGTTCGGAGGAGATAGCTAATTTTTGTGAACACATTTTCAACACAACTGTCGTATTCCAAGTTTATTATTTTTGGTGTATATTAGGACCTATATAATCACCACGTGAAGGTCTCGATATATCAATTGAATATTAAAGGCTTTTATAATTTTTTATAAGATTGATCAAACTTACAACATTGAATTATGACCAAATATATGTCTTCCTTTAAGATATGGACGTATTACAATTTACCGTCTCGGTGGCGGCAGTCTCGGTCGTGGTCGTTTCGGTGATGGTGTCCGGATCGACATCGGCCTCTATATCCTCTTCGACGTCCTCGGAGCCTTCATCCGCACCAGCATCACCTTCGGCCTCGCCGCCCTCGTTCTCGGATTCCTCTTCCTTCTCGTCCTCGGTCTCTGGCCTGGGGAGGCCCTCGATGAAGTCCTTGGTCTCGGCGTAAGAGGCGAACCGAAATGCAGTTTATTGGCGATGTCGAATGTGGTCCTCATCCGTGGACCATTTAGACTTGGTCCGCATGGTCTTGACCACCTCGAGGTTGATGGACTCGTACGAAGATAGAACAAACTGCAGAGTCTGGTCTGCACCAGCGCGCGCAGCCGTAGCGCGCCACTCCTTGAGACGGTCCTTGCTCTTCTCGAGGAACTTGACCAGTTCTGAAATGGACCCTGGGACCTCTGTACCCGGCCAGAATGCTTTGTTTTTTTTGATAAAGGGAGCTTTTATTACTTAAAGTAAGTATTACACCCAGCCTCTGCATTTAAAAAATGCACACAGCTGATAGAAAAACGAACCAAAGTAAGACGCATTACAAACAAAGTAAACGCCTAATGATGTGGAGGGCCGATCCGCAAATTATGCTGCCATCCTTGCTGGGATAAAAAGTCCTTCGCCGTAACCTCCAGTCTGGTACACACCTCCATAAAAAGATCCTGGTGCTCCACACGCTGCAGCGGTACCCAAATACGGAGTATAGCTGTAGTCCTGAAGATAATCTGCATGAGAGAACAATTTTTATCATCAAAAACCTTGTCATTTCTACATAGCCACAGCGACCAAATAACGGCAAGCGCTGCCACCCTAATAAGCCTTTTGAACCTTTTATCCACACCATTAAGCCAATTCCCAAAAAGATTAGCAATGCTTGTTGGTGGATATAAGGTAGAACCTATTTGAATGATTCACCATATAGAACTAGCAATATTGCATTCGAAGAACAAGTGTTGTATAGTCTCGTCATGATGACAGAAGACACATGTTCTACTACCATGCCAATTGCGCTTTGCAAGGTTATCTTTAGTTAGAATAACACCTCGACGAAGATACCACGCAAAAACCTTGTTCTTAAGTGGAATTTTCATCTTCCAAATTTTCTTATTATTATCAACTGGCATATCTGGTTGAATTAACGCTTCATACATTGAGCTCACGGAAAATTTACCATTCGAATGTAAATTCCACCGGAACTCATCAGTACCATCTGTCAGATTCACTACCATCAAACGATGAAATAGTTCATTCCAAGCTAACAGACGGAGACCAACCAGGTCTCTCCTAAACGTCACATTTGGCGGAAAATTTTCCAACACCGTAGCGATAGAATCACTCTTGTGACGTCCAAGAACAATGTTGTATAAAGATGGATATTGTTCTCGGAGTGTGTTATTACCTAACCACCTATCCTCCCGAAACCTTATCTCTGAACCATCTTTGATGGAAAAAGAACCAAATGGGAAAAAGAATTTCTTTGTCGCCATTAGTCCGGCCCAAAAGTGAGAGTCCCCTGATTTCCAAGAAACCTGGGATACCGCTCTGGAACCTATGTACTTTCTCCTAAGAATCGTTTGCCAAATCCCGTCTTCAGTAAGAAGCTTAAACAGCCATTTATCAAGAAGGGCTTTATTCTTGACCTGAAGGTCATGAATCCCCAGACCACCATGATCTTTAGGGCGGCAAACCACATTCCATTTTGCCAATCGATATTTCTTTTTCTCACCATCCCCTTGCCAAAAAAATCTTGATCGAAAATAATCTAACCAGAATGCATTGTACACCCGGATAGCACTAACGAGCAGATCATCCCTGGCTCCTAGAAGAGCTCGATCGGTCGACGAGACCAAGCGTTGCTTTGCTGGTCGACGACATCATTGCAAATGAACTTAGCTGCGTAAACAAACCGCTATTCAAAGTAGATGTTTAGAAGATAAATAATTTTTAAATTTGGATTTAACAATTAGTTTGATGAATTCACCAATGAGGTGGTAGATTCGTATCTCTCCCATGTATAAAAAAGCAAATGAAAAATCCGTGGCCACATGGTTTTTCCATGTGTGTTCAGATTCTAGTTATATTTTTTCCTTTTATTTTTATATTTAATTGGAAATTACCCAAATTTGACACCTACTTTCTATGGAACCACTCGTATCTACTTAGAATTTGGTGAAGGACCCGTACTGATTGGATAGTGAAGAAATACCGACGCACATATTTACGTGATAACACACGACTAAACCTGTGGTTTAGAAGTAATTGTTCGTAATTGTTATGCTGGAAGAAAAGGAGTGCTGAATTAAATCGAGGATTTGGTAACGTTACATGTAACCAATTGTTTTCGTAACGGCCATCCGTTTGTCAAAATAAAGGGTATATTTTTAGTCAAAATTCAATTAATTATAAGTTTGAGAAATTACATAGAAAAATATGATTTATCTGAAATACCAAATCAATATCAATTTATCCAGAATATGATATATTTTCATGATATATCAATTGAATATTAAAGGCGTTTATAATTTTTTTATAAGATGGATCAAACTTACAACATTGAATGTTGACCAAAAATATGTCTTGCTTTAAGATATGGACGTATTACAATTTACCCATATATAGGTAGTGAGGGGAGCATCAAGTACAGATAAAACAGTAGCAAGACTGTCGGAGGATATGACGTAACACAACAATGGATATTACTTGCACAGCGAACTAGCAACATATGTATATATAGAGAGAGAGAAACAAATTGATGTTTTAACAAAAAATAAATCTATCTATACATCCTCTAGCTCTACTTCAAGGAAGGGAACTGGTTGATGTCATATAGGCTGGGTGGTTGCTGGGGAAGCGCCACCTTGTCTTGTGCAGGGACCTTGTTCACTACCACACTGGCCGGCTCCCTCCTCGACGTTCCATTGCTGTTATATCCACCTCGCTTTGCGCCCCCATCCTGAATCACCTTGCTGCCATTGCCATCAGTAAAAGCCGCTGCACGTTTTTCTGCCCACGCCTTCCTCTCCAGCTGATTCTGTCTGATTACATATTCCCGGGCAGAAGGGTAGGCGTGGCCGAACAGTTCCAGGGTGAGACTGGCTGATGCCGGCTTCGCTGCGTTCATGGCTGCCTCGACGTCGCTGGGGTCCATACTTTCGAGGAACTCAAAAAAGTTGGCGCTGCGCATCAATTTCGCCATATCGCTCGATCGGTCGACCAGATCGAGCAACGCTTTGCTGGTTTGCTCCTGGTGCTGTGTTGCTGTTATGATTATCCGTGGGCTGGGAAGCTGCACCAGGGAGTATATAAAGAAGGTGGGGGCTGGCGTGCAATCGCAGGAGGAATCGGCTGCTGTGTTAGACTCTATTAGGTACTCCGAAACAGTTCCTGTGTTTCACTGCTGTGTTGGACTTGTGTTGGGTCTGCATATAATAGAAATAGTTCGATCGGGTACTCAGAACTAGTTAGACTCGGCTGCACAACATGGATTTCGATTCGGAGCATGCGGTTGCATCAGTCGGGCTCAACTTCTAGACGACCATGATAGAAGTAGAACTAACTATAATAATCAAAGTGCTTTGCTCAAACAAACAAAAATAAATAAATCAAAGTGGCTTGCCGCACAACAAACATACGAGCAGACAAGACTGTCTCCACCTGCTGCAGTGGTGACCCCAGGTTGCACTGGTGACCCCAGCTTTTGATGATGCCCAGACGTGGCGTTTGTTGTGCTGTTCGACCCCGACCCCAGCTTCTGATTTTGCCCATTTAGTTTGAACAAGTGAAGTGTGCTATAGCTTGATCCTAAAAATTGCTGAAAATTATTTCCACATACCCAAATATAGTATTCTATGCAATATCCACACAGGGAGTTGTAAGATTAAAGCCATTTTTCTAGAAAGATGTGTCAGGTACTTTGCTCACACTTTGAAAAATAAATCAAATTGTGAGATTTGTTTTTGTCAACGATGCTATCTTTTTTCATGGAGTCCTTTTATGTGTACTACTTACAAGAAAAAACAATACTAAATTTTGGTTATCCCAATTGAAGAAAAGAAAAAGATCTTCAAATAACCCATCACCATTCTTGACTTTGAACCTAAATGCTCAAGTTGGTGAAACTTTCAATGAAAAAGTTCATAGCGATCCATTCATCGACACATCGAAATCAAGCCATGATAGGGGTGAGGTCACCTTATCTTGTATCGCCATTGCGTCCGCTCTTCTCATTGGACCAATACACTAGTAGGAAAAAGTATACTAGAAGCTGGTAGAAAACAAGCATAACTAGTGGAAACAAGGTCTTTTGTCCTTGGTGGTGAGGCCCTCTAGTCCCGGCCGGGCACCCGGGGCTACTAAATCAGGACTAGAGACCCCTCCCCCATGTAGTCCCGTTTCTCTTACGACCCGGGACAAAATGGAGGTCATGTGGCCTCTGGCTGAGCCTATGGTCGAGGAGCTTTAGTCTAGGTTCGTAAGAGGACCTGGGAAAAAATTCTCCCCTTGTGGCAGCCCCCGGATCTGCCTTTTATTTATTTATTACAATTATGATCAATCACTGTCCGGGGGCTACCCCCGAGTAGGGTCAAGCATGGTCTTAATTGGTATCCAAGGAGTGGATACCGAGATGTTGTTGGCCGAGATGCAGTTGACCGGGATCCATATTGGTACCGTGTTGAGGGGTACCGAGATGGATCTATCTCGGTAAGAACAGTACTGGGCAATATGTTGGAACGGGTGTCCTCCGGGTTATCCGAGTTGCACTTGGAGATTCCGGGTACACGAAGAATATTTCATCCTAGAGGAAGGTCAGCGGAACAGTTGAGATCCCGAAGATAACGGGAGAGTACACGCGTGCGGTTCACCTTACTAGGAGTAATGATGTATATATGTACAGAGGAATGGCGTGGGGCATGGGTGAGGCCACGTGCTGTCTCTGACAAGGCTACGACGGAGACGACTTTCGGTGTAGTGACAGCGAGGGTGCGCTACGACCAAGTGTATCCCTCCTAACCCTTTACGTTCCGTTAGTGGCCGCCAGTATATAAGGTGGCCACTGCCCTCCTGCGCGAGGGGCGACCCCAGAGAGAGCTCCTAGTCATTTTCCTTAGAGAGAAAGAGAGAAGCAGAAGAGATCTCCTTCTTCCTCTAGCTCTGCGAGCTTGAGGAACCACATTTTGTACTCGGTTACCCACATATATATTGACAGACAGGTAGGAGTAGGGGTGTTACCTCCACACGAGGGCTCTTAACCTGGGTGGATCTTGTTGTTTGGAGTTTCATGAGCGCGCCATCTCGGCGTGCAATCTCTTCCCGAATATTCACAGTGTCCATCGGCCCCAACCTTTAGCTATCCCATGGCATCTGTCTTTACACCACCACGATAGTTGGCGCCCACCACGGGGCTAGAAGGGGCGCTGGCTGGGGTTTCTATCCGGAGAGGATCTTCGCTTCGTTAAGGAGAGAGTGTGGTCCGTGGCCTTGTCTACAAATTCGGCTCCCTCGACTTCGTTACCGACAACGCCGACGATTTCGCCGGCAGGACCGTGCCCACTGGCGGCTCTGTCATTAGTTTCGGGGCGCATCTAGTCTATGTCGCCACCGCGGTCATCCGTGGGTACCCCGAGGTGGTACTCGTTGTTGCGGATCCGCCGGCTATTCGCACCGTCCGCGGCCAGCGTATCGATCGCTCCACGGGCAGTGTCGAGGTGATGATGACCGGCCCGGCTCCTACAGCCGGAAAGAGAGCCGCCAATGTCGGCGAACCTGCTGGCAAGTCGGCTCGGTCGTCTCACAAGCCACTGGACAAAGCTGAGAACCAACCGGGCTACAAGGCTCCCTCTACATCAACCTCGAGGTCGCCTCCATTCGCCGATATCATCGCGAAACTGACTATGCGAGTGGCTACCGGTAAAGATTCGGCATTGGTACAGGCGCAACTCGAGGAGCAACGCCAGGCCATCCTCGCGGAGGTTGTCGCGATGTCCAAAGCCAGGAAAGAATTCACTCTCAATATGAATGAGTACAATAAGGCTCATGGTCTTACTCATGTTGGAATCAACCCTAGTCGATAGCGGTTGTGCGGAACCAGGTGGAGATCTCGGTGCCGAGATGGCTAGAGATGGTAGATCCTGTTAGTAAATCTGTTAGTATTACTTTTGCTGGTAGGCCCAAATATAGTTCAACTCCTAAGAACCTTAGGGCTGCTGAGACAACTGCTGCCGAGTTGCCGCATTTAACCGGTGAAGCTCGCGGTAGGTAGAAAGACCGGGTTGATGAGCTTGTTTTTTAGTCTAGCAGGGAGAATGAGGCTTTCCGGAAGGAGAATCTGGGGGCATACGCATCTCAGGTGGTTCATTCACATGGGGGGAAATCTGGAGGCCATGCCTCCTCCCCTCATGTCGGTGGTGGAAGATCTCGGGGTGTGAACTCCGGGAAGAACAAGCAAATCCAACTATATGACCCAGCTAGAACCGGAAAACAGTTAGCTATATAGGGCCAGCCCAGGCAAGAACACATTGGTCAAGGTGGCCATGCTGGTACCCGAGTTCAGCCTGCTGGGCATGATCGCAACCGAGATCAACTATCTCGGCACCCGGTGGCCAACCCGGTTTAGCTGCAGCCCGGTGTCGGACCCATTGTCCAGCAGCAGGGACATGTCCCCGCCAAGAACCGATATGATAATGGTTACTAGGCAATGGAGAAAGTCGGGTACCCGAGATATGATCACGTCATGGATGAGGGAGCACTCGCTGGTCGATTGGGGCCCGCGTAATCGGAGCCAATGATGCATGTTGCAGGCTTGAACGGATTTACAAATTTTAGATGATGGAGGAGCAACGACCTCCTGGGCCATTATGTTTTGTGCCCAGGATCATGAAGGAGCCAGGTGTTGCCAAATTCCAGCTAGCTCAGTGGACAAGAACTTATGAAAGCAGCACCATGCCGGAGGATTGGTTGAATGACTACGTCACTGTCGTGCAAATTGCCGGTGGTAACCACCGGTGAGCGGTGAGATATGTGCCCCAGATGCTGGAGGGCCCAGTCCGGATCTGGTTGCACAACTTGCCAATGCACAACATTGATTGCTGGTTGGACTTCTCGGAGGCCTTCATCAGCAACTTCACCAACACATATCACCGACCAAACCGCCCCCAAAAGCTTGCCATGAGCAAGCAGAGAGAAGAAGAAAATGACCGAGAGTATCTATCTCGGTGGAGCACACCGAGAAACACCTCTTAGGGTGTGAATAAGTCTCAGGACATTGCGTGGTTTGCACAGGAATGACGACATGGCAGCATGCTTTGGCAGAAGCTGCAGAGGGAGATGCCACAGACTTTGGCAGACACAATCCGGATTGCGGATATGTATGCTCTTGGAGATCCGACACAACCTCTGCTGAACTCGGTTCAACCGAGTAAAAACTATACCAGCAATGATGGTGCCGGATCCTCCCGGCGGAATGATTGCTAGGACTTTCGGAACCAGAGAAGAGATGACAGGCCGGATATCCGCTATGGCTCAAACCATGTGGTCGCGCTTGATCCGGATCAACCTGATGCGGGCAGCAGCCAGAGGCAAAAGAACACTGGGCCACAGTACGGGCAAAACGGGAACAACAAGAGGCAGTGGACGGACCAGAAGAAACCCGGAGATGACCAGTAGAGGTTAAGCTTCAAGACGATGAGAGATGGAGGTCAATTTAGTGATGCCGGCAGTGCCGGAATACATGTAATGGTGTGACCAAGAGATTGTATGGTCTGGGGCGGATCACCCCAAGATCATGCCCAACCCGGGAAGTTACGCCCTAGTGCAAGACCCCACCTTCATTGGCCCCGAGATCAATGTGAAGTTCACCAAGGTGCTCATCGATAATGGGAGCAGCATAAATATCTTGTACCGAGATACCATGGTAAAACTCGGTATCACCGAGAACATGATCCAACCGAGCCGGACTTCCTTCCATGGTATTATGCAGGGAGTAACATGTGCCCCTATGGGGAAAGTTTGGATTGACATGCTTTTTGGCACCCAGGAGAATTGCCGTAACGAGTGTCTGATGTTTGAGGTGGTGGATCTTCAGAGCCTTTATCATGCCCTTCTTGGCAGGCAAGCCCTGTCCAATTTCATGGCCTTAACCCATGTGTCCTATCGGAAGATGAAGCTCTCGGGCCCCAATGGCATCATCACCATCTCGGGTGATTACAAGCGTTCTCTAGAGTGTGCATCCGCCGGATCTCGGTTGTACGAGTCCCTGGTCAACGCTGCCAAGAAGAAGAAGATATATGAGGTGGTGCACATCGCCCAAGCAACTCAAGTCGGTATGCCCGGGATGACCAACCCGCACCAGAGCATTACATTCCAAGCCTCTGAGGAGACCAAGAAGGTGCCAAATTTGTGTGTTAGTTAACAATACTAAGTACAATATTTATCGAGGTGTTGAGTATGCAGGTGTTATCTTTAACATCGGCATCGATCACCAAAAAGAACGGTGAAGATTGGGCTAAGAGATTTGGGAAAGTGAGGAGCCGAATTATTCTAACCGGATTATTCCGGGAAACCGGATATTCCGGTTAGGATGGTTTCTGTCCGGTTCGGGACAGAGATGAACAGGAATATTTGAAACGGATTATTCATGAAGTACCGGATATTCCTATTGAGGAAGTTTTGTTCAAAAGAGACTAAGGACTGAGGCCTCAAGTCACATCACCCAACAGGATTATTCTTTGTCAACCAGCAGATCTGGTTAAGGTGTCTGGGCGGGACAGAAGCCAACAGGATTTTTGATACCGGATTATTCAGTTTCAGTCGGATTATCCGGTTGAAGTCAACGAGTTCGTTTCAGATCTGAAGAAAGAAGAAATACGGAAATTCCGGTACACTGTTTCCTGCTCAAACAGCTATATTTGAGGAGGGGGTATAAATACCCCTCCTCTTCCTCCTTGATATCTAGTTCTTCCAAAGCATTGAATAACATTTATTGAGCTCACCAAATCTTCAATTACTCCCAATCCCTCCCACCAAACTTGTTTGTCTTTGGAGGATTGAAGGAGAAGGCCCCGATCTATATCTTCACCAAGCCGGTCTTCATTTTCCCCTCATTCACTTGAGGGATTTGAGTCCAGGGTTTCCATTTGTGGAGAACCTAGACATCTTGCTACACTAGGTGATTCTTGGAGTTGGGAGCCCCAATTTGGTTGTGGGTGTGTGCCCCAAACTTGTTTGTAAAGGATTCGATTCCCGCCTCAAAGGGGATCATTAGTGAGAGGTGTGTACTAGGCCTTTGTGGCGAGGTTCATCGGAGAATAGGGTGAGGCCTTTGTGGCGTTTAGAAGGCCTTCGTGGTGAGCTCACACCCCTCCAACGAGACATACTACCTTAACAAGGAGGAACTCGGGATTACATCGTGTCTCCGCGTGCTTCATATCGGTTACCTCGTTCCCTTCCCTTTTACTTATGCTTGTATTATGTTTGTTGTTATTCTTGTCATATAGGTAAATTCACCTTAGTTGCATTATCTAGGGAATTTACCTTTGTGTCAAGCCTAATTTCGATGAAAAATTAAAATTAGTCGTAGCACCTATTCACCCCCCCCCCTCTAGGTGTCCTAGCTATCCGTTCAATTGGTATCAGAGCCTCGGCTCTTTTATCGGGCTTAACCGCCTAAGAGTTTAGTATGACGGATGTTCCGGATGTCGTGGGTTCCGTGGCGAGTGTCTCGATGGATGATCTAAATGAGTTGAAAAATTCATTGACCTCATCCATGGAAAACAAAATCGATGAATTGCATCAACTCATGATGCAATTCATGAAAGCCATGGAACCGGAAACCTCCGTTTCATCTGCTCCGAATAAAATTCCGGAAGACACCGAGGATGCGAATAATGGTGAACTACCTAAAGATGCTTCTGCTAAGAACCCCACAGATAAGGGTTCGGAAGGAAAAGGAGAATTCCACGCCGTCGAAGGAGGATATTCTCCCGATCCTCCTGTCCCACATCCCCATATAATTCCCAGAGGAGATCCACCTAAAATTGATGCTGATTATTTTGGTGAATGGCAATATTATATGGAAACTCACTTGAACTCTTCTTGTATAGAAGTTTGGACGGTCACTCGAGATGCATACATGCCTCATGACCCCAAGAACTTGACAATAAGAGAAGCCGTAGATTGTCAAGTCAACTACACCGCCTTGTCTATTCTTTAAAAAGCCGTGGGTCCAAACCACATGCCTCGTCTTCAACAATATTCCACCGCCCAGGAAACATGGTACGCTCTTGTCGTCATGTTTGTGGGCAATGAAAGTATGTAAAGGAATAGTTATGATGCTTTGAGAAATGAGGCCGAAGGGTTCTATATGAAGGGGTCGTTGCATAGAAAACAAAAAATTTCCTACGCGAGAGACACCCGAAAGGCCAAGATCTAATCTAGGAGACGAAGTGCAACGGGCAAAGAGAGGGTTAAGGAGAACACATACCCTGAAGACACAAAGCTTTACGAGATCAAATCTCTTTGTTGGCGTAGTCGTACTCACACCGATCCCGATAGCGAGAAGATGTGCACCGCAATCCGGCGGTGCCTCCGTGATCGGTCACACGTACGGTTGATGACGACCTCCGTTCCCTCGATCCAGCGGGGCGCGGAAGGAGAGGATCCCTCGGAACTCCAGCGTCACGACGGCGTGGTGGTGAAGAAGAATCCGACAGTCAGGGCTTTGAAGGGAATATGCCCGAGAGGCAATAATAAAATGGTTATTATCTTATTCCTTGTTTATGGTGAATGTTTATTTCTCATGCTAGAATTCTATTAACCGAAAACGTTGATACATGTGTGCTTAATAAACAAACAATGGTTCCTAGTAAAGCCTCTCTTTTAACTAGCTCGTTGATTAATAGATGATCAAGGTTTCCTGATCATGAACATTGGATGTTATTAATAACGGGGTCATGTCATTAGAAGAATGATGTGATGAACATATACCCAAAGAGAATATAGCAATGCGATCAAGTCATTTAGTTTACATTGTTATATCAAACATACGAAGGAACTTATTCCTTAGACCATGAGATCATGTCAATCGCTGATACCGGAAGAGTGCTTTGATGGCATCAAACGTCACACCGTAACAGGGTGACTATAAAGCTGTCGTTAAGTATTCGGAAAGTATTAGTTGAGGATCATGGATCAAGAGTGGGGTTTGTCCATCCAAATGACGGAGAGATATACTCTGGGCCCTCTCGGTGATATCACATCGAAACCGCTTGCAAGCACGTGATATGATCACAAGGATGTTATATCACGGGAACGAGAAAAGAGTACTTGTCGGTAACGAGATTGAACGAGGTATGGTTGATACCAATGATCGAATCTAGGACAAGTAAAATATCGCGAGACAAAGGGAATAGTTCACGGCGTTGTTGGTTCACACGATCACGAGAGTCATCGTTGAATATATAGGAGTCATCACGGATCTCCAGATCCCGCTGTTGATTATTGATCGGAGAGGAGTCTCGATCATGTCTATCTTATTCGCGAACCGTAGGGTGACACACTTAAGGTTCGATGACGCGTTTGAGAGGATACGGAATATGGAAGAATATTTTGGGCAGCACCGAAATTGTTTCGGGGAAAATTGAAATAGTTCAAGGGGTTTTTCGTCGAATGGTTGTTAATAGAATTAACAAATGGTTCGAGGTGCTATATGCAAAAGTTTGTTAATAGAATTAACAAATGCTGAAATAAAGAAATAAAAAGGTTTTATTTATTTATTAAAAGAAAACCTTTGGATTTTCCAAGTGGGAAATAATGGGAAAATGAGTGGGTGTGAGTGGAGTGTCCACTCACATGATGAGGGAAGAGGTGGGGGCACCCCCCTTGGGCTGCCTCCCCCCTCTCCTATAAAAGGAGGGTGAGAGCTCTCCCTTCTCCACACACTTGGCCACTTCCCTTTCCCTCCACCCGCTGCTCCATTTCATGGTCTCCGGCTTGGCGAAGCCCTGACCGTGGGATTCTTCACCACCACCACGTCGTCGTGCTGCTGGAGTTCGGAGGGATCCTCTACTTCCGCGCCCCGCTGGAACGAGGGAACGGAGGTCGTCATCAACCGTACGTGTGACCGATGACGGATGCACAGCCGGATTGCGGTGCCCATCTTCTCGCTATCGGGATCGGTGTGAGTACGACTACGCCAACAACGAGATTTGATCTCGTACCACTTTGAGTCTTCGAGGGTATGTGTTCTCCTTAACCCTCTTGTTTCCCGTTGCACTTCGTCTTCTAGATTAGATCTTGGCCTTTCGGGCGTCTCTCGCGTAGGAAAATTTTTGTTTTCTATGCTACGTTCCCCTTCAGTGGTATCAGAGCCGAATCTATGCGTAGATGTTTTGTACGGGTAGAACACATAGGTGTATGTGGGCGTTGATGATCATGTTATTGCCTCCTTGAGTATTTTATGATCTTAGTGGCATAGTAGGATGAAGCTGCCCAGACTAAGTTTACGTGTACTATGTACGCGAGAGTTGTCTCACTTGTGGCTAAGGGGGTGTCCGTTTCTCCTACTATAGTTAAGATCTAATCTACGAAGGGTTGCTAAAAATATGTTTATCAACGTTGTGGTTGATGTTCGTAGGTATGAACGGTTCTATCCTCGAAAGCCCTAAGCCACGTAAAATATGCAAAAATAAATTAGAAGCGTCTAACTAGTTTTTGCTGGGCGTGTGATGTGATATGGTCAATATTACAAATTTGATTATGAGATGATCTATTTTGTAAATTATTGATAATACCGGAAGGTATCCATATGGTTGTCTTCTTATTGATGGACAATCAAGTTTGGGGTACCGTGGTACTTGGTACCACGCCAGTGGAATGATTGAGATCATACCATAATGCACATGATGGAGATCAAGTGCAAGAAGGACCATATCATATCACGTTATCCTTTCATGTGATGTCTGTGATGTTAATCCTTTTTATGCATCTTGTTTTGCTTAGATAACGATGGTAGCATTATAAGATGATCCCTCTCACTTAATATCAAGATAATAATGTGTTCTTCCTTAAAGTTTGCACCGTTAAGAAAGTTCGTCGTTTCGAGACACCACGTGATGATCGGGTGTGACAGACTCAACATTCGCATACAACGGGTGTTTTCAAGCCTAGCATGTACAGACATGGCCTTGAAACACACGCAATACTATGGTTCTACTTGGCGAGCCTAGCATGTACAGACATGGCCTCGGAACACGTAACCGAAAGGTAAAACATGAGTCATATGGATGATATGATGAACATGTCGATGTTCGCCTTTGAAACTACATCATCTCACGTGATGATCGGTTTTGGTGTAGTGAATTTGGTTCGTGTAATCACTAAAGACGACTAAGAGGGATGTTGTTTTTGAGTGGGAGTTCATGGTTTAATTTTTGAATTAAGTTGAAATTATTTATCATGAACAACAAATCAAAGTGAATTTGCACAAATTGTAGTATTCATTGGCATCCACATAACTACCTTACACTTAGATTGTTAATTGAGATATAACTGTTATGATCTGGTAAATACCATTTAAGATCGGTACCGTATTAGTGAAATTTAAAATTGAGTCCTATTGTAGATTTTTGGTATTTCCTACCTAGCTCCATATGGTTAATGATTGATTAATCTAGAGAGCAAATAATTCCTACTTAGAATCCAGAGTCATGGTTGCTTTCGTATTGCTTTATCTTCAAAAGAATGTTTTGTTGATCAAGGTGATTTTGGAACTGAAAAGAGTTGTTTTCAGAAACAGTCAAGTGAAAGATATATTGATATCTAGAAACTTATTTGTAGCAACATGACTGAGTATAATTTAGCGTGACAATGTTTGCTTATATTATCTGAATATATGCAAATTTAGCATGACAATGTTTGCTTATATTATCTGAATATATGCAATGATTGAAGACGCTAGGCGTTTGAATATTCCAAGAAATTGGATGCTAAAAAAATTATCCTCTAAATTCCTTCCTTCGAGCTATAGTAGCTTAATCATAAAATTGTTATGATGGGATGGATTAAAAGTATGTGTAAAGTCGTTTACCTTACTTGGAAATTGCTAAGAGTGGAATCTAGAAGAATGCTATTAATATGGTGATATTAGTAGAACAATCAAACTCAAAGTATGACTCAAGGGGTGATAGTATATGACTAACACGCTGTCGCACCCGGACTTCTAGGGGATACTCACAGTCCGCTAAACAGTAGATAGAATGGCTTACGGGGCATACCGGCACCCGCATCTCAATATGAGCAGGCCAACACGTAAACGTGTGACAACCATTCCCTACTATTCATCGTCTGCGCAAACCATCCCATAGAAATCCAGACACTTCCGTTGACGTACTTCAAAACATACACACATGGTACGTCAACGGCATTTGAACAAGTGATATCACAACAGATCTCTACGACACAAAAGATTGAAATAAGCTGCAAATAGCTCTCACTAGAGCAGAGATAGCAAATACAATCATCCAGAGGACACATGTCCCAACATAACATCATTACATCACAGCGGAAGCATCCAAAAATGTCTGAGTACAGACAAGAACCAAATAGGCCTAAGAGGCCGGAAACGAAAAGACGGAGCCCATCCACGAAGTCTCGAATCCAGCCCGGGTCCGCTATCTACTCGTCAGCAGCCTCGTCATACTCCACGTAGTAGCCACCATGGGGATCCTCGGAAACGTAGTCTGCGGAAACCACAGCCCCAAAGGGGTCAGTACATAAACGTACTGGCAAACAAGACTCACAGTTCACCAAAGTGTAGCCCGTCAACACCAAGCACAGATGCTTTGGGTTCAACGGAAGAAAGGGGATATAAAAGATGCGGCAGCTGGCTGCTCTAACCAACTACAGAAACATGCTAGAACTTCCGGCTAACAGAAAAGGAGATAAGATAGCGTATCGTAACCAACCTGCCAACTAACCACCAAACAAAACCATCCTGGATCTCGCCCCTTATCCAAAGAAGCAATCCGAGGATAACTCACACAATTGGATTAGTGATGGTTCAGATTGTTGTGTCAATAAGCCTATTACTAGTCAAGTTATCATTAGTTAGGTGTAAGTTGTTCTGAATACTTGTTATCCAGTACTTTCACCAAGTAATCCATAACTGCGGAAAACACGGCTTCTCGAGAAGATTTAACCCTGCAGGGACGCACCAATTTGGCCGTACACGTAAGAATGACCCGCCAGGCGGGGAGCTAACCCACCAAGCGAGGCACTCAACACAACTCAACTCTTCTTCGCATCAAGCCCAAAGAACCACATGCTGTGCGTGCGCAGCTAATCGAGCCCCACGAAGAAAAGGGGACCCTCATAGCACTCTAAGACCACGCCGCCCTAAATGCCGACTACAAAAGTTCCACCCTGGCGCCAAGGGTTCGCACCTGCACATGCATGCATCAAATGGAAAGCCCGAACTAAGTGTGGCGATTTGCACGAGATGCGAATCGAATCAAATTGAGGGGGCGCCCATACTCGCTTCCCACATGCGGTTAGTGCGCTCATCATGGATCAGTAGACAAGACCCTTTTCCTAATTAGGGTCGACACTAGCAGGCCTCAAAACCATGTCGGGCCTCCTGCCGGTGCCTTATCATCAAATTATTATTACCTCAAACATTAACAGGTTGATTGTTTAACATCGAGCCCCAGAACATAATGAAATAGTAACAGAAAGTAACGGGTAACAGACTCAAGCAAAACAACCCTAAGCATGCTAGTGAGACACGGGCAACAAGCAAGGGGTTATAGGTGTGGTGGTGAGGCTATATCAGGGTTGAAGGATAACATGTGATAGGTTCGTAACAGAAGCAACGATACATATGGCTAGCAGAAATAGACAACGGAAAGTATCGGTATCCAATGTTGAAAGGAACACAATGGTTCATGTGAGTGAATACTTGCCTGCAAACTCAGCAGCCTGGTACTGAGCTAGATCCTCAGAAGGGGTGTCGTAAGTATCGTCGGCCTCAACGTCGTCGTTTATCCGAGAAGAAGCAAACAAACAATACAGAAAGATAAATAATCAATAACATGGCATAGTGCACAATCATGGGATGATGCATGTCATTTTAAATGGATGCATCAAAATAAACTAGTTGACATGGTAACAACATGATTAAGTGGACCCACATGCAATTTGAGTTGCATATGAAAAGGTCCATGAGTTATGGTTGGAATATTTGTTTTACAGCTAACCAACAGGTGAAAGTGGTTTAGTATGATGCATGGATGAGGAAAACAGAAAAATAACAGCAATAGAAACAATTTGAAATAAGGTTTACCAAGTTTGGGATTTTATTTATTAAGTTATGAAAATTTGCTTCTTAAAGGTGTTACACAAGCATTTGTTGTTTTCACCAATTTTAGTTGTTCAAAATAGATAACAAAGATTATATTTGAAAAGAACACAAAGTTTTAGGTGGAATACATGTTTCACTTGTTGAAAAAGGATTTCAAATAAATTAGTTATGAATTAAACAAGTTTAAGCAAGAATTAAATGAAATTAATTCAAACATGAACTTATTTGAATTTTTATTTTTTCAAAACATTAGATGAAGTTCATATTTGAAAAGTTTATACTTTTAGGGTTGGAAAACATATTTTATATGTCCCAAAAGAAATTAATTTGACCAAGTTAGGAATTTAACAATATTAAATGATTTAAAAAAGGTTTAAATATTTTAACCAATTTTAATTATACAAAATATGAAACAAAATTTATATTTGGAAAGAGAGTTTAATTTTGCATGGAAAACATATTTCATTTGTGGAAATTGGATTTAAAATGAGCAAGTTATTAATTTGGCAATTTTAAATGCATTAATTAAGAAACAGTTGTTTTCAGCAATTTAAATTATTCAAAACAGCAAACAAAGTTGATATTTGGAAAGTACATTAAAAGTTGATTGGAAAACATATTTAGTTTGTTGAATTTGGAATTTTTATGCCCAAGTTATGAATTTTGCAAGTTTAAGTGAATTAAGCAAGTTTTTAAATATTTCACCAATTTGAAGTATTCAAAACAGTAAACAAATTTTATATTTGGATAGAGCATTTAATTTGGTATTGTAAACATATTTAAAAAGTTGAATTTGGATTTGAAATGATTTAGTTATGCATTTTACAAGTTTAGGGTGCAATTCTGCCAATTTTAGTACAGCTAGGGACTTAGAAAAATTAAACAGGGGCCTAGAAGGAAATATACAGGGACTTGGGTGTGAATAAAGGATTGTGCAGGCCTGGGAAATAAAGATGAAAAAGGGGTGTTTTGGTGCGCGGGGGGGGGGGGGGATCGAACCCCTGCCCTCCTGCTGCGCTGGTGTGCTGCTACCAGTGCGGTAGCTGATCGGATGGTGATAGGAAGGGGCTGCGGGGGGAGATATGTTTCAATTGGGCTGTTAACTGAATTTTTTGGGCAGTTAACTGAACCTGCATCGTGGTGGTGCTTCGATCGATCGCCGGCGAGGAGGGCATGGATGTGTGCAGGTGGGGCGTGGGCTGCGGGTGCGTGGTGTGCTGCGGGGAAGGGAGAAGGGAGAAGGGACGAGGGGAGACGGAGGGGAGGATGCTCACCTCGAGCGGGGACAGAGGAGGCGTCGGGCGGAGCAGGGAGCAGCTGCAGCGGTCGGCGGCGACGACCTCGATGGCGGCGGCGCCTCGGGGCCTCCCGTCCCGCGCCGATTGGTCGAAGAGGGAGCTGGTGGCCGGGGGAACCCATTCCCGGCCGCAGCATGGCCGGAGGGCGACGCCAACTGCGGCGATCGCCGGTGGAAAGGAGAGGGCTTTCGGGTGTGGGTTCAGACATTCAGAGAAGTGCAGAGAAGAAAAGAGAGGGAGGAGGGAGAGAATGGAGGCGGGGGGAGAGGAAGAAGGAGGGAGAGAGAGGTAGAGGGGACACCCTAGGGTTAGGGGTCGCTATAAGGGGGAAGGGGAGAGCTCGTGGCCGTCCTTCTCTGCCACTGTCGACGTGTATGCCACCGATGGTCAGCCGTACAGAGGTTAGGGGTGAGCAGGGGGTAGCAGGCCAAGGCTAGGTGGGCTGGCCCAAAGGGCTGGCTGCTCTCTCCCCCTCTCCTTTTTTTTTATCTTTTTGCTGTTTCTTATTTTTTTTATTTTTTTTGCAGATTTGAACAAGGAGAGAAAAGAGAGGTTTTGGGCTAGGGAAAAGATTTAGGGAAATTTTTTGTAGAGTTTTGTTTTTTTACAACACCATTATACAAACTTTTGTTTTCCAAATATTTCAATTTAGTTGATGTTTGGTAATTAAATGAATTGAGCAATTTTTTGGTATCAAAAGAATAAATGCCACTTAAGCCAAATTAAAGTTTTTGATTCCAATTTTAGTGGAATAAATTATTTGTTTGTTTTGTAGTTTTTATTTGAAACAAAGGATTTAGTTGTTTTGTAATTTTCATAAATTACAAAAGGGGTGCTGTTTGGAAAAATGTGATTTGAATTTGGAAGCAATATGAATTAAGTGAGTTATTAAAAGCCAATTTTAATAGTTTGTACCTTAAGGTTTAATGGAAACAAATGATGGAAGTGTTTTGGTCATTTTCATAATTGTCAAAAGAGTTGCTGTTTTGGAAATTAATTGAATTTGAAAAGGGTTTGGTATTAAATGAATTTTGATAGAAACAAAAAAATAGCTTTTCGAAATTACAACTTTAATGGAAACAATTGATTGTTTTGATTTGAAATATCATTTTGGAAATTGTAACATCACAAGTATGAAACAAAAGGTTTGAAATTTGAGTTGAAATTCAAATAGAAAACAAAGGAAAACAGTTGGAAAACAAAGCAAAACAGAGGAAAACAAATGGAAAACAAGCTAAACAAATGCAATGAACATGATGCCATGATGCAAAACATAAAATAACAGAGAGCAAACATTCTAATGGCTATTTTTCATACTTGGGATGTTACACACGCCAAAGAAAATGAGCTAGTAAGACTAGCATTGTTTGATGTTGAATGATTCTTCTATAAAGGAAAGGGAATATTGAAAATAGAATTACAAAAAGATATATGGCAGAAAAAGAAGATAACTGGAAAGTCCAGCTCACGAGTATATGCTTGATATACAAGTTATAGATGTATTACTAGTTAACAAAGTATTTTTGGGTATTTTGATACCACATTGGTTGGTATGAGTTGTCATACAAAGAAACGCAATGCAAGAAATACAAGGGCCTAAAAGGAACTAGTAATAGGTGTGGAATCGTTTATGACAAGAACATAAATAAAGTGTTATTGTGTTCATTGTCGTATCGAACCAAACAGTCAAGATTTATTGGAAGAACTTAATAATTTGTTAGTTTGTTCTAGTCTTTTGTGAGAACAAATGAGATTGTTCAAACTATGACCATATTCCATAATTGATGGATATGTTAATATAAATCATGTTGGTAAAGTAAACATCTATAAGACTAAATGCTAAACGTTGCAAGACGTAGAAGATTTTCACTTAAATTGTGACACCACCATTTTAGTTCATATCGGAAAGGAAAACATGAAGGAATTCCATATTGATGGACTTCCGGAGTCATTTTATTTTGAATAAATTGACGCTTGTGAGACCTCTTCCAAAATATGAATAGAATTCCATTCTTAGGCCAAAGTAGAATGGACGACTAATTTAGTGGAGATTATACATATTGATGTATATAGTCCATTATGTGTAGTCATGTATGGTGGATTAATTTTTCCTTCATAAAATTCTGTCGATGATTTAAGTAGATATGTGAGTATATCTATTTAAAGGGAACAGAGTTTGACATTTTGAATTGGTTCAAAAGGTTGTTAATATGAAGTTAAAATCAATGTAACAAGATAATCAAGTATTTATGATTGGATCATAAAGGATAAAGTTTGAGTTACAAGTTTAGAAAAACATTAGATTGGAGTATTGTTCTACAACTTATACTTCTCGAATACCCCACATTAGAAGTTGCAGAATTGTTCTACAACTTATACTTCTCGAATACCCCACATTAGATTGGATTATTCAAAAGACAAAATCAAACCCTGTTTATAACAGCCCAAGTATGAAAACCTACCAATTAGAATGTTTGATTTCTTGTTGGTAAGGTATTGCATCATGTCATCATATTGTTGCATTTGTTTCTTTTGTTTGCATCTGTTATTCTTTGTTTTCACAATGAAAATCAAACAATTTCAACTGCTTTGTTTTCATACTTGCTCTGTTACAACTTTTGGAATAAAAAAATAACAAGTGAAAACAACCAAATTGTTCCATTTTATTCCATGTTGATCAACTAATAAAATGGTGCTTTTATTTCAATTAATTAATTCCAAATTGGTTTTCAAATTCAAAGCAAAATCATCATCAACACCTCATTTGGAAATTATCAAATATCAAACCATTCCAATGTTTCTAATCCAACTAATAATAGGGTTCACCCTATTAAGTGGTTGTTTTCTATATTAAATTAACAAAATATTCCAATTTCAAATCAAATTCTTTCAAACAGCACCAAGATGAGTTAGCACAAGTTTATAAACATTATCAATTCAATCAACTATTTTTAATCTCTTAATCCATAGGGGCCACCCTATTAAAATACCTTGTTTTCATAATGTTTAAACAATATCAAAATTCCCTTAATTATGGTTTCAAATACAAACCACAATTTTAAATCACCACTTTTGAAAACAAATCTTGGAAATTGGTTGCTTTTGGTCTAAAAAGTCTAACCTAATTTTTCTGATTTTTTTACCTAAGCTAAAACCTAACTATTTCTTCCAAAAGCAAAACTACAAAAAAAACAGTAAAACAAAAAATAACAAAAGAGAGAAGGAGCAGCAGCTAACCCCAGCCCAGCCCGTTACCACCTGGCCCAGTAACCCCTCAACCCTGTCGCTGTCGTCTTCCTCGCGTGATGTCACCTTCAGTACGAACACATCCATCACCGCAGGATCAACCTCTTCCCCGCTCGATGCTTCGCCGTACCAGCCCCTCTCCCCTATAACTCACCTACCTCCCGTGCCCTAGCTCCCCTCTCGCCATCTTCCTTCCACAGCCGCCGCCGAATTATTCCTCTCACTGCTCGCTTTCAACTCTCTGTTCTGAACCCGTTCGTCGCCTCCCTGAAACCCGCCGCCGCTCGCCGTCTCCGTTGACTAGCAGCGCGAGCTAGCCACGGGAATGGGTAGGCCTCGGTGCCACCTACGTCAACGACACCGCAGTGGAGCCCGAGGAGGGCCAGATCGCCGCCGCCGTCCGATGTCCGCCACCGGCGACCACATCCGTCAGACACCGTCCTCGCCTCATGCTACTGCATCGAGCAAACGAGGTGAGCGCCCACGTACCCCTCCTTCCCCTCTCCTGTCCATCATCCGCTCCGCACACGGCCCGCGCAACAGCCACGGCGAGCAACAGCGACCCGCCGGCGGGTTTCCCTTCCGTCCTGTGAATTTCAGCGAGTCTGAAACTCGCAGGTTCAGTTAACGCCACGGGGCTGCTCAAAAACACGAGTGCCCTTGTTCTGTCACGAACGAAGCGGAGACGCAGTGGCCAGCGCGCGCGTGCACAACCGCGGGGTTGCGGGTTCGATCCCCCCGCGGCGCATCCTTTTTTTGGGATTAATCCCTAAGCCACTGGCCCACCTGGCGGTGACTGTGTGGCCACGCGAGCTGCCACGTGAGCTGCCACGCTGGGTTGGGCCCGCTGGCAGTGGCTGGGGTTAGACCCCGTGTAGGTAGAAAAAGGATTGAAACGCATCTGTTTAATTTCTATTTCTTTTAAAATGGCAGAATAAAACAATAAACTTTAAAATTCAATAACTTTCAATCTATAACCCCAATAAATAAAAGTTGTATATGTTTTCTGTTCAAAATTTAATAATCTTTCCAAATAACCTATTTGTGTTCTGTTTTGAGTTTTCAAAATACATTTAAAATTCAAATTTGAATAATTCAAATGCAATTTGTAATAATTCATAAATAATTCATACCAATTCCAAATAAGGCAAATAAAATATGTTTTTCATACCATTTTGAATATCCTATTCAAATATAAAATTTGTTTCATTGTTTGAATAATTTAAATTGCCTAAATAATTTAATACTTGTTTAATTCATTTAAATTTGATAAAAATCATAACTTGCTCAAATAAAATATTTTTGAACATGCAAAATATGTTTTCAAACCACCAAAGTGTGAACTTTGCAAATGTGAATTTGAAATTATGTTTTGACTAAATAAAATTCAATTAATATTCAAACTTGTTTTAAATTCAATTAAAACTTGTTTAATATTGTTTAATTCATAATAAAATCATCCTAATTCAAATTTCAATAATTGAAACATGTAATCCAACTAAAATTTGATGTTCTTTTCAAATATAAACTTTGTTACTTGTTTTGCACACTTTAAATTGATGAAAACAATAATTGTTTGTGTGACATGTTTAAGTAACCAAATTTTTCCAAACTTAATAAATAAGTTCTAAACTTGTTTTATTCCTTTTCCTTTGCATCTATTATTGTTATTTGTTGTTATTTTGCTATTGTCCTCATGCATGCATCATGCTAACAACTTTCACATGATAATTAAATTGTAGATCATTTGTTTCCACTTAATTCATGGACTCTTGCCATATGCAATCCAATTGCATATGGGTCCATTTAAATTGTGTTACCTTGTTAGCAAGTTATTTTGATGCAACCATTAACTTGACATGCATCATCTCATGTTGTGCACTATACCATGATATTGATTGTCTACCTTTTCTGCATTGTCTGTTTGCTTCTTCTCGGATAAACGACGACGTTGAGACCGACGATCCTTACGACACCCCTTCTAAGGAGTTAGCTCAGTACCAGGCTACTGGGTTTGCAGGCAAGTTATCACTCACATGAACCACTGTGTTCCTTTCAACATTGATTACCGATACTTTCCGTTGTTCTTTTCTGCTAGCCTTAGTAGTAGTTGTTTCTGTTACGAACCCATCACATGAATCCCTTAACCTTGATATTGCCTCACCTCCACTCCTATCACCCCTTTGGTTGAGCCAGTGTCTTACTAGCATGCTTAGGTTGTTTTGCTCGAGTCTGTTACCCGTTACTTTCTGTTACTATCTCTAATATGTTCTGGGGGCTCGATGTTAATCAATCAATCTTGTTAATGCTAATGGTAATAATAATAATTTGATGATAAGGCACCGGCAGGAGGCCCTGTGTGGTTTTGAGGCCTGCTAGTGTCGACCCTAATAGGAAAAGGGTCTTGTCTACTGATCCATGATGAGCGCACTACCCGCATGTGGGAAGCGAGTATGGGCGCCCCCCTCAACTTGACCTGATTCGCATCTCGTCCAAATCGCCTCATTTAGTTCGTGTTTTCCATTTGCCGCATGCATGTTTTTGCGAGCCCAGGCCAGGGTGGAACTTTCGTAGTCGGCATATAGGGGGACACGTTCTTAGAGTGCTATGAGGGTCCATTTTCTTCTGGGCTCGATTAGCCGTGCGCCCAAGGTGCTTTGGGCTTGATGCGAAGAATGGTTGGTTGTGTTGAGTGCCCCGCTTGGTGGGGTGATCTCCCATCTGGCGGGTTATTCATACGTGTACGGCCAAATTGGTGCAACCCTGCAGGGATAATCTTCTCGAGAAGCCGTGTTTTCCGCGGTTACGGATTACTTGGTGAAAGTACTGGCTAACAAGTACTCAGGACAACTTAAACATAATGATCAAACATGTTACACTCAATGATTAATAACGTGACTAGTAATAGGTTGATGACACAATAACTTGATTCACCTTTAATACAACTGTGTGGGTTATCCTCGGATTGCTTCTTTGGATAAGGGGCGAGATCCAGGATGGGTTTGTTTGAAGTTATCTTTCAGTTGGTTACAATCCTCGATCTTATCTCCTTTCTGTTAGCCGGAAGTGGTAGAATCTCTGTAGTTGGTTAGCGCATCCAGTTGCAGCATCTTTTATATCCCCTCTCTTCCGTTGAACCCAAGGCATCTGTGCTTGGTGTTGACGGGCTACACTTTGGTGAACTGTGAGTCTTGCTTGCCAGTACGTTTATGTACTGACCCCTTTGGGGCTGTGGTTTCCGCAGACCTACGTTTCCGAGGATCTACATGGTGGCAACTACGTGGAGTATGACGAGACTGCTGACGAGTAGATAGCGGACCCGGGAAGGATCCGAGACTTCGTGGATGGGCTCCGTCTGTTTGTTTCCGGCCTCTTAGGCCCATTTGGTTCTTGTCTGTACTCAGACATGTTGAATGTTTCCGCTGTATTGTATTGATGTATTGTTGGGGCAGGTGCCCTCTGAATGATTGTATTTGCTATCTCTGCTCTAATGAGAGCCATTTGCAAGTTATTTCAACCTTTTGTGTCGTAGAGATCTGTTGTGATATCCTTTGTTCAAAACTGTTGACGTACCATGTGTGATTGGTATGAAGTACGTCGATAGTAGTGCCTTTGATCTCTAGTGGATAGTTTACATCGACGATGGAATAGCAGGGCTTGTGTTGTCGCGCATAAGCGCAGGCCTACCAGGAAGCTGGGACGTGGGAGCAGTTATGCCCCATAATCCAAGCATCTGCTGTCCAGTTCGTACGGTGAGTATCCCCTAGAAATCAGGGTACGACAAATGGTATCAGAGCCTGTCTGCCTGTAGGATCTCTTTTTACTGGTCGCAGTTGAGTCTAGAAAACTATTTTGTAGCTATACAGGAAAAATGAAACGTGAGAGTAGGAATTCTGTTCTTTTTCTTCTTTTCCCCACCCTCCCTCCCTTTTCTGGTAAGGAAGTGCAACGTTGATTTCTCCCTTCTCATCTAAACTTTCAAGTTAGGATTTCACGTGTTTTGGGTTTTCCATAGTACCTCAGGAGTTTTTGGTCTCGTTTTCCCCGGTGTTGCTTCGTTATCCTGTTCTTTTAAAGAACCTTTTCGTCCGTTGAAATCTTGTTGTTGTTTCCACTTCAATTCTTCTACCGACGTCTAATCAAAGTTTCCCCGTTCATCTACTAAACTCTATTCCAGCTAAAGTGTTGTTTGATACCGGAGCATCACATTCTTTTGTGTCAAAAATCTTTTCCACAACATACAACCTAATTGTGGTTCCACTAAGCAATCAAATCACCGTTCACTCTCCGGAATCTCAACTGTTGACTTCCAACATAAGCAAGAACAATCCAATTCTAATGGGAGGCCACATATTCCTCGTTACTCTCATCTTGATGATTCTGACATTGATGTTATTCTTGGTGTTGCATTGATGTCAATAACTCTGTTCCACCATTCTAGCCAGATAGTCTATTCTCCAAATGAATCAAGTTCCGGTGGTTTCCAAATTCCCTGACGTCTATCCAATGTGCACGATGTGTTTCACGTGTCACATCTCAAGCGGATCTTCCCAAGAAGTATCCGGACCTTTTCTTTTCTCAGTAGGAATCTCGGGGCGCGATTCCTTCAAGGGGGGGGGGCGTTTTGTAACAGCCCAAGTATGAAAACCTACCAATTAGAATGTTTGATTTCTTGTTGTTAAGGTATTGCATCATGTCATCATATTGTTGCATTTGTTTCTTTTGTTTGCATCTGTTATTCTTTGTTTTCACAATGAAAATCAAACAATTTCAACTGCTTTGTTTTCATACTTGCTCTGTTACAACTTTTGGAATAAAAAATTAACAAGTGAAAACAACCAAATTGTTCCATTTTATTCCATGTTGATCAACTAATAAAATGGTGCTTTTATTTCAATTAATTAATTCCAAATTGGTTTTCAAATTCAAAGCAAAATCATCATCAACACCTCATTTGGAAATTATCAAATATCAAACCATTCCAATGTTTCTAATCCAACTAATAATAGGGTTCACCCTATTAAGTGGTTGTTTTCTATATTAAATTAACAAAATATTCCAATTTCAAATCAAATTCTTTCAAACAGCACCCAAGATGAGTTAGCACAAGTTTATAAACATTATCAATTCAATCAACTATTTTTAATCTCTTAATCCATAGGGGCCACCCTATTAAAATACCTTGTTTTCATAATGTTTAAACAATATCAAAATTCCCTTAATTATGGTTTCAAATACAAACCACAATTTTAAATCACCACTTTTGAAAATAAATCTTGGAAATTGGTTGCTTTTGGTCTAAAAAGTCTAACCTAATTTTTCTGATTTTTTCCCTAAGCTAAAACCTAACTATTTCTTCCAAAAGCAAAACTACAAAAAAAAACAGTAAAACAAAAAATAACAAAAGAGAGAAGGAGCAGCAGCTAACCCCAGCCCAGCCCGTTACCACCTGGCCCAGTAACCCCTCAACCCTGTCGCTGTCGTCTTCCTCGCGTGATGTCACCTTCAGTACGAACACATCCATCACCGCAGGATCAACCTCTTCCCCGCTCGATGCTTCGCCGTACCAGCCCCTCTCCCCTATTACTCACCTACCTCCCGTGCCCTAGCTCCCCTCTCGCCATCTTCCTTCCACAGCCGCCGCCGAATTATTCCTCTCACTGCTCGCTTTCAACTCTCTGTTCTGAACCCGTTCGTCGCCTCCCTGAAACCCGCCGCCACTCGCCGTCTCCGTTGACTAGCAGCGCGAGCTAGCCACGGGAATGGGTAGGCCTCGGTGCCACCTACGTCAACGACACCGCAGTGGAGCCCGAGGAGGGCCAGATCGCCGCCGCCGTCCGATGTCCGCCACCGGCGACCACATCCGTCAGACACCGTCCTCGCCTCATGCTACTGCATCGAGCAAACGAGGTGAGCGCCCACGTACCCCTCCTTCCCCTCTCCTGTCCATCATCCGCTCCGCACACGGCCCGCGCAACAGCCACGGCGAGCAACAGCGAGCCGCCGGCGGGTTTCCCTTCCGTCCTGTGAATTTCAGCGAGTCTGAAACTCGTAGGTTCAGTTAACGCCACGGGGCTGCTCAAAAACACGAGTGCCCTTGTTCTGTCACGAACGAAGCGGAGACGCAGTGGCCAGCACGCGCGTGCACAACCGCGGGGTTGCGGGTTCGATCCCCCCGCGGCGCATCCTTTTTTTGGGATTAATCCCTAAGCCACTGGCCCACCTGGCGGTGACTGTGTGGCCACGCGAGCTGCCACGTGAGCTGCCACGCTGGGTTGGGCCCGCTGGCAGTGGCTGGGGTTAGACCCCGTGTCGGTAGAAAAAGGATTAAAACACATCTGTTTAATTTCTATTTCTTTTAAAATGGCAGAATAAAACAATAAACTTTAAAATTCAATAACTTTCAATCTATAACCCCAATAAATAAAAGTTGTATATGTTTTCTGTTCAAAATTTAATAATCTTTCCAAATAACCTATTTGTGTTATGTTTTGAGTTTTCAAAATACATTTAAAATTCAAATTTGAATAATTCAAATGCAATTTGTAATAATTCATAAATAATTCATACCAATTCCAAATAAGGCAAATAAAATATGTTTTTCATACCATTTTGAATATCCTATTCAAATATAAAATTTGTTTCATTGTTTGAATAATTTAAATTGCCTAAATAATTTAATACTTGTTTAATTCATTTAAATTTGATAAAAATCATAACTTGCTCAAATAAAATATTTTTGAACATGCAAAATATGTTTTCAAACCACCAAAGTGTGAACTTTGCAAATGTGAATTTGAAATTATGTTTTGACTAAATAAAATTCAATTAATATTCAAACTTGTTTTAAATTCAATTAAAACTTGTTTAATATTGTTTAATTCATAATAAAATCATCCTAATTCAAATTTCAATAATTGAAACATGTAATCCAACTAAAATTTGATGTTCTTTTCAAATATAAACTTTGTTACTTGTTTTGCACACTTTAAATTGATGAAAACAATAATTGTTTGTGTGATATGTTTAAGTAACCAAATTTTTCCAAACTTAATAAATAAGTTCTAAACTTGTTTTATTCCTTTTCCTTTGCATCTATTATTGTTATTTGTTGTTATTTTGCTATTGCCCTCATGCATGAATCATGCTAACAACTTTCACATGATAATTAAATTGTAGATCATTTGTTTCCACTTAATTCATGGACTCTTGCCATATGCAATCCAATTGCATATGGGTCCATTTAAATTGTGTTACCATGTTAGCAAGTTATTTTGATGCAACCATTAACTTGACATGCATCATCCCATGTTGTGCACTATACCATGATATTGATTGTCTACCTTTTCTGCGTTGTCTGTTTGCTTCTTCTCGGATAAACGACGACGTTGAGACCGACGATCCTTACGACACCCCTTCTAAGGAGTTAGCTCAGTACCAGGCTACTGGGTTTGCATGCAAGTTATCACTCACATGAACCACTGTGTTCCTTTCAACATTGATTACCGATACTTTCCGTTGTTCTTTTCTGCTAGCCTTAGTAGTAGTTGTTTCTGTTACGAACCCATCACATGAATCCCTTAACCTTGATATTGCCTCACCTCCACTCCTATCACCCCTTTGGTTGAGCCAGTGTCTTACTAGCATGCTTAGGTTGTTTTGCTCGAGTCTGTTACCCGTTACTTTCTGTTACTATCTCTAATATGTTCTGGGGGCTCGATGTTAATCAATCAATCCTGTTAATGCTAATGGTAATAATAATAATTTGGTGATAAGGCACCGGCAGGAGGCCCTGTGTGGTTTTGAGGCCTGCTAGTGTCGACCCTAATAGGAAAAGGGTCTTGTCTACTGATCCATGATGAGCGCACTACCCGCATGTGGGAAGCGAGTATGGGCGCCCCCCTCAACTTGACCTGATTCGCATCTCGTCCAAATCGCCTCATTTAGTTCGTGTTTTCCATTTGCCGCATGCATGTTTTTGCGAGCCCAGGCCAGGGTGGAACTTTCGTAGTCGGCATATAGGGGGACACGTTCTTAGAGTGCTATGAGGGTCCATTTTCTTCTGGGCTCGATTAGCCGTGCGCCCAAGGTGCTTTGGGCTTGATGCGAAGAATGGTTGGTTGTGTTGAGTGCCCCGCTTGGTGGGGTGATCTCCCATCTGGCGGGTTATTCATACGTGTACGGCCAAATTGGTGCAACCCTGCAGGGATAATCTTCTCGAGAAGCCGTGTTTTCCGCGGTTACGGATTACTTGGTGAAAGTACTGGCTAACAAGTACTCAGGACAACTTAAACATAATGATCAAACATGTTACACTCAATGATTAATAACGTGACTAGTAATAGGTTGATGACACAATAACTTGATTCACCTTTAATACAACTGTGTGGGTTATCCTCGGATTGCTTCTTTGGATAAGGGGCGAGATCCAGGATGGGTTTGTTTGAAGTTATCTTTCAGTTGGTTACAATCCTCGATCTTATCTCCTTTCTGTTAGCCGGAAGTGGTAGAATCTCTGTAGTTGGTTAGCGCATCCAGTTGCAGCATCTTTTATATCCCCTCTCTTCCGTTGAACCCAAGGCATCTGTGCTTGGTGTTGACGGGCTACACTTTGGTGAACTGTGAGTCTTGCTTGCCAGTACGTTTATGTACTGACCCCTTTGGGGCTGTGGTTTCCGCAGACCTACGTTTCCAAGGATCCACATGGTGGCAACTACGTGGAGTATGACGAGACTGCTGACGAGTAGATAGCGGACCCGGGCAGGATCCGAGACTTCGTGGATGGGCTCCGTCTGTTTGTTTCCGGCCTCTTAGGCCCATTTGGTTCTTGTCGGTACTCAGACATGTTGAATGCTTCCGCTGTATTGTATTGATGTATTGTTGGGGCAGGTGCCCTCTGAATGATTGTATTTGCTATCTCTGCTCTAATGAGAGCCATTTGACAGTTATTTCAACCTTTTGTGTCGTAGAGATCTGTTGTGATATCCTTTGTTCAAAACTGTTGACGTACCATGTGTGATTGGTATGAAGTACGTCGATAGTAGTGCCTTTGATCTCTAGTGGATAGTTTACATCGACGATGGAATAGCAGGGCTTGTGTTGTCGCGCATAAGCGCAGGCCTACCAGGAAGCTGGGACGTGGGAGCAGTTATGCCCCATAATCCAAGCATCTGTTGTCCAGTTCGTACGGTGAGTATCCCCTAGAAATCAGGGTACGACACTGTTTGACATGGTAAGATTAATAAAATTGCCATTATAATTTTGTAGTTTATACATTAAGGACAACCGCTTTTTCCACTGAAAAGAGCACCATCATGATCCGTTGAAATTGACAACATACAAGATATGGTTTGGGTAGTGACCCGAATTGTCATTTTTCTTAAGTTTTGGTATGCATAGCATGTGTAAAATGTTTACAACCAAAATAGGATAAATATATGTTTATAAGGTTATCCCAAATAAAACATTGGGTGTTTCTCCTATCACCGAACCAAAAGACAAATGTTGTTTGTCAGAAAGGGTTGATTTCTCGAGAAAGTAGTTCTTGCAAAACAAGTGAGTGGGAGCACAGTACAAACTAAACGAAATTAGAGAATCTTCGTTATCATGTCAAGAGTAGCGCAGCACTGGAAGTTGTTCCGGGGTTTACTATTTTGACTAAGTAGAAGACACTACAAATGTTGTAGATACTTCAAATGAGTTTGCGAACTGTACCAGAAAAGTCCAAAAAATTTGTACTTAGAACAACTTGTGGTTTAAGTATAAAGTGTTGTTTTGACAACAAAGGACCTGGACCTTATAAAGGAAGCAAATGATGGGCCCTGACTTCGTAAAATTGACTATGAGTCATTATATCCGCCATTTTATCCTTGTATGAATATCAAGTATGTGACTTGGTAGTCCTTTCGATAGGCATGATGCCTAAAGATAGCAAAAGGGTCTATATAGCGACAAAGACATGGATTTTACATCCTTTGAAAGTTGTACTTATCGAAAAGTTATTTTCGACGAAGTTCAAAGAGTTTACTACTACATGATTTTGATCTTCCGTAGTGATGCTTAGTCTTTGCAGATAGTTCTAGCAAAGTTACATATTATGATATGGATGTTGAATAACAAAACCAATTCTCCTCTCGAGGAAGTTTGTTCAAGGATGTGTACTTGACACAGTCTGAGAGTTTTGTAAAATTCAAAAGGTTGCTAGAAAGGCATGCGCACTTCAATGGTTGAAGTGAGCATAACGAAGTTGAAATCTGTACCTTAATGAAGTTATCAAAAGAGTTTGATTCCATCATGAACGATAAAGATGCTTGTGAAGTTACAAGAAATTAAGTGGGAGCGCTATGACATATTTCCAATACTTTTTGTAGATGACATCACTGGTAGAAAAAAGGCCTTCCATACGCCCCCATCAGTCCCCAAACGTTGCGCACCGTGACTAATGAGTCTTTAGTCCCGGGTCGGGAGGAGACCCGCGACAGAAGGTCATGCGTCGCGGGTTGGGAAGCGCGTTGAGGCGCGTGTAGGGCATTAATTCCGGTTGGCGAGGCCGCCCGGGACTAATGGTCCTTTAGTCCCGGTTGGCGTGGTTACCCGGGACTAAAGATCAAACTGCTCGCCTCCCGCGCGACGGTTTTTATTTCGCGAGCGAGGCAGAAGGGCGCCATTGCTACAGTGCGCGTCCGAGTCTCTGTTTCTTCCTCTCTTTTCTTCTCTTCCCTCTCTTCGATCTTCCTCCACCAAGCACACCATGGCTGAAGTTTGAGAGATACACGGGTCCCACACCATGCTGCAAGCGTCTCGACGTGTGCTACACCAACATTTGCGAGAGTATCCCCGGTGCTCTTGAGCATTTGACCAATCTCTATTTCTCCTCTCCCGATGAACACCGGTTCTTCGGGCTTGATCTGGAGTATACGGCGGATCAACGGGATGTTGCCGTCATCCAGATTGCGTTCAAGGAGGCCGTTTTGGTCTTCCAATGGTCAAGGTAACGCACACGTACAATCTTGCATCTTCGATTTGTTTGTTGCATTTGAAAAATACATGTGTTGCAACATATCTAACACGTATCAAATTTTTGTTGTTGCAGCGTCGACATCACGCAAGACCGTCCGAAGTAGATGCGCTTGGGTATTGTGATACCTGAAGATCACTACATTGATCTTCAGGATCTTATCCAGTTGAACGGGCCAAAGACCGGGATGGCTCGCATGGCAACTGCCTTAATCAACGAGGGCTACGAAACCATGAAGTCTGGTTTCCCCTCGAGGAATCACTTGTATTGGGAGAAGACCCCACTGGACTTGACGAACGTCAAGTATGCAGCCATAGATGCATACGTCTCCTACGTGTTGTTCCGCATCTACTCGACGGAGCCATAGATGTATGCGTTCGATATATATGCATGTAATGGGTATCTTAGTATGTAATGGATATCTTAGTATTGTGAGACTTATGTTTGTGTTATGTGTGATCGTAAGACTCTATGTTATGAATGTGATATGATTGTGTTCTATTCATGATTGTGATGTCTCTACTCGTATTTTACTTGTGATTTAATTATCACTTGTCTTTTGTTGTTCATAAAACTATTTTTGTTTCCTAGTTTTAAATGACTTGGAAAAATTTGCAAAGTGTTGCAAAGTGTAATGGATATTATTTCTATATTAATTCCTAGCTATACTATTTCTATATTATGTCAAACACACGTTTCAAAACAAGCAAAAACAAAAACACATCAAGAAAACAAACAAAAACACATCAAGAAAACAAAACAGAAAAACTACAGTTTCTATATATCTGTTCACCAAAAATTAATCTAAGCCAGGAAAACATACATCTAGTCAATACCAAACTCATCCAGTATTAAAATGAATTAGTATTATTGTTCTTAATTTTTTGATATATTATTTGTATTTTTAAGATTTTAAAATGAATTAGTATTAATTTTCTTAATTTTTTGATATATTATTTGTATTTTTAAGATTTTAAAATGAATTAGTATTATTTTTCTTAATTTTTTTATATATTATTTGTATTTTTAAGATTTTAAAATGAATTAGTATTATTGTTCTTAATTTTTTGATATATTATTTGTATTTTTAAGATTTTAAAATGAATTAGTATTATTTTTCTGAATTTTTTGATATATTATTTGTATTTTTAACATTTTAAAATGAATTAGTATTATTTTTCTTAATTTTTTGATATATTATTTGTATTTTTAAGATTTTAAAATGAATTAGTATTATTTTTCTTAATTTTTTGATATATTATTTGTATTTTTAAGATTTTAAAATGAATTAGTATTATTGTTCTGAATATTTTGATATATTATTTGTATTTTTAAGATTTTAAAATGAATTAGTATTATTTTTCTTAATTTTTTGATATATTATTTGTATTTTTAAGATTTTAAAATGAATTAGTATTATTGTTCTTTATTTTTTGATATATTATTTGTATTTTTTAAGATTTAAAAATGAATTAGTTTTATTTTCTAAATATATTGATATATTAATAGTATTTTTAGAAATAATACAAATTAAAAAGTTAATGTTTATTTATTTATTCAAAATTATTAATTACATCATTACTTTTGTTTATTAAAAGATTTATTTGAAATTCAAACAATAAAGAAATGTGGCATCGACCAACATGTTAATAAGATTGATATGATACTACTATCACATACATGCGTGCAAAACACTTGGATGCGGGACGGTATGGAACTCGGAAGTTAAGCGTGCTAGTGCAAGAGTAGTGGGAGGATGGGTGACCGAGCGGGAAGTTTGACCATGAGTAAGTAATTTGACTAGAGATAATTGTAGTTAGACGCTAAGCAAATAATACAAATTCTGGAAAAAAAGGAGTGAAAAAAGGGAGTGAAAAAAAGGGAGAGAAAAATTTGTGTGAAAAATAATTACAAACCCAAATGAATTAAGGAAATAACGAAATAAAGTCTAGTCCCGGTTCAGGTGGCCAACCGGGACTAAAGGTCCTCCGCCCCCCGGCTCCGCCACCCGCCCACGTGGCCGGGCCTTTAGTCCCGGTTCGTAATCGGCGCGACTATAGGAGGGGGGGTCTTTAGTCGCGCATAGCTAGTCCCGGTTGCTCGGTCGGGACTACTGGCCCTGCCGAACCGAGACTATAGGCCTATTTTCTACCAGTGCATATGGTTGATTGGAAAATATGTATTTTAAATTAACACGGTTAAGATTTTCGATTTCATATTGATGAAAGGCTTAGAAGATATTGGGCATCGATATCTATAAAAGATGGATTGACGCACCTGATATGATTGAAGCCAAATTACATAGATGAAATATTGAAGTAAGTCAATATCAAAATGACAAGAAGGAGTTCTTGTCACATGGAAAATAATTGAGCAAGATTCATGTGTTTTGACACATGATGAGCATCATTGAAATTGAGATTTCTAAGTCATGTTTCCATGCTATGTACACAACCAGATGAGTCCTATGCTATAAAATGTTATAGTAGGATAATTCATATGATGATTAGACAACAGTGGGAGAGATCCTTGTGTCATTTTAGAAATGCTAAGGATATGTTTTCCTATATAGTAATGACAAAATATTAGTTGTAATATGTTACACTAATAGTCTTGTCATTTATTCAAATAATTTTATCTCAATTAAAATAGGTGAGGAAGGGTAGCACAATAGGATGGAAGAAAGTTCCATGCTAGATTTGAAAGAGTTTCAAAATTAAAATATTGTGACAGATACTACAACAAAGGCTAAAGTATATCGTTGTGTTAACAACTGATTATAAGTGTATTTTGTGTCAAGGAGTTCTTTATTGAACTTGGTGAATTTCCAAGAATGCTGAAACTATGAAGCAACATTTTCACAATGTTAGTAACATCAGTTTAAGCTGAGGAATTAAGGTATCACCGGAACTTGGTGAGTTTCCAAGAATGCTAACACTATGAAGCTACATTTTCACAATGTTAGTGACATCAGTTTAAGCTGAGGAATTAAGTTTTCACCAATTGACCATATATATACAAAGCCATCTCATTTAGAGAATGAGTGATGCGTGTAGACGCAAAGGACATGAAAATACAATAGGACCTGAACAGTTCAGATCTTTTTGATGATGTTTACCGCATGCGAAGCATGGTAATAACACTGGTACGCCATATGTGTTAAACTGCTTACAGACTAGATTATTGACTCTAGTGCAAGTGGGAGACTGAAGGGAATATTCCCGAGAGGCAATAATAAAATGGTTATTATCTTATTCCTTGTTTATGGTGAATGTTTATTTCTCATGCTAGAATTGTATTAACCGGAAACGTTGATACATGTGGTGCTTAATAAACAAACAATGGTTCCTAGTAAAGCCTCTCTTTTAACTAGCTCGTTGATTAATGGATGATCAAGGTTTCCTGATCATGAACATTGGATGTTATTAATAACGGGGTCATGTCATTAGAAGAATGATGTGATGAACATAGACCCAAAGAGAATATAGCAATGCGATCAAGTCATTTAGTTTACATTGTTATATCAAACATCCGAAGTAACTTATTCCTTAGACCATGAGATCATGTCAATCGCTGATACCGGAAGAGTGCTTTGATGGCATCAAACGTCACACCGTAACAGGGTGACTATAAAGGTGTCGTTAAGTATTCGGAAAGTATTAGTTGAGGATCATGGATCAAGAGTGGGATTTGTCCATCCAAATGACGGAGAGATATACTCTGGGCCCTCTCGGTGATATCACATCGAAACCGCTTGCAAGCACGTGATATGATCACAAGGATGTTATATCACGGGAACGAGAAAAGAGTACTTGTCGGTAACGAGATTGAACAAGGTTTGGTTGATACCAATGATCGAATCTTGGACAAGTAAAATATCGCGAGACAAAGGGAATAGTTCACGCCGTTGTTGGTTCACACGATCACGAGAGTCATCGTTGAATATATAGGATTCATCACGGATCACCAGATCCCGTTGTTGATTATTGATCGGAGAGGAGTCTCGATCATGTCTATCTTATTCGCGAACCGTAGGGTGACACACTTAAGGTTCGATGACGCGTTTGAGAGGATACGGAATATGGAAGAATATTTTGGGCAGCACCGAAATTGTTTCTGGGAAAATTGAAATAATTCAAGGGGTTTTTCGTCGAATGGTTGTTAATAGAATTAACAAATGGTTCGAGGTGCTATATGCAAAAGTTTGTTAATAGAATAAACTAATGCTGAAATAAAGAAATAAAAAGGTTTTATTTATTTATTAAAAGAAAACCTTTGGATTTTCCAAGTGGGAAATAATGGGAAAATGAGTGGGTGTGAGTGGAGTGTCCACTCACATGATGAGGGAAGAGGTGGGGGCACCCCCCTTGGGCTGCCTCCCCCCTCTCCTATAAAAGGAGGGTGAGAGCTCTCCCTCCTCCACACACTTGGCCACTTCCCTTTCCCTCCACCCGCTGCTCCATTTCATGGTCTCCGGCTTGGCGAAGCCCTGACCGTGGGATTCTTCACCACCACCACGTCGTCGTGCTGCTGGAGTTTCGAGGGATCCTCTACTTCCACGCCCCGCTGGAACGAGGGAACGGAGGTCATCATCAAACGTACGTGTGACCGATCACGGATGCACCGCCGGATTGCGGTGCCCATCTTCTCGCTATCGGGATCGGTGTGAGTACGACTACGCTAACAACGAGATTTGATCTCGTACCACTTTGAGTCTTCGATGGTATGTGTTCTCCTTAACCCTCTTGTTGCCTGTTGCACTTCGTCTTCTAGATTAGATCTTGGCCTTTCGGGTGTCTCTCGCGTAGGAAATTTTTTGTTTTCTATGCTACGTTCCCCTTCAGGCTTCGCCAAGACGGAGACCATGGAATGGAGCAGCGGGTGGAGGAAAAGGAAGTGGGCAAGTGTGTGGAGAAGAGGAGCTCTCATCCTCCTTTTATAGGTGAGGGGGAGGCAGCCCAAGAGGGGGGTGCGGCCAGCCATGGGGTGCCCCCACCTCTTCCCTCTTCATGCGAGAGGAAGCTCCACTCACACCCACTCATGCTCCCTTAATTTTCCACTTAGAAAATCCAAAGGTTTTTCTTTAATAAATAAACAAAAAAAAATTATTTCTTTATTTATATTTGTTAATTCCATTAACAAACATTTGCATATAGCACCTCGAATCATTTGCTAATTCTATTAACAACCATTCGACGAAAAACCCTTTGAACTGTTTCAATTTTCCCCGAAATAATTTCGGTGCTGCCCAAAATATTCTTCGATATTCCGTATCCTCTCAAACGCGTCATCGAACCTTAAGTGTGTCACCCTACGGTTCGCGAATAAGATAGACATGATCGAGACTCCTCTCCGACCAATAATCAACAGCGGGATCTGGAGATCCGTGATGACTCCTATATATTCAACGATGACTCTCGTGATCGTGTGAACCAACAACGTCGTGAACTATTCCCTTTGTCTCGCGATATTTTGTTTGTCCGAGATTCAATCATTGGTATCAACCATACCTTGTTCAATCTCGTTACTGACAAGTACTCTTTTCTCATTCCCGTGATATAACATCCTTGTGATCATATCACGTGCTTGCAAGCGGTTTCGATGTGATATCACTGAGAGGGCCCAGAGTATATCTCTCCGTCATTTGGATGGACACACTAGTAGGAAATAGGCAATAGCCACCACTGTACCGCTAGCGAACAGAGATACACGTTCGCCAGCGTTGTTACCGCTGGCCAACAGGAAACCTTGTTCGCCAGCGCTATCCATGTTACCGTTGGCGAACATGCCACTTTGTTCGCCAGCGGTAACGGTGGGCGTGAGGTTGCGGGCAGCCATACTTACCGCTGGCGAAGAGGGGTGCTGGTTCGCCAGCGCTACGTAACTTAGTGCTGACGAACAGGGAGCTGGTTCCCCAGCGGTAATGGTTACCGCTGGGTAAGTTTTGAAATTTTTCCCTCCACACCCCCCCCCCCGGGACCGCCTTTTTAAATGTTCTAAAGTAGAAACGAAAATGATAAAATGTTCGAAAAATAAAATCCTTCCATATGTGGGTAGGGTGTACTGTCTAGTTGATATACAAAATTTGAAATACTCCATTTGACCTTGTATGCAAAATTCAAAAATAAAACGTAAAACAGCCATAACTTTTGCATACGACGTCGAAAAAACGCGTTCAATATATCAAAAGAAACGTGAGCAAATTCCAAAAGGAAAAAAAAAGTTATTTGAGACAGACTAGATTTTCCTACATAATCAATTTAATTAAATAAATTCATAATTCAAAAAAAAATTAAAAAAATGGTTTTTTTTCTTCACAGAAGATAATAAGGTTGTCATATTTGGATTCCTTGTATTCTTCTGATCAATTTAGACATATCATTTGTCCAATTTGGAATTACGGATTTGTAGATATGGTGCAATAGTTAAGAGGATTGATAGTACTGTGTTTACAAGAAAGAATGAAGTGTTCCTAGATAGAGTAGTTGAATGGAACTAAGAAGTTAAGCGTGTTCGGTGGGAGGATGGGTGACCGAGCGGGATGTGGACATTCAAAATTAAAAAATAAAGCAAAAAAAAAGAAAAAATTCTACACCGTGATTAAAGGTTCCCCAAATACAACTGTTTTGAAAATTTGAAAAAAAAATAATGCGAATATTTTTATTTTGGAAATTTCATAATTTCAAACTTACCGCTTGCGAACAAGACTGGTGTTCGCCACCGGTAACTAGATAGCGCTGGCGAACAGGACTTGTTCGCCAGCGGTAGCATTATTTTGTTCGTCACTGGTAAGCTTTTTCCTACTAGTGACAAATCCCACTCTTGATTCATGATCCTCAAGTAATACTTTCTGAATACTTAACGACACCTTTATAGTCACCCTGTTACGGTGTGACGTTTGATGCCATCAAAGCACCCTTCCGGTATCAGCGATTGACATGATCTCATGGTCTAAGGAGTAAGTTACTTCGTATGTTTGATATAAAAATGTAAACTTAATGACTTGATCGCATTGCTACATTCTCTTTGGGTATATGTTCATCACATCATTCTTCTAATGACATGACCCCGTTATTAACAACATCCAATGTTCATGATCAGGAAACCTTGATCATCTATTAATCAACGAGCTAGTTAAAAGAGAGGCTTTACTAGGAACCATTGTTTGTTTATTAAGCACACATGTATCAACGTTTCCGGTTAATACAATTCTAGCATGAGAAATAAACATTCATCATAAACAAGGAATAAGATTATAACCATTTTATTATTGCCTCTCGGGCATATTCCCTTCAGTCTCCCACTTGCACTAGAGTCAATAATCTAGTCTGTAACCACTTAACACATATGGCATACCAGTGTTATTACCATGCTTCACATGTGGTAAGCATCATCAAAAAGATCTGAACTGTTCAGGTCCTATTGTATTTGCATGTTCTTTGCGTCTACACACATAACTCATTCTCTAATGAGATGGCTTTGTATATATATGGTCAATCGGTGAAACCTTAATTCCCCAGCTTAAACCATTGTCACTAACATTGTGAAAATGTAGCTTCATAGTGTTAGCATTCTTGGAAATTCAGCAAGTTCCGGTGATACCTTAATTCCTCAGCTTAAACTGACGTTACTAACATTGTGAAAATGTAGCTTCATAGTGTCCGCATTCTTGGAATTTCACCAAGTTCAATAAAGAACTCCTTGACATAAAATACGCTTATTATCAATTGTCAACACAACGATATACTTTAGCCTTTGATGTAGTATTTGTCACAATATTTTAATTTTGAAACTCTTTCAAATCCCGCATGGAACTTTCTTCAATCCTATTGTGCTACCCTTCATCACATATTTTAATTGAGATAAAATTATTTGAATAGATGAAAAGACTATTAGTGTAACATGTTACAACAAATAGTTTGTCATTATTATATAGGAAAACATATCCTTATCATTTCTAAAATAACACAAGGATCTCTCCCATTGTTGTCTAATCATCATATGAATTATCCTGCTATAACATTTTATATCTTAGGACTCATCTGTTTGTGTACATAGCATGGAAACATGACTTAGAAATCTCAATTTCAATGATGCTCATCATGTGTCAAAACACTTGAATATTGCTCAATTATTTTCCATGTGACAAGAACTCCTTCTTGTCATTTCGATATTGACTTACTTCAATATTTCATCTATGTAATTTGGCTTCAATTATATCAGGCGCTTCAATCCATATTTTATAGATATCGATGCCTAATATCTTCTAAGCCTTTTATCAATATGAAAATCTTAACCGTGTTAATTTCAAATACATATTTTCCAATCAACCATATGTCATCTACATAAAGTATTGGAAATATGTCATATCGCTGCAACTTAATTTCTTGTAACTCTACGAGCATCTTTATCATTCATGATAGAATCAAACTCTTTTGATAACTTCATTAAGGTAGAGATTTCAACTTCGTTATGCTCACTTCAACCATTGAAGTGTGTATACCTTTCTAGAAACCTTTTGAATTTTACAAAACTCTCAGACTGTGTCAAGTACACATCTTTGATCAAACTTCCTCGAGAGGAGAGTTGGTTTATGTTATTCAACTGCCATATCATAATATGTAACTTTTTGCTAGAACTATCCGCAAAGACTAAAACATCAATACGGAAGATCAAAATTTTGTAGTAGTCAACTCTTTGAACTTCGTCGAAAACAACATTTCGATAAGTACAACTTTGAAAGGATGTAAAAATCCATGTCTTTGTCGCTATATAGACTTTTGCTATCGCTAGGCATCATGCCTACCGAGAGGACTACCAAGTCACATACTTGATATTCATACAAGGATACTATGGCGGATATAATGACTCATAGTCAATTTTACGAAGTCAGGGCCCATCATTTGCTTCCTTTATAAGGTCCAGGTCCTTCTGTTGTCAAAGCAACACTTTACTCTTAAACCACAAGTTGGTCTAAGTACAAAGTTTTAGGACTTTTGTGGTTCAGTACACAAACTCATCCGAAGTATCTACAACGCATGTATTGTTTTTCTACTTTGTCAAAATAGCAAACCCCAGAACAACTTCCAGTGCTGCGCTACTCTTGACAAGATAACGAAGATTCTCTAATCTCGTTGAGTTTGTACTGTGTTCCCACTCACTTGTTTCGCAAGAACTACTTTCTCGAGAAATCAAACCTTTTTGACAAACAACATTTGTCTTTTGGTTCGGTGATAGGAGAAATACCCAATGTATTCTTTAGGATAACCTTATAAACATATATTTATCCCATTTTGGTTGTAAACATTTTACACATGCTATGCATACCAAAACTTAAGAAAATGACAATTCGGGTCACTACCCAAAACATATCTTATATGTTGTCAATTTCAACGAATCATGATTGTGCTCTTTTCTGTGTAAAAGCGGTTGTCCTTAATGTATAAACTACAAAATTATAATGGCAATTTTATAAATCTTACCATGTCAAACAAGGTTTGATTTTGTCTTTTGAAAACTCCAAACTAATGTGGGGTATTCGAGAAGTATAAGTTGTAGAACAATTCTGCAACTTCTCAGATGTTTTGCTAAACTTGTAACTCAAACTTTATCCTTTATGATCCAATCATAAATACTTGATTATCTTGTTACAATGATTTTTACTTCATACTAACAACCATTTGAACCAATTCAAAATATCAAACTCCATTCTCTTTAAATAGATATACTCACATATCTACTCAAATCATCGAGAAAATTTTATGAAGGAAAAATTAATCCACCATACATTACTACACATAATGGACTATATACATCAATATGTATAATATCCATTAAATTAGTCGTCCATTCTAGTTTGGCCTAAGAACGGAATTCTAGTCATCTTTTGGAAGAGGTCTCACAAGCGTAAATTTATTCAAAACAAAATGACTCCGGAAGTCCATAAACATGGAGTTCCTTCATGTTTTCCTTTCCAATATGAACTAAAATGGTGGTGTCACAATTTAAGTGAAACTCTTTTACGTCTTGCAACGTTTAGCATTTAGTTTTATAGATGTTTACTTTACCAACATGATTTATATTAACATATCTATCAATTATGGAATATGGTCATAGTTTGAACAATTTAATTTGTTCTCACAAAAGACTAGAACAAAATAACAACTTATTAAGTTCTTAAAATAAATCTTGAATGTTTTTGTCATAATCTATTCCACATCTATTACTAGTTCCTTTTAGGCACTTGTATTTCTTGCATTGCGTTGCTTTGTATGACAACTCATACCAACCAATGTGGTATCAAAATACCCAAAAATACTTTGTTAACTAGTAATACATCTATAACTTATATATTAAGCATATACTCCTGAGCTGGACTTTTCCAGTTATCTTCTTTTCTGCCATATATCTTTTTGTAATTCTATTTTCAATATTCCCTTTCCTTTACAGAAGAATCATTCAACATCAAACAATGCTAGTCGTACTAGCTCATTTTCTTTGGCGTGTTAATCATATACTATCACCCATTGAGTTATACTTTGAGTTTGATTGTTCTACTAATATCACCATATAAATAGTATTCTTCTAGATTCCACTCTTAGCAACCTCCAAGTAAGGTAAATGATTTTTACCCATACTTATAATCCATCCCATCATAACAATTTTATGATTAAGCTACTGTAGCTCGAAGGAAGGAATTTATAGGATAATGTTTAGCGCCCAATTTCTTGGAATATTCAAACGCCTAGTGTCTTCAATCATTGCATATATTCAGATAATATAAGCAAACATTGTCACGCTAAATTTGCATATATTCAAATAATATAAGCAAACATTGTCACGCTAAATTATACTCAGCCATGTTGTTACAAATAAGTTTCCAGATATCAATATATCTATCACTTGATTATTTCTGAAAACAACTCTTTTCAGCTCCTAAATCACCTTGATCAACAAAACATTCTTTTGAAGATAAAGTAATATGGAAGCAACCATGACTCTGGATTCTAAATAGGAATTTGTTGCTCTCTGGATCAATCAATCATTAACCATATGGAGCTAGGTAGGAAATACCAAAAATCTACAATAGGATTCAATTTTAGATTTCACTAATATGGTACCAATCTTAAATGATTTTTACCAGATCATATCAAAGTTATATCTCAATTAACAATCTAAGTGTAAGGTAGTTATGTGGATGCCAATGAATACTACAATTTGTGCAAATTCATTTTGATTTGTTGTTCATGATAAATAAGTTCAAGTTAATTCAAAATTAAACCATGAACTCCCATTCAAAAACAACATCCCTCTTAGTCGTCTTTAGCGATTACACGAACCAAATTCACTACACCAAAACCGATCATCACGTGAAATGATGTAGCTTCAAAGGCGAACATCGACATGTTCATCATATCATCCATATGACTCATGCTTTACCTTTCGGTTACGTGTTCCAAGGCCATGTCTGTACATGCTAGGCTCGCCAAGTAGAACCATAGTATTGCGTGTGTTTCAAGGCCATGTCTGTACATGCTAGGCTTGAAAGCACCCGTTGTATGCGAACATTGAGTTTGTCACACCCGATCATCACGTGGTGTCTCGAAACTACGAACATTCTTAACGGTGCATACTTAAGGAAGAACACTTTATTATCTTGATATTAAGAGAGAGGGATCATCGTATAATGCTACCGTCGTTATCTAAGCAAAACAAGATGCATAAAAAGGATTAACATAACAGACATCATATGAAAGGATAACATGATATGATATGGTCCTTCTTGCACTTGATCTTCATAATGTGCATCATGGTATGATCTCCATCATTCCACCGGCGTGGTACCAAGTATTATGGCACCCCAATCTTGATTGTCCACCAATAATAAGAACAACCATATGGATACCTTCCGGTATATCAATAATTTACAAAATAGATCATCTCATAATCAAATTTGTAACATTGACCATATCACATCACATGCCCAGCAAAAACTAGTTAGACGCTTCTAATTTATTTGTGCATATTTTACGTGGCTTAGGGCTTTCGAGGATAGAACCGTTCATACCTACGAACATCAACGACAACGTTGATAAACACATTTTTAACAACCCTTCGTAGATTATATCTTAACTATAGTAGGAGAAACAGACACCCGCAAGCCACTTATGCAATACAAGTTGCATGTCAGTTGTGGAACACGTCTCATGTACGTGGCCATGTAAGGTTAGTCCGGGCCGCTTCATCCCACTATGCCACTAAGATCATAAAATAATCAAGGAGGTAATAACATGATCATCAACACCCACATACACCTATGTGTTCTACCCGTACAAAACATCTATGCATAGATCCGGCTCTGATACCACTGAAGGGGTCGTTGCATAGAAAACAAAAAATTTCCTACGCGAGAGACACCCGAAAGGACAAGATCTAATCTAGGAGACAAAGTGCAACGGGCAAAGAGAGGGTTAAGGAGAACACATACCCTCGAAGACATAAAGCGTTACGAGATCAAATATCGTTTTTGGCGTAGTTGTACTCACACTGATCCCGATAGCGAGAAGATGTGCCCCGCAATCCGGCGGTGCCTCCGTGATCGGTCACACGTACGATTGATGATGACCTCCGTTCCCTCGATCCAGCGGGGCGCGGAAGTAGAGGATCCCTCGGAACTCCAGCAGCACGACGACGTGGTGGTGAAGAAGAATCCCACGGTCAGGGCTTCGCCAAGCCGGAGACCATGGAATGGAGCAGTGGGTGGAGGGAAAAGGAAGTGGGCAAGTGTGTGGAGAAGAGGAGCTCTCACCCTCCTTTTATAGGGGAGGGGGAGGCAGACCAAGAGGGGGGTGCGGCCAGCCATGGGGTGCCCCCACCTCTTCCCTCTTCATGTGAGTGGAAGCTCCACTCACACCCACTCATGCTCCCTTAATTTTCCACTTAGAAAATCCAAAGGTTTTTCTTTAATAAATAAATAAAACATTTTTATTTCTTTATTTATATTTGTTGATTCCATTAACAGACATTTGCATATAGCACCTCGAATCATTTGTTAATTCTATTAACAACCATTCGACGAAAAACCCTTTGAACTATTTCAATTTTCCCCGAAACAATTTCGGTGCTGCCCAAAATATTCTTCGATATTCCGTATCCTCTCAAACGCGTCATCGAACCTTAAGTCTATCACCCTACGGTTCGCAAATAAGATAGAAATGATCAAGACTCCTCTCCGATAAATAATCAACAATAGGATCTGGAGATCCATGATGATTCCTATATATTCAACGATGACTCTCGTGATCGTGTGAACCAACAACTTCGTGAACTATTCCCTTTGTCTCGCGATATTTTTCTTGTCGCAGATTCGATCATTGGTATCAACCATACCTTGTTCAATCTCGTTACTAACAAGTACTCTTTTCTCGTTCCCACGATATAACATCCTTGTGATCATATCACGTGCTTGCAAGCGGTTTCGATGTGATATCACCGAGAGGGCCCAGAGTATATCTCTCCGTCATTTGGATGGACAAATCCCACTCTTGATTCATGATCCTCAACTAATACTTTACGAATGCTTAAGGACACCTTTATAGTCACCCTGTTACGGTGTGACGTATGATGCCATCAAAGCACCCTTCCGGTATCAGCGATTGACATGATCTCATGGTCTAAGGAATAAGTTACTTCGTATGTTTGATATAACAATGTAAACTTAATGACTTGATCGCATTTCTGTATTCTCTTTTGGTATATGTTCATCACATCATTCTTCTAATGACATGACCCTTTTATTAAGAACATCCAATGTTCATGATCAGGAAACCTTGATCATCTATTAATCAACGAGCTAGTTAAAAGAGAGGCTTTACTAGGAACCATTGTTTGTTTATTAAGCACGCATGTATCAACGTTTCCGGTTAATAAAATTCTAGCATGAGAAATAAACATTCATCATAAACAAGGAATAAGATAATAACCATTTTATTATTGCCTCTCGGGCATATTCCCTTCACTATATGCATGATAGTGAGAGTCATGAAGACATGTACCGAAGACTCAAGACACTTGCCACCGTATTTAACAATGTTGGTTCCAAGTACAATGTTCATGCTTGGATCTAGAGGAAGTACATGATTCCTCTCATGAATTTTGAGCCCATGGTCTTGAAGAGCATTCAAGGAAGACTCACTTGAACTCTTCTTGTAAGAAGTGTGCCAAGTACAACTTTGCTTCTTTGACCTCAACCCAAGCGATGCAAGAAGTGTGCTCCTATCAAGTGCAAACCAAAAAAGATCTTGACAACCGTGCTAGCACCATATGAATGCACAAAGGAGCATCAGTTGCTTTGAAGGCCAAGGTTGTATCAAGGGAACTTGAGTATGAAGAATATTTCTTTGAGGATTTGGCACAACTGTAGTAACAGTAGTTAATATTTAGAATCAACTCATGATGTGTCTTTTCTGTACCTATGTGGATTTTATTTATGGAGGCACTAACACCTCTAATCAAGTTTTATGTTGAGATTTGTGTAAGAAGAATTTTTCAGGAGGAAGAGTTGAGTGAGATGAACAAAGATTAAGAGGGACAACCAATCAAGCTTGGGGATGTACCCCTGGGCTCACCCTAAATGTATCAAATAAGTACAAGAATCCAAGCTTGGGGATGCCGAGCCACCTCACTCCAACCATCATGATGTTAAGTAAGTAAAGCCTAGCTATATAGGTATAAAGAAAGAGCTTTACGGGAGGCAACCCGGTTTTTTTTGTTTGGATTTTCCTAGTGTCCTCTTGCTGTCTCAAGAGATTAGTTTTATTTTGTTTTAATTCTGGAGTTTTCAATAAAGAGTCAAGTCAAACCCATTTGGACTTATAAGTTGCTATCCTAGTGCATGAAATTTCTGTTTCAGCACGAGTCTGCTCACCGTATGATTTTACCTTTTTTATTGGTATGTCGGATTGAGCTAATTATTTAGTATGTTCTGCAACTTTTCGTCCTCTGTAAGCACAAAAATTGGCTTAAGTTTTTGACGAGTCTAACTTAGGAAAAAACGTTCGTTTTGCTGCTGTTGCTTTTCTGGACAGATTCTGCCTTCTTTTGTTTTATGCACTCTTTCGGCTTGGGAATCGAATTTCCATGATTCTTTCAAGCAAGAGAGTGAACATACAACATAATGAACCTTATTGTCTACCTACTGGAGAATTTTATTTGGAATTTTTCACAGCAAGCATGTGATTTGTTTGTCCTTGCTAATCTCACCCCACAGAAAAAGAATGGGAGAAACATGTTTTGTGAAGTTTTTTTCACAGGGAATAGAGAAGCTGCGCCTCAAGACATCCAAGAATGGTGAAAGCCATAAGATTGGGGATGTGATGAACACCCCACTGGAGCTACACTCTTTTGGTTAGCACACGTCTGCTTTCTGTTTTTCTAAGCAAAGCATTTATCGTAGAGACTTGAAGCGTCTAGTTTTTGTTTTTATTTTTGTTTTGATAAGACCACACCCATCATTTTATATGAGATTGAGCTACTGGACTTTGGGGTTGGAATGTATTGGATGCTAGTATTATGACTTGGAATAGGGATGCCATGGTTGATTTGAAGAGCTACATATGTTTGCATGATTTATAGGCTTTTTATGTGTAGAAATTTGCGATAATGTTGTCTTGAGCTATATCTTATTCATGTCCTTGATGTTAATTGCTGGTTTATTTAGTTTTTCATGAAATGAGTAGTTATATGGACATATGCATGCATAGTAGCTGGTCAACTATCTCCCTCTTGCTAGCCAAAAATTTAAAAATTCCAACAAGTAAAAACTTGTTTCCAACACTGCTTAGCCAAGTATTTCCAGTGAGTCCACCATATCTTCCCATTAGCTTCATTGCTATTTCGAGTATGTTCACCATGTTATTGTGTTATTTATGTTCTAAATTAAGATATTCACTTTATTAATTTTCATGGGTTGAACTTGGGATAGGACTCTCACGAACTTTTGAAGGCACACTTTACTTTTTATGCATCTAATAAACATGACCCAATAATGGGAGCCACAAGTTTTGCGTTTGACAAGTGTGTGGTTGGGAGCTAGCTATAAACGTGTATCACCGGAAAGCTTTCAACATTGCACAAAAATTTAGATTTGGTTGATATCATGTACTTTTGTTTTTGGACTCCTGCCATGCCGAAATGAAATAGAGGAATGGTAAGTTTTGATGAGTAAGTATCTATATGACTAGAGAAACACATTGGGCCGCTAACCCAAGACATGCTTTATCATGGTGGAAATTTACTTACAGCTTGAGTGACTCTACAACACATCCTACAATAAAATAAGAAGCTATGCATAATAGTGAATGAAAATAAAAAAGATGATGAGTCTACTCTGTTTGTTTGTCTTGTCATTGTGACATGGGCTTGTTTCCATGTCATGGGGCAAGAGGTACCTCTTTGCGGTTCTCTATGATGTCATTAATACTTATTATGATTGTACAAAGCTTATTAGGAATCTTAAGTTGAGTAATCATGGAGTAGGTTTTCACACTCACGGGGCATGAGGCTTTCAACCACCTTGTCATTCACATTACTTCAACATTCACCATTTAAGATGCTAGTGATAAAGGGGCAATGAGAGTCCTAGATCAATGGATACCACATTTCAATTAGTAATTTTAGTTGAATAATTTAGAGGCTAAATAAGACTTGATCATGTTTTACCTCTACTCAATTTTCTCCAAAGTGTCCACCATATTTTCTATTTTCCATTATGCTATTCTTTGACCAATATAGGATTTTATTTTTCATTTTGTGTATGCATTTGGTCCATAGTGCTTTTATTTCATTATACACTTTGTGAACTTTCATGAAGCATCTTTGCTTGAATATTTGATATTTCTTACAGCATGAATTGTATATTGCTACTCATTTCTAGTATTAATCATTTGATTATATGTAGCATGAATAATCCTCCTTGATATCCCATGATTGTTTCAATATGCAAAGTCCATGTTAGTTTTATCACCTTCATACTCGAGGACGAGCATGGGTTAAGCTTGGGGATGTTGATGCATGTAAAATGCATACATGAACATTGCATGTTATTACTTGTTTTTCCTACATATTAGCAACTTATATTCATGTTCTATAATGATTTGGGGGATTTTCTAAACAATCCCCCTTCTTTTGGTTCTAACCCTGTTTTTCCAGAAAACGTACTTTTTAGTGTTTCAGACTTTCCGGGAGCTTCGGGACTCCAAAAAGGGCAAGGCCAAAGAGCACGATTCAGAATTTTCAAGACGAAGACCATGGGCCAAAGTAGAGGGCCAAAAGGCCAACCAGGTGGCAAAGAGGACCCTCCACGCGGCCAGATTCCTTGGCCGCGTGAGAGGCCCCCTTTTTGCCCCCGTGGCTCCGATGCTGTCGAACTTTCTTCTCCCGAGTGTCTCGTGACCTAAAAACGACTATATAAAGGGTCCCCTGGCCTTTTCGAGGAGGAGGCGGCGCCGAGAGACGAAACCACGAAACAGAGAGACAGAAGGTTGCCGCCGGAGAAGATCGGAGGGGGGAAACGCCGCCGGGATCACCCCCGGAGTGCTCCACCCCCTCCGGCGTGTTCATCATCAACATCTACAGCAAGATCAGCTCCATCTCTCCACTGTAATCTCTTGGCAAACACGATGTATGATGCAATACTATATTCCCTTGATGTATTGTGTCTCCCCGTCTATGTTTGAGTAGTGAATTGTTCTTGGCAATGGTGAAATAGTTCGTTGATTGGTTGCATACAAGTTTGTTATCTTCTATGATTGTCTTTATGTACAATATATGAGTGCACGCATATGTTGGGGAATGCATGTAAGGTGATCACCGGTAGCATAATGGAGTGGTGGTGACTTGGGAGTGACAGTAACCTGAGACCGAGCCACAAAGTTAAGTTATTGGGGGATATATATAGGGGACCTTAGAACGTAAGGCCATGGTGGGACTTTATGTCTTACCTATTCATGGCTCCTTCCTAGAAGAAACAACTAAGACTAAAACAAGTGCTTCACTAATTGTGACAACCACACGAACGAAACACCTATTGCTAGAACACTTGCTCCCTTGAGATACTTGAGATATTTGATGCTTGCTACTTGTGAAACTTGCTTAGAAACTTGCTTTAGAAACTTGCTCTAGGATTACTTGCATTTTAAACTTGCTTCACTAGTGATGAACACCCCACTGGAGCTACACTCTTTTGGTTAGCACACGTCTACTTTCTGTTTTTCTAAGCAAAGCATTTATCGTAGAGACTTGAAGCGTCTAGTTTTTGTTTTTATTTTTGTTTTGATAAGACCACACCCATCATTTTATATGAGATTGAGCTACTGGAGTTTGGGGTTGGAATGTATTGGATGCTAGTATTATGACTTGGAATAGGGATGCCATGGTTGATTTGAAGAGCTACATATGTTTGCATGATTTATAGGCTTTTATGTGTAGAAATTTGCAATAATGTTGTCTTGAGCTATCTCTTATTCATGTCCTTGATGTTAATTGCTGGTTTATTTAGTTTGTCATGAAATGAGTAGTTATATGGACATATGCATGCATAGTAGCTGGTCAACTATCTCCCTCTTGCTAGCCAAAAATTTAAAAATTCCAACAAGTAAAAACTTGTTTCCAACACTGCTTAGCCAAGTATTTCCAGTGAGTCCACCATATCTTCCCATTAGCTTCATTGCTATTTCGAGTATGTTCACCATGTTATTGTGTTATTTATGTTCTAAATTAAGATATTCACTTTATTAATTTTCATGGGTTGAACTTGGGATAGGACTCTCACGAACTTTTGAAGGCACACTTTACTTTTTATGCATCTAATAAACATGACCCAATAATAGGAGCCACAAGTTTTGCGTTTGACAGGTGTGTGGTTGGGAGCTAGCTATAAACGTGTATCACCGGAAAGCTTTCAACATTGCACAAAAATTTAGATTTGGTTGATATCATGTACTTTTGTTTTTGGACTCCTGCCATGCCGAAATGAAATAGAGGAATGGTAAGTTTTGATGAGTAAGTATCTATATGACTAGAGAAACACATTGGGCCGCTAACCCAAGACATGCTTTATCATGGTGGAAATTTACTTACAGCTTGAGTGACTCTACAACACATCCTACAATAAAATAAGAAGCTATGCATAATAGTGAATGAAAATAAAAAAGATGATGAGTCTACTCTGTTTGTTTGTCTTGTCATTGTGACATGGGCTTGTTTCCATGTCATGGGGCAAGAGGTACCTCTTTGCGGTTCTCTATGATGTCATTAATACTTATTATGATTGTACAAAGCTTATTAGGAATCTTAAGTTGAGTAATCATGGAGTAGGTTTTCACACTCACGGGGCATGAGGCTTTCAACCACCTTGTCATTCACATTACTTCAACATTCACCATTTAAGATGCTAGTGATAAAGGGGCAATGAGAGTCCTAGATCAATGGATACCACATTTCAATTAGTAATTTTAGTTGAATAATTTAGAGGCTAAATAAGACTTGATCATGTTTTACCTCTACTCAATTTTCTCCAAAGTGTCCACCATATTTTCTATTTTCCATTATGCTATTCTTTGACCAATATAGGATTTTATTTTTCATTTTGTGTATGCATTTGGTCCATAGTGCTTTTATTTCATTATACACTTTGTGAACTTTCATGAAGCATCTTTGCTTGAATATTTGATATTTCTTACAGCATGAATTGTATATTGCTACTCATTTCTAGTATTAATCATTTGATTATATGTAGCATGAATAATCCTCCTTGATATCCCATGATTGTTTCAATATGCAAAGTCCATGTTAGTTTTATCACCTTCATACTCGAGGACGAGCATGGGTTAAGCTTGGGGATGTTGATGCATGTAAAATGCATACATGAACATTGCATGTTATTACTTGTTTTTCCTACATATTAGCAACTTATATTCATGTTCTATAATGATTTGGGGGATTTTCTAAACAATCCCCCTTCTTTTGGTTCTAACCCTGTTTTTCCAGAAAACGTACTTTTTAGTGTTTCAGACTTTCCGGGAGCTTCGGGACTCCAAAAAGGGCAAGGCCAAAGAGCACGATTCAGAATTTTCAAGACGAAGACCATGGGCCAAAGTAGAGGGCCAAAAGGCCAACCAGGTGGCAAAGAGGACCCTCCACGCGGCCAGATTCCTTGGCCGCGTGAGAGGCCCCCTTTTTGCCCCCGTGGCTCCGATGCTGTCGATCTTTCTTCTCCCGAGTGTCTCGTGACCTAAAAACGACTATATAAAGGGTCCCCTGGCCTTTTCGAGGAGGAGGCGGCGCCGAGAGACGAAACCACGAAACAGAGAGACAGAAGGTTGCCGCCGGAGAAGATCGGAGGGGGGAAACGCCGCCGGGATCACCCCCGGAGTGCTCCACCCCCCTCCGGCGTGTTCATCATCAAAATCTACAGCAAGATCAGCTCCATCTCTCCACTGTAATCTCTTGGCAAACACGATGTATGATGCAATACTATATTCCCTTGATGTATTGTGTCTCCCCGTCTATGTTTGAGTAGTGAATTGTTCTTGGCAATGGTGAAATAGTTCGTTGATTGGTTGCATACAAGTTTGTTATCTTCTATGATTGTCTTTATGTACAATATATGAGTGCACGCATATGTTGGGGAATGCATGTAAGGTGATCACCGGTAGCATAATGGAGTGGTGGTGACTTGGGAGTGACAGTAACCTGAGACCGAGCCACAAAGTTAAGTTATTGGGGGATATATATAGGGGACCTTAGAACGTAAGGCCATGGTGGGACTTTATGTCTTACCTATTCATGGCTCCTTCCTAGAAGAAACAACTAAGACTAAAACAAGTGCTTCACTAATTGTGACAACCACACGAACGAAACACCTATTGCTAGAACACTTGCTCCCTTGAGATACTTGAGATATTTGATGCTTGCTACTTGTGAAACTTGCTTAGAAACTTGCTTTAGAAACTTGCTCTAGGATTACTTGCATTTTAAACTTGCTTCACTAGTGATGAACACCCCACTGGAGCTACACTCTTTTGGTTAGCACACGTCTACTTTCTGTTTTTCTAAGCAAAGCATTTATCGTAGAGACTTGAAGCGTCTAGTTTTTGTTTTTATTTTTGTTTTGATAAGACCACACCCATCATTTTATATGAGATTGAGCTACTGGAGTTTGGGGTTGGAATGTATTGGATGCTAGTATTATGACTTGGAATAGGGATGCCATGGTTGATTTGAAGAGCTACATATGTTTGCATGATTTATAGGCTTTTATGTGTAGAAATTTACAATAATGTTGTCTTGAGCTATCTCTTATTCATGTCCTTGATGTTAATTGCTGGTTTATTTAGTTTGTCATGAAATGAGTAGTTATATGGACATATGCATGCATAGTAGCTGGTCAACTATCTCCCTCTTGCTAGCCAAAAATTTAAAAATTCCAACAAGTAAAAACTTGTTTCCAACACTCCTTAGCCAAGTATTTCCAGTGAGTCCACCATATCTTCCCATTAGCTTCATTGCTATTACGAGTATGTTCACCATGTTATTGTGTTATTTATGTTCTAAAATTAAGATATTCACTTTATTAATTGTCATGGGTTGAACTTGGGATAGGACTCTCACGAAATTTTGAAGGCACACTTTACTTTTTATGCATCTAATAAACATGACCCAATAATGGGAGCCAAAAGTTTTGCGTTTGACAAGTGTGTGGTTGGGAGCTAGCTATAAACGTGTATCACCGGAAAGCTTTCAACATTGCACAAAAATTTACATTTGGTTGATATCATGTACTTTTGTTTTTGGACTCCTGCCATGCCGAAATGAAATAGAGGAATAGTAAGTTTTGATGAGTAAGTATCTATATTACTAGAGAAACGCATTGGGCCGCTAAGCCAAGCCATGCTTTATCATGGTGGAAATTTACTTACAGCTTGAGTGACTCTACAACACATCCTACAATAAAATAAGAATCTATACATAATAGTGAATGAAAATAAAAAGGATGATGAGTCTACTCCGTTTGTTTGTCTTGTCATTGTGACATGGGCTTGTTTCCATGTCATGGGGCAAGAGGTACCACTTTGCGGTTCTCTATGATGTCATTAATACTTATTATGATTGTACAAAGCTTATTAGGAATCTTAAGTTGAGTAATCATGGAGTAGGTTTTCACACTCACGGGGCATGAGGCTTTCAACCACCTTGTCATTCACATTACTTCAACATTCACCATTTAAGATGCTAGTGATAAAGGGGCAATGAGAGTCCTAGATCAATGGATACCACATTTCAATTAGTAATTTTAGTTGAATAATTTAGAGGCTAAATAAGACTTGATCATGTTTTACCTCTACTCAATTTTCTCCAAAGTGTCCACCATATTTTCTATTTTCCATTATGCTTTTCTTTGACCAATATAGGATTTTATTTTTCATTTTGTGTATGCATTTGGTCCATAGTGCTTTTATTTCATTATACACTTTGTGAACTTTTATGAAGCATCTTTGCTTGAATATTTGATATTTCTTACAACATGAATTGTATATTTCTACTCATTTCTAGTATTAATAATTTTATTATATGTAGCATGAATAATCCTCCTTGATATCCCATGATTGTTTCAATATGCAAAGTCCATGTTAGTTTTATCACCTTCATACTCGAGGATGAGCATGGGTTAAGCTTGGGGATGTTGATGCATGTAAAATGCATACATGAACTTTGCATGTTATTACTTGTTTTTCCTACATATTAGCAACTTTTATTCATTTTTTATAATGATTTGGGGGATTTTCTAAACAATCCCCCTTCTTTTGGTTCTAACCCTGTTTTTCCAGAAAACGTACTTTTTAGTGTTTCAGACTTTCCAGGATCTTCGGGACTCCAAAAAGCGCAAGGCCAAAGAGCACGGTTCAGAATTTTTGAGACGAAGACCATGAGCCAAAGTAGAGGGACAAAAGGAAAACCAGGTGGCAAAGAGGACCCTCCAGGCGGCCAGATTCCTTGGCCGCATGAGAGGCCCCCTTTTTTCCCCCGTGGCTTCGATGTCGTCGATCTTTCTTCTCCCGAGTGTCTCGTGACCTAAAAACGACTATATAAAGGGTCCCCTGGCCTTTTCGAGGAGGAGGCGGCGCCGAGAGACGAAACCACGAAACAGAGAGACAGAAGGCTGCCGCCGGAGAAGATCGGAGGGGGAAAACGCCGCCTCGATCACCCCCGGAGGGCTCCACCCCCCTCCGGCGTGTTCATCATCAACATCTACAGCAAGATCAGCTCCATCTCTCCACTGAAATCTCTTGGCAAACACGATGTATGATGAAATACTATATTCCCTTGATGTATTGTGTCTCCCCGTCTATGTTTGACTAGTGAATTGTTCTTGGCAATGGTGAAATAGTTCGTTGATTGGTTGCATACAAGTTTGTTATCTTCTATGATTGTCTTTATGTACAATATATGAGTGCACGCATATGTTGGGGAATGCATGTAAGGTGATCACCGGTAGCATAATGGAGTGGTGGTGACTTGGGAGTGACAGTAACCTGAGACCGAGCCACAAAGTTAAGTTATTGGGGGGGATATATATAGGGGACCTTAGAACGTAAGGCTATGGTGGGACTTTATGTCTTAATCAATCTTGTGCAGTCATTTACTTGGCCACATGATCCATCATAAGGGGTTGTAGATCATTTACTTGACTATACCTATTCATGGCTCCTTCCTAGAAGAAACAACTAAGACTAAAACATGTGCTTCACTAATTGTGACAACCACACGAACGAAACACCTATTGCTAGAACACTTGCTCCCTTGAGATACTTGAGATATTTGCTGCTTGCTACTTGTGAAACTTGCTTAGAAACTTGCTTTAGAAACTTGCTCTAGGATTACTTGCATTTTAAACTTGCTTCACTAGTTACTAGACAAACCACACTCCACGTCACTTGCTTTTAATTAGTTAGTTCCTTTTAGTCAAACTTATTGCTTTGCATAAACAGCCATATAAGAGGGTTATAAGGCTTTAGAGAATAGATAGCTTACCTTCAGCTCCTCGTGGGTTCGACACTCAAATACTTATCGAAAGGTACTACAATTGATCTCCTGCACTTGGGAGTCATCAGTATTCTTGTTATCTTTTACATCGGCATCGATCACCAAAAAGATCGGTGAAGATTGGGCTAAGAGATGTGGGACTGTGAGGAGTCGAATTATTCTAACCAGATTATTCCGGGAAACCGGATATTCCGGTTAGAGATGAACTGAAATATTTGAACCGTATTATTCATGAAGTACCGGATATTCCGATTGAGGAAGTTTTTCTCAAAATCGACTAAGTACTGAAGCCTCAAGTCACAGCACTCAACCGGATTATTTGAAGCGGATTATTCCGTGTCAACAGGAATATCCAGTTCTGGTTCGTCCAATTACTCCCAATATCATTTATTGAGATTACCAAATGTTCAATTACTCCCAATCCCTCCCACCAAACTTGTTGATCTTTGGAGGATTGAAGGAGAAGGCCCCGATCTACAGTTTCACCGAGTCGTTCTTCATTTCCCCCTCATTCACTTGAGGTATTTGAGTCTAGGGTTTCCATTTGTGGAGAACCTAGACATCTTGCTACACTTGGTGATTCTTGGAGTTGGGAGCCCCCAATTTGGTTGTGGGTGTGTGCCCCAAGCTTGTTTGTAAACGATTCGATTCCTGCCTCAAAGGGGATGAATAGTGGAAGGTGGACTAGGAATTTGTGGCGGGGTTCATCCGAGAATAGGGTGAGGCCTTTGTGGCGTTGATTAGGCCTTCGTGGCAAGCTCACACCCCTCAAACGAGGCGTACTCCCTTAATAAGGAGGAACTCGGGATTACATCGTGTCTCCACGTGCTTCATATCGATTACATCGTTCCCTTCCCTTTTACTTGTGATTGTATTGTGTTTGTTGTTATCCTTTTCATATAGGTAAATTCACATTAGTTGCATTATCTAGAAAATTTACCTTTGGGTCAAGCCTAATCTCGAAGAAAAATTAAAATTGGACGTAGAACCTATTCACCCCCCCTCTAGGTGTCGTAGCTTTCAGTTAACTTTGCTGCCGAGAGGAGGAAGGCCATAGGGACGAGATCATGAGACTAATAGCAATTGGATTCGTAATGGAGGTACTGCACCCGGACTTGTTGTCTAACTTGGTCCTGGTAGAGAAGAAAAAAGATGACCCTATGGCTGTTGTGGTGTGGCGCATGTGCATGGACTACACCGACTTGAACAAGGCATGTCCGAAAGATCCATTCCCGTTACCCCAGATAGATTAAGTGATCGATTCCACGGCCGGGTGTGAGATGTTGTCCTTCATAGATGTTTATTCTGATTTCCACCAGATCCCTTTGAACCCGGATGATCAAATAAAGACTGCTTTCATTACGCCGTATGCGGCTTATTGCTACCGTGTAATGCGTTTCGGTTTGAGAAATGCGGGTGCCACCTACCAGAGATGCATGCAGCAATGTTTGCACGAGAAAATCGGAAAAAAAATGTGTAGGTATATGTGGATGATATAGTCATCAAGACCAAGGAGAAGCACACACTCCTATATGATATCCGAGAAACATTCGCAAACCTACGAAAGTACCGGATGAAGCTCAACCCGACTAAGTGCACTTTTGCTGTCACGACCGGAAAGTTACTCGGTTTCCTCGTGTCTAGCCGAGGTATCAAGGCCAACCCCTCCAAGATAAGAGCAATTAAGAACATGTCTCTACCGAGATCCCTGAAAGATGTGCAGAAACTCACCGGGTGCTTGGTGTCCCTTAGTCAGTTCATTAGGAGAATGGGGGAGAAAGCCCGGCCTCTGTAACACCTGATGGAGAAAAGTGACAAGTTCATCTGGACCCCGCAAGCTGATGCGGCCTTTCGAGATCTGAAGATCATGTTGGGAACTGCTCGCATCTTGGCATCTCCACTGCCAAAGGAGCCCATGTTCCTCTATGTTGCAGCCACCAACAACAGTGTGGTGGTAGTAGTGGAGCGAGAAGAGGAAGGAAAATCTGTGCAGAGACCAGTGTACAATATCAGCGAGGAGATCTCCAACTCGAAGCAAAATTACCCTCATTACCATAAGATGACATACAGAGTCTATCTGGCCGGCAAGAAGCTCAAGCATTATTTCCAAGAGCATCCTATAACAATGGTGAGCACTGCCCCCATCTCGGAGATCATGGGAAACAAGGATGCAAGTGGCCGAGTAGCCAAGTGGATGATGCACCCAAAATGCATCTACTTTTCCAAGCACTTTGCATCGTATTTCTCTCCGGAGTCCCCCCATAATTGAATAAATCTGCAGAATCTGACGCTGTTTTTAGCAAAAGTCTTCTTTCCGTCTATTTTCGCAGGACTTTTCACAGGGGACAAAAACCACGTAACTTTTTATGGAAAAGAAGGGGAATGAGCACCAGATGGGGCCGGGGGGACACCCGAGGGCCAAAAGGGGGGCCCACACGCGGCTAGATTCCTTGGCCGCGTGGGGTCACCCCTTTTGGGCCCAGATGTCCCACTCCGGCTAGGTCTTCGACGTACCTCTCCATATATACGAGAAACTGACGGGTTTCGAAGGGGAGGGCTGTTCGCGAAACGGAGCGCCGCCGCCACCACGATCTTCGATTTCGTAGTCAGATTGATCCGGGATTTCACCCCCGGAGGTGGAATTCGAGGGGCTTCGTCACCATCATCATCACCACCATCATCTCCATCAACCATGAGCTCCATCACCCCCTCCATGTGTGAGTAGTTGTTGTACGCATGTGAGGTGTGAGGGGTTTTGGATGAGATTGATCATGTAATTGCTACCCGGTATGTGGGATCTAGGGGTTTGTCTTGAGAATTCTTATGTCTTATGTTCATGCACTATTGCTAGGCTTAATGCTTGTTACTAGGGCCCAAGTGGCATGATTTCAGTACTGAACTTACATAGCTACATCATATATTTGAGTTTGGTATCTATCTGCAATGTGTATTACCTGCTATTATGTTGAACCTGCGAACCCTAAAGTGACAGCTAGGGAAAACAAGGGGGATATGTTCTAGTTTGAGGATTATGTGTGTTCATGGAGTGTTAATGCGTTGGTCCGGGCTATTCGAAAGGGTAGATCGTGATTACCTGTAGTTCCAAATTGGCCCCGGTGAAATGGGCAGGTAGGACAATAGGCTTTGTGCAAATTCTCTTGGTTAGTACGCACAATAATTTACGGAACACACACCTACATAAAACTGAGATAGAGAAAGGCCCCGCTGCTAAAAAAAACATTATTACATGATCAATCTTATCCGTGCAACACCCCGCTGTCACCTCATGCCTGCGTTTTAGTCTCTGGTTTACTTTCACTCTTTTCCGGTGAAAACTGGGAAAACACTTGCTCTCCATTTACTTTCTGTTTGTTTACTTTCACTGCATTATTACACTCACCACTCTCGCTGCATGTTTGTTGATACACAACTGTGGTTGGGAGTGACGTCCCAATTGCTAAAGTCTCACCGGTATTCTTGGGTTCCCACTGAGTCGAACTACAAATTTGGGTAATACTTCCCATCGAAGACTACGATTGATCTCCTGCACTTGGGAGCCATCAAGACTGTTTTCTGGCAAAATTGCCGGGGAGCCTAGATTTATTGGTAAGACCACTTGTTATTGTCTACTTGCTGCACTTTCTTGTTCCCTACAATGGGAAAGGGAAAGGACACTTCGAAGGAGGTAATTCCTTCGACTACTCGTTCTGGTAATGATTTGCCTAGTAGACCAAATTTTTCACCTAATATTGTTTCTACTGTGGCTGCTAAGAAAAAGAAAGGAATAGCTGGTAAATCACCATTGTCAAAAATGTCTACTAGTACATCTAATGATCAAACACTTGATAATGTAGACAAAGAACTAGCTTCTGAAATTCCTGAAACTATTGAAACACCTGAGGCAAATGAAACACCTGAAACAACTGAACTTTCTGAATCTTCTGTAGATGAAAATGTAGAACTTGAGCTAGAAAGAAATGAGACTCGTAGAGAGTATGAATATGGGGCCTCTTCTTAAGAAGAAGAAGAAGCATTTATTGAGGCCTTTATATCACCTGATTATACAAAACTTGATAAACTCTCTATTTATGACGATGCATCTCTTGGAAACTGTTTTGCTGCTACTAGGAATTTGTGTGGCCCGGCTATTAGAATTAGAGATAAAGATTATGAATTCAATGTTAATCCTGAGATAATTGAGATAGTTGAGAAATCTAGATTCTGTGGAAAGGATGAGGAGTCTCCTCTTGATCATATTGCTGAATTGCATGCTTTATCTACTACATTCGGAAATGATGAAATCCGTCAACATTATTTATTCTTAAAATTGTTTCCTTTTTCTTTGGGTGAAGATGCTAGAGTTTGGTATAATCGTTTAGGACCTGCATGTATTACTAGTAAGGAAGAATCCTTGCAATTGTTTTTCAATAAATATTTTCCTGCTGAAAGGATACATGCATTAACTGTTGAAATTGGCAATTTTAAACAAGATAAGAAAGAGAGTCTACCCCAAGCTTGGGGGAGATTTGGTAAAATGTGTAAGAAATGTCCTGGTCATGGTTTTAAACCTCATGAATTGCTTGATATATTCTATAATGGACTAATGGGGGAAACAAGAGACTACCTTGATAGTATTGCAGGGAATATCTTTAGGGACAGAAGTGTTGATGAAGCAATTGAATTACTGGAGTCTATTCTCGAGAATGAAGCTGATTGGAACATTGAGGAGATAGATAAAAATGAGACACTCCTAGAGAAGAAAGGAGGTATACTCGAATTGAACCAAGAAACAATGGCTGAAGCTTCCAAGGATATTAAAGAGAAGGGAATTAAAACCTCTCATCTCAAGGAATTATCTGAAATGCGTATTAAACTTCCTACTGATGAACCATGCTTTCACATTCAAGTGAACTCTATACTCCCTATGGAAGGTAATGAGGAGGTAACACCTCCTGTTGATGTCTCTTATGTTAACAATTTTGCTTATCATGATAATCCTGAGGAGCGTAAAATTAGAATGACTATCATGGAAAACCATCATAAAATTAATTTCCTCCGTGAAAATTTAAATGCTAGTGTAGGGGAAGTTAAAAGAATTGTTAAACATTGTGAAATGATGAACAATCAAGTTAAGCAAATGATTTCTTTACAAAATCAATTGTATGAAAATCTGAATAAACAAAATCAATTATGTGGAGTTAATACAAGGGGAGGTGCAAGCACCCAGGATCCTGATTATCCTGATGATCATCCTAAAAGAAAAGAGCAAGTTGCTCTTAAAGATAAATCTTTTGCAGGAAAATATCCCAATGAAAATGAGCATGATGATGACTCCAATGAGCAAGACAAGGATATTTCTATTTCTGATGCTGAAACTGAGGATGATAATAATGAAGAAGAAGAATCATCTCCACCTGATATTGAACAACATGATGATAATAATGAAGAAGCTGCTGGTAAGGAGGATCCTCAGCCTCCTATTGAGAAGACCAAGAAGAAGAAGAAACCAAATAAAGATAAAGATAATGGTAAAGAAAGGGATCCATGGGTACAAAGACCCATTCCATATCCCCAAGAGGTATCAAAAACAAAAGATGAAGAGAGGTATGGGCAATTTTATGATATGATTAAGAATATGAAATTAGAGATTCCACTTATTGATGCTATTAAGAATCCTCCATATTCAAAATACATGAAAGATATTGTCACTAATAAAAGAAAGATACCTATTGATGCTATTACTGCTATGCTTGCTGATTATTCATTTAAAGGAAAATTGCCTGAAAAACGTGGAGATCCTGGTATTCCTACTATTCCTTGCAAAATTAAAGAAACCTATGTGAAATATGCATTATGTGATTTAGGAGCTGGTGTTAGTGTTATGCCTTTCTCACTATATAAGAAGCTTAATTTGAACAAACTAGTTCCAACAGAAATATCTTTACAAATGGCTGATAAAACAACTGTTGTACCTATAGGAATATGTGAGGATGTTCCCATCTCTATTGCTAATGAGTTGATACCTACTGATTTTGTTATATTAGAAATGCCTGAAGATGATAATCTATCTATTATTCTTGGTAGACCTTTTTTGAATACTGCAGGAGCTGTGATAAATTGCACTGAGAGCAAAGTGACATTTAATGTTAAAGGCAAAGAGCACACTATTTATTTTCCCAAGATGAAACATGTTACAAGTATGAGCACAAGTGTGAATGCTATACAAATAAATTCCATTAAGATTGGTAGCACTGAAATACCTATACCACCTCCAGCACCAAGGTATGAAATATTGATGGTTGGGACCATTCCAATCAAATATGAGGTAACTTGATTTATTGTTTTATAATAAGTATTAATAAGAATCATGAGCTATATTCTTTACATGTTGCTAATGAGACCTGATCAACCTCATTAATAATGTGAAAATGATAAAGGCATGATTCACAAACATTTAAATTGCATTTTTTTTATGGTATTTGCTTTAAAATTGTGAGACATAGACATAGTATTAAAAAATTTAGAATCAGAAATCACAGAATATGAAGTTTTAAAAATTCTGTATAGAAAAGTTTCACGTAAAATTCCAGAAAAATTAGGGGGTCAGTTTTTTGCCCGAAGGGACCAGCAGCCAGTGGGAGAGCACCAGCAGGCCACCAGGGGCCAAAATAGGTACCTCCACGCGGCCAGATTCCTTGGCCGCGTGGGATACCCCATTTTTTGCCACAAGTGGATGCTGGGGCCCATCTAATGCTCATCTGCTCCCTTTCGACCGAAAACCAACCCCAATTCATCTCCTCCATTTTTCCCGTGCTTTGTTTCTCCGTCAATCCTCGATCTCCACATTTGAGGCAGATTTTTCAAATCTGTTTGATGGAATCACTCCTTGGTATGTAACTCCTTCACTCATCCAATTAATTTTTGCTCCCATGCTTTGTGTATGAAGTATTTTGCTGCACTAGGTGTCACCTATTATGTCTAAGAACTCCATGAATTTAAGTTTTCTAGTTGATATGGATGCATGATATTGATTAGAGGACTAGTTATGGATGCCTTAGCAATGTTTTAGAGTGATACAATTTAACTTTTGTTGAATTTTATTTTGGTACATCAAGGTAACATGCTGAACAAGGGAAAGGCATTGCTTGGGATGTCCTCAAGGACAAGGAAAAGAGAATCAAGGTTGTCCAACAATCATGATGATAATCAGTTATGGGAGGATGAATTGGTTTTTGCAGGTGAAAATCTGCGTGTCCATACCACAAGATGGCAAGACCCCGAAGTTCTTGAACATTGGGGGATTGCTGAAGATTTCCAAGCCTTTGCTGCAACTACGGGGCTGCTTGAGTTCTCACGCCATCCACGCAACACATATGTGGAACTCTCGAGGGAATTCCTCTCTACATTCAGGTTTGAGGGACCGGTGGTGCACCGGAAAAGTAAGTCTAAGAACCCTCCTCCAGCTACTTTTGTCATTAAATTTACAATGAGGGGGCAGCGTTTAGTCATGTCATTAGAGGAATTCTGTAAGGCTATACGTGTACCAACTACGGGGTTATGGGATGAAACATATGCTGATTCTAGAGAAGAACTTGTCACATTCTGGCGTAGCATTGCTAAAAATATTCCTGAAAGAATGAATAGAGGCAAGCTCACATGCATCCAACACCCGGGCCTTAGATATTTTGCATTGTTTCTTGCTAGAGGATTCCTTGCTAGGGATAACACTTCTGCTTGCACTAGTCCTATGATCTATTTATTAAAATGTGCAATGGAAAATACAACACCTATATATAACCTGGGAACCATACTTGCTAGAACTTTGCATTTAGCTGTGAGTAGGAATGGCTCGGATAAAACTCCTTTATATGTTGGTGCCATTGCCACTTTCATCCATGAATACATTATGGCAGAACGAGGTTTTAATGATAACTTGGGTACCATGGTAAATGAGTCTCGACTGCTGGATTTTGGTTTACTTTTTCGCATGGATATGAGCAGGGCTGAGAAAGAATATTTTTCATATTGCTATAAGGATTCTAATGGGCACATTGTGTCTGTTAGGCTCCCTTGTGCTGACTTGTTTGACAGGGAGACAAAGTGGACTGTGCAAGAAGAGCCACAAGAAGAAGAGCAACAACAGGAGGAGCCCCAATACCAGGCGCCTATGGCATATCCCTGGGGCTTCCCTGAACCACACCTTGGAGCACAGGCATGGCAGGATCCATCCTTCTTCTAGGGAGGTTTGTCGAGTGGTGGACATGATTACCACCCAGGCTACTAGCTTGATCACAAGCTTGGGGGAGTATTTCTCTCCCTCCTCATTCGTTGTGTTATATCACTTGCATGTTGATTGTTGTTTAATGTTCTTTAAATCTGAAAAACACAAAAATATTTTTGTTATTTGTTAGCTAGTTTACTTCTGGTTATTTACATTATGTTTCTAAAAATCAAAAACCACAAAAAGATTTTTGTTTTCTTGAGTTTAGTATAAATATGGAGCTGCAGGAATTGCTGAAATATGTTCACTGTTATATGCTTTAATCTTTACTTGTGACTCCGTTTGAGCTGAAAATTTAATCACTACTGCAACTTTTTATGGCCTTCACCTCTGTAAAACATGAGAAACTTTTGAGGTGTTTAGGTAGGTAAACAAATTTCTGAATGCAGTAACTTTTTATAGCAAGATTTGAGTTTTTATTGAGCAGTTCAAGTGGGGAGAGGAGAACAACAATGATATGATAATGTGCTTGAAGGGATGAAAGGTATGACACCTTTGCCGTGCTTATGTATGATTTTTAATAACATCAAGTGCACACCTTATGATTCCCTTAACACTTAGTGACATAATAGCCATTGTTTATCTTCTCTGTGGTTTCGTAGAATATATTCTGGTGCAACTGAAATATTGTTTAGTGTCATTACTTGGCTGATGGATTGAATAATTGTAGCCTTAAGCAAAGGTTTACGCATCCCATTGTGCTTACTGAACTTGCCAACCAAGGAAAAAATTAAAAGAGAAAATTTCATGAATGATAAAAGTGGAGTCTTATGCTTGACGAACTTATGGTTGGGGGTTAGTCTAAATGTGTATCACATGGTAAACTTTCAATGTTGCACTAAGAATTCTATATTCAAGTTGATATCATGTTCTTTTAACTGTGGATGCCTGTCATGCCGAAATGAGGTAGAGGAATAGTAAGTCTTGATGAGTAAGTATATATGATTAGAGAGACGCATTGGGCCGCTAACCCAAGCCATGCGATATCATGGTGGAAATTTACTTATAGCTAGAATGGACTCCGCAACATATCCTATAATAAAATAAGAAGCTATGCATATAGTGAATGAAATAAAAAGGATAATTAGTCCATTCCATTTGTTTGTCTTGCCATTTTGACATGGGCTGGTTTCCATGTCATGGGGCAAGAGGTACCCCAATTGTTGATCTCTATGATGTCATTAATACTTGCAATGATTGTACAAGGCTTATTAGGAATCTAGAGTTGAGTAATCATGGTGTGGGACTTCGCTTTTAAGGGGCATGAGGCTTTCAACTTGTAGTTTGTCAAGCATAAGAATCAAAATGAAAAATTAATGCTTTAGCAAAACTGAGAGCAAGGTAGTAAGAACAATGATTTTACTTGTCAACATATGAAAGAATCAGAGATCTCAAAAATCTTGATATGATTCAATCATCAGCGATGCACAAGCCTTTGTTTATGTCTACAATCGAGCAAACTCATTCAAGTATTAACACTTCATGTTATTTCTATTGCAACAAGTATATATGCTTCAACACTGAGTAGATGCACACTTGCTAGTATTTTGCTACTTGTTACAGGAATCATGTCTTGAGTATTTGCTAGTATTAATTGATGATGCATATGCAATGCAAAGTTCTTGCCAAAGTTTTTATCGCTTTTGCACTGCGTTTGAGTTGTTCGAGGACAAACAACGAGCTAAGCTTGGCGGACTTGATGCACCCAAAATGCATCTACTTTTCCAAGCACTTTGCATCATATTTCTCTCCGGAGTCCCCCCATAATTGAATAAATCTGCAGAATCTGACGCTGTTTTTAGCAAAAGTCTTCTTTCCGTCTATTTTCGCAGGACTTTTCACGAGGACGAAAACCACGTAACTTTTTATGGAAAAGAAGGGGAATGAGCACCAGATGGGGCCGGGGGGGCACCCGAGGGCCAAAAGGGGGCCCCACACGCGGCCAGATTCCTTGGTCGCGTGGGGTCACCCCTTTTGGGTCCAGATGGCCCACTCCGGCTAAGTCTTCGACGTACCCCTCCATATATACGAGAAACTGATGGGTTTCGAAGAGGAGGGCTGTTCGCGAAACGGAGCGTCGCCGCCACCACGATCTTCGATTTTGGAGTCAGATTGATCCGGGATTTCACCCCCGGAGGTGGAATTCGAGGGGCTTCGTCACCATCATCATCACCACCATCATCTCCATCAACCATGAGCTCCATCACCCCCTCCATGTGTGAGTAGTTGTTGTAGGCATGTGAGGTGTGAGGGGTTTTGGATGAGATTGATCATGTAATTGCTACCCGGTATGCGGGATCTAGGGGTTTGTCTTGAGAATTCTTATGTCTTATGTTGATGCACTATTGCTAGGCTTAATGCTTGTTACTAGGGCCCAAGTGGCATGATTTCAGTACTGAACTTACATTGCTACATCATATATTTGAGTTTGGTATCTATCTGCAATGTGTATTACCTGCTATTATGTTGAACCTGCGAACCCTAAAGTGACAGCTAGGGAAAACAACGGGGATATGTTATAGTTTGAGGATTATGTGTGTTCGTGGAGTGTTAATGCGTTGGTCCGGGCTATTCGAAAGGGTAGACCTTAATTACCTGTAGTTCCAAATTGGCCCCGGTGAAATGGGTAGGTAGGACAATAGGCTTTGTGCAAATTCTCTTGGTTAGTACGCACAATAATTTACGGAACACACACCTACATAAAACTGAGATAGAGAAAGGCCCCGCTGCTAGCAAAACATTATTACATGATCAATCTTATCCGTGCAACACCCCGCTGTCACCTCATTCCTGCGTCTTAGTCTCCGGTTTACTTTCACTCTTTTCCGGTGAAAACTGGGAAAACACTTGCTCTCCATTTACTTTCTGTTTGTTTACTTTCACTGCATTATCACACTCACCACTATCGCTGCAAGTTTGTTGATACACAGGTGTGGTTGGGAGTGACGTCCCAATTGCTAAAGTCTAACCGGTATTCTTGTGTTCCCACTGAGTCGAACTACAAATTTGGGTAATACTTCCCATCGAAGACTACGATTGATCTCCTGCACTTCGGAGCCATCAGTGGACTATTGAGCTGTCTGCGTATGCCCCAGCATATGCAAGAAGAGAAGCTATCAAGTCTCAGGCACTAGAGGATTTCTTTGTTGATTGGGCCTAAATGCAATATGAACCTCCGCTGCCGGAATCCAATTTCTGGACAATGCACTTCGATGGCTCCAAGGTGAAGGAAGGACCCAATGCTTGTGTTGTTCTCACCTCACCCAAAAGGGATAAACTAAAGTATGTCCTGCAAATCAACTTCGCAACGTCTAACAATGTGGCCGAGTATGAGGCCTTGTTCCATGGACTAAAATTGGCCAAAGAGACCGGTATTCGCCGGATTGTATGCTATGGTGATTCGGACTAAGTGGTTCAGCAAGCTTCTGGTACTTGGGACGCATTGGATGCCAACATGGCATCATATCGATTCCTGGTCCAGAATATCTCTGGATATTTTGATGGATGTGAGTTCCATCACATCCAACGAGCTGAAAATGATGCTGCTGATACATTGTCAAGGTTGGGTTCATCTCGGAAGCCATCCCGTCAAGAATTTCTCCGGAGCATCTGCGGAAGCCATCCATCAAGTCGTCATCCGATTCGTATTCAATCTTTGTCCCGGTCAATCCGAAACTCGAGGCTATTCCAATGGAAGTAGATGTGGGGTGCATCATGGAGAACCCAGGGACTGCCTTCCTCATCTCGGAGATTGCCTCGTAGAACTCGCGGACTCGTTCCTAAGTCGGAGTCTATCTTGTCGGTTGAACCAATGGAGGTCGATGAGCCTATGTTTCCTCTCCGACCGATACCCCGATGGGCCAAGCTAATAATGTCCTAACTGGCGGATGGTACTTTGCCGAGTGATGAGATCTCGGCCAGGCAGATACATAGGAGATCCAAGGGCTACACCATCATTAACAAGGAACAGCACAAGAGAAGTACCACAGGAGTGCTTCAGTGCTGTGTTGAGCCGGAAGAGGGAGAAGAAATTCTTAGGGAGATACACCAGGGGGAGTGTGGGCACCACGCCTCATCTTGGGATTTAGTAAAGAAAGCATTTCAGCATGGCTTCTTTTGGCTCTATGCCTTGCAGCCAGCAGAACATTTAGTAAGGAAGTGAAATGGGTGCTAGAGATACGCCAGCAAGATACATATGCCAGCCTCCGAACTCAAGACCATTGTCATCACTTGGCCATTTGAATTATGGTGCTTGGACATGGTGGGTCCGTTCAAGCCAGCTCGGGGCAACATGACTCACATCTTGGTCATGGTGGACAAATTTACCAAGTGGGCTGAGGTAAAGCCAATCCGGAAGTGTGATGGGCACACGGCTGTGACCTTTTTGAAGAATATTATCCTGAGATATGGCCACCCACATGGGATCATGTCAGATAATGGAACAAATTTTTCTTAGGAAGCTTTTGCTTGGTTCTGCAAGGAGAATAGGATCTGACTAGACATTGCGTCAGTTGCGCATCCAGGGTCAAATGGGAAAGTGGAAAGAGCCGATGGCAGGGTTCTATCCGGGATAAAACCTCGGGGTATTGAGCCACTGCAGAAAACTTCAGAGTGTTGGTTGGATGAGCTACCAGCGGTGTTGTGGAGTCTAAGGACTACCCCTAACCGATCTACCGGGTACACTCCATTCTTCCTCATGTATGGGGCAGAGGCATAGAACATGACTCGCCAAGAGTGACCCTCTATATAGAGGCAGAGGCAAGAGAGGCCCGAGAAGATGATGCTAATTTGCTAGAAGAAGCAAGAGAGTTAACTCTGTCGAGATCAGCTGTATATCAACAGAATCTGAGACGCTATCATAGCAGAAAAGTGTACCCAAGGGTATTCCGAGAAGGATATCTCGTTCTTAGCCTTGTGCAGCACACGGCCGGGATGCACAAGCTCTCCGCTCCATGGGAAGGGCCATTCATTGTGAGCAAAGCTCTGCACAATGATGCGTACTATCTCATTGATGCAGATGAACCAGAGAAGAACATGATGGACAAGTTGAAGTATGTATCTCCTTACCGAGTTGAACTATGTCGGCACCCTGAGAAGAAAATCAGGAACTTCCTATGCCAAACTTGTTGTGTATGCTTACTTCACTTATTCTTGTATGCGGGTTAATTATCTCGGAATTTCGCATGTCGGTCTAGTAGTGTCCGAGACCTAAGAGACAACTCTTCAATTTTGTTGTTGTCCGAAACCCGGCTTCATGGAAAGCAAGAGAACAAGCTAAGGGTCAATGAACACATGAAAAACGATTCTGGAAAGAAAGAGTTAGCAAATGGACATAATATGTTTTTACTTCCTGTTTTGGCTAAGTGTTAAACAGTTTTAATTCTTATCTTAGAGTTGTGAGTATTGTAAACTCGGTTTTCAAAATCTCGTGACTCGTCTGTCAAAAAGCCACAAGTGGCAGACAAGAGCAGAGAAGAAAAAAGCCGGGTGGATAAGAAAACATACTCGGGGATTCGACTTAAAGCAATCAGGCATTCAGCTAGTCTTGTGCAAACTTAATTAAAATCAATGTGGCAAAATATAAACGTATCCATTACATTTGCACCCGGCATACCGGGGATCTGACGAATTTAAAAGATTGCTTGATAGGCATTTAGTCCACAGCTGAAGGAGTGGAAGCTGTGTCTGTTCCTACCGGGACGGTGGACTCCGTGGATGTGTCGGACGTGAGAATCTCGGTGGCCGTCTCGGTGGCTATATTGGCGGTGACCGTCTTGGGGCGGCAGTCTCGGTTGTGGTCGTTTCGGCGATGGTGTCCGGATCGACCTCGGCCTCAATATCCTCTTCGACGTCCTTGGAGCCTTCATCTGTGCCAGCATCACCTTCGGCCTCGCCGCCCTCGTTCTCGGATTCCTCTTCCTTCTCATCCTCGGTCTCTGGCTCGGGGAGGCCCTCGATGAAGTCCTTGGTCTCGGCGTAAGAGGCGAACCGGAATGCACTTTATTGGCGATGTCGAATGTGGCCCTCATCCGTGGACCATTTGGACTTGGTCCACATGGTCTTGAACACCTCGAGGTTGATGGACTCGTACGAAGATAGAACAAACTGTAGAGTCTCGTCCGCACCAGCGCGTGCAGCCGAAGCGCCCCACTTCTTGAGACGGTCCTTGGTCTTCTCGAGGAACTCTACCAGTTCTTCAATGGACCCTGGGACTTCTGTACCCAACCAGAATGCTTTGTACACCCGGATAGCACTAACGAGCAGATCATCTCTGATGGATTTGAGTGGTTGCATTCGGGCCTTGATCGCAACCAGAAAATCTTCAGCAGGGGCCAGCTCTGAGGGTATCTCCCCATCTTGAATTCTTTGTTGTTGGGCTTTCTGGATGGCCTTCTCGGCACCAGTCTCGGAGAGGGGAAAATTTCCTGTGAGGTAAACTGTCCAAAGTGATCAATATCAGTACAGTGAATTAGATCGAGAGTTAGAAGAAATAGAGACGAGAAGAAGCTTACCTTTTAGCTCCTGGTTCATCCGAACATGTTTGGTCAGCCACCTGTCAGCATCTGAGTTGGCCTTGTCCAGTTGGGGTTGCAGAGAGTTGGTCCTGGCCTCCTCCTGGGTGTGCTCGTCCTTAAGGGTCTTCTGGGTAGCTGCATCCTTCTCTTGTCTAAGTTTGGCCTTCTCGGCCTCGACCTTCAGCTTCTCCATCTCTGCAAGCTCCAATTTTAGCCGATTTACCTCGGCCTTCTCAGTCCGCAGTTCATCCTTGAACTTGTCCTCACCATATGTGAGCTACATCGCTCTCGGCCAAAGTGAGGCAATGTTGGTGCTTTTCAGCAAAGAGTTTATGCTCATCTGCACAGAAACAGTCCGGTTAGTGGCCAATAAGGCTCATGGCAATAGCGTAAGAAAGAACAAGAGTAGCTTACTCTCAAGGGCCGAGATCTTGAGTTGTGCTGATTCGGCTAAGGTAGCACGGTCCTGGTATTTCTCAGCAAAGGTCTTGAGCTCATCTGCATGAGTACAACAACTTTAGCCAGCAATGGAAAGCGGAGGTGCAAAATGTGAGATGGAAAAAAGTGCAACTTACTCTCCAAAGCAGAAATCTTGGTGATAGAATCAACCAGCTAATGCTCGGTCGCGGCGGTTGAAAATAAAGAAAATACGAGTTAAAAAATCAATACAAGAAGCATATTCGATATCTTCAGTGTGAGAAAATGGAACCTTTATCTCCCAGCTGTTTCTGGTGACGCAGGTTGTGCTCGGTAAGATCATGATGGGTCCAGAGAAGCCCCTGGTACAGTTTGACACGGATTTCTGTGCAAACCTGAAAAGAATCAAAGGGAATATGAGTTTGAAGATTCGACCCGAGTAACCTCAACTCGGTCGAGTAGTGCCTACGCGGCTCAAATCTCGGGGACTAGATGTGTATGTTTGTCTCGTGTTTGCAGTTTGTAAACTCAGAAGAAATTAGAAAGGCAGAAAATTAATTACCCGAGAAGTGATCTCGGTATCTTAAGCAGCAGCTCGCAGGGAGCACATCTTATGCGCAAGGGTGCTTGTGGAAGATGCAACCGCCATAGTCACCTGGTCGATATTGGCTTGGTTCCAATCCTTGCGATAATGGTCCAATGTCCCTAGCTTCTTCCCGTGATGTGTGTCGGGAATGTACCCGATCTGGTCGAGGCTCACCTCCATGTCTTGCTCGCGCACTCCTAGTCCTTGGTGCGGGACTATCTGCGTGTCTGAGCTGATCGACAGAGTGTCTGCTTTCGGCTACCCGGACCCACCCTTCTTCAGGGGCACATAGGCCTTCTTTGCCTGAGTCGTCAAAGGAAGCTTATCGAAGACATGCATCTTGCTCTCGGTTTTCTTCTTAGAAGTGTCGTTCGTAGGAGCAGAGGCTTTTTTCGCTGGAGGCGGAGAATCGGACTGAGTCACAGGTTGCTGCTGTGTTGGAGGAATGATTAGCTACCGGGTTTTTTTAATTTTCTGGAATTTTCTTACCCGGTTTTAGGAAAAAAAATCAAGATGGAGGTCATGACCGTTTATAGCTAGGGGTTGAATATCGAGAAATTATTGGTGTATCTCTGATGAACTACGAGCCACCTTTAGTTCAAATTTGACCTGTTTCCAATAGAAACTTGTGTTTTCCAAAGAGATGGATGGAAACCTTTTTAGAGACAACAAATTATTATTTGTGCATATAACATGGTATAATATTTTAAAGAAATGCAGGTCCCAAGTTTTGCAACATATTCTTGGTTGGTCCTTCACTAAAAAACCCATTTTTGACACTCGGGAAATGGAAAACGGCTTTCTTATTCAATGAAAAGGAAAACTTTATCCATAAACTTTTTCCGTGCTTATAAGATGCATTTTTGTGTGGAATATGGGCACATTTCAAGATACTATGCCATGGATTTGTCCATAACACCCATCATTTGCCCCGAAACCCTAGAATGTTCGGAGGAGATATCTCATTTATGTGAACACATTTTCAACACAACTGTCGTATTCCAAGATTATCATTTTTCATGGATATTAGGACATATATAATGGCACCTCGCGAAGGTCTTGCATCATTTTGGGTTTTTTAAATTTTCTGGATTTTTCTTAGCCGGTTTTAGGAAAAAGTAAAGACGGCGGGTATGACCGTTCGTAGCTAGGGGTTGAATATATAGAAACTCTTGGTGTATCTCTAATGAAATAGGTAGTTGTGTACCTAAAAATGATTTTTTTGCAAAAATGATAACCAAACTACGAGGCACATGTAGTTCAAATTTGACATGTTTCCAGCTGAATCGGCAGAAACTAGTATTTTTGAAAAGAGGTGGATGGAAACCTTTTTAGAGGCAAAAAATTCGTTATTTGTGCATATAACATGGTCTAATATTTTCAAAAATGCAGCTCCCAAATTTTGCAACATATTCTTGGTTGGTCCTCCACAAAAAAAACCATCTTTGACACTTAGAAAATGGAAAATAGTTTTTTTATTCAATGAAAAGGAAAACTTTCTCCATCAACATTTTCTGTGCTTCTAAGATGCATTTTTGTGTGGAATGTGGGCACATTTCAACAAACTATGCCATGGATTTAGCCATACACCCATCAATTGGCCCGAAACCCTAGAATGTTCCTAGGAGATGGCTCATTTATGTGAACACATTTTCAACACAACGGTCGTACTCCAAGTTTATTATTTTTGGTGGATACTAGGATGTATATAATGACACCACACGAAGGTCTTGCATCATTTTGGGTTTTTTTAAATTTTCTAGAATTTCCTTAGCCGGTTTTAGGAAAATGTCAAGATGGCGGGGATGACCGTTCGTAGCTAGGGGTGTATCTCTGATGAAATATGTAGTTGTGTACCTAAAAATGTTTTTTTCCAAAAATGATGAGCAAACTACGAGGCACCTGTAGTTCAAATTTGACCCGTTTTCAACTGAATAGGCAGAAACTTGTGTTTTTTAAAAGAGGTGTATGGAAACCTTTTCATAAGAAACAATTTGGTTATTTGTGCATATAACATGTTCTAATGTTTTAAAAAAAATGTATTTCTCAAATTTCTTTTTATAGTTTCACCGGCCCGAGTGGGGCTCCGGAGCGTTGTATTCCCACCACAAACTAGTGGGTTTCATACCATGTGTGTAAAAGTGTGTTATAGGTTTGGAATTGCAAACATTGCACTCCGGGGTGTGATCTGCTTCACCGGCATCCACTTCTGTCTAGAGAGATAGATGCACTTATAGCGTGATAGTATCCGATTGGACAAGCCAAAGGAAAACTTGTCAAGAGTTAGATTATAGATTATATGGATGTCATATTTGGATTTCTCTCAGTTTTTAAATCGATTTTGACCTATTATTTGTCATATTTTGATTTACGGATTTGCGGATATGAATTATTCAATATTAAATTGAAAAAAGGCAAATAAGTTAATTATTATTTGCATTCAAGAATATTTTAATTCGAAATTACTATTAATGATTCAATTCTTTTTATTTAAAGAATAATTTCTATACATAAAATAAAGGTGTGTGACATCATATTCCATGGGTTAATAGGATTGATAGGATACTATTGTCATATAAGCATGTGTTCTTTCTAGGTAGCTCATAGGTAAGGAACTAAGAAGTTAAGCGTGCTAGGGGTAGAGTAGTCTCGGGATGGGTTCCATGTGGGAAAGTTTTATTAGAGGCGAGTAATTTAGATTGTAATTAAGAATGGTTAGAGATAAATGTGTCTGTAGTGCGATTAACCGGTTAAAAAATTCAAATACAAAAATGGAAAAAAAAACTGAAAACATTTTTTGGAAAAAAAATGGTGCGGACGCATGCATCCCGGTTCGTGTTACAAACCGGGACAAATGGTCCACTGGCCACGTGGACTACCCATTCATCCCGGTTCGTAACTCGACTAGGACGAATGGGAAGGGGCATTTGTTCCGGCTGCCCCATTTCAGTTGGCACCTAGGACGAATAGCCCTTATAAACTGGGATGAATGGGAGGGGGTTCTCTACTAGTGATAAGTTATCAACTTTTGGTTGCATTTTTTCCATTCTCAAGGTCCAAACAGGAGAGGTCTTTTTGTGAATCCGATGCGAATAATTTAGTACCAAATGGCACCATTTCAAATTTCGCACAAAATAGACTATATTGGAGGGCTTATTCCCAAATATATTTTATTAACAAGATTTCTATCTACTTGTGCGTATTTCAATGATTTTTCACATTTCTTAAAAAAGCAAAGAATATCAAAAGCTATAGAAGTTGTCAAGTTTCTTAAATAGAGTCCCTTTAATTGTACTCGGAGTAAAAAAAAATTGAACATGCCAATAAGGTGTTTTTGAAATGCTCAAGCATGTGTATGAACATTATAACTATCAAGCTAAATGAATAAGGGTGTTACCACTTCCTTGACATAGTTCATGCTAATGTGCTCATATTAGGTATATAGTTGCATATTTTCCATGCCAGACAATATTGCCAAAAGGAGTTCACAAATTTTCATCACACAATTTAATTTCTATCTTCTAAGTGCCGAAAATGGGTTTCTCTTTTGTGATCCACTTGAAAATAATTCTATGTCAAATGGAACCATTCCAATTTTCCCACAAACTAGGACATATTTGATGTATAGTTCCCATTTTTTCAATTTTGTAGCTTTGTAGCTACTATTTCCATTTAATTGAATTTGCTTGATTTCTCGACTGTAATTCAAATGTTAATTACAATTGGGCGTGTTGAGATATTGATAGTGTTTCTATGAATAGATTTGCCATCATTTTCTTAGATGATTTTGAAAATTCAAAGAAAATGCAAAATGGATTTAAAAAATGGGGAACTCCTATGACCAACATACATGTAGTATGTTGGGTATAGTAGATAAAAATGTGTCAGGGTCTATAGGATATACTTCTTAAAGTCACATATATCGTATTTGCCAAGTCTTTACAAGCCAAAGATCTTGTATTTTGATTTGTCTGTCGATCCTGCATACACATTGCACTCTCCTTCAAGTTCTAAGGGTAACCTTGAGTTCTCACGAACGCACATTGCCATCCTCCATTGAGAAAACAACATCTTGTTCCTGCTCATGCTAGGTCTGTTGTTTGGTTCATCGCCACCAGACTAATTCATACCCTCTCTATATATTCCCTTTCTCTTCTCCTCTTAGAGCTTGCGGATGACTAGGTCACGGGGTTCACATATTCCTCTTCTCCTGGAGCTCGCCGTTGGCTAGGCCAACACGTTGGCATAGCGGTCCACAAGGATGATGGCTTACAGTGGGCTTATTAGAAGGCTGCTGCCCCAAGTGTTGTCTGGTGATGTCATTATCCTTCAGTATGCCGATGACAATATTTTGTTCCTGAAAAGAAGTGAATCTTGTGCTAGGAATCTAAAATGGTTTTTGGCCACTTTTGATAATATGTCCAGTATGAGGATCAATTATCATAAGTGTGATATTATGAAAAATAACATTGAACCTCAATAGACAAATAAAATTGCACAAATTTTTTGTTCTAAAATTTTTGATGTTCCTTGTAAATATTTGGGAGTACCTTTGCATTTTTACAAAATAAAAAAAGGATATTCATCCCGTGGTTGACAAAACTATTAAATGGTATGGGGTTGGACAGGTAAATTATTCAATTATAAGATTAGGCTGGTCTTATTGAAACCCTGCATTACCAGATCCCTATTTACTTGTTATCTTTTATTAAATTCTCAAAATGGGCTATTAAAGTCATTAATTCTCAGATGATTTATTTCCTAGGGAATGACTCTAAAAATAATAAGAACTATCATCTTGTTCATTGGGGTTTTGTGTGACCTAAGCAAGACTTTGGTGGTCTTGGGGTCCAAAATCTTAGGGATTTAAACCGATGTCTATTCGCATCTTGGATTAAAGGATATCATCTAGATTCCGATAAGATTTGGAGAAAAAATGTTGACTGCTAAGGCAACCAAGCAGGGTTTTAGTTGGAAAATTGGTAGTGTCACCAAAATTATGTTTTGGAGTGATGTATGGATAGGTAAATGTATTCTGGCTATTCTTTATTGGGACTTTTGTTAATGACCATGACTGCACTATTTCACGGGTTTCGAATGGTGTTGAGCTTAACCTCACTTTTAGAAGGTGTGTGTCACAGATCCATGTAACAGATGGATGGAATTAGGCGAATTGATTGGTTCTATTTGTTTATCAGCTGTGGAGGACATGCCGGTTTGGATGATTCATTCCTATGGTACTTATAGTGTTAACCTGTTTTAGGCCATCATCAACGATAGGGAAATTGTTCCAGCTCATACTACAGTTGTATTGTCTCTTCATGCCCCCCCCCCCCCCTCGTCTGCATGTGTTCCAGTGGTTAATTAATTGGTAGTAATGTGATTTTCACTAGGGACAATCTTGCTAAACGTAGGCATGTTGATGAGTTATCTTTTTGTTTTGCTTTGAACCTGAAACCTGACACCACATATTCTTTGATTGCATTGTTGTCAGGTAAGTTTGGCTAGTCGTTTCTAGAATGGTTGGTGTTGAGGTGCACCCTGATTTTGAATCAGTATCTCGCTGGTGGCTGAGCAATAACAAAAATTTCTGCTATTAATGTGGTTTTCACCGCAACCTTGTGATGGGCTCTTTAAAACTTAATGAGATGTTCTTCTAGGGAAAAACCTGGCCAGGCGTTTGGGAGCTGTGGAGGAATCGTTGGAACGTTGATCAATAGAAAATTCGCTCCAAAGATGCAACCACCAAGAAGCTCACAAGATACTCCTTGCTACTAAACAAAAAGCGTGCGGAGCTTCTTCTCAAGCGTGGCGTTGAAGTCTGCGCCTGAAGCTCAAATGGTTGTCTTCTCGCTGGAAGATGATGTTGACATATAATGCATTGCCTAGCCCTATTCATCACTTCGGACTCTTGAGATAATTGGCTAGTGCAGTAATTCAATATAGTATCAGAGTCGGAGGTCTCGAGTTTAAATCCTGACCAATGCAGTATTTAATTAAATACCTGTGGACACGCAAAATCCATGCGCTAAACGCGTGAAGTCAAATCCACATTCTAAGCCCGTGAAGAAAAAAAGCCCACCAGCCTAGACGTGAGGGGGAGTGTCAAAAATAAAATCCTTTTCATCAGTTCGGACATTTGGGATAATTGGGTGGTGCAGTAATTCAATAGACGATGCCCAAGCTGAAACCTGTAAGAAGCTGCGTTTGAAGTTTGCTTCTGGTCATCGCTCAGATGGGAGATCTTAGTCCTGGCTCTCAACTCATATATGATGATTCCAATGAACTCAGCGGGATAGGCCCTTTTGATACAGCAAAAAAAAACTTTCTAAGATTGAGCTAAGCATACGTATACTGGTTTATTACATAGAACTGTTCAACTGTTAAAATAGAAGCAGGACTATCGGCGTAGTTACAGGATGTACAATCAACGCTGAACCCATCAAGATAACTTGCAAAACATACTAGAGACCATGTCGAAAAGCTACAAATATGTAAAGAAAAACATAAAGGAGAAATTTGTTTAAGAGAAAAAAAAATGCTGTGTATATCGTATGGCACTACTTGAGCGAAGGGAACTCGTTGACGTCATAGATGCTCGGCGGCGGCGGAGGAGCCTGCAGCGTTGCCGCCTTCTCGTCTTGTGCCGGGACCTTGTTCACGGCCGCACTGGGCCGGTTCTGCCTCCTTGACGGTCCGTTGTTGTTATATCCGGCACGCTTTGCGCCGCCGGCCTGGATCACTTTGCCGCCGTTGGCGTCTGCAAAAGCGGCTGCGCTTTTAGCACGGTCAGCAGCACGCTTTTCCAACCACGCCTGCCTCTCCAGCTGATTCTGTCTGATTACGTATTCCCGGGCAGAAGGGTAGGCGTGGCCGAACAGTTCCTGGGTGAGACTGACGGCTGCCGGCGTCGCCGTGTTCTTCGCTGTGTCGGTGTCGCCGGGGTCGTTCCTGTCGAGGTTGGCGCTAGGCTTCACTCCCGCCATGGCGCGCGATCGATCCGGCCGCTAGCGCTGCTGGAAGAGCTGGATGGGTCGACGAGATAGAGCGATGCCTTTCTTCGTTTGATTGTTCCGATCTGTGTTTGAGCTGGGTACGTGAACCATGGACGCGTATATAAAGGCCGGACGTACGTGGGGTGCAATCCCAGGCGGTCTCGGTCGTAATAGCTCGAAACGGACTAGTGTTTGACACGACTCCTACATGTGTCGGTTTGCTGTGGATTAGCCTGCGGTTCCACCGGTCGGTCTCTAACACACCGATAGGCTAATCGAGTAATCAAACTGCACTTGCTGCATTGGTGACCGCATGTTTTGGTGAGCCCAGGCGTGGCGTCGTCCTGTTCGACCCAGAGTTGATGCAAGGGGAACATGGGGCATTATTTTTCTATCCGATTTTGCCCATTTTAACAAATTTCGGCTGATCTCTCAAAACCATGAGTTTTGAACAAACAAGTGTAATTGTGTTATAGTTTGATACTAAAAATGGCTGAAAATCCTCCCAAATAATTAATCTCCAGGGAAAGCGGATGGCTCTCTCGTCTTCCCTGCGATTAGCTCATCGGTAGCCCCTATTCCGTCTCGCGGTGGAAGGCAACCACACTTCAAGTGCCTCCATCGAAGAACTCGCGCGATGTTACCGTGTTGCCACGTCATGGAGCGGAGCGGATGGTGCTGCTTAGCAAGGAAGAGTGGGTCATCGATGCATGTTTTCTCCTCGAGGGCGAGCGGATCGTGATCCGGGAGGTTGTATGGTTCCCCAACCATGATATGCGCCTCATAAGGCTTCATATCTTCGCCGAGGGGCAGCGGGGGGATCAGTCAGATTCCCTGATGGGGTCCCGCTGGCACCCATTTTTCTTGGAATCATTCGGTGCGACGCCCATCATGACTCCTTCCCCTGCTACGACGTCATCATAACACGTCGATCGTGCTGCAAGGGATCGCCGGAATCGATCGCCGACGATAATGTCAACCATCCTTGGCGTGCGTCCCACTGGTTGTGGAGCGGGAAGTTTCAAGCCCATCATAGCTGGCCAAAAGAAGTCCAGTACTGCCCCAGATGCTATAGTGCCGCCTCGGGCTCTTCCGCACGTAGAGGCAGGTATATCTACCACCATCCCCCACCGCAATCTAGATCTTAGGTCGCTCTTTCGCCATTTTTAGTATACGCCTAGGGTTTCTCCTCCACCGGCTCGCGATTCCTATAAGTGGTGGCGGGCAAAGGTAGTAGGCGATAGTAGATCCTTTGCGGAAGTCGCAACCACTACATACTATTAGGGTGCTATTACTACAAGGGACAATTTGCACACACGAAATTGGCCCGGTAACCCATTTTGTTCATTTTGTGCTCAGACTAAAACAATAAGCCATTTACTTTTTTACTTGCCCCGTCACTAAATTCACCTGGGGAGTGTTGGGGTCAAGCCATTGGGGCCTGTTCGCGGCTTCGAAATCTCTGGCAATCTATAGTGTGGTTTTATATCTTCTTCCCTGGGGTTAAAAAGTTCTATTTGATTGATTTGGCTGCTTTGTGTTGGTCGATGTGCATCACGCGTAACAAAATAACATTTGAGAACTATGTTGTGAGGTCTCCTTTCGAAAATATCTTCACGCTATGATCGTTCTTGTTAACGTGTCAGGTTTGCGGGCTCGTGATGGCAAGCCTGAGTTAGCAGAGGGAGCGAAGAAGTTGATGAAGTTGGGTGCTCATCTTGCACGTGGGACTCAAGGCCGAAGCAGCCGCTCTCCGCATATGATTGGCGATTGATCAAGAGGACCTCTTGGATGCTACTGGAAATTGTCATTTTTTGGGTATGTTTGCTGCTTGTTCTCTTGGGATTAGTCGAAAAATTGGGTTTTGTTTCCTGTTGGATGTTATCTTGTAGGTTGGCTGACTTAATGATGTTGGTAACAGGTTTTTGCCCAATAATGATGTTCGAGATCGAACACTCTCAGCGGGTTTCCTATGCTGCCCTGGCTCGCTCCCCCTTTTCTCTTCGCTTTACCTTATGCTTTTTCTCTGAGAAGTGTGTAAGATACTCTATTATTTCCGTTAATGGAAAGGGGGTTAGACCGGCAGGAAAAATATACCCAAATAATATTCTATACAAAATCAACGAAGAGAGTTGCCAGATTAAAGCCATTTTTATGGAAATATGTGTCGGCTATTTTGATCACACCTTGAAAAAAAAATTGTTTTTTTTCAAAAAATGCAAACATATTCAATGGAGTCCTTTTATATATACTATTTAGAAGGGAAAAAATACTAAATTTGGATTATAACAATTTAATAAAGAAGCGTTCTCAAAATATCTTATCTTGTATGAACATTTAGGACTTTCAACAAAAATTATCTAGGACTTCAATGACACAGTTCATAATAATGTGACCATATTTGACACATAGGCGTGTGTTTATTTGCTATGAATATTCCAGACACAAGTTTCCAACTTTTGGTTGCATTTTTTCTGTATTTCAAGTGCCAAATAGGATTGGTTTTATGTGAATTAAAGCTATCACAAATAATATTGTGACATATGGCATTATTCCAATTTGCACACAAGATTGACCATAATGGATTGCCAATTCGCAAATATTTTTTATTTTCAAGATTTCTATCTAATTTTTTCCATTTGAATGAATATTGGCTCAATGATAGCTTGGTACTTAAAACCATTAAAACTAATATTTAGTTACCCAGGCAGGATTCGAAGCATTCGCCAAAAAGGAAAGATATGCCATCGATTTTTTAAATTTTTAAAAAGTCGAAAAATATAAAGAATATTAAAAAAACCATATTTTCGCATAAAGTCCTTTTATGTGCGGTCGTTGTAAAAACAACTTAGAATATGACGTTAGAAAAGTGTTCTGAAAATGGCCAGGTATGTCTGAACGATCTGACTTCCAAGCTAAATGAATAAGGTGATTTCCACTCCCATTGCATAGTTCATGATAGTATCCACATATCTGGCACATAGTTGCATCCTTCAATACACAATTTTTTTCTATCTTCTATGTACCAAAAAAAAAAAATTGTGACGCAGGTGCACATAGTACGGTGTCAAAAGGAACCATTCCAATTTTCACACAAAGTAGACCTTATTTGATGGCCAATTCCCATTTTTAAATTTTCCATCTTAATAGCTCATTTTTGCCATTTAAATGAATTTTAGTCGATTTCTCGCAAGTAATTCAAATTTGAAACAATGATGTAATAGTTTGTTTCAAATTGGCAAAAATCATTTTCAGGTATAAAAATACACTAGTGGAAACAGGGCCAACCATCCCGGTTCGTAAGGGTCATTTGTCCCGGTTGTGCAACCGAGATGGGCCAGCCGGGACAAATGGCCCTCCCCCATTGGTCCCGGTTGTGCCAGGACCCGGGACAAATGGGGCTGACCACGTGGCGAACCTGGCCGGTTGGTCTCCTCTGCCGCAGCAGCACTTTTGCCATTTTCCTTGCCGCGACAGAGTTTTTTTTCTATTTATTGTTTACTTTTTTATGTTTTGCGATCAATTCGATTTTACGATACCCTTGTCACCATACATTGATAAGGAGCCTTGGTGGCCCCTCCGCGGACCTCCCGGATCCCAAGAGAAGAGAGGAGCCCGGTGGCCCTTCCCCGGACCTCCCGGATCCCACGAGAAGAGAGGAGCCTCGGTGGCCCCTCCCCGGACCTCCCGGATCCCATGAGTGAATAAGTAATACATATATATAGAAAAAAGAAGGAACACTTATATTACAGAAGCTAAGTATATCCAGCATAGTACATGACCGATGGAATGAATTACAAAATCAAATTCATGACCAACCGGCGCTATAGTACTCTCCATCTACATTTAGGACCTCTACATCTAAGAAGCCCGCAATTTTCTCCTGAATTGCTCGTATGCGGTCCCTTGGTAGAAGACCGTCCCGGAGCCGTCCGATCTAATATAAAGAAGAGTGGTCAATATATATTAATGAAACTAAGTAACTAAAATAGATGGTAATAAGAAAAATTGACGACTGACGTACATGAAGGTGGTTTAAATATCTGCCCTTGGGACAGGTCGTCTGACGAATGAACTCGATGACGTAGTATCCACACAAGTGATTCCCGTCTCACTGTTGCAAGCACTTTACGAGAACATGGTTTCAATAAAAATAATAATCAACCAGCCATGATAATGGTATCGACACTAGAATCAAGGAGATGCGCGGATCTAGATAGTAGTACTTACTTCCACAATATCAAATGTAAGCTCTGATTTCCATTCACCAGGAGACTTTTTGTGAACCTCTTCCAAACGCTGCCCGGGAAAGAAAAAGAATAAAAAGAGTTAGTAATTACTTGATATCTAAAAATGAAACAAAGTAGTCGATATAGTGCCATATATAAAGACTGAAATTAATAAAGATTGAAATTACCGCTGGATCATTTCCTGCATGGAAGCCCACATCACTAGGGGTTTACGTTTTGCGTCCATTACTAGTGCTTTTCCTTTGTCAACTTGGAAAATTAGCAGAATACTGTGGAAGCTGCGCATGCAGAACTCATCAATTATACAATGAACATCGAGTAAGAAAAACAAAATGTGTACAACACCGTAACACTCACCCGAAGTTGTAAGGAAATAGTATTTCCCGTCGGTGTTGTTGAAACCTTATTTCCCTCAGAGTGTTACCTGCTATATCCTTGGCACATAGCTCAAGAGTCTTATGATTAACAAAATGTGGGTCAATGAACCCAATATCGTAGATTTGTCCTCTTTTGCATTCGAGTTTCTTCATTCTGCAACTATAATATAATGAGTGTACTATATATATATATATATATATATATATATATGGACGCGGATTTGCTACTATGGGTGCTAGGTGTGCATATCCTGAGAACCGTCGGATATAGAGAGTATCCAATCTGATTGCTTTTGGATGTATCCTATAGTGTTCCTTGAGTTTGACGGTGTCATGTCCATCCGTTACATGCATGACGTGCTGGTTAGTTTGAAAAACTCCTCACAACGAGTGTGTCAGTCTATGCTCCGCGCAATGTTGCCAGAAACATTTTTTTTGAATCTTTTGGGATAGTGCGTAGTGGTTTTGCCTCGAGCTAGAAACAACAAAAGAGTAGTTTTCTTTTTATTATAGAAGTAGCCGTGTCATTTTTCTTCCGTCGGCATATTACTAATGCCGTTCTTGGTTTTCCCCTGCATATTACTAATGTCATTTTTCTTCGGTGTCAAAAGTGCCTTCCGTCCGTCCGAGTGCTAAAATCTTAAGCGAGCTAGCCCATGCTGCATCCAATCCAACACTTACATTTTTCCATGAAACGAGCACCATTATTTTTTGCTACACATCCAATCTGGCACTTATTTTTTTCCATCAAACGAGCACAATTATTTTTTGCTACGCATCCAATTCTGCACTAACTTTTTTCCATCAAACAAGCACCATTATTTTTTGCTACTAGTATCTTGTGCGGCGCCAAGGATGTGCGCGGGAAAACAACATGTGGTTGGGTTTAAAAAAGTCAGGCTGCGATTAAAATAAAAAAAAATGGAAAAAAAATGTTCAAAGCGGTGGACTAGGTTGCTTGATTACAGCGATATCGTTTTGGCGCCAAGAACCATAATTTGTTTGTTCTCCCGCCTTTTCCTTCTTATTTTTTCTGGTCATTTGGCTACCCATCAAGGGAAAAATCATCTGAGCCTCAATTCTCTACGGTAATGAGCTTAAATATCTACGATAATGCATGCACGGATGGCAGAGAATAAAAAGGATGAGGGTGGTGTTTCACATGCAGCTAGCTATAAAAATAATCAATGAGCTAGAGGGGTGTTGGTGAGGGAAAAATCATATGAGCCTCAATTCTCAGCTTCAATCTCTACGGTAATGCATGCACGGAAAGCAGAGAATAAAAAGGACGAGGGTGGTGTTTCGGATGCAGCTAGCTAGAAAAAAATCAATGAGGTTGTGCTCTCGGTGTGATGCCGTCAGCTTCTGTCGTTAGGGAAATGTTGAGGCCGTTGGAAAAAATGTGCTCTCGCTATGCTCTCTATACAGCATCTAATGGCCATATGTGCATGCGGAGCTACCACCCATGGTAGCCAGCTATTTTTCATATATATATATATATATTCAATAGGAACTAACGATAGATTTGTCGAGGGCCTGCTGCTGGAATAACTGAAACAATTCATCAAATTGAATCAGAACCATTCCATCTCCATACCCATAGTGCTCCTCTCTAACTGCGAGACATATCCAGTCCTGAGATTTTGCAGCGGCTTTCATATACCAACTATGCACTCTTCGTATTTTGGTTGGTAGATCCTTTAACTCCTCGGGTTTGACGAGAGGTTTCCCGTACTGGTATTTGTACGCACATTCAGCTTCGGGGAATTAGTCTATTGTTTGCATATACTCAGCAATGGACAAACCCGCAGCAGCTGCCCTTTCTCCGTACAGTTCTATAAACTCCGCATCAATTTGCTCGTCAGCATTAGTGCTCGGCCCCACCTGGGTATTGGAAATCACTTTGAGCGGGGAGATATATTGTTTTTTCTGCTCTCCGAGCTGGGCAACTGATTTCCCCCTTTTCCCGCTTGCGCTACTACTCTTCGTCGACCGCACCATTTCCTGGTGTGACTTCAGAATAGAGCGGTCATAGTCAGATGACAGACTCGGCTCGGGTTGATGAAGAGTCTTCACCATTTTCCACGCTCGTTCTATATCTTCTTTGGTCTCGGGGAAATCTGCCTTTTTCTTCTCCTTCCGCTTCGCCTTCCACGCCTCGTATTCGTCCCTTGCGATTTCCTGGGTTTGCTCAGGAGTATAGTCGCAAGGTAACTTGGGTAACTTCTTTGGTACCTTCGGGAGGGGTGACCGTTGATGTTTGGGTGATCTTTTATGTTTCGGCAGAAACTTAGTGGGCGGAGAACGCTGACGCGGCGGCGAAGGCGACCGCACTAGAGTCGTGCACGGCGTAGGCGGCCGCGCTGGAGACGGCATGCATGGCGGAGACGACCGCGCTGGAGACTGTTGCGCTGGAGAATGGTGAGGAGTCGATGGCCTTGCCGTCTAATTTGGAAGCACAATGCATTCCTTTAGCCATAGAACGGTCAACTTCTTAGCTTCTCCGAGTTCAGTCACCTCACCGTCTTCACCTTCAGGGAATTCAAGCTTCACCTGCTCGAATCCGTTGACAACTTCATCGACCCCAACAACAGCGTAGCCCCGTGGAACCGGAAGACTATGGTGAGTTGGTTTGTTGCCAATTGGTAAGACATAGCCGACTGCCGCCTTGATGGTTATATTGACGACCTTCACGCGGAGCTCACAGGTTGTCATCTCCGTGATATCATCCATCGGGTGCATCATCGGCGGTGCATCATCACCCGGGAGCTGTGTGGATGCAACGCTGCTTTTCCGATGAGAATGTACGGCGCCGGTAGCATCGAATTCACCTTCTACCATGTGTGGTACGCCGGTAGACACTAGCTGCTGGCTAAGTGTGTTAATTTGCTCCTGCTGCTGCATTGCTACATCCTGCGTCCGTTTTATCTTTTCTTCAAGTTGACGCCTCCAGTTTGCCTGACTCTCTGCTTCAGCTGCCTCCGCGTCCTTTTTCCGTTGACGGCTTCTATCGGGGTATTTCTTTTGGTGTCGTCAAACCCAATACTCCACGGAGGATTTCCTTCTCTGCTTCGTGTACGCCCTACATGTTCCTTATTCTCGAGGGCGCGTGTGAGCTCGGCGTTCTCTCTATCTGGCACAAACTTCCCATCTTTAACGTCCTTTATTGCGCTTCTCAGATCTTGTATGGGTAGAGGATTCTCTTTATGCCTTAGGTTATAGATTGCTTTTCCTTGGGCGTCCAATGTGCCCTCATGCCCGTAGAACCATGACCTTGTCCGCTCGACCCACAAGAACGGCTCGGGTGTGATCCCCTTCTCAAGCAGGTCATTCTCCCATTTCTCCCACTTGGGCATGGAACCCTTATAGCCAGCTTGCCCCATAACATGGTGATATACCTTTTTGGCAGTGTTTTTCTCATTTGTTTTTGTCCTTTCCTGTGCATTCTCTGACAGCTTGTACTTCACAAACTCTGGCCATAAGGGTTTTATTTTCTCATACCCTTGAGTGAAATCTGGAGTCTTTCCCTTCTTAACATAGTCAAGGTTCAATCTTTTTTCCAGTTTTTGAATTGCTCGGCCATCTTTTTCAGAGTCCACGCCTTGACCTTTTCCAGTATCTCAATTTTCTTTTTAGTAACATCGGCATCATTCTCATCCGCCTCATTCTCGTCCACCTCCGGCAAGGGTAAGTTGAAATTACACATGATCTTTTTGAAAAGATGTTCTTTGGCATTTTTGCTGACATATGAAATTCCTTGTCTCCGCGGATCTTTTGGCTCATTCCACTCATGAACAGTGATCGGGATGTGATCCCTAACTAGCACTCCGCATTGCTTCACAAATTTTTGGGCAACATCGGCGGGAAGCTCGGGTGCGCCGTCTGCTCTAATCGTTTCGATCCTATATCTTTATGTATCTTTCAACTTCTTTGTTGCGCCTCGTTTCGTATTTTTTCCGGTTGATATGCTTGAACCGGATGGCTAAAAATATAAAGATTGTTAATACATGCATATAGACAACGGATGCGTCATTAAGTAACATATGTATATACACCTCGGAGCCGGTGTTTGTAATTTGTACGGATCCACCGGAGCCGTCGGCTGCTCCCGTATCGGAGCTGTCGGCTTCTCCCTCACCGAAGTCATCGGCTTCTCCCTCACCGGAGCCGTCGGCTTCTCCCTCAGCAGAGATGTCTCCTCGGGTTAGCTCCGGATCTCCCTCACCGGAGTCGTTTATCCACTGGCTCACATCGGTCTCTCCCTCAGGCCCGCGGATTAAACCCTCGAGCAAGTTTTCCGCATCTTCGTCTCTTGGCTCCATACTTTTCTGAAAATACACAAAATTCGCTAAGTTATTAAAAAAAAGAGTAATTATATGTTCCAGATCCATTTCATCAAAATTGCTTAAAGATAATAGCTAATGGTACTTATACCTAAACAAGTTAGAAAAAAGAGTATCAATATGTTCCAGATCCTCATTTCAGTTATAAAAGAAACATTGATGAAATATTTATATGTATCAATACACACAAAGAGTTACATAGCTCGGGTTCATTTTATTTAACCCTAATACATCACGATCGAATAATATCACTTATACATACTCATGACATCTCTCAAACTAATTAACTCCGACCGGGTCCTAAGCCGCGGGGTGCTGAGTCGTGGGTGCTACGCATCCATAGGTAAGGAACCCTCCGAATAATCGACCAACTGCTGCTATACGCCGTATTGATCAAGTACATGTAGCGACGGACGTGCTCGTCCTCCTCCGTGATACGCTGATGTACCACCTCCTCAGGGGCCGGCTCTCTCCGCACCGACCGCGGGCCACGCGATGGCCACCAAAGAATATCCGGGTCGACCACGTCACTCGAATTTCACCAAGCCGCGTGTCCCGGTAGTAAGGACCTCCCAGTGCCAGCCCGGCCGGGCCCAGTCCCGGACATCGCCCGGCGGGTCCAACAGAGACATAAGCTAAAAACAGACCCGGACTAAGCAAATACTCCTAATTAAGTAAAAGACCTTAGTATTTTAACTTAGTAAAAAAATAGTAAATGGAGAAATATGACATAAATAAGATGAAAGTTAAACACAAACGATCAAATTGGCCCTTCTCATATCTTATGCTGGTTACGAGGTAGTATACGTGATGGCGATGCGGGGAAGGATGAAGACAAGGGTTTCTGAACTTCGTTGAAACTAAACAAAATCACATACGTAAGTTTTTGTGAGATCCGAACAAAGTTGGACCATTTCGTGCACATACATAACGGGGATATTCTTCACAGCCCCGTCCGGGCTATGAGAAATATCACCATTACGTATATGCACCAAACGGTGCAACCCAGTTCTTCTGATCTCACTAACACTAATATTTCAAATGTGGCGTTCCTTAGTTCGAACCGAAACCCTCATCTTCATCCTTTCCCCGGATCACCACTGCCTATAGTACCTCTTAACAGGAACAAGGGTTTCTGAACTGTAGTAAGGAGTATGACTAGCAGATCTGATCGAGTCTTGCCGAATAAAGTTGCGACTCGAACGGGACATAACAGTTGTAGCATCCTAAATTATCCATATCATGTGTGAAAACATTGCAGCTCACTTCCTCTTCTTGAAGGAGAAGAGGAAGTGATCTGCAACGTTTTCACACATGACTGGATAATCTGGAATGATGTTATGCCCCGTTCGAGTCACAAGTTTATTAGGAAATAGTGGATCTGATCTGCTAGTCATACTCCTGACTAGACCTTCACATTTTGTGCTTGCTACGAGGTATTACACGTGATGGTGGTCCGGAGAAGGATGAAGACAGGGGTTTCTGGAAATCTTTGAAACTAAACAAAATCATATATGTAATATCGTGAGATCCGAACAAGGTTAGACCCTTTTGTCCACATACATAATGGGGACATTCTTCATAACCCCGGAAGGGATTTCTGAGGAATGTCACCATTACGAATGTGCACAAAAGGGTTCAACTTCATTCGAATCTCACGATATTACATATGTGGCGTTATTTAGTTCCAAAGAAATCCAGAAACCCTCATCTTCCTCCTTTCCCCGGATCACCACCGCCTGTAGTACCTATCAACAAGAACAAGATGGTCATCGGGCCTTGATGTGAAGTTGGACCTTCACATTTTGTGCTTGTTACGAGGTAAGTACACGTGATGGCGATGCGGGGGGAGGAAGGGTTTCTGGAAATCTTTGAAACTAAACAAAATCATATATATGTAATAGTGAAATTCGGAAAAACTAGATCCTTTTGTACACATACATAATAGGGATATTCTTCATAACCCCGGAAGGGATTTCTGAGGAATATCACCATTACGAATGTGCACTAAAGGATTCAGCTTCATCTGGATCTCACGAACCATATTACGTATGTGAGATTATTTAGTTCAAAACAAATCCAGAAACCCTCATCTTCATCCTTTCCCTGGATCACCACCACCTGTAGTACCTCTTAACAGGAACAAGATGGTCATCGGGCCTTGATGTGAAGTTGGACCTTCACATTTTGTGCTTGTTACGAGGCAAGTACACGTGATGGCGATGTGGGGGAAGGAAGGGTTTCTGGACATCTTTAAAACTGAACAAAATCATACATGTAATAGTGAAATCCGAAAAAAAAAGCTAGACCCTTTTGTACACATACATAATGGGGACATTCTTCATAACCCCGGAAGGGATTTCTGAGGAATGTCACCATTACAAATGTGCACTCAAGGGTTCAGTTTCATCCGGATCTCACGAACCATATTACATATGTGACATGATTTAGTTCGAAAGAAATCCAGAAACCCTCGCATTCGTTCCTTTCCCCGGATCACCACCGCATGTAGTACCTCTTAACAGGAACAAGATGGTCATCGGTCTGTGTGCCTCATATTTAGGGTGGACACATACAAGTAGCCTTGGTGGACCCGGCGCGCCAAGTGGGATGAACAAGATTCTAACTTTGTGAAAATCACAAGGCGCACCGAACCACCAAGGCCATCTGAGTGTGAACCAACTCTTTCAATCATCGGCATTTATTCAAAAGATTGAACGAACATCACATTTAAAACTGCAATAACAGCTCCAAATTTCTAACACAAAGTAAAAAAATTCAAACTTACTGAAATTTTCTAACTTAGTGAAATTTTCTAACTTACTGAAATTTTCTAATTTAGTGAAAATTTCTAACTTACTGAAATTTTCTAACACTAACTTAGTGAAATTTTCTAACACTAAATTAGTGAGATTTTCTAACACTAACTTAGTGAAATTTTCTAACTTAGTGAAATTTTCTAACTTAGTGAAAATTTTCTAACTTAGTGAAATTTTCTAACTTAGTGAAATTATTCTAACTTTGTGAAATTTTCTAACACTAACTTAGTGATATATTCTAAAACTTCTAAAGTGAAATACCTAAGTAAAAATTCCTAAGTCAAATTCTAAAATTCCTAAGTCAATTCCTAAGTCAAATTTTTCTAAGTCTAATTTTCTAACACTAAAATTCCTAAGTCAATTCCTAACAATTCTAGTATTCCTAACATTTCTAATAATTCCTAACTAATGATTCTAACATTTCTAACACTAGTAAAAAAGTAAAAACAAAAACAGTAAGCAAAAAAGAAAAAAAAGCCCTCAGTTTTAGGGCGATGGAGGCAGTGCGCCTACCTCTTGTATCTCGGGCGCGCAACGGAGGGCGGCGCGGCCGGGCAGTGGCGCGCAGCGCGAAGGAGGGCGGCACGGCGGGGCAGTGGCGCACGGCGCGACGGAGGGCGCCGCGGGCAGTGGGGCCGCGACGACAAGGGCAGCGCGACGGAGGGCGGCGCGGGCGGCGCGACGGAGAAGGACGGCGAAGGGCGCTCCTCCACGGGCGTGCGCGGACGGAGAAGGACGGCGGCGATGTGCAGCACCCTGGCGGTGTCGATTTGTTCCCTGCGCGCGGTTATGAATTTGGGGAGGGAGGCGAAGCCTATATATAGCGAGGGGCATCCGTCCCGGTTCGTAGGAACAACCGGGACGAAAGACCCTTTCGTCCCGGTTGTTCCTACGAACCGGGACGGATGCCTCACCGGTTTTTTTTCGCAGGGGTACGTGTGACGCCCTCGTTGGGAGGGGCATCCGTCCCAGTTGTTTGCAAAAACCGGGATGAATGCCCTATTTTTAATTATTTTTTGTTTTCTATTGTTTCTATTATGTTTTTTATTGTTTTCTTTTATGTTTTATTTTGTTTTTTGTTTCCTTTTTGTTTTCTCTTGTTTTATTTTGTTTTCTATTGTTTCCTTTATGTTTTCTATTGTTTTCCTTTATGTTTTCTATTGTTTTATTTTGTTTTCTCTTGTATTCTTTTTGTTTTCTCTTGTTTTATTTTGTTTTCTATTGTTTTCTTTATGTTTTCTATTGTTTTTCTTTATGTTTTCTATAGTTTTATTTTGTTTTCTCTTGTTTCCTTTTTGTTTTCTCTTGTTTTATTTTGTTTTCTACTGCTTTCCTTTATGTTTTCTATTGTTTTCCTTTATGTTTTATTTTGTTTTCTGTTGTTACCTTTTTTGTTTTCTATTTTTTCCTTTATGTTTTCCATTATTTCCTTTATGTTTTCTATTGTTTTATTTTATTTTCCATTATATCCTTTATGTTTCAAATAATAACTCCACACGTTTCGAATACAGAACAAGGTACGTTAAATTTATAAAAAGTGCACTCCAGACCAGTTGATCCATGCATTTACATAGTTTCGTCGCATACAAGGCATCCGGGTGATTTGTATTCGGTCGATGAACCTTCAAGGGGGGATTTAGAACAAAAAAATCGGTATCGCCATCATACAGCCCGACCGTGGCTATTGAGTGCATATATGCATATCAAAAGAATGGTCAGACGTATGATGGCGAATCCGGGTGATTTGTATTCGGTCGATGAACTGAACGATGTATCAAACCTTTTGTCAAACCTTCAAGGGGGGATGTAGAACAAAACAATCGGTATCTCCATCATACAGCCCGACCGTGACTATTGAGTGCACATATGCATATCAAAAGAAAGGTCGGACGTATGATGGCGAATCCGGATGATTTGTATTTGGGTCGATGACGTACGTGGCACGCGCATGGGCATTGGTCCCGGTTCATTCCACAAACCGGGACCAATGCCCCCCTTCCCCTATATATACTGCCCCACACCCCCCTTCCATCTTTTTTTTTGCTTGGAGGTGTGAGAGAGGTGGGTGGTAGTGTGTGTTATTTTACTATGCACACGAGGTGTTCAACGAAATTCCCGAGCCACACATAAGCTCACTGAAAATGGTGTCTTCGACCGAGGTTAACAAACTTATCTTTTTAAAAAATTAATATTTGTCGATGTATTGTGGTCATTTCTCTATTGAATATGTTATTGTAATGTATTTTGATAAACTTAATTATACGATGCAGATGGATGCATGGCAGCGATGGATGTACTGTGACCGACGCACTTTCGAGTATATGGCAGGCCTGAATACATGACCATCTCTACACGAAGAAAATTCAGAAGACTAGATAGGGATGTTGTTAGTGATGTGTAATAATAAACGTGAAATACATGATCATAGTTCTGTTTGACCAAAAATTTGTATTGACCGGTCAAAAGCTGACAAGCATTGAGTGATTGACAACTATGACCAGTCTGACTTCATTATTATCCCAACCAGCGGCACACCCACCCACTTTTCTGTTTGACCTGCTCCCAGCGCTTGATCTCGTCCTCGACGAGGGAGCCGCGGGTGGCCTCGTAGGTGGCCTGCATCTCGGAGTCCTCCTCGTCGTCAACGATGTCCTCCTCGAACCACAGCTCCGGCTCGCTGCCGGGCGGCGGCGCTGGGTAAGTGTCGGCGTTGGCCTCCGGATTCGGGGGCGTAGCGAAGTAGGAGCGGCGGCGCTGGTCGTGCTCCTGCTGGAACCACACGTCCCAGTTCGGCGAGTTCAGCGCGTAGGCGGGGTCCCTGAGGAGGTGGGCCGGCAGGAGCACGCGCCGGCGATCTATCTCCTCGCGAGCGCCTTCGTTGGTCGGGACCGGCGGTACCAGGATCCGCTGCGGGTTGAGATGCCAGCCGTCCGGGAGGTGGACGTCCGGCCAGAAGACCGGCGTGGCGTGCTGCCAGTGCCACGTGGCCTCCTCCTTCCGGACGTACCGGCGGAACCGCTTGCCTGGCGCGGCGCGTGGCGCGCCGCCGGAGGTGGTGCTGGGAGGCGCGGGTTGGCCCCGATCCGCATGCCGGACGGACCGAAGCCAAATGCCTCCCGCGGTGGGGGGGAACGCCGCCGCTACGGCCTCTCTGTCCGGCGCCCCTGGAGGACCCGGCCTCGTGCTCGTTCTTGGCCTTCTTAAACCAGCGGCGGGGCGACATGGCTAGGTTAGGGTTTGTGCTGAGGGAGTGGGTGTGCCGGTGTATGGGCGACGGGGTCCCTTTAAAAAGGACCGGGGCGGGGATGGCATGCCAACCGGCGGTGAGAACGTGGCAGCGGTTGCAGGTGGCGTTGAATGCGCGGTTGAAGCCGAGGCGGCCACTGTGTCGCTGGCCGGTGGGCTCTTTTTGACCGTTCGTGGCCACGTGTTGGGAAGTGGGGGACGGGGGGAGGCGAGGCGGCCACTGGGTCGCTGGCCAGTGGGCCCTTTGACCGCGCGTGGCCGCGGTTAGGGGGATTAATAAAAGACGTGAGGACGTGGGGGAAGGCGATACAGCCACTAGGTCTCTGGCCAGTGGCCCCCTTTGACCACGCGTGGCCGCGGTTGGGGAAGGGGAGGCCGTTGGGGATTACGAGGCAGGCAGCCGCTATGTCGCTGCCTATCCCTGTCCCTTTTCTGACTATTTCATTAAAAAAAATCGATGTAATTTATGCACTTGACCAGGTTAGCTAATTTAAATGTTCATCACTTCACTTAGTTAATTAACTGATACAATTTTTTACTTTTTACGTAGATGTAAATTTGCACGTTTTAGAACCAGTTATATACTAGTAATATTGCACAGGCGATGCGCGTCTTAACTAACAGAGCGATTAGTTGAGCAATAGTTAGAGAAAGATGCGATGGTAGGTGATTTTGGTACTTAACCATAGATATAGACATGTTTTTGCGTGAAAACATATCATCACAACATCTCCGTCTAATTATCGTTATTTCTATTATATGAGTTGACCACTTTTTTATATATTTTTTGTGTTTTCTATAAATTTGGACCCCTCTTATGTTTTGTTCACCCTCCGCCAATGGCTACAGGAATGGCGCTGGAACAAACACAGCAACTGGAACAAAGACAGGAAACACATTGTGTGGATACTACGTCTGCAAGTTCATTCGTCAGACGGGAACCACCTTCATGTACGTCAGTCGTCAATTTTTCTTATTACCATCTATTTAAGTTACTTAGTTTCATTAATATATATTGACCACTCTTCTTTATATTAGATCGAACGGCTCCGGAACGGTCTTCTACCAAGGGACCGCATACGAGCAATTCAGGAGGAAATTGCGGGCTAAATTTTATTTTGTAATTCCATCGGTCATGTAATATGCTCGATATACTTAGCTTCTGTAATATAAGTGTTATTTATTTTTCTGTATATATGTATTACTTATTCACTCGTGGGATCCCGGAGGTCCGGGGAGGGGCCACCGAGGCTCCTCTCTTGTCGTGGGATCCGGGAGGTCCGGGGAAGGGCCACCGGGCTCCTCTCTTCTCCTGGGATCTAGGAGGTCCGGGGAGGGGCCAACAAGGCTCCTTATCAGTGTATTATGACAGGGGTATCGTAAAATAGAATTGGCCGCAAAACAGAAAATAAAAAGGAAAACAATAAAGCGAAAAAAAACTCTGCCGCGGCAGAGAAAATGACAAAACTGCTGCCACGGCAGAGGAGGCATTCATCCCGGTTCGTGTTAAGAACCGGGACTAATTCCTCTGGCCAGGTTTGCCACGTGGTCAGCCCCATTTGTCTCGGGACCAATGGGGGAGTGGCATTTGTCCCGGCTGGCTCATCCTGGTTGCACAACCGGGACAAATGGGTCTTACCAACCGAAACTAGTGCCCCTGTTTCCACTAGTGTCATAGGATTATATGCAATAGCCTCTGAGGTTGTGCAGAGATTGATGTGAGTAGATGTGCCGGCGTTTTTATCCGATATTGAAAAGTCCAAGAAAATGTCAAATCCATTCAAAAAAAATTTGGGGAATTCCTACAATTAACATTATTGTGTGTAAAAATGTATTGAGGTATAGTGGATAAAAATTTGTTAAGGTGTATAATATAAAATTCTAAAATGCAAATATATTGTACTTGCCCATACTTTACACGGGCAACGATCCATGTATTCTGATCGATCCACATGATCTAAAATAATTTATTAATACAGTAGGTTTATTTTTTCAGAATTTTTTGTCAACCCAAAATATCTAAAAGAAAAATACCAGATTAATTCCGTTCCCCGCACAGCATAACTCGGACTACAACACGGCCGGTCGCCCGTCGGATTGGGTTAGTTAATTAAATCCCAATTGTTTTAGGACTCCACTTAGATTCCGGCAAGGAACAGTACTCCAGATTAACTCGAAGACCACCGCGCGCGCGCCCTTATATACCTACATACCTATATTTACAGTACTTGATCGATAGATAGAAATTAATCTCGATCGGAAGCAACTTTCAGCTCTATTGCCTTTGTTGATCGAAGTCGAACCGATCGATCGCAAGATGGGAGCGATCGCCGGGGCCAACATGTGGGCTCTCCTCCTCGACCACGACCCCGGCAACAGCGCGGCGGCCAGTGACCTCGCCGTCGACGTCGTCGACCAAAAGCTCAAGAAAGCTGCCGCTGTCACCACCGGCAAAGTAAGGATAAATAAAAAAGCATCCGCGTCGGGTGCCCTCGTCGTCGAGGTCGGCAACCCGACGAACATGGTCATGGAGGCAATGGAACCCGTTGCCGTAGAGGACAAGCAGGCTGCCAGCGTGCACGACCATGGGCAGCAGATCAACGTCCCTGGGGACAACAAGCAGACCGCGGCAGCGCCCACTACGTTGGACGAGGACGAGCTGACAAACGAGGAGATCGAGGAGATGCTGGCCGCGCTACCGATAAAAGAAGAGGCAGAAGAGGAAAAGGACTTCATTGACGTGGTGGCCAAAAGTGGTGGACGCCGCCGGGCGGTGGCACGCAAGGCGGCACCAGTGGCGGAAGGCGGCATCAGCGGCGCCAACATGTGGGCTCTTCTTAGCGACGAGGATCCCAGTTCTTCCTCCGACGCCGACATCGCGGAGGAAGCGGAGGCGGAGCAAGACGAGGCGGCACCGGCTGATAACGTACCTGCAGGTCCAGGTGAGACGACCAAGACTGCGAAGCGTGGCAAGAAGACCAAGACGAAGAAAAAGAAGACCAAGCAGGCGGAGGAAGAGATGACTGACGAGTCCCCGACGAGGGGCAGCCGCTTCCGGACGGCCTGGCGTGTATGCAGGGCAGCCGTGGCGGTGGCGATGTTGGCCACGTATTTCCAGCTCGCGTCCACGCCGTCTGTTGCGTGATCCATAGGGATACATAGTACCTAGATGCAGTACGTTGTACAATCTTGTTACAGTAGAACTGGTTAAATCGTTCAATTTCGATTCCCAAGATAACAAAACATATTAGTACACGTGACGGGTCACGTTTTCCTACCCTAGCTGCCGCCAGGAGCCAAGCGACTAGGGAGGCGATCGCCTTCCTCCGATCTCCACCGGCCAGGGCGTTCGTCCCCTCTCCCTCCAACTGTTGCCTCAGTGACAGGAGCGAGGGGACCCCATTACTCTGCTCTGTAGTTAGGTTTTGGATTTGTGTGTCGCGGTGTGCCATTGGTAGGGGTGGGTATTCGGTTCTTTCGGTCTTTTCGGATCGGTTTTTCGGCTTTTTTAATAATTCGGTCTTTAGAAAGTGACACACGAATTAACCTATCATTTTTTAGGAACCGACAATTTGGTTCTTCAAAAATTCGGTTCGGTTTTCGGTTTAAACCGAATTAACCGGATAGTAACTTGCTGAAAATTGAAATCAAGAATTAGATAAGATTAGCAAAAATGAGTCGATAGGGTG